>CM046874.1:4066583-5266583 GCA_025667525.1 Glebionis coronaria
AGGCTGAATATCAAACAAACTATGAATCTGAATCTTATTTTTTAGGATACTTTGGACTTGGTCCGAAGGATGACCAAGCTTATTACGCCAAATACACTTAGACAACAAACAAGTGCTAATATTACTATTAACAAGTTTCCTACCAGAATCAAACAAATATAATCCATTATTCTCACTACCAGTCCCCAGGAGGGACTTTTGAAGAGAATCTTGAATGAAACACTTAGATTCAGTAAAAGAAAAAAACAAATTTATTATCCTTAGCAAGTTTATCAACTGAAATTAGACTGACTTTGTACCTAGGTACCACCAACATAACTTTATAAGTAATTTTGTCTAACAAGTTATAGTACCTAACATATTTTACCAATTCAATAGTCCTATTAGGATGAGATACAGTTATACTTAACTGAGAAACATCAATAAGATCATATAAATGCTCAATTGTAAATGTCATATGTTGGGAGGCACTAGAGTCAAGAATCCATCCAATGTAAGTACTATAAGTACTAATATTGGAGTTAAAGTTAAAGAATCTACATGTGAAAAAACTAATCACATGATTAGAGAAAGAAATAGTACATGCTGCACAAGACTGCAACTCACTAGCATCAGATATGATCCAATCAAAGCCATTAACCTATTAATTTGATCAGGAGTAAAAGGGCATTGGATTCTTGTTACTCTTATAACACTTAACAGAGACAGAAGAAACAATAACACCACAAGAATTATTTTTCTTGAATCCTTGTGGGTAAACATTAAGGTCAAAACATCTATCAATGGTATGCCCGTTCATATTACAATGCTTACATACCAAATTAGTATTCCTACTAAACCCTCTGCCTTGAGATTTCTTATTAGTAGACCAAGTATTTGGCATAGTAACAAACGCAGATGAATTTGGTATAAAAGAACTAGTGTGAACAAGATTGTTCTTATGAGACTCTACTCTCGAAAAGTAGCAAAGGCAGATTTCACATCTGGTAATGGGTCAAAAGTCAAGATTTGACTTATGAAAACACTATATGTGTCATCAAGTCCCATAAGAAACTGCATCAGTCTCATAAGATCATGATCATCCTTCAACTATGTGGCACCATCACAACTACAGGAACGCAGGTTAACTAAGGAGTTAAATTGCCTCCACAAACTGTTATAGTTGTGATAATACCCAGATCGAGAAGAACCTAGACTGTGTGAAAGAAAAAATATGATAATGAAAATTATATATCACTAAACCATCGGTTTTATCATATGTTTCTTAAAACTAATCCAAAACATGCTTAGCACTTTTAGAAAAAATTTGCCCCTGATATAATTCTTGAGAAATCCAGCCAGGAATCCAAGATAACACAACAACATTGCACCTATCCCATTGCTCATAATAGAGAGCATTATGATCATGTCTAATGTGATAACCTGAAACCGAGGTCATTGCTTAATCTTATTTTACGATTATTTTATGATTATTTTTAAATATTTTAGATGAGTTTGAACGATATTTATTTTTGGAGGTTTAAGTTTAAACCGATGTTGGAAGGTTTATATTTTATATTTAATAAGTATAAGGAGTATTAGCAAGCGTGATGTCGATGGATGCCAAATATTTTACGTTTTATTATCGGTTGTTTGATGTTTGTCATTTTTGATGTTTTCTTTTAAATGACGTGTTAAGTCGAGTCGGGAGTTGAAATAATTATATTTGAGGTACGTTATAAATTTTTAAAAAGTATCTTTATGAAACCCGAGCCCCGTAAATATTTTCAAAATTGACTAATAGTTATATCTCGCTTTTTAGCTAACTATTTTCATTTTTAGCCATAACTATTACAAAATTACAACATTGGTCCCTCAACCACCATATATAAACTCAAATTTCACACACATACACTCATTTCCCACTCACAAAAATTTTTCATCCTCTCTCTCTCTCTTTCTCTCATCTTGTCGTGAACCCCCCACCACCAAAACACACCCTTTGATCAATTTTTACACCAAATTTACAATGATCTATGTAAAAATAACACAAGATCCACCCTTATAATTACAAGAGGTCAATTTTGGTATAATAATTATGTACATGCAAGAGTTTTCATTTTTTTCAAGTTGGTAGGTGAGAGCTATAATCATGCATGGCATTTTATGATGATCTATGGTGTTCTTGCTAAAAGTTTTGTTAAAAACTTTATTTTCATTTGAAGGTTTTGATTTTTATGATGATTCTAATGTTATAGTTGATATATGTTAGTGTTAGGGTATTGGGATGAACATATCTATGGTTGGTTTTGATTAAAAATGTGATTTTATACAAGATTTTGAAAGGCATTTTACAACAGTAAGTAAACTGTAATTTCGGGATTTTTATGTTGTGATAATGGCTTAACTTATAGCCTAGGATTGTAGATAATTTTATTAGCTTCTATTGGGTATAAAGTAGAGCTTCTAGCTCCAAACGAGCGCGAAGTTATGATGTTTTGATTATTCGTGTACCGGGAGACGAGTATCGACACTACATATAGTTGTTGTCGATATTTGGATCGAATCTCGGGGACTATAAATTGAAGTTTTGAAATGAGTCACATACTGATAATGAAGTGTAAACCTTAGAGGGTGAGTTTAATTTAAAACCCGAGTGTCGGTTTTGTAAACGGAGTCATTTAAAGAAGTTAAAACGGTTGTATGAATTATAAAAGTAAATTTGTCCGGATTTTGTAGTTTGAAGATGAGTCAGGTAAAGAGCTTTAAAAGTAATTTAATTTGATAAACTTGTAGGAGGACTTTCTATATATAGTAAGTTAGTTTATCGAGTTGTTTCATAAACTTTTGACGAGTTTAAAAGGGGTAAATAAGCTAGTACATGTAGTATGTGCCGGCGGGATTTTGAAAGTGTAAAATGGTAAAGTAAATGTATTGAAGAGTGTAATAGAGTTATTTGTATCGTTTTTTCTCGAGTTTATCGTGATTTATGAGTTTGAGTTTGATGTTGTTACATATGATTTATTTCTCAAGTCATTATTAATGAATGCGCCTTATTTGATAGGTAGTGGTTCTCGTGTTTGAAAGGCATCCATTATCATCGACGATCATCTCGCTAGATCTCTTATACTAAGGTGAGTCTGTAGCCTCGCTTTTCATGCTAGCTATTAAATTTTTTATTACCCGCGAGGGGGATACATGCTATTTGAAAATAAATGAACACAAGTCATGAGTAATTGTTGGACCCGAATGTTGCCCAAGTAGTTTACATTGTATCGAGCACCTTGTTGCTAAAGACCCTAAATTCATGAGCCGTTAACTATCTTCTGACTTGATGTTGTGAGACGGGAATAACCGCTTATTCTAATAATAGTACTATTGGGTTGACCACCCTATCTGAGACCAGGGCATTACGTTGAGTAACCCCTGGGAAGGATAATTTACGGGAATAAGAATGTGGTATTCTAGCAACAGATACCCTAGAGGGGCAATGGTTTTATTCTAGTCATGCCGGCATTTGGCGTGGGCGACTATTTGGTTAAGGGGTCGGTGTCATAAGTTTAAATACAATGTTATTGCCTTGAATATAGATTGTGTGTATGACAATTCTATAAATGATTACGATTGATTTTCTTCTTGTGTTCAAATGTGATTTGATAAACCTATACACTCGCTCAACATTATTGTTGACTCGTTTTAGTATGTGTTTCAGGTAATAGGAAGTGATGGAAGGCGGAGCTTTGCTGTGGATATTGTGGTCTGGCTTTTGGAAGAATGTTGGTCTAAAAACTATTTCTATCCTTTTACTGTTGAACAATTTGTCATATGTTTGTGTACTGTACTAAACTTGTGTTGGTTGTTGGTCGAGATCCATGGGGACTAAACGCTTTATTCTGGTGTCGTTTTAGTACAATATGGGATGAAATTATGTTTTAGACCTATTATGAAAATCTTGTTTATATTTTATGGGTAAACGTCTCACTTTTGAGTCGCTCAATATACCTTATGTGATGATGCTTGTGTCTAGCACCCAATTGTGTATTTCCATTGCGCAATGTAAATTGGGGGTGTTAGAGATTGGTAATCAGAGCTACAAGTTATAGAGAACTGGGTCGATTTTGAAAATTGTCCTAAACTATAACTTTGGTGTCGAAAGTATTTATTCTTCAAAATCACACAACTCCTCTACAAAGCTCCGATAAGATCACTTTTAGTTTTTTTTGTATTATAGATGTATCCCTCATAACTGAAATGAATTTCCCAAGTATTTACTAAGTAAATACTACGATATTGTATTTGAATTGCACCTACTGCAGTTGGACAGACCGAGCCTGAATTGATTCAAGATAGTTATGTTCCAAGGGTTAGCGTTGTGCCACAGACTGTTCTGGATTGTCAGTGACCTGTTGTTCGTTCTTCTACGCCTACCAGTGATGCTTATATGAGCAGTTTGCCTGGGATTGCATTTGCTAGGGGTGATGTTCCTGTCGAGTCGAGTAGTGCTGCAAGTGCTTGATCTATTCATGATGGAATATCTAAGGTTTATTGTCCACGTCCTAGGTCTTATGATATTTTCTGGTTTCTCAAGAAGTTTGATAGGTCTTTGTTTGAAAGGTATTTGGTTGAAACCCGTGTGATTAGGAGGTTTAAGCAGAATGAGAAGAGGTTTGACAGGTTTGTTAGTAGTGTGAGGAGATCAGAGTTTGTTAGAGCAAGGGAAATGGATGAAGTTGTTAGGTTAAGATCTATAGTGTTGAATTTGAGTGGGCAAATTGAAAGGTTACGTGAAGCGCAAGAAAAGAATGCAAGGTTGAATGCGTGGGTTTTGCCTATGAGATCTTTTCCTAGTCGAGGTGTAGTGATTCGTGATGTGCCAAGTCAGGTTAAAGCTCAAGTGTTGGTGAAGCCAAGTGAAGGAGGAAGTCGAAAGGGAAAGGAAAAAGTGGAGGAAGATTATGAGGAAGATGATAGCAGCAGTGATGATGAGCCGATGTACAAGAAGCTGCGGGGATCGATGTTTAGTTCTTTTGTGTTGTTTTTATTAGCCTTGTTGTAATAGAACTTATGTAAACGGGTACTGTAGTTTATGATGAAACTTAATGACTTTAAGTTTGACGTGATGAAGGGTTGTAGTGACATTACTTGTCACAATTTTGTCGAAACTTTCCTATGCAATCCAAATTACCTTCATGACTTATGATTTGTCTTATTAGTTCTTTTGTGATTTGGTTAATGATTCATTGTGAATTGTGTTGTTGGTGCATGTAGTATCCATGTTACATCTTGATAGAGAAATCCTTCTACTTATCTTGATATGAATACTTACTTGTTCTTTTCTTCTGTGCCATCACAGGGAGGAAGGAGTTAGGAGGCATTTTTCTGACTTTACTAAATTGTTGTTTGGTTAGTTTCCTAAAACATGTCGCCTAAGTTGACGACTACTACTATTAATACCATGATTAAGCAAGCTATCGCTAGAGCACTAGAAGCTGAACGTGCTGCGAGGAACCAAGAGGCTGAGAATAGGAATGTTGCCGGTCAGGTTACAGGGAATGTTGCAAATCTAGTTGCAGGTAATACTGATGAACTAGCGGAAGGAAATGCTGCAGGACAAGTTGGAGGTAATGCTGCTATTCAGCAGATTCAGAAGGAATGTTCTTATGCTAGTTTCATGAAATGTGGACCTACCTAATTTCGTGATACTAGTGGTGCTTTGGAATTAAGGTGGTGGATTGAGAGGATTGAAGGTACTTTTGAAATCAGTGGATGTTCAGAAGCTACTTTTCAAGATGATGCATTAAGCTGGTGGAATAGTCAGGTAGCTACTGTGGGATTGGTTGAAGCTAATGCTAGAACATGGACTGTGACCAAAGGACTGTTAACTGCTAAGTTTTGTCTTGAGGAAGAGTTAGGTCAGTTGGAGGATGAGTTGAGGCATTTGGTGCTGAGAAACAATGATATTGTGGCTTATACAAGGAGATTCTCTGATTTATGTTTGTTGTGTCCGGATGCTTTTGCTGATGATCGTAAGAAGATGAAGCAGTATATCAGAGGTTTATCTAGCAATATCAAAGGAGAGACTACTTCGTCGAAACCCAAGTCATTTGATGAAGCTGTTCAGATGGCTCATGCTTTAATGGATGTAAAGCTACAGGATCGAAAGGATAGTATTGCTGAAGGGGATAAGAGAAAGTTGGAAGCTGCACACTCAAACCAAGGGCAAAATCGTGGTGGTTGTCGTAACAACAATAACCAAGGACCAAATAGGAATCAACAATACAATTTGAGAAGGAATGATGGTATTCGTGCTGCCACTAGAAATCAAGGTAACAAGGTGAATCCGATGTGTGGTCGGTGTAATCTGTATCATGTTGGAAATTTTCCATCTGCTTACAACAAGTGTGGGAAGGCCGGACATAAGATGGCAGATTGTAGAAACAAGGGTGTGGCCACTAGAGCCAATGCTGTTAAGGTGGTTAATTGTTCTGGATGTGGAGGACGTGGACATAAACAAGGGAACTGTCCGAGGGTTGGCATACGATAGGGAGGCAATGTTGCTGCTGTTTCTGATGGGTTTGCTGCTCTAGCCTATGTCGTGGGAGATGCTGACAAACCTCAAGGGCCGAATGTGGTGACTGGTATGTTCTTACTTGATGCTTGTTATGCTAGTATGTTATTTGATTCTGGATCCGATAGAAGTTTCGTAGATGTTAGATTCAGTCAACTATTGGATAGAGAACCAGTGAGATTGACAACTAGTTATAAGGTAGAGTTGGCTGATGGTAAGGTTGTAAGCACTAGTTCTATACTGAAAGGTTGTTCCTTGAAGTTAGGTAATTATGTGTTTAGTATTGATTTGATGCCCATAGAGTTAGGATCTTTTGACGTGATTGTTGGAATGGACTGGTTAGTTGGTAATGCTACAGTGATTGTTTGTGGGGAAAGATTAGTCCAGATACCGCTAAGGAATAGGGTATTGACTATGAAAGGTGATGAATGTACTTCTCATTTGAGAGTTGTTTCTTGTTTGAAGATGATGAGGTATATAGAAGCAGGTTGTGATGTGTTTCTTGCACTGATAAGTAATGATGGTGTGTATGAAAGGAAATTGGAGGATGTGGCTGTGATTAGAGAGTATCCTGAGGTTTTCCCTGAAGATTTGCCAGGATTACCGCCGCATCGTGAAGTGGAGTTTCGTTTCAATTTAATGTCGGGAGCTGTGCCTGTTGCTCGTGCACCGTATCGTTTAGCTCCGTCTGAGATGAAAGAATAATCTGATCAATTGAAGGAATTGATGGATAAGGGATTTATTAGACCGAGTTCGTCGCCGTGGGGTGCTCCTGTTTTGTTTGTTAGGAAGAAAGATGGTTCTTTTAGAATGTGTATTGATTATCGAGAGCTTACCGAACTGACTGTCAAGAATCGGTATCCATTGTCGAGGATTGATGATTTGTTTGATCAGTTGCAAGGCTCAAGTGTATACTCGAAGATCGGAGGTCTGGGTATCATCAACTGAGAGTTAGGGAAGATGATATTCTTATAACAACTTTCTTTACTCGATATGGACATTTTGAATTTCAAGTGATGCCTTTTGGGTTAACGAATGTGCCTGTTGTATTCGTGCATCTGATGAATCGTGTATGTAAGCCGTATTTGGATGAGTTTGTTATCGTATTCATTGATGATATTCTCATTTACTCCAAGAGTGAATAAGAACATGAGAAGCATTTGAGGACAATTTTGGAATTGTTGAAGAAAGAGAAGATGTATGTGAAATTCTTTAAGTGTGAATTTTGGTTGAAATCAGTGCAATTTCTGGGGCACGTGATTGATAGTGAAGGTGTTCGTGTGGATCCTGCTAAGATTGAGGCAATCAAGGATTGGTTAGTGCCAACGACGCCGACTGAAGTTCGCTAATTTCTTGGTTTAGCTGGGTATTATATAAGGTTTATTGAGAAGTTTTCACTAATTTCTAAGTCGTTGACCAAGCTTACGGAAAAGAATCGAGTGTTTGAATGGGGATTGGAAGAGGAATCTGCATTTAGTACGCTGAAGGATAAGTTGTGTTCTGCGCTGATATTGTCTTTGCCAGAAGGATCTGAGGATTTTATAGTGTACTGTGACGTGTCTCATAAAGGATTTGGAGCCGTGTTGATGCAAAGGGAGAAAGTAATAGCATACACATCGAGACAATTGAGGAAGCATGAAGAGAATTACACTATGCATGATTTAGAACTTGGGGCTGTGATTTTTGCTTTGAAGCTGTGGAGACACTACTTGTATGGAACCAAGTTTGTGGTTTTCACTGATCATAAGAGTTTGCAATATATTTTGGATCAAAAGGAATTGAATATGAGGCAAAGGAGATGGGTTGAGTTGCTGAGTGATTATGACTACGAGATTCGTTACCATCCTGGTAAAGCGAATGTGGTAGCTTGATAGGTGTGTAAACACCCATCCTTTTTACCACATAATCACAATAATAACCAAGCCAAAACGTGTAATTTATGTCTTTTATGTCGGAATTATGCGTGGTTTGTGTTTTTGTTGTGATTTAGGACGAAAAGGTGAAAAGTGGAGAAAACACGGGCATTCACGGGCTTTTATTGAAGAAATAGATGAAAAGACGAAGTCAAGAAGTCAAGAGTGCAAAAAGAACGAAAGTACAAGACCAATTCTGAAGATTTATCGAAGAAAAAGTCAAAAGACGGAAGTTTACTTAAAGCCGAAGAACTCAAGTCTACTTTATTGAAGAATTAAAAGACGAGTTCAAAGAAATCCCGAGCCACAAGTCATTAGAGTCCAAGTTTAAAGAAGATTAGAAGAATAAAGGACTAATGGTGCAATTAATGAAGATTAAAGGCTTAAGGACCTAATGACGCAATTAAGAAGAAAGGAAGGAGGGGAGGAAGCTTCCTAATTCTCCCCTATATATAGATTAGTCTTAATCACTTTTCATTTTGTTGGCTAATCGTGACAATTAGTTCTTCCACCTTTAATTACCTTGTCATTTAAATACTTGTCAAATTTAAATTCCTGTCTTGCACCTTAATTACCATTTAATTTCAAGTAAGTTTTTCTTTTAATTCTTGTTAATCTTTATCTTTATCTTGTTAATCTCATTCTACCTTTCTTAATCTTTGATTCTTATTGTTTATGTTCATGTTCATGTTCTTATTTTTCTTATTTTGATCAAGTGGTTTTGATTATTTTGATTAGTTTTGTGTGTTTTATTGTTTTTGATTGATTGTTTATGATTAATAGATGTTAATTTGTTTGTTAGATTTAATCTTGTGGTTGATTTAGCTTTGTTTTGCTTAAATTCGTGTGTTATTTTTTCCCTTGTTCTTCGGGGAGTTTGTTTGTGTTTCTGATCTTTCCAATTAACGAACAGCCAAGAAACATTCCGTATCAAGGTTCTGCTCAAAGTACCCTATTCAGAATATTCAATATTCCGAGTAAGGAAGATATTCCGAATAGATATTCCGCATAGGGGTATTTATTCCGAATAGAGGGAATATTCCGAATAGCTTGGATATTCCGCATATGACCAATTATTCCGGATAGGCTTGTATTCCGCATAGGGGAACTTATTCCGGGTAGCCATTATTCTAGATAGGATTATTCCGAGTAGGGGTGTTATTCCGAGTAGGAGATTATTCCGAATAAGCATCTATTCCGCATAGTGACAGTATTCCGAATAGGGGCTTTATTCCGGATAGGGACTTATTAATTTCAGTTTTTTTAATTTTCTGCCTTTTAATTTCGAACTTTGTATTTTTCCGGCCTTTTTCCTTACTCGCACTTAAAGTTTAATTGCCTTAGATTTATTTTAGCCTTGCCTTAGTTTAAGTTTTAGTTTTAGTTGCGTTTTAAGTTTGCCTTAGTTAAATTTAAGTTTGCGTTATTTACATTTAGTGCGCTTTAATTCTAGTCTCGCTTTTAAATACTTGCACCATTTATTTTAATTAGACTTAGATTTACTTTACTTGCCTTTTAATTTAATTGTCTTGCACATTTTATTTATAAACAACCAAAAATATTTGTTTTACCAAAATCAACTGAGTCGTACTTTAAGCCGGAAATCAATTCGATTAGACACACATCAACAAACTTTTCAACTAGTAAAATCTCTTCATTAAAATGGTGCCGCTGCCGGCTCTTTTCGTAAAGATTAACGGTTTTCTGTGAAAGACGCGTTGTTTTTTGGGATCCGTTCACTTGTGAACGTTATTTTCTTGCACAAAAACTTACAAAAAACCATAAAAATTAAAAATTGTTAAAAATCCATAAAAATTAAAAATTTCAAAAATCCAAAAAGATTTTATCTTTATTGTGTATATATATTGTCTTTGTGTTTGGTATTGTTTTCTTTTGTCTTTGTAGGTGTATGCGTACTAGATCTTCTAATTATCAAGAGCCCGAGACTCGAGAAGATTTAAGTATGTCAGGTGTCAACAACAATAATCCACCGCACCTCAATAATAACAACAATGTTCTTCCACAGCCCGATCTTCGGACAATGGAGGAGCTTTGTCAACCTACCATGTTTGGACGAGGAGGACCGATTGCGCCGATGCAAATCACGGCTCCGGAGTTTTCGTTGAAGCACCACATGATTCAGCAAGTGCAAACTAATCCATTCGCCGGAATGCCTGATGATGATGCCAACAAACACCTCGACAAGTTCATTACAATCACTCAAAGCATGAAGTTACCTGGTGCCACAATGGATGTTCTACGCCTTCAACTCTTCCCACATACTTTATCGCATCATGCCAACAAATGGTTTGATCGTCTCCCGAATAAGTCTATTCATACTTGGGATGACATGACTCAACGCTTTTTGTCGCGCTACTTTCCACCATCCATGGTCACAAGCCTTCGCAATCAAATCAGTGGTTTCATGCAAGAACCCGATGAATCTCTTTTTGATGCTTGGGAAAGATATAATGTCTTGATTGATCATTGTCCAAACCACAACATGCTCCCTGTCACATTGATTGATACTTTCTACAACGGATTGACTTTTCGAGATCGTGATATGATTAATGCAGCCGCCGGTGGCACGTTTATGAAAAGGAGACCCGAGGAGTGTAGATAGCTAATTGAGAACATGACTACTCACCACAAAAACTGGGATTCCTCTGCTTCTTCAAGGAACAACCCGAGAGTCAATGTTTCTTCCACCTCAGCAAACCCTGAGATGACCGAACTCACCCGCATGATGACTGAAATGAGCAAAAGTATCACGCTTCTCGCTTCAAACCAACAACAACAACAAGTTAAAGCGGTTGCCACTCCTTGTGAAACATGCGGCAGTCCTCACTCATACACCGATTGTCCTTCAACTCAAGGAAATCCGGAAAATGTGTATGCAGCTTATGGTAATTATTCACCGGAAAATTACCAAGCTCGACCTCTAGGGGATAGAAATCTGCTGAGTTACTGATCCAACAATTACCTTTCACCCAGTTTTTCTCCTCAAAACTAAAACCCCGCCAACAACTACAATAGAAGTAACCAAATCCCACCAAGAGCTTCTAATCCTTATCACCCACCCGCCCAACAAAACCCACCCATTAACCACGATGTTGAAGCCATCATGAGAACCCAAGGTGAGCAAATCAAGAATCTGCAGAGCCAAATTATTAATCTGAAAGGAGATATCACCAAGCAAGGGAATGAGATTAGATCCGAGCTTCGAGATAATATTCAATCCTCCTTCAGCAATCAAACCAATGATTTGAAGAATATGCTTGCTAGTTTCTTGCCCTCAGCTCAACCTTCTACTTCAAGTTCTCTACCTTCAAACACTGTCACCAATCCACGAGCTAATGTGAGTGCTATTACTACTCGTAGTGGAATAACCATTGTCGATCCACCAATCCCACCCCCATCATCTACACCTCCTCCACCACCATTTATCCCTACTCCTCCTACACCTAGTATTAGTGCACCATTACCGTCTCCGCCTCGTCATGACAATGTTTTTAGGAAGGACCCTTCAACATCTCAACCTTTACCTACTACACCTGCACCTTCACCACCCAAACCCAATATCCCTTATCCCTCTCGTTTAGGCAAGACCAAACTGCTAACCAAGGAGGACTCCAAAGTGACACGCAATGTGAAGATGATTTCTCAAATGAACTTCAACATTAGCTTTCTTGAAGCACTTGTCCACATGCCCAAATTTGTGAAAGCATTTAAGGAATTGCTTAACAAGAAGGAGAAGCTGATTGAACTCGCCAACACACGCTTAAATGAAAACTGCTCTACAGTTATTATTAAAGAACTTCCAGAAAAGCTTGGAGATCCCGGTCGTTTTGTGTTGCCTTGCGTGTTCAACAAAACTGAAGAATTTACTGCCCCTGCTGATCTCGGGGCTAGTATTAATCTTATGCCTTTGAGTGTTTGGAAAACACTATCATTGCCCGAGCTCACTCCAACAAAGATGACTCTTGAACTTCCAAATCGCTCTCTTGCTTACGCCGTTGGTATAGCCGAAGATGTATTCATCAAAGTTGGCACATTTACTTTCCCGGTCGATTTTGTCGTTGTTGATTATGAAATGGACCCTCGTATTCCATTAATACTTGGTCGGCCATTCTTGAGAACCAGACGAGCTTTAGTTGATGTGGCCGAAGGCGAGTTAATCTTACGAGTCAGGGATGATGCACAAGTTTTTAAAATGGGAAAGCTTACAGGCAAATCCTTTGGAGGCAGAGAATCAGTGAATATGATTAACGTGCATGATGACTTTGTTGTCAACAACAATCCTCTATTCGATTCTTCTATTGATAATACACTGTTTCAAGATGATGTAGATGATTCTCGCTCCAATTTGGAACCTTCTCCCATTTATGATTCTCCACCGGTCTTTGATGCTTATGATGATGATGATTCTAGCTCAGATTCGGATGATTTGGATGACCTTACTTCTGAGTATCCTGAGCTGCCCACATATGATGATTTTGATGAGGCCGATACTCTCTCGAGCGATTCTTCACATGATGAAGATCCTCCGCTATCACTCGATCCTACTTTGGACGATTACTCATTTGAGGAAGACTTCTCTACGTTTCTCAACACTTACTTCCCTCATGAGAGTGATGCTCCTCCTTATGATTTTGAAGATTATCGTCTTGATCCTACTTTGGATTTGAAGCACATTCTTTCAAAGGAGAACAAACCGATCGACACTAATATCCACAGCACGTATGAGTTAACACCTCTTTGTCCTCCTTCTGAGGACGAGGTTGTGCTTCTTCGCGGATCTTCTTCACACTCTGCTGAGCCTGAGTGCTATTTTCCCTTAAAGGAAAAGGTGTTCGACCCAGGTATCGATATTCTGCAACCATCTCAGTATCCACCTGATGAAATAAAAGGAAATATCTTTGGAACTTATGGAAATCTGCTTGCACCACTTCACCCTTGCTTCCACCGTGCTCCATCGCTGCTTAAGGGAACCTTGCCTATTCTTCTTTGGCTTGCCTTGTTCGCCTTAAGCTTGTGCTATTTGATGGACGAAAACTTTGTCTTCGATCCTGGTGGATATGTTTCATGCTTCTTCCGTTGATGATCAAGATCGAGTCAGGCTCACGACTCGGTTAACAAAAATCAAGCGCTTCTTGGGAGGAAACCCATGCATCTATCTTTTCGCTTTCTTTATCATAAGTGTAGGGGGGAGAACCTTTTGTTTGCTTTTTCCTCTCCTCCCTTCTTATAATCAGGGATTCGAGCTTCAATGATCTACTTTTGATGATTCTTGACGACCCGTGATTCCGTGTTCCCTTTTTCCCGGTTCTATCCTAAACTCTTTTCGATTCACTATTTTATATTTTCCAATATTAAAATAGGAATCTAGTTAGTTGTCTTTTCCTTAGCGAGATTTAAACAAAGTGCACAATGTCCTAAGTGTAGGGGAGTTACTCCTACATGCTTAAACATTGAGGACAATGTTTATATTAAGTGTAGGGGGACTTCTATCGAAGTTAAGTGGTCTTTTCCTTGTATTTGTCCTCATTTTAACCGAAAAAATCAATTTTTCGACATTTTTCAAAATTTTTTATCTATTTTGGCCTATTAGTTTTTCCTTTTGTATAGTTATTTTCTTGCCTTATTAGAATAGATCTTTAATAAAGTGGTTTTAGTTTTCAAACGTTGTGAATCTTTTGACTCAACCCGAGTTTACTTATCTAAGTTTACTCTAGCTAGTATCCTTAACGTGTTTAAATCAAGTTTTGCTAGGCTTTTATATAGGGAGCTATAAAACGCGAAAGTCTTAACTCTCAGGGGTTAAGAACAAGAACTTTTTGCAAGTTCCTATAATTGATCCTAGAGAGTCGTTTATCAAGGGAACTTTAAAACGCGATTTCTAAACTTGAAAAAGTCTAAGAATTGGCAAGATCCTATAGGCGACTCGAAAACCCAAAACTTTGATTTAATAGGCTAAGCATCCACGAGTCTCATTACTTGAGATTTTAAATTGTGGAGAACGAGAGATGATAGAGCCAATTATAAGTTCGGTATTCTTTCGGGAATTTATGTGAGTTAATTATAAGCCTATTCTCCCATCGCCTGCTAATAAATCTATCTGCAATAAATAAGGTTGTACGATTTGAAAAGTTACTTAGCTTCTAGCCCAAGATCGTTTAAAAGTTGCTCGGTATGGATTAGAGTTCATAGCCAAGGCATAACTTATTGAAGCGGGATGCGAAGATTGGCGAGTCCAAAAAGGTCATAACAAGGCATGAGGGCTATATTTTGTTGCTAAAGATCCGAAGTGATGTGAAGAATCATTTATCAAAAATCAATATGAAGGATCGAGACACACGACGAAAAGCAAAAACTCCCCAGAAGTCATGGAGAAGTGTATCCGAAAAGACCCTAGCAAGGTATGACGATAAATAGATCCAAGTCAAAAAGGAGGCGGATCGTTGTATATCAAAGTCCAAAATAATGATTGGAGAAAAATGAAGAAGTCGTGGTCCAAGTATGAATCTCTCAAAACTTCAAGTGAAGAAATTCCTATATGAAGAGAAGACCATAATTTCATGAACGTCTCTCAAGGTTTGAAGTATGAAGTCGCTGCAAAATATCGGTCCGAGAAAGGTCTCAAATCGCGAAACGAGTTATCCAAGATATGAACTTTATGAGGTCCCGAGAAGCAGTTTTAAAAGATTTTGTCCTTTAGCTAACTATTGATTAAATCGTTCTTTTTATTGTCGGCCTTAATAAATTATCGAAATAAGTCAAAAATGCATCCTCGTGATCATTCAAGACAAAAATAAAATATAAGAGATACACCTAGGAATAAGGGAGTCTAAGTGAATAATTGGTCCACATGAGTTCGTGTTAGTTTGCTAACTTATAATAACAATGATCTCGTTTTTAAGCTTGGTTTGGAGAAAGTGAAAACTTGAGGATGATGATTATTCATAACATTTACAAAACCCAAGGTAAGCTTTTTGATTTCTTTATTTTGAATGCCAACGTGGATTGATTATGATGAAAAGTGTAAACGTGCTTTGTAACTAATGCATTGCATGAGGACATTGCAATGGTCAAGTGTAGGGGATTTGATAGGTGTGTAAACACCCATCCTTTTTACCACTTAATTACAATAATAACCAAGCCAAAACGTGTATTTTATGTCTTTTATGTCAGAATTATGCGTGGTTTGTGTTTTTGTTGTGATTTAGGACGAAAAGGTGAAAAGTGGAGAAAACACGGGCATTCACGCGCTTTTATTGAAGAAATAGATGAAAAGACGAAGTCAAGAAGTCAAGAGTGCAAAAAGAACGGAAGTCCAAGACCAATTCTGAATATTTATCGAAGAAAAAGTCAAAAGACGGAAGTTTACTTAAAGTCGAAGAACTCAAGTCTACTTTATTGAAGAATTAAAAGACGAGTTCAAAGAAATCCCGAGCCACAAGTCATTAGAGTCCAAGTTTAAAGAAGATTAGAAGAATAAAGGACTAATGGTGCAATTAATGAAGATTAAAGGCTTAATGACCTAATGACGCAATTAAGAAGAAAGGAAGGAGGGGAGGAAGCTTCCTAATCCTCCCCTATATATAGATTAGTCTTAATCACTTTTCATTTTGTTGGCTAATCGTGACAATTAGTTCTTCCACCTTTAATTACCTTGTCATTTAAATACTTGTCAAATTTAAATTCATGTCTTGCACCTTTATTACCATTTAATTTCAAGTAAGTTTTTCTTTTAATTTTTGTTAATCTTTATCTTTATCTTGTTAATCTCATTCTACCTTTCTTAATCTTTGATTCTTATTGTTTATGTTCATGTTCATGTTCATGTTCTTATTTTTCTTATTTTGATCAAGTTGTTTTGATTATTTTGATTAGTTTTGTGAGTTTTATTGTCTTTGATTGATTGTTTATGATTAATAGATGTTAATTTGTTTGTTAGATTTAATCTTGTGGTTGATTTAGCTTTGTTTTGCTTAAATTCGTGTGTTATTTTGTCCCTTGTTCTTCGGGGAGTTTGTTTGTGTTTCTGATCTTTCTAGTTAACGAACAGCCAAGAAACATTCCGTATCAAGGTTCTGCTCAAAGTACCCTATTCGGAATATTCAATATTCCGAGTAAGGAAGATATTCTGAATAGATATTCCGCATAAGGGTATTTATTCCGAATAGAGGGAATATTCCGAATAGCTTGGATATTCCGCATAGGACCAATTATTCCGGAAAGGCTTGTATTCCGCATAGGGGAACTTATTCCGGGTAGCCATTATTCCGGATAGGATTATTCCGAGTAGGGGTGTTATTCCGAGTAGGAGATTATTCCGAATAAGCATCTATTCCACATAGTGACAGTATTCCGAATAAGGGCTTTATTCCGGATAGGGACTTATTAATTTCAGTTTTTTTAATTTTCTTCCTTTTAATTTCGAACTTTGTATTTTTCCCGCCTTTTTCCTTACTCGCACTTTAAGTTTAATTGCCTTAGATTTATTTTAGCCTTGCCTTAGTTTAAGTTTTAGTTTTAGTTGCGTTTTAAGTTTGCCTTAGTTAAATTTAAGTTTGCGTTATTTACATTTAGTTCCCTTTAATTTTAGTCTCGCTTTTAAATACTTGCACCATTTATTTTAATTAGACTTAGATTTACTTTACTTGCCTTTTACTTTAATTGTCTTGCACATTTTATTTATAAACAACCAAAAATATTTGTTTTACCAAAATCAACTGAGTCGTACTTTAAGCCGGAAATCAATTCGATTAGACACACATCAACGAACTTTTCAACTAGTAAAATCTCTTAATTATAGCTGATGCACTTAGCAGAAAGGAAAGAGATAAGTCGATAAGAGTTAGAGTTTTGGCAATGATGGAAAGTGTTGATTTGACAAAAGCGATATTGAAAGCTCAAGCTAATGGTTTGAAGGAAGAGAATGTTGAGGCAGAAAATTTGGGTAGAATGTTGAAACCATTGTTTGAAGTAAGGTCAAATGGATTGAGGTATTTTGAGAATAGGATTTGGTTACCATTGTGTTCGTTCGAGGAAGGTTCTTTAGGGGTGCGAGATTTGGTGATGAATGAATCTCATAAGTCGAAGTATTCAATACTGTTGGGAATTAATTTGATGAGACAAAACAAGAATAATTAAACAAGAAGGACTTATATGCAATTATCAAGATTTATAAGAATATGGAGCCCTTTCATACAACAAGGAGGATTATTAGCAAAAGATGGAGGGACTCCTAGTGTAATTAGATTTCTTGTAAAGAGGGTTATGTGTAGTATATAAACACACAACCTGCATAGGTTTAATCATTCAATTATTCACAATGTAAACCTAAAGTGTCTTTGTGTTCTAGGCGTGGGATTCAATGTATACACGCCTAGAGGTTACTTGTAATCGTTTGCATGTAATCGTTTAGAATAAAGTAATCGTTGGAAGTAAACACCTTGTTCATGTGTCTTGTTCAATTCCGCTATGTTTATCATATGAACAAGATGCATATCCTAGTAAGCTTAATCGATCCATGAATAATGGTTTCCACAATTGGTATCAGAGCGGGTGGCTCTCAATGCTAGGATCAACAAGGTGTTCAAGTCGAAGAATGAAGGTCGAAGCTTAAATATTCGTTTTTGTTAAGTTCGGATCTCACTGTGCAGCCATGTTCAAACAGTCATAACTCCTTCGTTAACCGTTGGATTGACGTGAAATCGAACTATAGGTTCTTGCCATATATGTCTTGATTCTCACCAGAGGGATCTTTGATCTGAGATCTTATGAAGGAGATATACATCGTCGAATTTGGCTGCAGATAAAGGTTTAAATTTTCTTTTTTTGTTTTTTTTATTGAATAAGATTTAGGGTTTCTTCCCCTAAAACCTAGATCGACTTTAAAAGCAAAAAATTATTGGTTTATGGCTGTTATAATGCATAATGATACAAGATTCGAGCAAAGTTTGATTTAGAAACCCTAAGTTAGGGTTTCGATGCATGATTTCATAAACCTAGATTCGTTTATTTGAAACATGGCAGCAACATGTTATGATCTGATGGTATTTTTAAAGATGTTGTAGTACTACAAGTAGGCCACGTTCTTGGATGTGTTTAAGTGGTCCCAGGTCTTGGTGTTCTCATTCTAAAGGAAAAAGAAGAACATGGGTTAACTGTGACTTTCGATCAAGGAACCTCATTTACATGAGGTGAATTGGTACATGTAATGTTGTCATATGTGAATTAGTCTTGCCCACTGGACGATGGTGACCACAGAAAATGAAGGATAGCAGCAAAGTACGAAAAAGCAAAAGCAAAAATTATGGGTTGAAGATTTGTTTAAATTGCTCACGTGTGTGTCTAATGAATGAAAAGAAAATTGATGGTGTGGTCCCCACGATCAGAAAGAGTATATTTGTTGTACTATTGGATGAAAGTAGTTGCGACATATGACAGAACGTTGGCATTATTCTTTGTGGTCCTAGTTTGTGTTCACACGAAGAAGAAAAAGGGGTTTACAGTAAGTTTTTGCTTTATTCCTTTGCTGATGTAATGCGATGCCAAAGAAAAGGACGTGAGATACAAGGAGTTTTTTACTCACATATATTAGTGTTATTCACAAACACTATAGTTTTCACGTGGGCTGTTGTGAGATGGAGTATTGTTTGGAATGGTCCCATGACATGCTACAAAGAGAAAGAAAAGGAATGGTCCCATGACGTGATGGAATAAAGACAAGGACGAATGTGGGATATAATTATACGAGATATGCATATCTTGTATTTTTGGACGTGATGTGGTATACTTAAGGAAAAGGTTTTCGTATGTTTATCAAAAATGAAGATATACACAGTGAGGTATTATTTTTCGTAGCTATTGTTATTATACCCGCTGACGTTTGCAAAACACACGCTGATAAAGAAGACGCTGACACGTTGTAACTTAGACGCTGACAGCGTGTTATCCGATATATTGTTTTTAAGCGCTGACAAGTATCGTTCGATATCGGACAATACATATAGAAGATATATTGGACGACAAAGGATCTCTGACAGAACTAACTGTTTAAAATTTTTTGGCTTGTTTTTGAAGATTGTGTTTGGTGCAATGACGTTTTATTTGATTATGTGACAAGGCTAACCTTGCGGTTACGTACCGACTTGGATTAGAAGCAGAACGCCGACTGAGGCAGCAGTTGCGTAAAAGAAGAGGATGATATTGTACTTAGATAATTTTCATTGAAAATTGGAGGTTTCGTTGAATACGATTGATTATTGCTTCTTTGGTGTTGGAGTTGTTTTTTGCAGGTTTGTATTTTATCATATCTCAAAAGACTCTCCTCTCTTTTGAGATAACTTGCTTGTTCTTTTAATGGTTGGTGACGAAGACTTGTCTGAATCTAGCAATTAGGTGACATTGCTATCACTTGAAGGAGTTACATTATCTTGCTCAGTGTCTCACAAAGGATGAGGATTTTGACAAGAGATCGAGGTCAGCTTATACTTTAACGTTTTTATATAAGTTCGACGTCACATGGATAGTGCAAGATATAAGGTACAAGCTTGGGAGATTCCACTTCTTCAACAAATAGGTTATATTCGTTTTTCTTCATTCGTAATCCACAATTAGAGTCTATATGTTCGTGATTCATTTACATGCACCACTCAAGGGGAAGCGTTTATTAGTTGTTTATCTTTCGAAGACCCCTATTGGATGATACAAAAAGGGGAAGAAAAAATTCAAAGATCAAGGTATACAACTTAATTTTATGTGGTGATATGTTTTACAAGATATCTTACTTTAAGGGGAAGCTTGTTTCATTCGTGAAAGATCGAGATTTGAAGATTGGTTTTGTCATCATTAATACTAGAATATTGTATGTATTGCAATTAAGTTCGTTTCCTCGACTCACCCGAATTGATTTTCGATTAACGTAAGATTTATTTGTTCTTGGTAAAACGTAATTTTAGGATATTTTAAACTAAAAGCTATTTAATATTAAAAACTAATTAAAAATTATCTAAACAATTTTAAAAACTATTTTAAACTAATTAAAATAAAAACTATTTTAAAACTAAAATTTGAATAAAACTAAAACTAATTTAAAATAAAAACTAATTTTTTTAAAAGAAAATACTTAACCAAAATTTTAAACTAAAAACTTGAAATAAAAACTATTTTAAACTTGTAATAAAAAAAGTAAATAAAACTTGAATTAAAACTAATGAAAAAAACTTTAAAATTAAACTTAAAACTAATTTTAAAACTAATAAAAATTTAAACTAAATTTTATAACAAAAATTAAAATTTATAAAAACAATGTAAATAAAATATTTTTTTTATCTTTCATATTTTATAAAAAACTGAATAAAAAGAAAATTGGAATTATACTTTTAATTAAAATTTAAATAAACTTAAACTTTGAATTAAACTTATTTTAATAAATCTGCCAAAATTAAAAAGCCTATATTAATTTAATGAAGTAAAGATAAACACAAATAGAGTGCTAGATCTACTGGTTATGTTGTTCGACTGTTGTGCGAGGGGTCTGGGGTTCGAGACCCAGCTCAGACAGATTTTAGCTATTTTATTATTTTTTTTGTTGGAATCAATGAAGTAACAAACCAATTGGGTCTGTTACCTTATAGCCAAAATCCACAAACAAAATAAGCAAAACAACTCTACCAAATAAGCAAATATAAGCTGAATATCAGATGAGCATAAACACAAATAAGCAGAGAAGCGAATAAGCTAAAACTGAATAAGCATTTATATCAAATAGAAAAAGAAAATAAGCTAAAAGATGTACTAGACTTTAAAATAAGCAATCTAAATTATGCTATAACACATAAGCAAACTAGACTTATAATATCAAATAAGCAAACACAAACTAAAAGCATTTAACAGCTTAAATCAAATAGAAAATAAGCTATAATAGTTATGACTGAATTTAAACTAATAAGCAGATTCTATCAAACCAAAACCTAAGCAGTTTTAAATAAAACTTCAAGACAGATACAAATAAACTAATCCTGTGCAACAATTAGCAGATCCAAACGAACTACAATTCAAACAAAAAAACTAAGCAGATAATAACTAAAACTAAACCATATAAATAAGCAGTCCAACTAAGATACGAACCAAACAGAGACTAGATAAGCAGTATCCAAACGTAGCTATAACATAAGCAGATTAAACAGCAAAGCAAATCCAAAAAAAATTATTAAAATAAACCCTAAATAAACTAAAACTGACAAAAAATTAAAAAGAGATTGGAACCCGGTGTCGATTTCCGTTGAGATGAAGGTGGGCGCTGAACCCCCTTTGTCACCGAATACAAACACCACCTTAATTCATCAACAACATCTCGAACCAAACTCAAAACCTCGAACCAAACTCAAAACCTCGAACCGAACAATGAACTAGAAACCAGAACCAAACGAAATCCGAGCAAACTTGAACAATAACTTTGATAAATCTTCTAGTAGGGAAGATTTATTACACTTTCCTTTACTTTATATATATTTTTTTTATATTAAACGAAATAAACCAACAGTAACCATAACAAAAACTCGAACAGTGATATTAAAAAGCAGTTTAAAGATGATAATAAAAATTGACAGAAATTAAATTGAGACAGGAATTAAATTGAAATAAACTTTTCATTAATCATTAAAAAAATTACATTACTGAAAATTAAAAATACAATATTAAATCTAAAACCTAATTTGCAGAAAATATAAAATAAAGAAAAGTTGTTAACTAATTGCATGTGAAAGCGGGTTTTTTATAGGAGAAACCCTCAACCTTGGTGCCTACGGGAATGAATCATGGCCCTTAAATCCTTCATTCTTCTTTCTCTCTCTTCTCTTAATTTGATCAAACGGCTGAGAACAAATTTGTGAGCCACGGATTGCCAGGCTATATTGGTATGTGGGAGAACCAATCACAAAAGAGGGATTAGGCCACGTCGGATCAAAATGAGGACCACAGTTGGTGTTGCTGCGAAAATCATGGGGTTTTATTTCCCATCCGTGTGAATTACACGGATTTAACAAAAGCCCCATTTTTTTGTGGTTAAATTTTTGATTTAGGGTAACTAGGGTTTTTTTTGTGGCTGTGAAAATGGGAGATGGGAGAAAAGGAGATGAATGTGGGTGTGTTACTTTTGATGTATCGAAAAACTGGGTGAGGTAAAAATAAAAATCGTTTATTTAACAAATGTGTGGGGGTGAGGAGAATACACGTGGGAGGTGAGTGATGTGGGTTGACCGAGGGTTGACTGAGATAACATTTGACCAAGCAAAAAATAAAATTCATCCGTTTTCATTTGCTTTGTGTCATGGGCTTGTGGCCCAAAACTTGCCCTTTTCATCATTTGCTTTAAACGAGTAAGGCTCAATTATCCATCCGCTAATATTGATCAAAATTGATAAATGGGCTTTTGGCCCATTCTTAACATATCTTAAACATCTTAATGGGCCTTTGGGCCATTTCCCAAATGTGGGACCCACAAAGCTCGAACATCTTCAAAAAGTTAAATCCGCGAAAAAAAAATCGAACTTGAATTTGACTTCCTTGATCTTTTCTTTAAATCGTATCGATTTTTTCGGTTTTCGTGAACTTGGGCACACTTTTGGTCTTTTGACTTTGTCTTCGTCTCTTTTTGGACTTTTCTTCAACATTTGACCGTGAAATCCCGTGTTTTCTCTTCTTTTGATCATTTGTACCTATTTTAACACAAAAACACAAAACCACGCGTAATTCCGACTTTTATGAAATAAAACACATGATTAAGTCTTGTTTTTCCTTGATTTTAGTGGCAAAAGGATAAGTGTTTACACACTTATTAAATCCCCTACGCTTGACCATTGCAATGACCCCATGCAATGCATTATTTTAAAGAAAAAGTTACATTTTTCTCATTATCAACCCATCTTGGCCTTTATTGCTATTACTACTACTACTACGACAAAAAGATAAAAATTTAAAAGGAGACAAAAGTTATAACAATTTATTAGCTTGAAATTATTTGATGGAAGGAACTCATAAAGACATCTAAGACTTGAATTAGGGCTTTGGTGTCATGAATATTAATCACCCTCAAGTTTCACGTTCCCCAAACCAAGCTTAAAAACGAGATCATTGTTTACCATAAGTCCTTAGGTTAAAACCACTTATATAAGACAATTGTGTAAACTCTTCCTCCAATTCCTACTTTGTATCTCTAGATTTTATTGATTGTCATTCACCCGTAGGCTCATTTGACTTATTTGATAATTATTATTCCAAAAATGAAGGCCAAACGGCGCAAACCCGACACTCAAAACCTAACCTCGTCCTCAAAAACGTTGTCACTAGAGTAAGCCCACATCAAGGATGATTTAACACAATTTGGGGAATAAATTCCCGGACCCAAAATTTGTCCAAATAGTACTACTTATTAATTATTTCCTCCAAAGTCATGTAGACTTTATGTGGAGTTTAGCAAGTTCACATCATATACCCTTAGGCTCTTTAAGATGTAAAAATGCTCCCCGTCTATTGTCCACACCCTAAGGCTCATTGAACGATAAACGAGGGAATTGATTTTTGAATCAATTTTTATTCAACACTTACCATGCCATACACCCTAAGGCTCTAATGACAAGGTTCGTGCTACATGCCCCACACCCTAAGGCTCCTTGAGGTCATGTTTTAATCTTATTCTTTCTTTATTTATGATATATATAGTTGGCCAAATTCCCCGGTCCCATGGTCTGAATACCTCCTACTTAGTGGTTATGAGCCACCTTAGTCGGAAGTCCACAACGCTGGCATCCTCAATGTGTTCATGCTTTAATTACAAGGGGATAAAGGATTTGGCTAAGAGTTAAGACATCGAATCGACACCGCAAAAATCCTCATTTATTAAGCAATTAAATATACAAGTGGGGAGAAAGAGCCACAAAAACTCATATAAGGAAGAATTAACCCTTAAACTTATTTTCAACTCTATCATCTCTCATTCTCTACAAATTTAAAATCCCAAGGAGTGAGACTCGTGTATGCTTAGCCTAATAAACCAATTAAGGTCCATATGGTTAAGGATACTAGCTAGAGTAAACTCGGATAAGTAAACTCGGGTTGAGTCAAAATATTCACAACGGGCCTAATATATCAAAGAAATATAAACTTGTTAAAACCATTTTATTCATTTATTTATTATTGACTGTATTCTTAAAATGGAAAATATAAATAAGATGCGATGACAAAAAGAATAAATGAAAAATACTACAAGGCCAAAATAGATCAAAAATTTGAAAAACGTTGAAATTTTTTTTTTAAATTTTCCGGTTAAATGTGGTCAAATTCATGGAAAAGCACACTAAAATCCGATAGAAATCCCCCTACACTTAATATAAACATTGCCCTCAATGTTTAAGCGTGTGGGAGAATAAACTCCCCTACACTTAGGACATTGAGTACGTTGTTTAAAATCGAGCTAAGGAAAGGACAACTAAAGTGATTACATTTATTTGTTTTATTTATATACAAGATTAAATCAAAATAGCAAAAACTTATCGAAGGAACCAGGTACACTGGAAACACGGGAATAAGGTTCTCGTCAAAAGCACCAAAAGTGGATCATTAAGCACATGTCCCTGCACACAACATAACACACAAAACAAACAACCTACACGGCTCCCCCTACACTTATTGGTGGAAATGGGTGAAGGTGAAAAAGGTGGAAAGGATGGAAAAGGTAAAAATCTAACCTAGTTAAACGATGCTTGATTTTTCATCCCGAGTCTCTAGCTCGACTAGAATTCCCGAATGTCATCATTCAAATGGGAATATCATGGAAAAACGAGATTTCCAAGGGTGGAAAATCTCTCCATGATAGAGGTTAAACAAAGTCATATAAGGCATACCCCATGAAAATCCACCCGGGTCAAACACATAATTTCAATCACAAAAGGAAATAAACCCCGAGGTGGTACGCAAGTCAAAGAAAAGTGGGGTATCCTTAGGCAACGATCTCTTCAAAGGAAGGATAAGGTGATTTGGAAATGATAGCACAAAAGTCTCTATGCCGGGATCAAATACCGATTCCTTAACGGGAAAATAGCAAGAGGTGTTGACATTTAAGTTCAAAATATCATCAAAATCCATAGTGGGAAATTCATCCTCTTCCAAACTTGATGTGAAAACATAAGTATCGTCAGAGTCATAGGAAACTCTTCCTCATGAGGAAAATAGGTATTTAGAAAGATATCTAAATCCTCCTCAAATGGAACAACCTCTAAATTAGGTATGATCTCTAAGAGTGGAGGATCCTCCTCAAAAGTCATGACTTCTAAAATTGGGGTATAAAAGTAAAAAGGAGTCTCCATGGAAGAATCACTCATAGGGATATGAGGTGCATTAAGATCATGGGGTGGGTCATCAAAATTAATGAGATCACTTAAAGAAGTGTCATCATCGTAGGTATCAAGGATTGGTTGATCATAAATGGGTGGGTCGAAAGTGGGTGGATCAAAAGATGAGTCGTCTAAGCCGAAAATAGTGTGATCACTTGAAGAAGTGTCATCACTATCGGTGTCATAAATAGGAGTATCAAAAATTGAGGCTCGAAGGGAAGGGATGAGTTTATCACAAAATCATTTTGATTAGACTTTTCAATTCCAAAAGGATTAATAAAAATCTCATCATTATCGAAAAGGAATATCATGTTCATTGTAGATCTTGGCATATGATTTATTCACTTTGTCAATATCTAGTATGGTTTGATCTTCCATAAAGTCTACATCGCGACTTCGGATCACCTTCTTTTCAATTGGATCATAAAACTTGTAGCAAAAATTATCCAAACCATAGCGATAAAAATACATTGTCGTGACTTTCTCTCAAGCTTGGACCTTTCATCCGTGGGTATATGTACAAAGGCCTTGCACCAAAAAACACGAAGATTATCATAAGAAACTTTTTTCTTGTCCAAATATTTTCTTTCACTTCAAAATTTAAGGAACACTAGCTCACTTATTAAGTACATGAAAATAGTACTTAAAGCTTCACCGCAAAAGAGGCTGGAAGTTTTACATGAGGAAGTAAACATCGAACTCTCTATGTTAATTTTGTATTCATTCTTTCAGTAATCCCATTCAATTGAGGGTTCTTTGGAGGAGTCTTCTAATGACGATTACCAAGCTCTTTGAAATACACATATAATGGGTCTGAATATTTACCTCCATTATTCGATTTTATTCTAGTATTTCTTTAAACATATGCATGAAATTATTTAAACACGTGATCTCTTGTCCTCAATGTATAGACGCATAGCTTTCTCGAATGATTATCAATAAAGGTCACAAAATAACAAGAACCGCCAACTGCGTGAGTCTTCATTGGACCACGTACATAAGAATATACAAGATCAAGTATGTTATCCTTTCTTGAAGGAGGGTGACTCTTGAATTGACCATGATTTTGTTTTTGTGCAAAACAATGAGAACACTTATTTAATGCACATTTTATAATCTAGAAATAACTTTTCTTTTGGCTAGACTTTTCATCTCTTATTCACTCACTTACATAGGCGTTTATGCCAAAGCTTAACCGTGTGTTCTAGTTTCGCAACAATGATAATCTCTTAATAGTTTTTTTCTTGTGTCAATTTAAAGTTAGAGAACTTTAAGCCACATCAAAGTGCTTCTTAACATCAACAGCGTGGGTAAGCCTTTCGGCTTCAGAAGCTCCTTCAACAAGGTCATCCGGATACGGCGTGGTTAATATATCAATAGTACCCGCTACTCTCAAGACAATTTTTAGTGAGCGATACCAGTCATTGAAGTTTGGGCCAGTAAGTTCAGGACGATCAAAAAAAGTTTTAAACGTGGAACTTATAGCATTATTGTCGGGTTGAGCCATTTCTACATAAATAAGTTCAAATTATTAGTATTTTCTATAAATACATTCAATAAAATAAAATTACCCCGGTATATAAACCATAGTATTTTCCTTGAAACTAGAACCTATATTGACATAAATCCATTACATCAGTTGATCTGCTAGTAATGAACTTATTCAACATAGTAACTTGTCGAACAATTTGTTGGCAAGCAATTTCCAATTTCTAGATATTTAAGGGATTTACATTGCTAAAAAACATTTTTGATTGTAAACATGTTCCATCCCTTCTGAATACCTTAAGTTTCCAGATCTCACTGAGTAACTTAAATATGTCGTCTAATCTAAAGAACATAAAACTTATCAAACGATTTCTCATTCTATGAAAAGTTTTCTCTCCATCATAACATTGTGACAATCCGTCAATTTATGGTTGATATTTTATTCTCAAGTATTATTTAAAAACATTATTTTAATATTATAATATGAACTCACTTATTTTTGGAAAGAAATTTGGATTTACGTCTTGAAGTAGCATCGACTACGTCTAAGCCGGAGGATTCTACGTTACGTGCTTACGTTTACATACAACGTTTTGGTGATAGTCCGACATTTCAGAAAATAAATTTATCCGTGAATATTATTTTGGAATTTTAAATATGTGTTGGTTCATAAACTCACAAATTTACGAGAAGAGATTAGGACTTACGATTATAATTTAACGTCCTTTACGACTAAACCAGAAACCCTAGGATTACGTATTTACGTTTTCGAACTCCGTTTTTGATGAGAAAATTTTTATTAGATTCGTTTTGTGTCGTTGATTCATAATTTATAAAAACGTTTTTCGTAAAACGACCCGAGGGCACGTAAATCGAGGAAACTAGAATCGAGTAGTACCCGTAAATTAGTGGAGATGAGACAAGTGGGACACTTGTCCCACCCCCACTATAACTGGCCATATTAAGCTAACAACATATCAAAGCTTACTAAGTAAGCAAGGACACTTGTCCTAGCTACTTACATAAAACCATCTAAACCAAAACCACTATCTCCATTTCTTACATGCAAAACTAATAAAACTCTCTCCAATGTCTCTCTAACCTCCATTTTTCCGTCCATATATCACCATCAAACACCACCATGAACCAAAAATATAGCCATAAATCATATGTACAATTTACATATGATGGAAACCCTTTGAAGATATGAAGATTTGAGGTGATCATAACCTATGAAAAGGAGTTTCCATGAGGTTAAAGGGCTGATTTCATGGAGATGTTCATCCATCCAAAGGACCCAAGAAGTTGCCTTGCTAAAGTTAAAGATATGATAACAAGAACCAAGTCTTGTTCATCAAAAACCTCACATTTTCGTCACTATGGTGGTATAAGGATCATTCTTCCTATCCTTCTTGTTATTTTGATTATGTAATCATGTATTTTCTTTCTATTTGTATATGTATATGATGAATATATGATGATACAAATGTTGTGTGGGGATCAAGTGTTAATAAACATGGGTAAAAAGATGAGAAACTATATGTAAAAGTGGTTAATCTTGCTTAATTTAGTAGGCTGTATAAAAACAGTAAATAACCATATGATGAACTGATAAAATGGTATAGATGAATTGATATACAGTAAGTTATGAGTCTTGTACACATGTGAGAATTGGCCATACAATGGAATCATTATAATGAGTGAGATATATGATCAAAACAAGTTTAGAGTGCAAATCTGCATAGACTGTTTTGGACGATTTTTATAAAATACTTAGAGGCTGATTCAACAGTAGCCATAGTAGAGTTAAATGGAGCACATATCATGTAGGTTATGCCATAAACATTTGGGCTTCTATCTCCATATAGAACTCTAGATATGGCTGTTTTGGTGAACGTGAAATATAAAATCAGATTTGTATAATAAAAACTTATATAAAATAAGCACTCACTTATATATTTATAAAATATATACACATGAAAACCCAATAACAATTAATAGTGATTATAAATAAGAATTTCATATATTATGATATAAAATAAGACATTATATAAAAATGGTAGTTTGATAAGTTTTATAAGTTATAAAACTATAAACATGATTTTTACGTCTTTTCGGCTAATACCGTAAACTTAACGTTTTTCGCCAATTAAAACTTACACAGTCGGACCCGTCTAATGTAAACTTTTTAAAAGTCGTATACTAATTTATAAGTACCTAATACAAGGAAAAACCGATAAAACCCGAACTATATGACATACGGACATTAACGAGATAAGTTAGCATATTTGGACTAATGATTTAACTAAATAAGTTAAACACTTATAAAAATTACTTATTGGGCTTAAACCATTTGGGCCCAACATATAAAGTATAAATACTGATAATACAAGTATAAAATGGATTAATACAAGTATAAAATGGATTAATACAAGTTAATGAACTTATAATAGGCTTATTGGACCTAAAACACGTAAATAGATAAAACTAGTAAACTAATATAAAAGTTGTCAACCCATAACACAAAAATGTGTGAATGAGAATATGTAAACCCACTTGATCATCGTATATATAAAATCATCATATGTAGACATAATTGTTATTTTTATAAAGTCATTGGACAAGAGTCTAAGACAAGTATTATTTGTCTAGGTTTCCGTGTTTGAAGCACGTACCGTACATCCAAGTCGCTGATAACCGCCTTCCCACATCAACGTGAGTTCATAGCCTCGCACTCTTTTAAATGTTTTTATGAAATGTTTTATAAACCCGCGAGGGAGATAACATGTTAGTTTTTATGAAATAGGACACAATTTTTCTCGATTGTTTGTTTATTGATTTGGACCCAAATGATTGTATGACCTGATGAATGATTAAATGACCCGATAGATAAAATAAAATGGATTATTAAAGTTAGGTTATGTCACTAAAAGTCCCATTAACATGAATTGTGAACTACCGGGATTTGGTAAACGCTTATGCATATGATAGTACTATTTGGGGACGATCACCCCAGTTCGCGCCTTGACGGTTGATCCCCGTCGTGCCACATTGATTGGTAAGCGAATTTATGTATGAGAAGATTTACACAAGCGTGATTATTGTGACGCACGCTAATTTAGATGGGCAAATTGAGTTTCGGGCTAGCTACCCGTTGTTGGTTTAGTAAGGTAACAATGTCATGTGGCTTATAATAATCCATATAACAAAATACTGCTATACGCACTGAATTACGATATATTGTCTGACTAGCAATACAGGGTCTTATTATTGATATTATGTTCGTGTTTTGGTTTTGCATAACCATATTCATATAACGATTTTTATTTAACTCTATACAACGTTATAAAACGTATTGTATGATGTTTTTAACGACAATGGTTCGTATAATGATTTTGAAGGCGAAAGCCTATATTATGATTTGATAAAGATTTGTATAAAATGACTTTGGCTATTTCATGGCCCATTAAAATGATTTGTACAAAATGATTTTCGGTAATAATTTTATACCGATGTTATATTGATGGATTTCATTAAACTCTATGAATTCACTCGGCGTTTTCGCTGACCTTTTCTTTTAACATGTTTTATCTCAGGTACTTGAAGGTAATTCTTGGGAAGAAAACAAGAATTCATGGCCCGCACTTAAAGAATAATTTCCATTCAAATGCTTTGTAAAACCTGTATGAAATACAATGACTTGGGACCTATGTAAATTTGATATTTATGAATGGAAATGCTTTATTATTAAATGACGCAATTTTTAAGCGTTGTCTATGATATGAGTAATGTGTTATCCCGTAACACCAACGAGTCTTCTGTTGTATTGAATTCTGTAAATTTGGGGGTGTTACAGTTTGGTATCAGAGCTCTCGTTATAGAGAACGAAAGATTTTTAAAACCAAGGTTTTGAATAAAACATTTCAAAATCTTTTAACGATAAACATTTTTCTAAAAATGTCTAAAAATATTTTTACTATAAAGGTGCCGAAGAATTCCCGAGTTACCGACAAGGCCAGACTGGGAAGTGTTATTTTAATATATATATATATATATATATATATATATATATATATATATATATATATATATATATATATATATATATATATATATATATATATATATATATATATATATATATATATATATATATATATATATATATATATATATATATATATATATATATATATATATATATATATATATATATATATATATATATATATATATATATATATATATATATATATATAACTTGGATTATATATATATATATATATATATATATGATGTAATTTGATTACATGATTGTTTGATGATTATTTTAATATTTATACGAGGTATTTATACGACGTAGATTGTCACAAGGAACCCTAAATCTCCTAGTAAATTAATCGAAGCTATTCTCGTAGGAATTCTAGCTATCCTAGATCTAAACCAAGTTGTGGATATTTATGATCCCAACAAAATGGTTGATATTCTTAGAAATGTTGATATTAGTTGATTGTGATATTAAAGAAGAATTTGCGAGATTAAATCTGATATCGATGGAATGACGATCTTTCCTTATAGAGTGGAGTTTGACAAAACATTACCACCTGGAAAGGTGTCATCTGATTCGTTGTCACCCAATTCTTAAAAATTGAAATTGAAAGGGTGAATGTTGCACTTGAGGATGTCATTGGAACCATTACCCAAAAGCCTCATGCCACTAGTACCTTTCTGAGAAGTCTAGTTGAATGATCAAGTCATTTCATGCTAGTGACTCATTTGATCATTGTTGTTGTAAGAGCTATAGGATTGGAAATTAAGTGTTGTTCATATCGAGCTTTTATTGCCTTTTTAAGGTCTAAGAATAAAAGTTGAAAGTATTGGAGAATGAGGTAGGATATCGAATTAAGTATAAGTTGATTGAAAACTTGAATAAAGTAAAATTTAACTTGTGTGGAATAAGAAATTGTTAAGAGGAAATCGTTAAGTCCTGTAATTGAATTATAAGGTTTTAAATGTTTGTTGGTTCGTGTTAAGGGTTGTTCCTAGGCTATTGTCCACTAATGAGGATGCCCAGTGTCCAATAAATAAATTGAAGAAATCTTCTTCTAAATTGGGACCGATGAATCTTCTGGGACAAGTGGAACACCTAATGACTCTTGTAGATAAGTATTCATTGTGGTATCTTTTAAAAAAATCCCTAACTTAACTGTGACATCAGTTGGTAGGATGAGTTCTTGGAATTGTATGACATAGTGACACGTAATGTGTTACGGTACAATTTAGACTTGTTTGTGATTAATGAAAAGACTACCTTTGATTGCTAAATTCTACATGTACTAATGCTCGCATTAGTGATGCAACCATTGAACAAGTACTCGTCTCGAATTGAGTTACGTTGTGGATTATTCTTTTTGAGTGCCATCGAGGTCATGAACCTCATGATTATTTGGCTAATCTCATTTCCTATTATATTGTAGTTAGTTCTTGGTGAACAAGATTTCAGCACTCTTTTTCAGATCACTCATTGTTTTTATAAGATAAAACAGTATCTTTGAGAAAAATTGAATTTTCATCACTATAAGGATTATTCAAAGTGAAATTTATGAGTAATCGTTATTGATATGAAGTTGTTTATAAAACACCTTGGAAAAACTTAATTGTTTTCATGAAAATGTTTTTACTATAAACATGATGATAAAGTTTTGACGAACTGAGTATTGCATTGTTAATCTTGAAATTGTATATAGTTGCGCGCCTACATACAAATTGGAAGTGACCATGCAAGGCTGATTAGTAGTCACCATAAAATTGTTAATAAACGCTACATTTTCTTTGAAGTTATGAAAGATTAAACTTTATGAGATCTGCAAAAAGTGCAAAAATATGGACATATTGTTAGAGACACCTACATATGTGCCCATACCATTTATTCTTCTGAATCGAATTTACTCATCCGTGGATAATGTCTTAATTGACAATTGATATCCCCTTCTTGCCCAATTCTCCTGTGGTGAGATTCTTTGGAAAAGTATCTGATTACCGTGTGTTGATACCGACTGGATGTATCGACGTTCCTATCATTTCTTTTGATTAGATTTCATTTGAATAACCTGGGTAACGATCTGAGGAGCTTTTGAATGCGTACTCAAATTATGAGAACATAGGATATATTCATATTCGTTAAATGTTTTCGTCTGTATCTGATTTGAAGTTCTCTCGCGTAGATTATGCGTTGACCATACTCTTTTAAGGTTAGCTATGTCTCCTAGTATCCTTAAATTTGTGAAGGATTATGAGTTATTATTAGTCTTTTGAGAAGTTCACATCTTATCAACGGCAGTAAAACTGAAAAGTTGGTAATGCCAGTAGAATGGATTGATTGATTATGACATGACGACATTGTCTTAATTGATGGGAACTCGAGTAGAAATCCCCTAAATGATAAGATGTTGATAATCAAAAGTGATCTAAATAATTCTTGATGGATGACCATATCCTGCATTTAGACTTGAAATTATACTGTGAATAATTGTGAATTAGTCATAGATATTATAATCTAAAAAGAACTTAAAAGTGAATCTATTAAAAGATGTTCATGATATTTGAAATTATAGGAAGTAATTGCTGGTGAATTACCTATAATTTTGCCATTTAGGCAAGTTGAATTTGGTATTGATATTATATTCCCGGTGCTGCATCTGTGGCATGTGCACTATACGTCAGCACCATCGGAATTAAAAGAATTACCGTACAACTGAGAGAGTTGTCGGAGTAAGCTTTTATTCTACCAAGCTCGTCATCATGAAGAGCTATGGTGTTATCATTTCTTATGTTTATTGATTACCGTGAACTAAGTAAATTGACGATTAAAATCTATATCCACTACCCAAGATGATAGATTTGTTCGATCATTTACAAGGTTCTAGAGTATGTTCTAAAGGTTTGATCCTCGGCATGGTTATCATCAATTTCGCGTCCGCGAAAAAGATTATCTATTCCAATCACTACATCCAGAACTTGTAATTAACATTATAAGTTTCACGTGATATCGTTTGGATTGACAATGCACATGTAGTATTCATAAATTTGGTTTATCAGGTGTGTAGACTGTAATTTGATAAATTCATGCTTGTGATCACTAAGGACCATTTGTTTGTTTATAAGAATAAGAATGAGTTAATAATTATTTATACATTGTCCTGAATTGGCCGAACAATGAAAACCTGTACCTTGAATATTTAAACATGAGTTTTAATGCTTAATCCTTTACATAAAATGACCGTTTGATTAATGATGGTAAGATATATATATTGACTCTTAAAAAAAATTAGAAGTCATTTAAGACTTTGGGTTTTACCAAAAAGAAAATGGAAATATGTTTTGACGAATGTTTTAACAAAGGATTTTTAAGGGATTATTCCCTTATACACAAATCATTTAACTAAACTCCTGTTTAGGGGTAAATGTTTGTGTATACCTCAAGACAACCTAATAGAGATTGAGGAAACCATTTAAACCATGACATGGAATTTGAAACAACAATTTTTGCTTTTCAACTAAGAAAATTTTGACCAAAGTATAAACAAAGATTTTTCGAACATTTACGGATCATATTAATTATTTTAATTATTTTCGATAAATCGACAAAAATCTTGTTAATAAAATTCAAATTTATTTTGAACATTTTTATAATTGGTCGAACTAAGAAATTTAAAAATTTTACGTTTACGTTTCATAAAAATTAAATATTTATTATTTAATTACTTGTAATAATTCTCGACGCTTTAGACATCGGATTGAGTAAAACGGATAAAAATAATAGTTCAGATGAGACTAAAACTTAGAAAATATGAAGAAAGAATTTTCGAATAAATACGGTCATGATAATTATTTCATCAAGAAAGGTGAATATAGATACTGACATATTATATAAAAAGGATAAAGAATCAACTAGGAGGTGTTCCTTAGTAATGATTGTGCAAATAAATTGCCGAACAATTTAAAAATAAACAATGCTTGTAAGAAGGATAATATAGATAATAAAAAGGGGTTCGCGGCTAATATGAACCATTAGAATTGAGGAGCCGATGGCGTTAAATGTTTTAAAGGCTGCTTGTGGTTGCCTGAATATAGAGGATTGTGAGATATAGTCATGTTGGAATCTCGTAAGATTAAGTATTCTATTCATGTCATTTCTGACTAAATGTATCTTTATCTAAAGAGGTTGTACTAATGGAAAATTATGAAGGCAGACATCGCCTCATACATTAGTAAACGTCTAACTATTACAAAGGTCATCATCTGAATTTGATTTGATTTGGGAAATCGTCGACAGACTGACCAAATCTGCTAATATCATTCCCGTTAATGATAAATTCTTGATGAAGAAATTGACTCTTTTGTATTTAAAGGAGTTGTGTAAACATGGTGTGCCTGTATCGATCATCTCTATCAAGATCCTCGCTTCGCATCGAATTTCTAGAGATTTGCTCAGAAGTCGTTGAGAGAGAATCTTGATGAGAGTACTGTATACCACCTCAATCGAAGGGACGAGGTAAAGTAACGATACAAAATACTATAAGTGTTGTTCTATGTTGGAATGATTAACCTTTGGTAATAAACTGTAAAATCGTTTTCCTTTGGAGAGATTATCATTGATAACTATCGTATTAGGATCAAGATCGAATCTTGTGAGGATATATATTAGAGCATCTGTAAGCAGGAGTTGGGATGAAGACACCCGACATACACCCATTGTCAGTTGGACATGTCTTTTAGGTTTAAGGTTTCCTATGATGGCAAACCTAACCTTACAAAGTACTCGACCCGCGAGACCTGAAATGATTGTTGAAATTAGGATCTGATTATTGACTGTCGGTAGTAGGCAGGAGGTTATATGAATATGAAATGTAGATCTTGAAGTGCCAGATGGGTAGCAAAAATGAATTGATGATTTGGAAGATCATGGGATATAAGTCCCCGTTGTATGGGACCATTGAGATGATGTAAAAGATTGGTTTGAAAGGCATATAAGCTGGATCTACCCTAGGAATTCAAGAGCTGTGTGAATTATGTTTCGTATATCGAACTTGATGAAATGTCTATCAAGTGAGAATCTGATCACTTCTTGATAAAGTTTAGATCGGCGAAAAGTTGCATTCATCAAAAACCCGTGAACATCATGGATAGAGAAAGTAAGTCAACATTAAGCCTGATCTTATTCCCGTAGTTATGTTTGATAAAACTCGCGTATTGTAATGAATTACACTTGTGAGAAAAGACCGAATGTGGAGGAAATACCCACATGGCTTTAACTCTATAAGAAGCGAGTAGTAAGATAAGATGATCTTTGAGGACAAAGATCCTGTTTAGGAGTAAATGTTGTGACAATCCGTCAGTTTATGGTTGATATTTTATTCTCAAGTATTATTTAAAAACATTATTTTAATGTTATAATATGAACTCACTTATTTTTGGGAAGAAATTTGGATTTACGTCTTGAAGTAGCATCGACTACGTCTAAACCGGAGGATTCTACGTTACGTGCTTACGTTTGCATACAACGTTTTGGTGACAGTCCGACATTTCAGAAAATAAATTTATCCGTGAATATTATTTTGGAATTTTAAATTTGTGTTGGTTCATAAACTCACAAATTTACGAGAAGAGATTAGGACTTACGATTATAATTTAACGTCCTTTACGACTAAACCGGAAACCCTAGGATTACGTATTTACGTTTTCGAACTCCGTTTTTGATGAGACAACTTTTATTAGATTCGTTTTGTGCCGTTGATTCATAATTTATAAAAACATTTTTCTTAAAACGACCCGAGGGCACGTAAATCAAGGAAACTAGAATCGAGGAGTACCCGTAAATTAGTGGAGATGAGACAAGTGAGACACTTGTCCCACCCCCACTATAACCGGCCATATTAAGCTAACAACACATCAAAGCTTACTAAGTAAGCTAGGACACTTGTCCAAGCTACTTACACAAAACCATCTAAACCAAAACCACTATCTCCATTTCTTACATGCAAAACTAATAAAACTCTCTCCAATCTCTCTCTAACCTCCATTTTGCCGTCCATATATCACCATCAAACATCACCATGAACCAAAAATATAGCCATAAATCATATGTACAATTTACATATGATGGAAACCCTTTGAAGATATGAAGATTTGAGGTGATCATAACCTATGAAAAGGAGTTTTCATGAGGTTAAAAGGTTGATTTCATGGAGATGTTCATCCATCCAAAGGACCCAAGAAGTTTCCTTGCTAAAGTTGAAGATTTGATAACAAGAACCAAGTCTTGTTCATCAAAAACCTCACATTTTCATCACTATGGTGGTATAAGGATCATTCTTCCTATCCTTCTTGTTATTTTGATTATGTAATTGATAGGTGTGAAAACACCCATCCTTTTTACCACTTAATTACAATAATAACCTATCCAAAACGTGTATTTTATGTCATTTATGTCGGAATTATGCGTGGTTTGTGTTTTTGTTGTGATTTAGGACGAAAAGGTGAAAAGTGGAGAAAACACGGGATTTCACGGGCTTTTACCGAAGAAAAAGACAAAAGACGAAGTCAAGAAGTCAAGAGTGTAAAAAGAACGGAAGTCCAAGACCAATTCTGAAGATTTATCGAGGAAAAAGTCAAAAGACGGAAGTTTACTAAAAGCCGAAGAACTCAAGTTTTATTTATTGAAGATATCACAAGACGAGAGTAAAAATCCCGAGACAAAGTCGTTAAAGTCCATGTATTAAGAAGATTAACAAAGATTAAAGAAGATCAAGGACTTAAGCGTGCAATTAAGGAAAAGAAGAATGAGGGAGGAAGCTTCCTAAGCTCCTCCCTAATCTCCCTATATATAGTTTATGATGTTTTCATTTCATAGTTGTTGGTGGCTTGACAACCCACCCTTCCACCATTTTCATACCTTGTTATTTAATTTCTTGCCATTTAATTTCTTGTATTACTCCTTTAATTTCTTACCTTTAATTCAAGTAAGTGTTCTTAATTTTATTGTTTTAATCTTCTTTACCTTTGATCAAGCTTTATATCTTTCATCTCTTTCTACCTTTCTTTGATTTTAGTTTACTTTTGGTGCGAAATCTATTTGATCCGTGTTGTTCTTAATGTTTTTGTGCCTAAAAGTTCATCTTTTTATAGTTTGATTTAAAAATTTGTTTATTTTAAGTTTAGATAAGTTGTTATTCGTGCTTATTGAGTCCATTTTATTATAGATTCGTTCAAGTTTGGGTTTTAGCTTATCATTATAGCTTATTGCCTTGCTTATTCTCGAATCCCACTTAAATCGGAAAAGGTATTAAACCCTTTTCCGATTTGTACATTTCGACTGCACCCCTTCCCTCATTCCGATCACTAGATCGGAAAAGGGTTTATAATATTCCGATTTGGCATGTTTTGGCTTATTCCGATTATATGATTTTCTTTGCTATATTCCGATTGTGGTGTCTTCAAACATTCCGATTTGGATTACTTAGTGTATTCCGATTGGGATTCCTTTTTGGTATTCCGACCAACGCATTCCGATTATGTCTCTTCTCGCATCATTCCGATCTCTCTTTCCAATAGGGGTACATTCCGATCGGATTCCGATTGGATTCCGGGGGTATATTCCGATTGGGTGTTTTGTTTTATTTTAATATTTTGTTTTAGTAAAAGTGAAAATTTTCCTCGTCTTGTTTTTAGTCTATTTTAATTTCGTTTTGCATTTTTATTTGATTGTCAATTTACTTTTCGTTAAGTTTTTATTTTACGTCTTTTACTTTCAAAGTTTTAAATATTGCACCATTTACGCTTTAACTAGTTTTAGTTTTAATTACCCGTCCTTTATTTTAAAGTCTTGCACATTTATTTTAAAAACAATCAAAAAGATTTGTTTCACCAAAATCGACTGAGTCACACTTTAAACCGGAAATCAATTCGAGAAGATACCGAGAAAACGAAGTTTTTCAACATAGCAAAATATATTCATTAAAATGGCGCCGCTGCCGGCTCTATTCGTTAAGATTAAAGGTTTTTTGTGAGAGACGCGTTGGCTTTTGGGATCCGTTCACTTGTGAACGTTATTTTTCGTGTCAAAAATTTTCAAAAATACAAAAACATTTGAAAAATCATAAAAAGCATTTCTTTTTCAAAGTTTTGCACCAAAAATATTCTTCTTGCTTATCTATTTTTCTTAATGGATTCTTATGTCCATTGCGTCGGGTGCGGGAGACGATTGTACGGGAACGACTCATGTCAATGGTGTACATGTGAGCGGTGCAGAAACGATATCAACAATACACAATTCATATGCGGATTTTGTCCTTTGTGCAACTCGACTAATTCGTCCTTTTTGAACCCACCTCCTGTTCCCCCGTGCATCTATTGTGGAAGCGATTCTCATTGGCATGTTTCGTGCCCGGTTCGATACCCGTATGATCACGGGCAAGAACCGGGGTACAATTATGACTATGATAATAGCTATCCACAAGACGCACCCAGTCTTTCTCCTCAACCTTTTTGCAACAATTGTGGGGGCCCTCACGATACTTCTTATTGTCAACCAATGAATTATTATGAGCAAAATCCGTGTCCTCAGTTTTCTTCACCAATGGATTACTATGAACCAAACCCGGTTTCTAATTCTTCTCAACCGATGAACTACTATGAGCCACAACCATGCTATAATTCAGGTTTTCAACATTTTGAGCCCCAACAACACCCCATCGATCATCAACCCTATTGTGCATTTCTTCCTGAGCAAATGGCCGCATTTTTTGACCGCTTTCAAAAAGTTCAAGAAGCTTACAACAATATCATTGAAAAATATCAAGAGGATCAACGACCTGAGCAAATATCGAATATCGAGACTTATACTCCTCCTCCGGTGTATCCATACTACTATGATGATGATGACGATGAGCCTACTATTTCTTGGAATGATCTTACTGCTCAATGTCCTAGTGCAATTGTCATCCCGTCTCTCACTATCCCAAAGGAGTCTAAGGATTGTGATACATTGAGTGAGCTTAGTGAGTTTGGTCTTGATAAATTGTTTGATGATGAGGTTTGTGACATACCGACTGTTATGGAGCTTGAGGACGACGTTGCTCTTACGGAAGAGGTCGATCCTAATGATGACGATTTTTCTCCAAGCTATGAGAATTTCACTTTTGAAATATCTCAATCTCCTCCGGGAAATGCGGGTGATGACGATTTATTCTCTCCGGTTTACGAGAAGTTCACCGATGAACATGATCTTGTGGATGAGGTGGAAGACGTGCTTCTTCGCGATAGATTACGGAAAGTGCACCTTCTTATTGCTCAAATCGAAGAGTTGACTTCTCCTCCTCTCTCCACGTCTTTGCCTCCATCTATTCCTCCCATTGAAGATAATGACCCCTTGTTGGAAGAAATCGACATTCACTCCATGCCTCCAGGTATTGATGATAATGATACGGAGGGGGACATTATTTTTGATAATTTGCTGCAGGAAGGTATTGTCCCAAGTCCCCCTCCTGAGCACCTTTCATCCTCCCCTTTAGCCACTATTACGGAGGATGAGTGCTTTGACCCGGGAGGTGACATTGATTATGCTATGATTAATAACAATATGGCTTTGCTGCTTTCTCAGCATCCATTGTCTTTGGGGGAGGACAATGTGCTTACTTTACCCACCCCACCTCCCGTGGATCTTGAATTCACATACTTTACGTATGTTGAAAGGGTTTTTCTCCCATTCAAGACTTATCCCCCCGCCTCTCCTTTGTTGATGTCCACTGGGAACGAGGACAAGGTCTTTGATCCCGGTATTACATTCGAGGCTTCCCCATGGACCATTTAATTCGGGGACGAGTCAGGCTCGTGACTCGGTTAATATAAACAAGCGCTTTTTGGGAGGCAACCCAATTATCTATCTATCTTTACCATAAGTGTAGGGGGAGCCCCGTGGTGTTTCTTGTTTTCTTTCTTATCATGTGCAGGGATTAGAGCTTCAAAGACACACTCTTGATGACTTTTGACGAACCGTGATTCCGTGCTCCCTTCTTCCCGGTTCTATCCTAAACTCTTTTGATTCACTATTTTATATTTTTTAGTATTAAAATAGGAATCACTGTAGTTGCCCTTTCCTTAGCGAGATTTAAACAAAGTGCACAATGTCCTAAGTGTAGGGGAGTTTACTCCCACATGCTTAAACATTGAGGACAATGTTTATATTAAGTGTAGGGGGACTTCTATCGAAGTTAAGTGGCCTTTTCCTTGTATTTGTCCTCATTTTAACCGGAAAATCAATTTTTCGACATTTTTCAAAATTTTTGATCTATTTTGGCCCATTAGTTTTTACCTATGTATAGTTATTTTCTTTCCTTATTAGAATAAAGTTTGAATAGTGGTTTTAATTTTCAAACGTTGTGAATCTTTTGACTCAACCCGAGTTTACTTGTCTAAGTTTACTCTAGCTAGTATCCTTAACGTGTTTAAGTCAAGTTTTTCTAGGCTTTTATATAGGGAGCTATAAAACGCGGAAGTCTTAACCCTCACGGGTTAAGAACAAGAACTTTTCGCAAGTTCCTATAATTGATCCTAGAGAGTCGTTTATCAAGGGAACTTTAAAACGCGATTTCTAAACTTGAAAAAGTCTAAGAATTTGCAAGATCCTATAGGCGACTCGAAAACCCAAAACTTTGATTTAATAGGCTAAGCATCCACGAGTCTCATTCCTTGAGATTTTAAACCGTAGAGGACGAGAGATGATAGAGTCAATTATAAGTTTGGTATTCTTTTGTGAGTTTATGTTAGTTAATTATGAGCCTATTCTCCCATCGCTTGTTAATAAATTTATCTGCAATAAATAAGGTTGTAAGATTTGAAAAGTTACTTAGCTTCTAGCCCAAGATCGTTTAAAAGTTGCTCGGTATTAATTAGAGTTCATGGCCAAGGCATAACTTATTGAAGCGGGATGCGAAGATTGGCGAGTCCGAAAAGGCCCTAACAAGGCATGAGGGCTACATTTTGTTGCTAAAGATCCAAAAGTGATGTGAAGAATCATTTATCGAAAATCAATATGAAGGATCGAGACACACGACGAAAAGCAAAAACTCCCCAAAAGTCATGTAGAAGTGTATCCGAAAAGACCCTAGCAAGGTATGAGGATAAATAGATCCAAGTCATAAAAGGAGGCGGATCGTTGTATATCAAAATCCAAAATAAAGATTGGAGAAAAATGAAGAATTCGTGGTCCAAGTATAAATCTCTCAAAACTTCAAGTGAAGAAATTCCATTATGAAGAGAAGACTATAATTTCATGAACGTCTCTCAAGGTTTGAAGTATGAAGTCGCTGCCAAATATCGGTCCGAGAAAGGTCTCAAATCGTGAAGCGAGTTATGCCAAGATATGAACTTTATGAGGTCCCGAGAAGCAGTTTTAAAAGATTTTGTCCTTTAGCTAACTATTGATTAAATCGTTCAATTTATTTTCAGCCTAAATAACTATCAAAATAAGTCAACAATGCATCCTCGTGATCATTCAAGACAATAATAAAATATAAGAGATACACCTAGGAATAAGGGAGTCTAAGTAAATAATTGGCCCACATGAGTTCGTGTTAGTTTGCTAACTTATAATAACAATGATCTCGTTTTTAAGCTTGGTTTGGAGAATGTGAAAACTTGAGGATGATGATCATTCATGACATCTTTCAAAACCCTAAGGTATGTTTTTTATTTCTTTACTTAGTTTCTTCCTTTGAATGTTCATAATTTTCTATCTCTTTAATAAAGGCCAATATAGATTGATTATGATGGAAAATGTAAAACGTGCTTTGTAACTAATGCATTGCATGAGAACATTGCAATGGTCAAGTGTAGGGGATTTGATAGGTGTGAAAACACCCATCCTTTTTACCACTTAATTACAATAATAACCGAGCCAAAACGTGTATTTTATGTCATTTATGTCGGAATTATGCGTGGTTTGTGTTTTTGTTGTGATTTAGGACGAAAAGGTGAAAAGTGGAGAAAACACGGGATTTCACGGGCTTTTATCGAAGAAAAAGACAAAAGACGAAGTCAAGAAGTCAAGAGTGCAAAAAGAACGGAAGTCCAAGACCAATTCTGAAGATTTATCGAGGAAAAAGTCAAAAGACGGAAGTTTACTAAAAGCCGAAGAACTCAAGTCTTATTTATTGAAGATATCACAAGACGAGAGTAAAAATCCCGGGACAAAGTCGTTAAAGTCCAAGTATTAAGAAGATTAACAAAGATTAAAGAAGATCAAGGACTTAAGTGTGCAATTAAGGAAAAGAAGAAAGAGGGATGAAGCTTCCTAAGCTCCTCCCTAATCTCCCTTTATATAGTTTATGATGTTTTCATTTCATAATTGTTGGTGGCTTGACAACCCACTCTTCCCACCATTTTCATACCTTGTTATTTAATTTCTTGCCATTTAATTTCTTGTATTGCTCCTTTAATTTCTTACCTTTAATTCAAGTAAGTGTTCTTAATTTTATTGTTTTAATCTTCTTTACCTTCGATCAAGCTTTCTATCTTTCATCTCTTTCTACCTATCTTTGATTTTAGTTTACTTTTGGTGCGAAATCTATTTGATCCGTGTTGTTCTTAATGTTTTCGTTCCTAAAAGTTCATCTTTTTATAGTTTGATTTAAAAATTTGTTTATCTTAAGTTTAGATAAGTTGTTATTCGTGCTTATTGAGTCCATTTTATTATAGATTCGTTCATGTTTTTGTTTTAGCTTATCATTATAGCTTATTGCCTTGCTTATTCTCGAATCCCACTTAAATCGGAAAAGGTATTAAACCCTTTTCCGATTTGTACATTCCGACTGCACCCCTTCCCTCATTCCGATCACTAGATCGGAAAAGGGTTTATAATATTCCGATTTGGCATGTTTTGGCTCATTCCGATTATATGATTTTCTTTGCTATATTCCGATTGTGGTGTCTTCAAACATTCCGATTTGGATTACTTAGTGTATTCCGATTGGGATTCCTTTTTGGTATTCCGGCCAACGCATTCCGATTATGTCTCTTCTTGCATCTTTCCGATAGGGGTACATTCCGATCGGATTCCGATTGGATTCCGATCGGGTATATTCCGATTGGGTGTTTTGTTTTATTTTAATATTTTGTTTTAGTAAAAGTGAAAATTTTCCTCGTCTTGTTTTTAGTCTATTTTAATTTCGTTTTGCATTTTTATTTGATTGTCAATTTACTTTTCGTTAAGTTTTTATTTTACGTCATTTAATTTCTCGTCATTTACTTTCAAAGTTTTAAATATTGCACCATTTACGCTTTAACTAGTTTTAGTTTTAATTACCCGTCCTTTATTTTAAAGTCTTGCACATTTATTTTAAAAACAATCAAAAATATTTGTTTCACCAAAATCGACTGAGTCACACTTTAAATCGGAAATCAATTCGAGAAGATACCGAGAAAATGAACTTTTCAACATAGCAAAATATATTCATTAGTAATCATGTATTTTCTTTCTATTTGTATATGTATATGATGAATATATGATGATAAAAATGTTGTGTGGGGAACAAGTGTTAATAAACATGGGTAAAAAGATGAGAAACTATATGTAAAAGTGGTTAATCTTGCTTAATTTAGTAGGCTGTATAAAAACAGTAAATAACCATATGATGAACTGATAAAATTGTAACACCCCATTTTGGAAATGGAATATTACGCATAATCATGGCGTGTCATCAAAGCATACAAGGAATAAATGTCTAAGCATTATTCGACCATAAAAGGGAAATACCGGAATCAAACATCGGTAACCCCAAAGTAAAGCTCATCACACACAAACATAAATACTGTAAAAGGAAAGGACGAAACAATGTCCATAGCAACTGTATCAAAGTAAAGGAAACGCATAACGTAAAGAAAGACAGTAAAGCTTCCAATCCATATGCACGTACGTTTGAGATCTACGAGCGTCCCTGAGTACCTGCCGTTTTGGGAACATGAAAAGGAAAACGGTTGAGCAAGACGCTCAGTGCACGGATGTACAATATAGCATGAAATAGGATAAACATGTAACATATAACAGCGGAAGACTAAGTTCTGAATAACTGGTTAAGTATTAAGAAAACTGGTTTTATAGTTTGAAAAGCCTTATGTTTATCTTGTGAAAACTGTTTTAACATATATATACCATAGCCCATATAGGTCATGAAAAGGTCACGTGCATGAATACTTGGAGGGGTGACCTCATCATGCTGATTAGAGGGGATGCCTCTAATTAATATACTGGTTTGGGTAGGAGGGATCAACTCCTTGTGAAGGATGCAAGGCACACACCACATTCACCATGATAAACTGAATAAAACATGTAACTAGGATGCACCCATACGCCCCACCTGATATAATAATATGGCCAAAACTGAAAAGGGACGCCACGAGCAATCACTCCGCCGTGGGGAAGTCATAACATCAGTGCCTCCAATGCTATGGTTATGGTACCTCCATAACTAGGTGAAACTGGTCATGCTTGTATATGGCTATAGATTATGCTAATTAAACATAAGCAGGTCAAAACAATAAAACAAATGCTGGGGAAAACAGTTGGCTGCATACGGGGAAATCCTAATAAGGAAAGAATGTCCATACTAAAAGGACGGGAATCCGTACCTCAAGTCCAGTGAATGAACGGAAGAAAGACTCCTACTTCTGGATCACTAACGCTACATGAATACACACTTGTATAAGTATCGATTCACTGATTACGTACTGGGTTTTATGTCTCATTTTAGCTGACTTGGTATGTTTTAGGTCATGGTTCACTGTTTAAAGCCTTAAACTGTGTTTATCTTGTATTCTGATTAATCCGTTTAAGTATTACTGGTATTTCATGTATTATTATACTTACTGTGTAATAATAAGTAACTTTCCAAAAATAGCAGGTTTCCAAAAATAGAAAGTTTCCAAAAATAGAAAGTTTCCAAAAATAGAAAGTTACCAAAAATAGAAAGTTTCCAAAAATAGAAAGTTTCCAAAAATAGAAAGTTTCCAAAAATATAAAGTTTCCTAAAATAGAATTTACTGCTTAAAATAGATTAGTTTCTAAAAATAGAAAGTTTCCAAAAATAGATCAGTTGCCTTAATTAAATAAGTTTCCATATATAGAAGGTTTCCATGATTAGATTAGCTGCCTGAAATAGATAGATTTCCATATATAGAAGGTTTCCATTAATAGATTAGTTGCCTTATTTAATTAAGTTTCTATAAATAGAAGTTTCCATATTTAGAATTAAGCTGGTTACATAAGCTAACATATAAGTCTAAGTGTTTATAAGCTTGTTTCTTAAGCCATATGATATAGTATATAGTTTAATTATTATTTCATGTATTTTAATTAAACTATAGGTTAAGCATTTTAATTAAAGTATAACATGTTTTAATTAAAATGAAATGAAAATACTTAGGTTAAAATGTGTATTATTATTATTAATAATATAACCTAAGTCATGTCTAAATTAATTAATTATAGGCATGTTTTAAATAATTAATTAATCATAACTTATAACATAAAATACTTAGGTTAAATTAATATCATGCTAAATTAATAATTAGAATAACCTAAGTCATGGTTTAATTAATATCTCATGTTATTAATTAATTTATATCCTAAGTTCATGATTCATAAAAATTAACATGTAACATAGATCATGATTTTAACCAACGAACCATGAATCAGGCATGAATTCGACACCGTACCCCGAGCCAAACCCGGGGCACATGTGTCTCCCTGCTGCCGTGGGTCCCACAAGCACCAACCAAGACCTAAAATGGTCTTGGTGGTGGCGGCAATAAGCAAACCAAACCCCCCTCGGGTTTGTTTTGCTAGGCGGCTAAAAACAAACACCCTTATAAATCATTCTTTGATTTTAATTAATACCAAAACATGTTAGATCAATGTTTAATTATCATGTTTAAATAAGAAAACAATAACATATTCATGAACATAAACAAAGATTCAAAAGAATTAAAAAGAAGGGTTTAAAAAGGTATACCACTATGTAGCTTGGAAAAGGATGAACAAACACTGATTATAGCAATAGTTTTTAAGATCAAAATCAACCAATCACCCTCCTATGGTGATGTTAAGGTGGCGGCACAAAGAGAGAACAAGGAGGAGGAGAGAAAACTCTTTTAGGGTTTTTGTGTTTATTTCTTGAAAGTGAAAAATGAAAACTAGTTTTACTCTTTACCCCCCTTTACTTGTAAAAGTCCATGGGCTAAGCCCACCTTGGTATATGTGCCGTGGGTATGGGGGCCCCACATGGGGTACCCGTACCTTTCTCGTGTCCCGATGTTTCGTGTTCGTTCGTGGTTAAACGTGCTCGTGTTTAAAGTGTTTCTGTTTATTTTATCATGTCGTTTATCGTAATCTTAACGTTCGTAATTATATTATATGTATTTACGTAATTATTCTAGTTCGTATTTTAAATGGTGATCATGATTTAATTATGTTCACGTGACATATTTATTAACTGTTTATCATGAGTTCGTACGTAATCGATACTTGTCATGTCATACACGTATGCACTTGCTTGATTATTAGCACATGAATGTGATCAATACTAAATGAGGTAAGTTTTAATCTAGGACGTACGATCTTAAGGGCACTATTCATGGTAAAAGCATGCGGGTTTTACAATTCTTCCCCCCTAAAAAGAATAATTCGTCCCCGAATTATAGATAAAGTAAGCTGAAAAGAAGTAACATACCCGAACTCAAAATATGAAGTGAGGGTAAGAAGCCCGGATAGACTCCTCTGTTTCCCAAGTGGCTTCCCGCTCGGTATGGTCCCTCCAAAGGATTTTGGCGAAAGGAATCGTCTTCCTTCTCATGACTCGTTCTTGCCTGTCGAGTACTCGTTCGGGTTCTTCTATAAAAGTGAGATCTTCACGTATCTGTTCCAGTGGATACTGAACCATGTGAAGGGGATGATAATTGTACCCTCTGAGTAAGGACACATGGAACACGTTATGGACGTGCGAAAGCTGAGGAGGTAACGCCAATCGGTAAGATACTTCACCGATTCGTTCAATGATATCAAAAGGTCCGATGAAACGAGGACAGAGTTTTCCTTTGATCCCGAAGCGTTTAACACCACGTGCCGGTGAAACCTTGAGGAAGACGTGATCTCCCACATTAAAATGTATGTCCCTACGATGCTTATCGGCGTAACTCTTCTGACGTGACCGTGCTTCTTGCAACTTCTGTTTAGCTACCTCAATCTTCTCATTGGTCATTTCTATAATCTCTGGTCCTTCGAGTGTTCGCTCTCCCACTTGATCCCAGCAAGTTGGAGCGCGACACTTTCTTCCATACAACATTTCGAAAGGAGCACATTTGATACTTGCGTGCCAGCTGTTGTTGTATGCAAACTCGACTAAACAGATGTAATCGTCCCAATCACCTGTCCATTCCAACGCACACGACCTTAACATATCTTCCAATGTCTGAATTGTTCGCTCCGATTGTCCGTACGTTTGAGGATGAAAGGCCGTACTCAGCTTAAGTTGTGTACCCCAAGCTTTTTGCAGACCTTTCCAGAATCGCGACGTGAAACGAGGATCTCTGTCTGAGACGATGCTGGAGGGAGTGCCGTGGAGTCTCATGATCTCCCTTCTGTAAGTATCTGCGAGTTTACTTACCGGATCTTCCTTGCGTATCGGTAAGAAATGAGCTGATTTGGTGAGTCGATCAACAATGACCCAAATAGCATCGTGCTTCTTCTTGGTAGGCGGAAGACCGGTAACAAAATCCATGGTGATTTTGTCCCACTTCCACTCTGGAATATCTAACGGTTGAAGGAGACCGCCCGATCGCTGATGTTCAATCTTAACCTGCTGGCAGGTAAGACATTTGGAGACATAAGTGGCTACATCCTGTTTCATACCACTCCACCAAAAGTGCTGTCTGATGTCATGGTACATTTTTGTCGACCCAGGATGTATAGAAAATGGGGAGCTGTGAGATTCAGCTAACAATGCTTCCCGGAGTTCTTGGTTGTCAGGAACACAAAGTCTCGTGCCCTGCCAAACGATACCGTCTGCGTCCATTCTGAATTCCGTCTGCTTCTCTAAATTCTGAATTATCGCCCAAATCTCTCCATCATCCTTCTGCGCTTCCTTGATCCTAGTCAGTAACTCAGGTTCTACTCTAAGATTCGCCCAGTATCCGTGCTGCCCACGTACCATGATTTCGATGTCTAGCCGCTCCAAGTCTCTTATGTTTTGTTCCTTGATCTCAATGCCGTTGATCATTCCGGACTTTCTGCTGAGTGCATCTGCTACTACATTAGCTTTCCCGGGATGATACTGTAGGTTAATATCATAATCCTTCAATAGTTCCAACCATCTCCTTTGTCTCATGTTCAATTCTCGCTGTGTGAAGATATACTTCAAGCTCTTGTGATCCGTGAAAATGTCGCATGATTCTCCGTATAAGTAATGCCTCCATATCTTCAATGCGAACACCACTGCAGCAAGTCCCAGGTCATGCGTAGGGTAGTTTTCTTCATAGGGCTTAAGCTGCCGTGAAGCATACACGATCACTTTCCCATGTTGCATGAGAACACAGCCCAGTCCCTTCCCCGATGCATCGCTATAGATCTGAAATCCACCTGTACCAGATGGGAGAGTAAGAATAGGTGCAGATACTAACTTCTGCTTTAGGTCTTCGAAGCTCTTCTCTCGATCTTCCGTCCAGACGAATTTCTCTCCTTTTCGCATCAGTTTGGTGAGAGGTAGTGCCAAGCGGGAAAAGTTCTCCACGAATCTGCGATAATATCCAGCTAAGCCTAAGAAACTGCGGACTTCTGTCGCCGACGTTGGTCTTGGCCATTTAGTGATAGCCTCAACCTTCACTGGGTCCATAGTGATCCCTTCTGCTGATACAATGTGACCTAAGAATGCCACCTTGTTTAACCAGAACTCACACTTGGAGAATTTCGCATACAGCTGTTTCTGACGAAGAATCTGTAGTACCGTACGAAGATGGTCTTCGTGTTCCTCCGTGGACTTTGAGAAAATCAGGATGTCATCGATGAATACAATGACAAATTTATCAAGGAATTCATGGAAGATTCTGTTCATCAGATCCATGAATACTGCTAGAGCGTTAGTCAGGCCGAATGGCATGACCACAAACTCATAATGGCCATAGCGGGTACGAAAAGCAGTCTTAGCAATGTCCTGCTCTTTAACCCTCAACTGATGGTAGCCTGACCTTAGATCGATCTTTGAGAAGTGTTTGGCTCCTTGAAGTTGGTCAAACAGATCGTCTATACGTGGCAGTGGATATCTATTGCGGATGGTAATCTTATTAAGTTCATGGTAGTCAATGCAAAGTCGCATGCTGCCGTCCTTCTTCTTAACGAACAAGACCGGTGCGCCCCATGGAGATGCGCTTGGTCTAATGAACCCTCGTTCAAGAAGTTCCTGCAGTTGGTCCTTCAGTTCTTTTAGCTCTATGGGAGCCATACGATACGGAGCCTTAGAGATTGGCTCAGCTCCTGGAACAAGGTCGATGTTGAACTCCACTTCTCTTGCAGGTGGTATGCCTGGAAGTTCATCTGGGAAGACGTCTTGAAATTCCAAAACTACTGGTTGATCCTGAATCGATGGGGATTCAGCATCCATGTCATGAACCGTAGCTAGATAACCTTCGCAGCCATGTGACAGTAATGCACGTGCTTGCAAGGTAGATATGACATGTACAGACCGTCCGGGTATGAACCCGTTATGGATGTACTCTGGTGCATTAATGTCGCCGAAGATCACCCGATATGAGTGGCAGTCTATGGTAGCATGGTGCCTGGATAGCCAGTCCATGCCAAGAATCATATCGAACTCAATCATGTCTAGGGGAAGTGCATCTACTGCACGAACTTTATCGTCAAACTCTAGAGGAAGACTCTTGTATACATGAGTTATTAATACAGAGTCCCTCAGAGGCGTGGAAATGGTAAGCTTATTTTCTACTGGCAAGGGAAGTGTCCTGATGTTCTTAGCATAAGTAGTGGAAATAACTGAATGAGTGGCACCCGTGTCGAAAAGAACACATGCAGCCTGGCCGTACATATACAAAATTCCAGTAATGGTACCTGTAGATTTGTTTGCCTGATCGCGCGATGTCGTGTAGACACGCCCAGTGGTAGGAGGCGGTTTAGTATCAGCATGACCCGAAGTACCCTCCATTTCACCCTTACGGCAATCTCTCATACGATGGCCAGGGAGGCCGCACTTGTAGCACGCGTCGGAATCACGACGACATGGGCCAGGGTGTCTGCGATGGCAAGTATTGCAAAGAGGATGAGTGAATCCTCCAGCAGGAGTCCTTGCTTGCTGAGGGCCTGCTGATGACAAAACGTGTTAAGAATAAAGTATATGCACGAGTATAGGACGTAAGCGTCATAAGATGTTTACCAGTGTTAGCTGAACGGTTAGGCTGAGAACCCCTGTGGTTCTGGTCCTTCCCGTTACCGTGGTTCCTGGTAGAGGTTAATATAGTGTCAGCATGAGAGATATAACATGAAATCATAATAAGATGCGTAAATAGTAGGACCTACTGTTGTTGGAGTGTCCCGCATTGTTACGGTAATTATCATTACCGTTGCGCCTTTCCACAACAGAACGGTCGTTAGTGTGATCGTTTCCTTTGGGCTGATTAGGCTGCTACTGAGTAGCCGGCTGAGACCGGTCCCCAGTTTTCTGCCTGGAAGATACAGTTTAAGAGATGATTATAGAACATATAATGATAGGATGCGATCTGGTTATCGATAGAACACGAAATGTTTTACCTCTTGTCGGGTCTTTCAGCTTCCCCGAACTCATCGCGTTCCTGCAACATCTCAAGCTTCCTTGCTGTGTCGGCCACTTGTGCTACTGTATTGAACGTAGCACATACCAGATTGTTCGCGACCGAGGTGCGAAGTGCCCACCTAAAATGGTGTGCCTGCTCCTCAGGAGTACCAGCCGCTGCTCCCAGAAAACCAGCCAAGTGAAGAAAGCGCTGCATGAATTCGTTGCTATTCTCGCCCGCTCTCTGACGTATCCCATGGTATTCTCGCTTGAGTTTGTCCTGCTCTGCCTTAGGAAAGAACTGCTCCATCACTCTCTCCTTGAATTGGGCCCATGTCAAACCAGCGACCCATTCATCACCTCCTTCTGACTGCGTCAAAGCTAGCCACCAGTTGAGTACATCGCCTTCAAACCGGTAGCATGCCAATCTTGCCTTGAAGGCGGGGTCACATCCCATAGCATTGAAGATTTTCTCAATGTGAGTCAGCCAGCTTTCAGCATCGCTGGGGCTATCAGTCTTTTCAAAAGCTCTAGGACGGAGCTTGTTAAATCTTTCCAACCATACCGCTAGTGTCACTGGGGGAGGAGGAGGAGGAGGTGCCTGATTCTGCTGCTGCTGATTGTTGGCAGCTTGGACTTCAGCACGAATGTCATTCCTCAGTTGAGGAAGTAAGGCTTGCATGGCAGCCTGAATTGCAGCATTGAGCTGCTCTTGCTCGCGTGTGAGAACCATCTGACAGTATAACATAAACATATGATTAACAGTTCCAACATAAAATATAAAAAAATTTATACCAAAAATTTCATGAGAAAAATTTTATGCAAGAAAATTCTTTGTATGAATGCATGATGCAGTTTTATGAAAACTTTTGATGCTCGAGAGTGAACGCCTCCGGCCAGTTCACTCAAAATAAAAGACATATCGAGGGGACGCCTATGGGTCGGTCCCAAATCTATAAGTTTCGATAAAACACATGCGACTAAATAGGGCCAGTCCTGTACCAACCATTACTTAGTCAAAAACCCTGTAACAATGACATGTATATGTACGCTTAAAAATGATGAATGCATGAAAACAACTGTCAGTTCTAGGAAGACCGTAGTGACTACCCACTAATCACAGGTCATATTTGAGAGCCTACAGGTCGAAACCTTGGCTCTGATACCATAATTGTAACACCCCATTTTGGAAATGGAATATTACGCATAATCATGGCGTGTCATCAAAGCATACAAGGAATAAATGTCTAAGCATTATTCGACCATAAAAGGGAAATACTGGAATCAAACATCGGTAACCCCAAAGTAAAGCTCATCACACACAAACATAAATACTGTAAAAGGAAAGGACGAAACAATGTCCATAGCAACTGTATCAAAGTAAAGGAAACGCATAACGTAAAGAAAGACAGTAAAGCTTCCAATCCATATGCACGTACGTTTGAGATCTACGAGCGTCCCTGAGTACCTGCCGTTTTGGGAAAATGAAAAGGAAAACGGCTGAGCAAGACGCTCAGTGCATGGATGTACAATATAGCATGAAATAGGATAAACATGTAACATATAACAGCGGAAGACTAAGTTCTGAATAACTGGTTAAGTATTAAGAAAACTGGTTTTATAGTTTGAAAAGCCTTATGTTTATCTTGTGAAAACTGTTTTAACATATATATACCATAGCCCATATAGGTCATGAAAAGGTCACGTGCATGAATACTTAGAGGGGTGACCTCATCATGCTGATTAGAGGGGATGCCTCTAATTAATATACTGGTTTGGGTAGGAGGGATCAACTCCTTGTGAAGGATGCGAGGCACACACCACATTCACCATGATAAACTGAATAAAACATGTAACTAGGATGCACCCATACGCCCCACCTGATATAATAATATGGCCAAAACTGAAAAGGGACGCCACGAGCAATCACTCCGCCGTGGGGAAGTCATAACATCGGTGCCTCCAATGCTATGGTTATGGTACCTCCATAACTAGGTGAAACTGGTCATGCTTGTATATGGCTATAGATTATGCTAATTAAACATAAGCAGATCAAAACAATAAAACAAATGCTGGGGAAAACAGTTGGCTGCATACGGGGAAATCCTAATAAGGAAAGAATGTCCATACTGAAAGGACGGGAATCCGTACCTCAAGTCCAGTGAATGAACGGAAGAAAGACTCCTACTTCTGGATCACTAACGCTACATGAATACACACGTGTATAAGTATCGATTCACTGATTACGTACTGGGTTTTATGTCTCATTTTAGCTGACTTGGTATGTTTTAGGTCATGGTTCACTGTTTAAAGCCTTAAATTGTGTTTATCTTGTATTCTGATTAATCCGTTTAAGTATTACTGGTATTTCATGTATTATTATACTTACTGTGTAATAATAAGTAACTTTCCAAAAATAGCAGGTTTCCAAAAATAGAAAGTTTCCAAAAATAGAAAGTTTCCAAAAATAGAAAGTTACCAAAAATAGAAAGTTTCCAAAAATAGAAAGTTTCCAAAAATAGAAAGTTTCCAAAAATAGAAAGTTTCCAAAAATAGAAAGTTTCCTAAAATAGAATTTACTGCTTAAAATAGATTAGTTTCTAAAAATAGAAAGTTTCCAAAAATAGATCAGCTGCCATAATTAAATAAGTTTCCATATATAGAAGGTTTCCATGATTAGATTAGCTGCCTGAAATAGATAGATTTCCATATATAGAAGGTTTCCATTAATAGATTAGTTGCCTTATTTAATTAAGTTTCTATAAATAGAAGTTTCCATATTTAGAATTAAGCTGGTTACATAAGCTAACATATAAGTCTAAGTGTTTATAAGCTTGTTTCTTAAGCCATATGATATAGTATATAGTTTAATTATTATTTCATGTATTTTAATTAAACTATAGGTTAAGCATTTTAATTAAAGTATAACATGTTTTAACTAAAATGAAATGAAAATACTTAGGTTAAAATGTGTATTATTATTATTAATAATATAACCTAAGTCATGTCTAAATTAATTAATTATAGGCATGTTTTAAATAATTAATTAATCATAACTTATAACATAAAATACTTAGGTTAAATTAATATCATGCTAAATTAATAATTAGAATAACCTAAGTCATGGTTTAATTAATATCTCATGTTATTAATTAATTTATATCCTAAGTTCATGATTCATAAAAATTAACATGTAACATAGATCATGATTTTAACCAACGAACCATGAATCGGGCATGAATTCGACACCGTACCCCGAGCCAAACCCGGGGCACATGTGTCTCCCTACTGCCGTGGGTCCCACAAGCACCAACCAAGACCTAAAATGGTCTTGGTGGTGGCGGCAATAAGCAAACCAAACCCCCCTCGGGTTTGTTTTGCTAGGCGGCTAAAAACAAACACCCTTATAAATCATTCTTTGATTTTAATTAATACCAAATCATGTTAGATCAATGTTTAATTATCATGTTTAAATAAGAAAACAATAACATATTCATGAACATAAACAAAGATTCAAAAGAATTAAAAAGAAGGGTTTAAAAAGGTATACCACTATGTAGCTTGGAAAAGGATGAACAAACACTGATTATAGCAATAGTTTTTAAGATCAAAATCAACCAATCACCCTCCTATGGTGATGTTAAGGTGGCGGCACAAAGAGAGAACAAGGAGGAGTAGAGAAAACTCTTTTAGGGTTTTTGTGTTTATTTCTTGAAAGTGAAAAATGAAAACTAGTTTTACTCTTTACCCCCTTTACTTGTAAAAGTCCATGGGCTAAGCCCACCTTGGTATATGTGCCGTGGGTATGGGGGCCCCACATGGGGTACCCGTACCTTTCTCGTGTCTCGATGTTTCGTGTTCGTTCGTGGTTAAACGTGCTCGTGTTTAAAGTGTTTCTGTTTATTTTATCATGTCGTTTATCGTAATCTTAACGTTCGTAATTATATTATATGTATTTACGTAATTATTCTAGTTTGTATTTTAAATGGTGATCATGATTTAATTATGTCACGTGACATATTTATTAACTGTTTATCATGAGTTCGTACGTAATCGATACTTGTCATGTCATACACGTATGCACTTGCTTGATTATTAGCACATGAATGTGATCAATACTAAATGAGGTAAGTTTTAATCTAGGACGTACGATCTTAAGGGCGCTATTCATGGTAAAAGCATGCGGGTTTTACAAAAATGGTATAGATGAATTGATATACAGTAAGTTATGAGTCTTGTACACATGTGAGAGTTGGCCATACAATGGAATCATTATAATGAGTGAGATATGATCAAAACAAGTTTAGAGTGCAAATCTGCATAGACTGTTTTGGAAGATTTTTATAAAATACTTAGAGGCTGATTCAACAGTATCCATAGTATAGTTAAATGGAACAAATATCTTGTAATTTATGCCATAAAAAGTTGGACTTCTATCTCCATATAGAACTCTAGATATGGCTGTTTTGGTGAACATGAAATATAAAATCAGATTTGTATAATAAAAACTTATATAAAATAAGCACTCACTTATATATTTATAAAATATATACACATGAAAACCCACTAAAAATTAATAGTGATTATAAATAAGAATTTCATATATTATGATATAAAATAAGACATTATATAAAAATGGTAGTTTGATAAGTTTTATAAGTTATAAAACTATAAACATGATTTTTACGTCTTTTCGCCTAATACCGTAAAATTAACGTTTTTCGTCAATTAAAACTTAGACGGTCGGATCCGTCTAATATAAAATTTGTAAAAGTCATATACTAATTTATAAGTACCTAATACAAGTAAAAACCGATAAAACCCGAACTATATGACATGCGGACATTAACGAGCTAAGTTAGCATATTTGGACTAATGATTTAACTAAATAAGTTAAACACTTATAAAAATTACTTATTGGGCTTAACCCATTTAGGCCCAACATATAAAGTATAAATACTGATAATACAAGTATAAAATGGATTAATACAAGTTAATGAACTTATAATAGGCTTATTGGACCTAAAACACGTAAATAGATAAAACTAGTAAACTAATATAAAAGTTGTCAACCCATAACACAAAATTGAGTGAATGAGAATATGTAAACCCACTTGATCATCGTATATATAAAATCATCATATGTATACATAATTGTTATTTTTATAAAGTCATTGGACAAGAGTCTAAGACAAGTATTATTTGTCTAGGTTTCCGTGATTGAAGCACGTACCGTACATCCAAGTCACCGATAACCGCCTTCCCACATCAACGTGAGTTCATAGCCTCGCACTCTTTTAAATGTTTTTATGAAATGTTTTATAAACCCGCGAGGGAGATAACATGTTAGTTTTTATGAAATATGACACTATTTGTCCCGATTGTTTATTTATTGATTTGGACCCAAATGATTGTATGACCCGATGAATGATTAAATGACCCGATTGATGAAATAAAATGGATTATTAAAGTTAGGTTATGTCACTAAAAGTCCCATTAGCATGAATTGTGAACTACCGGGATTTGGTAGACGCTTATGCATATAATAGTACTATTTGGGGACGATCACCCCAGTCCGCGCCTTGACGGTTGATCCCCGTCGTGCCACATTGATTGGTAAGCGAATTTATGTATGAGAAGATTTACACAAGCGTGATTATTGTGACGACACGCTAATTTAGATGGGCAAATTGAGTTTCGGGCTAGCTACCCGTTGTTGGTTTAGTAAGGTAACAATGTCATGCGGCTTATAATAATCCAAATAACGAAATACTGCTATACGCACTGAATTACGATATATTGTCTGACTAGCAATACAGGGTCTTATTATTGATATTATGTTCATGTTTTTGTTTTGCATAACCATATTCATATAACGGTTTTTATTTAACTCTATACAACGTTATAAAACGTATTGTATGATGTTTTTAACGACAATGGTTCATATAATGATTTTGAAGGCGAAAGCCTATATTATGATTTGATAAAGATTTGTATAGAATGACTTTGGCTATTTTATGGCCCATTAAAATGATTTGTACAAAATGATTTTCGGTAATAATTTTATACCAATGTTATATTGATGGATTTCATTAAACTCTATGAATTCACTCGGCGTTTTTGCTGACCTTTTCTTTTAACATGTTTTATCTCAGGTACTTGAAGGTAATTCTCGGGAAGACAACAAGAATTCCTGGCCCGCACTTAAAGAATAATTTCCATTCAAATGCTTTGTAAAACCTGTATGAAATAGAATGACTTGGGACCTATGTAAATTTGATATTTATGAATGGAAATGCTTTATTATTAAATGACGCGATTTTTAAGCGTTGTCTATGATGTGAGTAATGTGCTATCCCGTAACACCAACGAGTCTTCCGCTGTATTGAATTCTCTAAATTTGGGGGTGTTACAAACATCATCCAAATCTCATACGACGACATTGTGACTTCAAGTGTCCGTCAATTAGATGGTATTCAACTTAAATTTAAGGGTATAAATTTGATGTCAAAATCAATGTACGGAGAAGCATGCATACATCTCCATATCATAAGTTTAATAAAACATTTAATAAAAAATTTCGCGAGACTCAATTTCTACATATATTATGTTGAGGTATTGGTTAAAACCAATCAAAGAACTTTGCCAACAACTATTCACAACGTACTTGCTAGAACTCGGCCACACACAAAGCAATAACCTTATTCATTGTATTTTGGATTTAAATTTGTGGTAAATCAACCTTAATGTGTAAATCAAATAATATTCGTAGGTAATTCCAATTTTGACACACAAGCGAGTCGAGAATTTGGTCAGCGACAATGGCATAACCTCCTTCCTTAGCTGGGTACATAACTAACAGCGCATTCTACCCACTTTGTAGTTTGTCAAGATTGAGTAGGTTGTTAAATTATTATTGTAAATCACCAATAAACGTAATTCTATGTAATTTATATCTTAAAACAAATCTTAATTTTAATATGATTTAGTCCATATTATTTTTCTTAAAAATTACCCTTGTTTACAACATACATTAAAATCGCATTAAAATATGTAGGTAAAAACTAAATCTTAAACACATAATAACAATTATATGTGCAATAAATATATCAAATAGCCACATGCAAACGATTTTATTCAATAAATTCAAAATCTAGGGTTTTTAAGTTCATAAAAAAGTCTTCCCTAATTCTAGATTTATTGAAACAAAATAAAACATGTAGCACATTCAATTTTATGATCCATGAAAAATATGCATGTTCATCATGGATCCACCCATAAATCTTAACAATTAAATCTCTACGGAACGTAACCCAAAAAAAACTACATGTCATAAAACATACAACATGTAAATTTTAAGGTTTCAAAATTTTATTTATTTTTTTTTTAAAATTCGGCCAACCAATTTTAAAAGAAAGAAAACCCTAATTTTTAAAACCTAAAGAAAACATGAAGTTTTAACCCAAACAATTATTGGTTAAAAAATTTTAGATTTTTCGGTAATTATCATATGTTAAAATGGCTCTCGATGCCACTGAAGGTTTATTATTCATAACAATTATTAAAACTCTAAACTAGATCAAAGCACATAAAGCAAAAGCGATTTAACAAGATCATTATTAACACAATTATAATTAATCGAGTTAGGGTTTACATACCTTTTGCTAAGCAATTCCCTCGAACAAAACCTAATTCTCCAAATTAGGGTTTATGTAAGATCACCAAGATATAGTCTATGATAAGACTATATTACGATCTTATACACACGTAATACAACGAGCTAACCGTAAGTCTAGTACGTGTAAACCGAGCTTCTACGCGTTGTGGAAAATCTAGCCAACAACCCTAGAGAGGGGCTAGGACTAGATTATAATTTAACCAGACAAACCAAACGAAAACACTAGGGGTTGCGTTTGAATTGGTCGACAAAAGAGAGAGATGAAGATATTGTGAGGTGTAGAATTATGAGAACCAAGGGGTGTTTATATAGGCTTAAAATCTTGGAGCCCAAGTCACAAACCAATTAGGAAAGAAAATATTTCCCCCTTATGCTCATAACCGACGGTACCTCAGGGGGCTTAAAATCTTGGGTTTGGGTAGGGTTTTAGTGAACCCGTACCCGCACCCGTTTAAAATATCCAAACCCGCATCCGTCCTAATACCCGACGGGTACCCGTTTAGTACTACCCATCGGGCATTCGGATTTTACCCGCGGGCATCGGGTATCCGTAACTAAAATTCGTTGGACATAATTGAGCATTTTAAGTTAAGAAAAACCAATAAAAAATATCAAAATACTCTAATATTTTTTTATGTTTTTAGAAGATAAAAATATTAATTCAAAATCATATCACGTGATTTAATATATCGAATAAATCATGTTTTTATGTTTTGAGTATAATATATAAAAACAAAGGTTTGGAACTATTAGAATGCCACATACAGAAAGTCTAAAAAATGAAAATCTTGGTGAATTATCATATACCCTGCAATATTAATAAAAAGTTATCGAACAAAAAACACAAAAGGCTTTCAACTTGAGTCAATTTAAATACCAGATATCACTGATTAAAAAAAGTTATCAAGATTAAAAAGAGAACTGTTGCAAAAGTATCAATTAAAAATGTTAGATGATAATTGGGGAGAGTTTTTAGAATTTGTATCAACATTTGAGGGAACATTGTAAGAAAATGAAGTGTTAGAGGCACCATGATTATGCCTGTTAACACGATTAACCTAGTCCATGACATCCATTGAATCAGTGCACACCTTTACGACAGGTGTATATCGACAACCGAAGCAGGCACATAAGTTGGACTAGGGGTGTCCGTTGTTTGGGTTTGACCACAAAAACCAAAAATCAAATCCATATTAAAAAACCAAACCGAAATAGAATTCATGTTGTGGGTCATAACCGAAACGAACCGAAATATGAATTTATTTTCGGGTTGGTGGGTTTGGCAACCGGAGCCGAAAATCGAACACAAAATAGATGTTATACAAATATATATATTTATATATATGAAATAATTATTAAAATTTAGTCTTAATATAAAAATACAGTTTTTATAGTTGAAATAAAGTTTTCTTGCTAAATATTTAAATAATTATGAATTTTTTTTTGAAATATTTAGATTATTCAAGTTATTCGGATCAACCCGAGAATCAAACCGAATTCAAATTTGGTTTTTGGGTCGGTTTGGTTGTAATTTATCATTACTATTATGTTAGAATTTTAATTCACGACTTATGGGTAATGAATGTCATTTTAGATGTAAATTTTATGCATATGTTCTTTTACTATAACATAACATATGTACTAGTTTATTTATTTTTATAATAAAAATAGGAAGCAAAAACATGTAGATCATTGTAGTTCTTTATGTGTGTCTAAACGAATATTAAAAATGAGTATGGTTTCATTAAAAGAGAACTTTGCATAAAAGCTTCAGTTACATCTTATTTATATCGATTGGGGTTTCACGAGTTGCACAAACCCTCTAACCCAATTACTTTGCTGACAATAAACATATTACTATATCATTTTAAATATTTCCAATTACTTTGCTGACAATAAACATATTACTATGTCATTTTAAATATTTGAAATGATGTTTTAGGTGATAAAATTCATAAAATTTATCTCACACTTTTATTTTCCAGAACTGTGGTTTCCATACTAAATATCATGTGCAAATTATGTCTTTATATGTAGATGAGCGCAAACCGTCAGTTCTTAGCTAAAAAAGGTGCACCCACCGCGACATTTACAATTTCAAAAAATTAACACTCATGTCCATCATTCTGCTTACATGAACGAAAAGAGCCGCTTCATTAGATCAAATTTAAAGAAAAACCAGATGAGATATAATCATTAGATCAAATTTAAAGAAAAAACCAGATGAGATATAATCATTAGATCAAATTCATATGTTATTTTTAAAGTTCCGTGCAATGTTCATGTATTCATAGAAATTACAGTTTAATGAAACTACGCTAATAAGAAAATTTTGACACTTACCTATTTGATCGGGATCCTTTGTTGTCTTGTAACTCCTTGCATCTTCCGATAATGCAAATCTATCCTTCATTACCGCTTTGCTGACCCTTTCATAATTATAAATCAAATAATGGAATATGTCTCGGTTAATGTTTTTACGTCGTTAAAGAGGTCGTTATTCTACTGCTGCTCTGAAATAAGTGTTATAAACAAAAAAGTTAAATTCCAAGATGAGCTTCTATTTAAACACAATGAGTTCAAAATACTTACTTTGATATCATTATTATTAGTCTGAATCCTACAAAAGTAAATCTAATAAAAAAACTTATACTCGGACTCTTAATTAGTGTGCCAAGCCTAGTAGAAATACAATTATAGAAACCAAACATAGATTAATGTTTTGCTCTTACTTGGACATATCCGACCCTGGCTTGACCGACCCCTATTTGTATGAATGATGTGTCATATTTATTAGATATGTGGTAGAGATTGCTGCTATAAGTTCAATACAGGTTATTTCTTAGAACGTTACATAAGTGTATGAAGCTTGCTGTTATGAGTTCAATAAAGAATATACACGCTATTCTAGTTTAGGAGTACTGCTTTGTAGTAAGAATTTCTATTACTGATCGAGTAAGAATTTGAATATTAATGTTTGTATTGTTTCCAGGTTGTATGTGATATCTCTAAAGGTTTACCGTCGAAGACTGAAGGCTCATTTTAGCTTAGATTATCACCAAGACGTGGTCTCTTATATGCAGTCAATTGCGGTAATGTGAAGTGCATTCTGCTGATCTGTTCTGACTGGGAAGCATTGTTTGCCAATCAAATTGCCTCTGTTACAGTTTAGAGTTTTTATTATACTGATGATGCAATTGTCTGAACATAAGTAATTTCTTTTGAACGCTTTTAAACTGTTTAGGGGGAAAGCCTTGGGAAACGTGCATGTCGCTCTCAGATATCTTCATAAAGCTCTTAAGTCTTAAGTGCAACCAAAAGTTACTTGGCCCAGACAATATCCAGGTTTCTTTCGTATTTCTCTGTAAGAAACATGTGTCCTGACTTAAGATATCTAAGTATCAAACTTGCATCTATTCTTGACTTGAGTTTTACATGGTCACGTGCAATAAGTTTTACGCATTAAATGCTTTCTCATCTATACTAGGACTAAGATGGTTTATATAACCTACTAAAAGAAAAACAAGTCCTGGAAAAAAGACTATGGTAAACATATTTCTAAGCCAAAAGTGGGTACGGATAGGTATCTATTATGGATTACTAGTTAACACAAATTATAGATAACATCTGTTTTTGGTCTTAAAGGCTCTTGTACTTCTGTCACAGATAAACGAACTGCTTGGTATCACTTGAAAGCAATAATGACCAGTGGCTTGTGGCTTAGTGTTATTACGGTGGACCATGAGATCACCATAAAAAAGTGTGTGTAGAGTAGGAAGGGTGTGTGTCTTTGTCGCACAGAAAATTTTAACGCAATCAAGCTGATAAAATAATTCATGACAGCCACTAATGAGATCACCTCATATGTTGTCAATCATTTGCTCATACGAGAAATGATATGGTATATTTGTCATATATGGACAATAATCTTCCTATTAAGATACACTTAATTACTAACATATATTTGACAGATTGATATCTGACATTATTTAGGCATTCGACTTAGTGGTATTAAAGACAATTCACTTACATCCAAGTGCTCGCAGGAGTAATCAGGTAAATAATTGAATAGAGCTAAATAATCTGAATTAGAATATGATTAACACATAATCAGTGTACTTAGTTACTCTTAGTATGTAAGAGTCAAGATATTGCTGGTTTTTTTTCCATTATGCAGGCAAAAGCCAGAGTACATGGAAAAGGTTCGTGGGGCTGTTCGCAAGTACTATACTGTCTAATATCGAGGTAGAAAATATGCCGTAGATTCTTGTCTATATATATGTTATTATAATGAAAAGCGTGTATCAGTTCTTTTGAGCACTGCTACGACATAGCGTTCATATAGTGAGTGTAAACTACAAGTATGCTGTATTTTTGAATAAGCTGTTAGCTTAAAGCAATGAGTATCGCAGAATGTTTTGTTATATTATGTAAGTCGTTCTATTGATTTTAGGAGTATCGCAGAATGTTTTGTTATATTATATCCGTAGGATTACTAGATTTAACATATACAAGCAGTTGGTTTATTTATGACAGAAGTACAAAAGCCTTTAAGACCAAAAACTTTGTAGAGATTTTATTGCTACTGCTTTTCACTCGTAGATCAACTTTGCAGAAATTAATCAACTTTGAGCATAACAAATGACAAGGAAAAGTTGACAACTCAGTAAATTAACTAGTGAAAATGAAAACTATAAACTGTAACGGGGGCAATTTGATTGGCAAACAATACCTCCCAGTCAAAACAGATCAGCAGAATGCGCTGCACATTACTGCAATTGGCTGCATATATCGCTGTTTCATACTTTCCACTCTCTTGCTCTGCAATTTTCTTTTATACACAGGTAAGTTGTACCTCTCTCTGATGCACAGGGTCAAGGCTATTTCCAAAGGCACTGCTGGTTGATAATACCGCTTTTCAATTCAAATACAAACAGGTCAATGCTAAAATAGGTGTGTAAATCGGGTGGGGTTAGTTGGGTTTGGGTCAAAGTCAGGGCAAGGCTAAAATAATATACCCAAACGTGAGAGTATTTGAACTCGGGTCAACCTGGTTTGGGCTAGGTTGAGCAGTGTCAGGCCAGTCAACTCCGGTCAGGATGGTCAATCCTGAGTCGGATATGGTCAAACCTGGATTAGGAAGGGTCAAACCCGCGCATGGCAGTGTCAACACCCGGACCTGGAAGGGTTCAAACTAGGTCTGGAAGGGTCAGACCAGGGTCAAAGTGTTCAAACTCGGGTCGGGGAAACCACCCGGGCCTGGAAGGGTCAAACCAGGGACGTGGCAGGGTCAAACCAAGGACGTTGGCCTCGGGTTTCCTTTTGGCATATAGACGAGGGTATAACACAGTCCTATGTGAAATGGCGGTATTGCATCATGATTTGATATTACAGTAGTATTTAGCAAGCATATTTACCGACTCGTCTCTAATCTTGCATTATAATAGTAGTACATTTTAATTTCTCAGTAAACTGACTCATCTCCTCCTAGAATTCCTAGCATAATTAATATGGTCAAAGTCAAACAAGCTGTTTTTTTTATAAAATTAACCTCACCTATAGTAATTTCCTTAGTTAATATCAATAATTATATTTCAATAATTACCATAACATAAACTAGTATATATTGTCTATGAACCGGTTCTTAGCTAAGATCGCTACCAGTGGCTTGTGAAGAACACAGCATCACGGATATCATCATCGCCATTCTATGCCGCCTTCCGCTCAAACCTTTTGGCCGGTTCCGGTGCGTTTCAAAGGAATGGATGTCTTTACATTTAGAACCCCACTTCATCAATACTCATTGTAAAACTCTCAACAAAAATCACCTCGTCTTTTTGTCCAATGATGGCAGAGGTTGTTCGGTTCGGTTCCATTTCATGACCTTGAATCAGTATCACCTATAACAAAGCTTCCTTTTCAATCAATAATATGTTATGGTCGTTTATATGCTTCTTGCAATGGTCTTGTTTTATCTTCTGGTTTTGGATCCTTAAAAGAAGTTGCCGTTTTTAATCTAACTACTAAAGAGTATGTAAAATTCGAAAAAAAGTGTCACCAGCCGTGAGTTTATAATGCTACGTATCACTATTTTTTTAATAGAACTGGTTGTGGTTATGATTCTTTGTCAGATGATTACAAGATTGTTTCCATGTATTACTTTCGTTGTCCTTTTGCAACTCCGCCTTTCAAGATACGTGTGTATGTTTACAGCCTTAGAAGCGTTACTTGGAAGCAGGCACCTTATGATCATTACGGTTGGAAGGGTCGTATTAGAGATCGTAAGCCGGGTGTTTTTGTTCATGGGTTTCTTCATTGGATTACTAGCACGGCTTCTGATTCTACACAGGTTATTGCCGCTTTCAGTTTAGCGGAAGAGAAATTCATCAGTGAAGTTCCGTCACCCGATTTTTTGTATAATAATGTTGATATCTTGCAGTCTGATATGATTATTGCAGACTTGTTGCAATTGGTGAAAAGCTTGCTATATTCGATGTGGTGAAAGGTGACGTTTGGTTGATGAATGAGTATGGGGTACAAAACTCTCGGACAAAGATTATCGCCGGTGGGTATTATGGAATTCTAACCAGAGGTTTTGTTAGGGCAATGGAAAACTTATGATTATGACTAAAGCCCCCGATGATGAGCGATTATGGGGTACAAAAATTGAAATGTGGATGTATGATCTTGAAGAACAAACTTTTTGTAAAAGTAATTATTTTAATCATTTGAATCTACTTGCGTCGAAAGCCTTGTCTTACCAAAACTTTTTGTAAAAGGACTCAGGAGATGAGGCACCTGCTCGCTGTTGCACTACCGGTTAAGGAGATTTTGGTGTTTGGTTTTTGAGTTTTTAAGATATCTTTGTAAAGACCCTAGGAGTGTAAGCCATAATTTCTTTACTGGTATATGAGATTTGCAGCGTGGGAAACTAAAGAAGCCGGACCATGTCGATCTCCAAAATAAATGTTGGATTTACGCTCGCCTCTTGCAGCTCTTCAAGTTTAAATACATGGAAACTTCAACAAATAATAATAAGATTTTGTTTACCAATTACATGTAGATTCAGAATATCATACTTTCTCTCTCATTTGCTTTCCAGTTTCTTGATAGAAATAGCCCGATTCCTTGGAGGAAATTTTATTGTAGTTTCGTTAATGAGCTTTGACAGAGACAAGAAAATGGTTGCATGGGATTGTTCTTTTGAAACTACTTATAATTGTTCTTACAAAGGCATTTTTATGGGTCTGTTTGGGATTGTCTTTTCCAAACTACTTATTAAATTTGGAATGCTTATTAAAACTTTAGCTTATAACTGGTTTAATAAGGCTTAATGAAACTGTAAATAAACAGAAAGTGAATGTTTGTAATTGCTTATTCAAACTGCTTCATATAAAGGGGATGTCATGTTTAGAACTGTTTATCAAAATTACCTCAATCAAAACTTAAGTACTAATTTTAACAAGTAATTGAGGAGACCTATCAATTTTGTCGGTAAAGTAGAAAATAAGAAGTCAGAAGTTATAAAAACAAGTCTGCATATGCAAAAAAGGTCCAAAAATCACATCAAGGTTTCTCTAAACATTTCAAATTTGTATATTTGCGCAGAAAACAAGAGAAAAAACGCTTAAAAAGGTTATTCCATAGACCTTATTCTTTACTAATGGTTTGTTTTTATGTAGTTATACGGAGTATGATCCGACCCTCTGAAACGGCGCAAGGTCACAGCCCTCCATGACTGTCCACACAGCAGTAACCATTAAGTGACCAAGAAAATACTTTGTAGACAGACACCTACTAAGATCGAGGTACAGTACCTGTCCTGCAGCACGGCAAAGATTACATGCCAATTTTAAGCATCCAAATCCAAATGCTGAACAATCTTCTCATTCATGGATCCTTTCATTTCCTGCACAAAATCCGAAAAATGAGATAAGAAATTTAACCTACTGGAAATGTAGTCAGCATGCTTGTTAATGGTTATTGTCACAATATACCCAGTAAAAGTAAGAACACGATTAAAACTCCAAACTAAAGAAAGCAAGTCTCTAGCTTGCTGGAAAGTCAATTTCCAACTTCATGTTCGTGACGAATCATAATTTTCAATATGCAGTTGATGGAATCAAGACTTCTTTCCATTGACCCCGTTTCCTTATGAAAGTATCCAAAACCCGTTTGTCTTTTTACCTTTTCCGTCTTTATTATCCTCGGAAGTGTTATCCAAGCTTTACACAAAGCCACTTCTTCAGGGGTCCATGGTTCCTTAACGTCTTTGTCAGTAAAGGTGAACACGTGTAGTTGGAATTGTGTGTGTTGTCTGGGATGTTTGGATGATGCATCAGATTTCCGGATACTAGTGTCATCCGAGATAGTTTCTTCTAGTTGTCCGGTTTGTTTGGTTGTTTAGAATTGGATAGATAGCTGTATAAAAGACACACTTTTTGCTTTTAGACCAACTTTCAATGGAGAAACCTTTTTGGGTCGACCTAAACCATTTCGACACGTATTATATGTCACTACCTGTGTTCATTTACATATCTAGTGGCGTCGTTCTTCAGGAGCTAGATTAAACACTTTTCGTTACATTGGCCTACGCCATATTTTCAAAGAGCAGACTATGATGCATGTGTTTGTTCGATAGTGTTTTTTAGTGTACCACATCAAATTTCCCGTCGGCACAAAAGAAGTTCTATTTTTTAAAGGATTTATACCAGTGAATATAACATAACATTCAAATTAAGATCAACAAACATTAACGTTCAAGCGACACAAAAGCAATACATAGTTCTCAAATTCCATAATGCAGCCAAACATACGCACGTTAAACATACATAGCTTTATAACAGGCCACGTTTAAAACGTGTTTTGGATCCTTGGTGATAATCTAGCTAAAATGAGCCTTGAATCTTCAAACGGTAACCTTTGGAGATCACATACAACCTGGAAACAATACAAACATTAAAACTTAAAAAATATACTCGATCTATAATAGAAATTCTTGCTAGAAAGCAGTACTCCTAAACTAGAATAGCGTGTATATTCCCTACTTAATTCATAACATCAAGCTTCATACGGCCTCTTATGTCATTCTAAAACTAACCTGTATTGAAGTTATAACAGCAATCTCTACTGTAGCCACATATCCAACAAGTTGACACGTCGTTCATAGGTGTGTAAACAGAGTCGAGTTGGTTGGGTTCGGGTGAAATTCAGGTCAAGCTATCTAACATACCCGAAGCTGACTCAATTTGAACTCAGGTCAAACCTCAGGTGGAGCAGAGTCGAACCAGGTCAACTCCAGTCGGGGATGGTCAAGACCGGGTCGGATATGGTCAAACCCGGATCAGGAAGGGTCATACCCGGGGTCAGAATGATCAAATCCGGGCATGGCAGGGTCGGTTACATCCGGGTCGGGAAGGGTCAAACCAGGGATGTGGCACGATCAAACGGGCACAAACCGGGGTTGTTTCTATTATCTTACTGAAATTTGAATAACACATAAAGCTAACTCGTTTGGGCACATAAGGCTTATCACTTTAGAGTTTATGGCTGTAAACAAGCCACACGCTCAAGTGTAATAAACAAATCAGTGCATCATATTTTCCGGTAAAATTAAGCAAACCCAGACACCCTCGACATACTATATCTTGTGTCCTAAATTATCCAACAAATAAACAAGAACAACATATAGAATAAAGGATCATACCAGCTAGATTCTTAGTTATAGCCCTCATATCGCCACCACATTCTAGCCACGTCCAATTCCAACGTGTTTATACCACGGCTAACAACCTGAATACATAACAAACAAATAATTCATAGTCAGTATCATATGACAAAAACTAAAACAGTTGGTAGAAAACAGACGGACCCTGATTATTAGACATTTTCTTTAACAAAAATCGAGTTAGAAAGCTAGTGGCCCCTGTACACGATCTTCTCGAGATAAATGATCCTACAACTCTAGATTTAACCAAACATTTCTATCAAGGATGTTTGGATAAGCTTATCTGGTTATCAGCTTACTGAGACTTAGATAATCTAATAAGCTCATTCCAGAGTCCAAGCTTTTAAACATAGAGCTTAAGGACATTAAGAAGCCTTATATTCAAGTTAATGAGCTCAGAGAAGCCAAAAATTAAAAAGGTCAATACAGCTCATATTTAGAAGTGCGTACTCCTTATCACCTTAGAACTCATAACAAAGGGATCGGTTGTAAGTATCAATATATAATTTGATCATGTACCCTCGGTTTTATATGCTTGGTTTCACGAGTTCTGTATTTCCGTAATCAATCTACTGGAATGTAACTTAAGTGACAAATTGAAAACGTCACGAGTGACCTTGTTCTTTGTGCTGCACTTATTTACCAAATACCAAATGATGTGACAAGCAAGAATGGAGCTAAAGTTACACACAGCTTGGTTCACTTCGGAAACTTCAAAACCCAAATTCTATGATCAACATCAAGCAATTCAAGTCTTCTAAATTAAGTACATCAACAAAAAGAAAAACTGCTACTAAATCAGAGTCTCGATTGTGTGCATGATTTACAGAAACCAATCTCATCAATATGAACAGAAGCATATATAATGATACCGCGTGATATTGAAGCCACTACGGTGAAATCTTAGTTACACGACGAAAAAATCAAAACGTTGGTGAATATGACGCCATACTTGTGGATGGTGGAATCAGGTGGTGAACAAATAGAGACACAGGGTAAAAAGGGGAAATAGTTTATGTCATAATTTGTAAATTGTAAAGCTTGAAGGAGAAAGGTACACAAGGGTATAACTATAATGGTACACCAAAAGAAATAAGCTTATCAGATTATCCAATTAATTAAACTAATCCAAACTCTATATATATCAGCTCAAATTTATTCCCATCAGGTCTATTTGGTAAGTTGATATTAGCTTATGCGCTTATCAGACTATTGATAGATGAAATAGACGATACAGCACATGTGTATGAGCACATAACGCTTATCATCTTAGATCTTATAACAAGCCATAAGCTCACATAGGCTTATGAGCCACAAACACTTTCTTATATAAAACTAATCCAAATACTTTCTTATATATCACCTGACTTTCAAGCCATAAATTTCTACTTAGGGTGTTTGTTTTAGGTTTCTAGGTTTATCAGCATACTAAAAATGCTTAAAAGTCAATAAGCTCCCTTACTCGAACAAACAAATAAGGTTAAGTAAATAAGCTTATAAGTTCCAAACAAGTAAGCCTATCAGCTTATCCAGTTAAATAACTTCATCCAAAAATTTTCTTACATGAAACTTTTTTTAAATAATCAGTTAATAACTTGTTACTTGTAAGACACGTCAAACAGATATAACCAATAAATCAACTACGTATTAGTCACTCTGAAGTTCTTCGAGCCTATGGCAAGAAATAAGCCATAAACTAAAGTTTATAAACTTAGACATCCCAAAGTAACTTATCAGCTTATCCGATAAAGGATGCTAACCCGAACACCCTCTTACACTGCTACACAATAGTCCCAGTCAATTTTTATAAAATGGGTCATTTGAGTTGCTTTTATCTCAAACGGGAAAGGAAATATCAGAACTATCGATATGATTGTTTCTAATGCATACACCCTATCAAATCATATCCTAGAAAATTTCAGATTGTTCTCATAAAAAACATTGTTTAGTAATCCTAACAAACACATGAATCTCTAATAATGTATTTTAGTAAATAGACAAAAAAGGGGCTGTTTTCACCTGTTACTTAGACCGATCAAGGCATCAAGCTATCCTTTTTCACTACCCTCAATAACAGTAATTTATTCACAAGCTGCCCATTATTAAAATATTGTTGTTTTTGTAATCATAGGTAACATTTTACCTTTTGTGAAGATTTAAAATAATAAAATGGATGAAACTGTTCCGCAAAAATATTCATACAACCTCTTAAAAACATTACTAGTTAAGAATGAGTAGCATTACCTCAGCAGAAACCTCAGGACGAGTGAGTACCGAAACATCAGGAGAGTCATACTCGAGCGACACATACCTTACGGGTTGATTTATGTTAAATACAAAACTGGCCATTGCTTTCTTGTTAAAGGGACAACCACTCAATTTTAGCTATCTTGGTTTTCGTGCACCCTTTCAATAGCTCCTGGAGGCCTACATCAGTTTCTCCTGTATTTCTTAGAAAGAGTGATCTTAGTTTATGACCATACTTCCCAACATATCTTAAACCCACGTCCGTCAACCCACCACCAGCACAAAGCCCTAAATCCAGCCTCTCGAGTTTGCTGCAACCCATAAGCATTGCTCGAACCCCATTGTCAATAGGAGAATCAGTTATACCGTCTTCACTAGCCCACGAAACACGGACCTCACGCAGATTCTGCAAGTGAGTTCCTACACACTCGAGAGCTTCATTTGAAATATCTAAGAGAGAAACCTCTAAATACTCCAAATCAGGACATCCGTGTGCAATAGCCATGAGTCCCAAGTGAGTCACTCCCCCACCATGCTTAAGTTTGCGCAATTTCTTACAAAACTGACCAATCATTTGACATCCGATATCTCCACATATATCCTTGGTACGTAGAACTTCCAAATTGGGACACCTCTGAAAAAGGTAACATTGGCAAACTGAAGCAAACGTTCTGCATTTGAGATCAAGTTCTCGTAACTGATTGAGACAAGGGAGTAGAAAAGGGAATGCATCTTCTCTCCAATCATCAGTAACTAAACTACGAATACTGGAAGGGAATATAAAATCACTAGAATCCCAGTGCCATTGTTCATGAATAGCTACATGGCCAAAATGTTGGATCTTGTTAGCATGCTTAAAGGATTTCTGGAAATTATCCAAATATTGTCCAATTTTTATGTAAGCATTCACAGATACAAACGAGTCTCCACATTTCTTGGCAAGTTGTGTAACATGTACCGCATCACAATGAACAAAGGGGTAATTAAAACCTATCGACTCCATAACCCCCGAGTTACAGACAGACAGACAGACAGACAGCCAGCTTTTGTAACCATTCCCCTTTAGCACCCCAATAATCTACTATCCGATTATACTCTAAACGCAATTAACCTTCTCAAACCAACACAAGCTCTAGCGATATCTACCAAACCGTCATCCGAAAACAACTTACACCCTACAATCTCTAAGCTCGTTAACCTAGCACCTAGTGTTTCGGCCAACCATGTTGCGAAGAGACAGCGAATTCAAACGACGTGCTGGACCCACGGGTCGAGCTGGAAGCTACATTTGATAGGAGGATGAAACCGTCCGTATTCATAAAAAGACTTGAGTGTTATCGACTCGATATTAGGGAACCTTAGAGCTAAACGTTGGTAATACTTCTTAGAGACTAATGAAACAACAGGATTAAGGTTGGGGTGCAAGTGCATTACAGTATCAAAAACTAACTCAGAACCCATAATTCAATTTTTAAGGTTTTAATCTAGTAATCAAACACTTACCTATGCCGGTAAACGGAATTTTGAATAGCCGGTGAACAGAATTTTGAATTGCCGGTGAGGGTTTAGAGTGTGAATTTTATGGTTTATTTATTGGCCCATTTTGATAGGATGAATTTTAACTTAAGGGTGCGTTTGGTTTATAGGTTTGGTTATTTATATTATGGAATGGAAATGATAATCAAGTTAGAGATATTAAAAGGTTTAGAATAGAAACAAAAATTTGTTATAAATTTATGTCATAATAATATAAATAATTAATAATATGTGTTGTAAAAGAAGAACAAATTTTACATTTTAATTTTACAGTCAACAAACTAATGTACCAAACAGTTTTACTAAAAAAATACAACTTTTAGCTTTTTAGTGAACAGCTTACGGTCAACAGCTTACAATTAACAAAATTGTTTTTAAATTTGGCCAAAAAAAAATGTGAAAAATTAGTAGGGAAATTTAATTGATAAAAAAATGGCCTAAAAGTATATGTGTTGAATTTAAACAAAACTTTTTTTTAAAAAAAAAGTAATTAATAAAGTTTAGTAATTAAATTTTGAATAATGTGTTTGATTCTTATATAGTTCTAATATGTTATTCGATCAAAAAGAAATGTAGTAAAAGGTCCAACTAAGCAAGTTTCTATGAAATTCTTATAATGCACAAAAGATGCTGAAAAGTGGTCTCAAAATTGCTTCACATTTATCGCCTGCTATTTTTGTACGTATAGGCTGATTAGTATCATTTTTAATTTTTATTAAGTTATGCTAAGCGTTTGAACTTTTCATATCTCTATATAATATAGTAAGCAAAAAGAAAATAAAATAACGAATATGAATACAGTTCATCTTGTATTTACTTAAAATCTTCATGTCTTTGTTAGATCTTGGTGGTTTGAAGCGTTTTCCTTCCTTTTAATCTTGGTGGATTAATTTACTTTACAGATTTAATTAGTGGGTTCTTTCTATATTATCTTGTTATATAACTTTATAAATACTTAACGTCAATAACTTAATCTATCCAAACACTTAACATAGTTAAATTCACTTCAAAATCTATCGTAACACTCAAATTCACATCATATTTTGGTATTAGAAACCATGTATGTTTGTTTCTCCTATTTTTACCTAGTTTTCTTTCTGTTTACACTTACCAAACACCTATTCCCTTAAAATGGCTATACCCAGAAATCATATCGTTGAAGAAGCTCACAACATACGCCGAGATAGGCAAATTGAAGTCCTCCAAGGACAACTGATATGGTTCTTCAAATGTTAGAGGCAATAAAAGGGATAAATAGAGGAAATGGTGGTAATGGAGATTTAAGTGAGGAATCTAGTTAGACCAGCAAATCCTCAAGTGAATCTAATGCTTCTTCATAAAGAGGGCAACGTAATACGAAGCGTGGAGATTATTCAATAGACATCAAAGTTGATCCACCAAAACATGAAGGTTCCTTAAACCCTGGTGAATTTCTTGAGCGGGTTCAAACCATGGACATAAGCATTACGGTTAAAGGCTATGATGACAAAAGGCACTAATTTTGGTTGTGGTTAAGCTTAAGAAGTATGCTTCGTTGTGATTTGTGAATGTTGAGCATGAAAGGAGACTTGATGGAAAAGAAGAAGATTAAGATGTGGTCTAAGATTACATAATGTATGAAAAAAGGTTTGTTCCTCATTCCTATAAGCAATAACTTTACATTCAAATGAGCAGCCTAAAACAAGGAACTATGAGGTCGTATATTACATAAGGGAGTTCGAACAACTCAATATTTGTATTAATGTAAGGGAAGCTAAATGTGACAACTCGGGTTTTGACGGGTTAATAGTCATCCGTTGATTTTTATTCATGTGTTAGATTATGTGCTCTATGTGATGTATGTGCTTATGTGTGTGATTTTCTGAATGAAAATGGATGGAATGAGGTACATGATTCGTAAATCATGGTACAAGTTGGAAACAAAACGAAATGAAATGAAATAAAATGAGTCTAGAAATGAATTGTGGAAAAGCTCGGATATCGTTTTTATAAGGTTTCTTGTATGTATGTATTAAGCATTTATTATATGTATTACATAAGTTTAAGAGTTACTTTCCATATTTAGAAACTTTTAAAAATGAATGTTAGTTCAAAAATCTCGTAAAAAGTCGAAAAATTAACGTAAGGCTTTCGGGTTTTGGCCTGGAGGTAACCCGAGGGTACCACTAAGTTTAGTTAAGATTGAATAACAGTAGGTGGAGTATAAGAGTCGGCCAAATAGGGGTTTTGGGTTTTGGTCTTTTGGTTGGGCGGCTTAAAGAAAGAAAGAAGGAAAAGCCTAAAAACAGGCCCAATGGACTTGAAATGGGTTCGGGGGCGTTTAGGATATGAGCAAACCCATCCCATAATCAAACTTATCATATTTTTACTCTCTTAAACAGCCTCTTGGTCGAAATCAACAATGGTGGCATATCTAGGGCTTCAAAAATAAAGATCTTCCACTTATTTTTAAGGTAAAACCTTCAAAACCCTTGAACTATTAGTGATTTTAATTAATCTAATCGTGTAATTAATCTTATGATGGATTAGGGTTTGTGAGTTTTCTGAGATTATTGAGATTAGGGTTCATATGAATTGATTAATTTAGTTATTATGAAGATCAGTGATGGTAATTAAGGTCGATTATGGCGATGGTCGAGGACCTTTTGATTCTGTTTCATATTCGTCTATTCTTTCATTAATTCAACATATCCCTTTGTTGGATTATGATTGATGCTCCTTTTATTTTTTATTTTATACTGACGGAACATATCTTGGTTTCACTTGTGAGACCCATTTCTTCTTCAACCAATCATTTGTCTATATTGTATAGGTTTCTTTTTTTCGTATCAGTTGGGATTCGCATGCTATTGTGGGTAATTATTCCATTGTCGATTGATTTCTTCAAGACAGTGTGAGGGTTTTGAGCGATTTTGGTTTTGTTTGCTTCTACATACACTAGATGTTTGGTGGTGCCTTAGATTTGTTTTGCTTCTTCATTACAGATTTCTCTATGCTACAGTAGCATTTCGATTCTGTTGTGTCCTTATTATTCTTGGGTCTGCAGTTTGTGAAAGGTTTAAGGTTTCGAGAATTGCTCTTCTTATTGTGGTGGGAATTTCAGGCTTCGTTGGGTTAAGTTGTTAGTTTGGTTAAAGTTCCAAGTTGTTTTTATTCGGTATTTGTGTTCTTTGCAAGTAGCAAGGCTCTTGTTTAAGTTCTGGTATTGGTTTGTTTTGGTTGGTATTTCAAACATATCATCATCTTCAGTTTGTCACTTTATAAAATCAAACCCAGATCTGGTGGTGGTACCGGATAACTAGTATCAGTTGTCGAAGTTAGGTGGTAGGGGATATCTGACGAGAGTTTCGAGATGGTTATGGTTTTTTGTGTTGTTTACCGATATTTGGTGGGTATAGAATTTAGAGGCGGGTTTGTGGTGATGGTGGAGTGTTTGTTCCGAATCTAAAAACCCCAAAACCATTGTTGGAGACGACGGAACGATTTGTTGATTTGTGGTGATGGCTCGATAGTGGTGGTTGTTAGTTGAAGATTTGAAGGTGTTTGATGGGACATAGATTGATATGAAGATAAAGATGAGATTGGTGAATGTGTATATGTGGTAGAAAATAGAGATTGATATAAATATGTATTAAAAGATGGATGATGAGATGAGAAGAAAAAGATAAAAGATGAATTTTGGTAGAAATGAAGATGAGATGATATGAATATGTAATGATATGAATATGTTATAACTTTTGGTAGGTAAAAAGATAAAACTTAGGTTTTGATCATATGAAGTTAAATGTGTGTTTGTTAATGTGTTATAGATGTTAAAAGACAAAAATACCCTTTTATGTAATAGTCAATTGTTAGTCAACTAACGTTTGGGACCAAAAGTGTTACGGGTCAGCAAAATTGGACTAGATCTGTAACTTTTCAAATGCCGGGATCAAAACCGTTATACCCGCCAAACCATGAGGACGAAACATGTACTTAACACTATAGGTAACAAGCATTGGTGTGGGCATGTACTAGAAGGATTGGGTTCGAAAAATGTTAACCCGAATTTGAGTTGATATGTATTTTAATATTTTTTGGCTAAGTTGTGCAAGTGATATAAACTTTCATGTTTAATATTTGAATTCTCTTAAAAGCTACATTGTTACTTTCGTCGATACGAAGAATCAAAATATTAAAATACATATCAACTATAGATATTTATAGAAAAAGAAAACAATATTTCATTCAGGTTCAGACTTCAAACCACATTTTACCGGTAACAAATGGTAACTTGCTTCCGAAACAAAACATCTTGGTGAAACAAACATACCCAAAATGTAATTTAAATTTAGACACATGAAAATCATTGCATTGAAGCATTATCAATTAGTGTAGATTTAGGCTTCTTTGAATATGGATTGATGTGCGTTCACATATGGATTGGTGATGGTGTTTTAAAAAGTTTCTAATCTTGAAAGTGTTTTGAGATTGAACGTTAGGCGTTGTATAATTTTTGATATAGTGATTTTGATTCAATTTTATGTTGTAAATATTAAAAAAACATTACGATGGAAGGAGTGGTTCACTCTTACTCACCGTCACCTCGATAACACATCAGCTTTTTTCTCTTCAGTTACACAACTCACTCCTATTTACTTAAAACCGTAGTGGGCTCACAATTAATTAAAATATACACTTTATACTAAACATACCTACTAAATACTCACCAACACTCACAAACCAATAAAAGAAAAAAATATCACACAAATACAACTCACCAAATGTAAGTAAACCATTTTTTAAAGAACTCATGCATGACTTGGTGGAGGTATGACACTCGTGCGTAAATCACTCCCACTCGGTCTTGACTTCACCACGTATCGTCTAGCCTTATAATAATCGAATAAACCAAACAACCCGAACTCAAACCCTTACCTTAAATTTTAGAGATAATTCCACAAATCATTCTTAAATTTTGATCATTTAATAGATTTCGTCTCAAATATTTTGGAAGTGTTGATATCGTACCAAAATCAAATGATTCTGGTCCATTTTCATCCAAACATTTGATCATTTTGCAGGTTTCGTCCTAAATATATTGGCCATTTTGTAGGTTTTACCCAAAAATAAATTGAGGGACGAAACTTGCATTAAAATTTCCAAACAGGAATGACCTTTGCACTTTCATAACGTTTAGAACGATACATGCAATTTGGCTAAATTTTAGAGACAATTTATGCAATTTAATCTAAAATTTAAGTTAGAAACCATGAATAAATATATGGGCCATGAGAACACTAGTACGTACTAAAACTAAACACATCCAAACTCTCAAAACCCTAACCTGCGATTGGAAATTCCGTTCACTGACGTTGGTAAATTTCTAAATAAACCTTAAAAAAGAACATGGGTTCTGAGTTAGTGTTTGATTGTGTAATGCACTTGAATTCCGACCTTAATTCTGTTGTTTCATTAGTTTCTAAGAATATTATGATATCGATTGTTTAACACGTAAACATGTTACCGTACACGTTGATTACCTCTGAGGCCCTGAACGTGTTAGCCGTAGATTTCCTAATCTCGAGTCGTTAACACTTAAGTCTTATTCATACGGAGATAAGTCTTATTCATATGGAAGTAGGGCTTTTAATCCATGGTATGGACCACGATATTGACGGTTTATTAACATCATAAAAATTATATAAAACCTTAAACGAGATCAAAGCACACATAGCGGAAGCGATTTAAAAAGATCATAATAATAACACAATTATAATTAATCAAATTAGGGTTACATACCTTTACGCTAAAGAAAATCCACAAGACGAAGAACGAATCACCAATTCGGGTTTATACCGTAATACACCAAGATATAGTCTAAAGTAAGAGGGGCTAGGACTAGATTATTAACACAATCGATCAACCAAGAAAACCAACCGAAAACCCCTTTGTGGTTACCCCTTGCGATCGGCCAAAACAGAGAGGAGAGGAGAGATTCAAGTTATGAAGATTATGAGGGATAAGGAGGTGTATTTATTGGCCAAAAATCCAATGTATCCCAAGTAAATAAAAGGCAACTTTTGCCCCCCCCCCCCCCCGGAGCCCTAACCGACCGAAGAAACACCCCTTGTGGGGTGTTCCAGAACTTTCCTTCCTTCTTCCTTTTTATTCGTCTTACTATATATTATTTTAACACTCGTTAATATTTAACTATTAATTAGTTAACGATCGTTAAAGTTATATAGTTATTTGCTCGGTTTAATTTAATAAATATATTTATTAAATGAATTAACTCTTTACGTATTGAGTGCAATCCCATAATCTCGAGTTCGGTCCTATCACACGACTATTAAATATAAGTCCATAAACTTATAGCTCCCACTTGGACATATTTTGAATATCGTGATTACATTGACTAGCGTCTAGTTACACTTAGCAATGTCTCTAGTACAACTCGAGTAAGGTTTCCTGGACAAAACCTTTTAACGATTCTACATCGTTATTATTATCCTTTTATTTCTAATACAACGTTAATAAGGATATGGATCTCAGTCATTCCTTTCATTAACCATTCTGTTTCTCGTTCACATATTCAACAAGATTACCAAAACAAATTTGGGTGTGGCCACACAAACATCTTACTAATCCCACGAGGGGCCCAGCTGTATTAAACTCCAAAGCGAAATTAGAGGAAATAAATTCCATATTGACTACGAGCAAAACTTATGAATTTTGTAACACTTCCGAAAACAATCCTTATAGCAACCAGTTACGTTTAGCGTTAGATTATTCTACAGAGATGCACTAGATTCACAACAGTTTCCTAATATCTCAAGTCTAAGGATAACTATTTATGTTTTACTTGATGACAAAGATCCATAAAGTAAAAACATATAGTTGGGATAAGTCCAATATTCGATTCATCGAATATCATCAAAAATTGATCAATATACTTTTAAGTATACTCTATCACTATTTTGATTTGTCTTAATTTAATAATATTCCCATATTGTTGGGAATTATTTGTAATGTGGCAAGTACCGTTAGTATAAGTATAAGTACTGTTAGTGTTGGCAAGTACCATTAGTGTTAACACGGTACATTGCAAGTACTGTTAGTGTAAGTACAACTACTGCTATATTGATTAGGACGGATATATCTTTATAAAAGACATGTCCTAGTTATAGTTAGAGTATATCTTCTGTGATATACTTAATAGTATAGATATTGATAATATATCGTGTGTGATATATTTATCTTTATAGAATATTCAAATACATTCTAGGGTTCTTTACTCTATAAAAAGAGCATAGGTATGATGATATTGATGTACCTCACTTAAGTCGATTAATATAAGAATCGAATAGTTAAAAGTAACTCTTTTCTTCTTTGCTTTATAAGTTAGATTCCGCATAACTTATTTGGTTGAGTAAGAGTTCTTAAAGTGTTCTAGTTTGATTACAAACTATTATACTAATTCTTAGCAGAATATAGATCCATTCAGTGGGATCAACATGTGGTATCAGAGCTTGATGAGAAACTCTGAATAAGAAGAACACAACCCTAAATCCCCACTCACACAAAATCAATGTCTCAATCCGGTGATAATCCTCACTTGGGAGAAATTCCAGAACCTGATCCCATACCTCAGGGACAACCTTAAGTTGTGCATCCTGCACCTCCACCAACACAAGGAGCACAAGCTACAGATGCTGTAGTCATTCATACAACTACAACTTCTTACCATACTCTCTCTGCTGTTAAACTTCCTGTTCTAAAAAGTGATAACTATGAGACATGGGCAATGTAGATGGAACATTACTTGAACCACACAGATCATACTTTGTGGCAGGTTATTAAGAATAGGAATACTCAAAGAAGCTGTATTGGTTGCCTGATGGTACATGCTATGCTTTACCTGATGTCATTGCTGAAGAGGTACAAGCAGAGATCAGAGAAAGAAAGGCCAGAACTGCTTTGGTTATAGCACTTTAAGAAGATACCTTACCTAGCTTTCATCACTTCAAGGATGCAAAGGCTATGTGGGATTCCATCAAGATTAGATTTGGAGGCAATGATAAATCTAAGAACATGAAGAAGATTGTTTTGAAACAAGAATTTGATAGCTTTTCAATTTTCAGTATAGAAGGAATCCATAGTGGTTATGGAAGGTTCAATAAATTGCTAATTCAACTGGCAGTTCATGGGCTAGTAATTCCTAATGAAGAAGCAAATCTAAAATTCTTAAGAAGTGTTCCACAAGAATGGAAAGTAATGGCCATGCACTTCATCACAAGGGATGATTTGGATACAATTCCATTTGATCATCTCTATAACAATCTTAGAGTGTATGAGATGGATGTTAAAGGCATTGAAGTGACTAAAGCACCAGCAACAACAAAGTCTAACTTGGCTTTTGTGTCAGAAGGAAAAAACGGTCTTTACTTCCAAAATACCGTTGGTGGATCAAGTAGCGGTACTTACTTCTAAAATATTGCTGGTGGATCAAGTAGCGGTTACTTTCAAAATACTGCTGGAGGACTAACAAGCAGTACTTGCTCTTAAGGTACTGAAGGCAGTCCAATTACATCTCAGAACTCACAAGGAAGATCCTCACCATTGATGCCTTCTCATTCTTTGTTGGACAAGATAATAGACCAAGGTTAACCCTCAATGACTTGTTCCAAATGGATGATGCTGATGTTGAAGAGATGGATCTCAAATGGCAAGCTGCTATGATCTCAGTAAGATCCAATAGGTTCTTCACAAAGACTGGAAGGAAGATGATTGTTGATCCTAATGAACCATTAGGATATGACAAATCCAAAGTTGAATGCTATAATTATGGAAGGAATGGACACTTTGCCAAAGAATGCAATAGAGATAAAGATGAAAGGAGCAGTCAAAAGTCCAAGAACAGCTATAGAACCAGTCCAAGGATCTCTGGAAGCCTTCCGAAAGGAGATAGCAGAAGTCCTAAAGGATCCAAATCATTGGTGTTTGTAGATGGAGTGGTTAACTGGGCTGAAGAGGAAGAAGAAGAAGAGCTTGGTTTGATGGCTCTCTCTCATGAATATATTAAGGTACACCCTTGCTCTAAAGACTGTGTTCTTAAATTTAATAGTCTAAAAGTAGAACATGATGAACAGTATCAAAAGGTTAACACTTGTATTGTAGAAAAAAATGCTTTTAAACAAGGTGTTGCTAAGTTAGAGGCAAATATAGTTTTGTATAAAATGGGTCAACAAAACTATGAAGAGAAAATTAGAATTTTGACTCTTTAAATGAGAGAAAAAAGATGTGGAAATTAAAGCTTTTGAAAAATAACTTGTAAAAGTAACAGCAAAAAATGAAGTTTTAAAAGCCAGTCTTTTTATTGAAAGGGAAGTGATTAATCAATGCAAAAAATCCTTTAAAGGATTGGGTAAGCTGGTTAATTCACAAATAGGGTATTATGATCAAACAGGCCTAGGTTATATTGAGGACCAACCTGGGATAACCGTAACTGAAAAGGACTTATCAAAGGGGATTTTTGATAGTTCTAATGAGTCAGTTGATACTCCTGAAAATGATAGGTATGCTGAAGGAATGAAGGCACTTCCTCCACCTCTATCAAGAATTTTCATGCCCCCTTATAATGATATAGGCATAGAGTTAGATGAGTCAAAAGATGCTATTGATGTTAAGTCAAATGTTTTAGAATCAAACTCTAGTACCTTAACCAAAGATAAACCTGTTGTGACCAAAAACAGTATTTATCCACTTTTGATGAGCAATTTTGTGCCTGAAGGACATGTGTCTACAACTAGTTATGCTCCCAAGCAGGTAAAAACTTCTAGTGAGGCAATGGATAATAATATAAAACATAATAGTAATACCAAGAGGGGTGGGTTAGGCTTTAGGAAAACTAAGTCAGAACAACCTTTTGGGTCTTCTTTGAGAAGAAAATGATGTTATGTTTGTGGTAGTCTAAATCATTTTATCATAGATTGCACTTTACATGAAGATAAAATTGCCAAACAAAAGGCTGCACAAAAAGTCACAAAGAAAGGTTGTGAAAAAATGCACAGGTTAAAAGGCACATGGGACCTAGAGGTGACAAACCTAAGTTTGATCATGCTCAGAAGGGAAATAAGCATCATAAGGTTAGTAAGACCAATCACCCGCTCACTACCAAGGACTTTGTTCCAAGAGCAGTACTTATGAAACAAGGTTTAGTACCTTTGAAGTCTAGCAAGCCAAGTATCGGCAAGCCTAGAACTACAAGTACTGATCGACCAAAAGCAAATATTGCTGGTCAAAAGTCTGGTAAATCAGTGTCCCATAAACCTTCTATAAGTTTATTTGAAATTGTTAAATCACCTAGAAATAAGCCTCAAAACAAAAAAGTGCAAATGTGGGTTCCTAAAAGAGAAAAACCATGTGTTCAAGCAAGTACTGCTAAAGGAGTACTTAAGTCAAAAAAAACCTAAGCACATAGAATCACCCTATGTCTTTGACTATATAACTGAAACCATGAAGTATAAGAGCAAGAGTAGCATTACTGGGAATACTACTGTCTTAAGTATGTAGGTCCCACAAGATCCAAGCCAAATGTTGCTTGGGTCCCTGTTGAAAACTAATGAGTTTTGTTTATGCGCAGGGGCATCTAATTGTTGAATTGAAAGATAAATGTATTGTTGATAGTGGATGCTCAAGGCACATGACAGGGAACAAAGATTTCCTTGCTGAATTTGAAGAATTCAGAGGTGGACCAGTAGCCTTTGGTGGTAGTAAAGGCAGGATCACTAGAAAAGGAAAAATCAATACAGGGAAGTTGGAATTTAAAGATGTGTTCTTTGTAAAAGAATTGAATGAATTCAATCTCTTTTCAGTATCACAAATGTGTGATAAAAAGAACAAGGTGCTCTTTACTGATACAGACTGCTTGGTGCTCTCCAAAGACTTTGAGATGCCAAAAGAATCTCAAGTACTGCTTAAGGTACCCAGGCAAGAAAATATGTAAACCTTTAATCTTCATACTATTACCTCAACAGGTGGCATTACATGTTTGTAGGCTAAAGCTTCTAATGATGAGTCTAATTTATGGCATATGAGGTTAGGTCACGTGAATTTCAAGAACCTTAATAGATTGGTAAATGGAAATTTGGTTAAAGGGTTACCTAACAAAACTTTTCAAAATGACTTCACATGTACTTCTTGTCAAAAAGGTAAACAACATAGAGCTTCTTGTAAGACCAAGACTGTCAATTCTATGACTAAGCCTTTGCAACTTGTGCATATGGAATTGTTTGGTCCAGTTTCTATTAGAAGTATTAGCCATAAGACCTTTTGCCTAGTTATAACTGATGATTTTAGTAGATTCAGTTGGGTTTTCTTTTTAGCTCATAAGAATGAGACCAATGAATTACTGAAGGACCTTATCACTTTAGTTGAAAAGAAGTTCACTAAGTAAGTCTTAATCATTAGGACAGATAATGGGACAGAATTTAAGAATGCTGAATTTGATGAATTCTGTAGGTCTAAAGGAATCAAGAGGCAATTTAGCAATCCTAGGACTCCACTGCAAAATGGAGTAGTTGAAAGGAAAAATCAGACACTAATTGAGGCTGCTAGGACTATGCTAGCTGATTCTATTTTGCCAAATACCTTTTGGGCAGAAGCAATCAATATTGCATGTTATGTGTTAAATAGAGTCTTAGTGACCAAGCCTCAAAACAAAACACCTTATGAACTTTTGACTGGTGTTAAGCCAACCATAAGTCACTTAAGACCTTTTGGGTGTCATGTGTCTATTTTGAATATTCTTGATCAATTAGGGAAGTTGGATGGAAAATCTGATCCAGGATATCTTGTAGGATATTCTTTGCAAAGTAAAGCATATAGGATTTATAACTTGGCATCTATAAAATTTGAAAAAAATGCCCATGTTAATTTCTTAGAAAAGAAGCCCAATGTTCTAGGAATAGGTTATGCTTGGATATTTGATTTGGATTATCTAACTAACTCCATGGATTACTATTCTGTGCAAAAATATTGTCAAACTAACAATGCAGGTGATGAGGCTGGTACAACAAAGTTAGGTACTGAAGAAGGACCTTCTTCATCAGATTCTCAAGATGACGATGTTCATGTTTATGTACCCAGTATGTCTACTATTTCTCCTATGGTTGCTAGTCCCCAACAAAATCAACCTGTGTCATCCAATGATGATCAAGCCTCACAAGAGCTTCAGAGGCTTCAAGATCAAGAAAAGAATGCTACAATTGCTTATAAGCATTCAGGAGAAGAATCTTTGGAATTACAACACTCAGCAGTACATATTTAACCTAGTGGTACCTCATCTGCAAGTACTGCTAAGTCAAATTCTGCAAAGTCTGTTGATTCATTAGAAGATATTTTACAAGCAATGGACAGTGAAGACGCTTATACTTGTCTAAATGAAGGGATCTTTTCCAAAGCTTCCTATGATGAGCAGGGTGCAATAACTGATTTCAACAATTTGGAAAGTGAAATTCCAGTCAGTTCTATTCCCACTCATAGAGTCAACAACAACCATCCTACTACACAAATTATTGGAGACCCAAAGTCTATTGTGCAAACAAGAACACTACTTCAAACTAATACTGAAACTTATGCACTGGTGAGCTATGTCAAACAACAGCAGAGAACAAATCATAAGGATACTCAGCATTGTTTGTTTGCTTGTTTCCTATCACAAGTAGAGCTGATGAGACTGCTTTTATACATAGTCTCATCGTCCAAATCGGGCTTAAAATGCATTAAATATCATTAAAACTGCCAAATATATGCTCGTGTTTGTTGCTTGTGTATTTTAGGTACGGATATTGAGGAAATGACAAAAAGATCACAAGAATCATTCAAAAACGAAAACGGGAAACGAAGCCGCACAATGAACCGGACCCGAATCTGGAATTTCCAAAAATGACCTTGAAGAATTGAAGATTGTCAACATTGGTCCCTTATTTTTGAAGACTTGACAATTTATACCCTTGCAAAACTCATAAAATGCATTGAGGTCCCTAAATTATCAAGAAATTACATTATGAGCCCTTGAAGATTGCCAAATATGCATTAATGGTCCTTGTTTAAAGTTTGAGAAAAGGGTGTGCCAAAAATGACAAGTGATGCAAAGTCATTTATAAAGGAAAATGGAAGTTTTTCTATTTAATACAACATGAAGAAAGGAAGAAACATGGGGGGCATTACTGCCAGATAACCAAACTTATTCCTCCACTCACAAACTGACACCTCACCATTTAACCCGACCCTACCCACTATTCCTACCCATACCCGTCCAAAACCCGTAACCCACAACCCAAACCCACCAGGTTTATTAAATAAACCTAGTCAAATTGGTCAATACTTTTCCCACTAAACATCATTTATAAATTTAATTTCCCCTAATTCAGATCAAATCCTCACCTTCATCCTATAAACCCTAACATAAACCCAATCCTAATTACCTTAATGTTTAACCCAAACCCCAATTAACCTTGGGGGTTTTACTCACAACCCCACTCCTAACACACCAACATACCCAGAAAACGACCCTTGTACCTTTTGTCCCCTCAACAGCCTACCCACATCACATGTGAAGATGAAGACAAAGCGGGAACTGCAATCCAATGGCTCAAAATCCTTCCTTTCTCCCAAAGGAACTCTATGAACGACTCAAGATCATCTCATACAACTAGCACATCACCATCATTCACGTGAAGCCTCAAGACCATTTGACCAAGATTTGAACCAAGGGCATTTAGGGGTTTTTAGCTGCTAGGGTTTTATTAATTCTAGAATAGTCCAAGTAGTTGTATAAATAGGAGACGAAATGTGTCCCTATTTCTTGTTCCAGATTTTTACTCAAAAAAGTTGTAATCCCTTTTTAATGAATATAAAGTTTGGTATTTGGTAAATGTAATTACTTTTATAAGTTATTAAAAGTTGGTAAATGTTTTGATGAGTAAGAATCTGAGTTCCATTAATTTGTTCACTAGTTTAAGGATTTTCAAAATTTATACTTGTTTTCAAAGTTTTTAAAAAGGCGTTGATTTTGGTAAAACCTTGTTCTAAAGTTGGATTTCCAGTTGTTTTAAGTGATTGTTTAAGTGTGTTAAAAGAAGTTTATTTGAGAAGTTTTTGAAAATATTTGAAAGGAGAAAGAACAAAAATCAGAATCTTTGTACTTGTTTTGCCTTGATCTTAACAGGTTTCTCTTGGAGCTTGTTTTGTCCAAGGATCTGCACAGACCCGGGTCTGTTTGGAGGTGGCTAAGCAGCCATTGAGGGGCCTGGATGTAGGTCCCTCTAGGTAAATCCCTAGTTCTCATTTTTTTAGTTTCTGATTTGGTGTTCATGAGATTTGGTGAATTTTGCTACAAGTTGTTAAATGTTTGTTAAATGGTTTGATTATGCTGGATTATGCTTATTATGCATGTTAGGATGAGTTTGAATTGATTTGGCTTGCTCTTGTTTGAATTTATTTTGAAAAATTGATTTTCAGTTTTTAAAAGGGATGTTTGGATTAGTGTTTTAAGGGTAGTTTTTGCCAAACTTTTGGCTTGAATCCAGTTTAGACTTACTAGGTTATTGTTGATAAGTAGTTATTTTGGTCTAAGGTTTCATTTTAGAGGGATTTAAATCAAGTTTGCATGTTTAAATTTGGCTAAACATAGCATAAATCAGAAAAAGCCTTGTTCTGCTTGATTTTTGTGATTTTTGCCATCCAATCTTGATAAGCTGCTTGATATAAGGTCTACATAGGATTGTGAATTGCTTATTTGTCATTTGGTGAACTTATGTGCTAGTTATGAGTTATTGAAATCCGTTTTTATGCATGTAATTTGTGTTTACTATTCATCAGACCTACCATAGCTTAATCAGAAACTTTTGGTGCCTTTTGTGTGAAATTTTGCTAAGTAAGCTGCTTGTTTTTGTGTTGTATTTGACTCCTTATACTCAACTGAGTATAAGGGTGCCTTATTGTCAAAAATAAGCACTCACAATAAGCTTTCCTAAGCTTATTGCTTTCTGACCAAAAAAATACACTAGCAGTGGGAACTCCTTTCCCACTGGTAGCACAATTGTTTCCCCTGCTTCACTAGAAAACAAAACCAACAACATGTCACTATCAGTAATCTTGGTTTTTTGTCTTTTGTGGGCAAATTTGTGAGTTAGGACTTGAAACCAATTCCATTATTTTTATAATTTAATTTTTGATTTTTCTTATTAATTAGATTTTTATTTACTGTTCATTTTATATTTTTTAGATTAAATAGCATTTTTAATTACTTTTATTATTTCTGTTTTTGGCATTTAGTGCCAAAAATCTATATTTTTTAGTTTCAACATTTTTCCTAGACTTAGAATATTATTCTAATATTTTTGGTTAAAAAAGTTTTCACTGTTCATCTTTTTATTATTTTTATAATTAATTTAAGTTAATTAGGGTTTTAATTAAACTGTTTTTGTCTTTTAGTGAAAAATTTAATATTTTTCAAACTTTTTCAATTTTCTTCTGTTCATTAGAGTAAATTAGGATTTTTAAAATTGGTAGATCATTTTTAGCATTATTTTATTATTTTTTATAATTATTTTAGTTTTAAAATAGTTTTTAGTGATTTAAAAATAGAAAAATAGTTTTTAAAATTTAGGAAAAATACTTTTTAGTCTTTAGATAATATAAGTAAGTTATTTGTTCAAGAAAATCATATTTTGGACATTCTGATTAATTATATTTAATTTTAGGGCTTTAATTAGCATTTAAAATTGAATATTTAATTAATAAAAGGTTTTAAAATATTTTTATTGGATTTTTATTCTTATTTATATTATTTTAGACTACTTTTAGCTTTTAATTAATTTTTAGATTTAAAAATTTTTAATTTTGTAGTTTTTTACGGTTTTACGTGAACGCTTTTTTCGTCTTAGCTCGATCCGTCTTCGTAACCGTCTTTCTCTTCTCACCCATTTCTATTTTCTTCTTTTTCAATCATATAATCACAAACATTAATCAATTCATCACAAAACACACGTGCCTCCTCGAGAACGAACTCACTCTTATTTTGGGTCATAACTAACGCTTACCACTACTTTGTGCATCCTTTTCCTAAAAGGGTATACAAAAAGATACAATCATTTTGGCGCCGCTGCCGGGGAGGCGTGTTGTGTTTTGATTGAACAATTGTTGTTTTTTATATAGCCATAATTAGTATTTGTATTAGTAGCACTCTACTAATACGTATTATCGTTTTTTGGTTTTTGTGTGAATACTATTACTATATTGTATACGTAGAACAATAAATTCACAAGTACTCCAAATACGTGAGAAATCACAACCTTGACTTGGGAGGTCATTACCCAATCATTGTATTCAAATCTCAAACCAAAGAAAAAAGGCAAAAATAGATAAATAGTTTCGAGAAGCTCGATTTTGAAAAATACAAACTATAAGGTGGGTATAAGGCGGTTGTATTTCACGACCTAAAGGAAAAAGGCTCTTAAGTGCTTCGCGCCGCCTCGTTTCCTCCGCTTGCTTGTGAGTATTTTATTTTGAGAGCTAATCGAGGGTTTTGCCGCCCAAAGTATTATTACATATCATATATATTTTATTGTTTTCATTTGATTAAACCCTCTTGAACGATTTGGTGTTCCACCATCGTTCTAAAGTCATCGAAGGCGTTCACTTCACGTGATCGTTTTCATTCCTTGAGGCTTCTTTAATCAAGAGATTTGATTAAGGAGGAGATTTGTAGATTTGTGTCTACTTAATACATTCACCAATTTCCAAAAAAGTTAATACCATCAAAAACCACAAAAAAATTGAAAAATACAAAACACCAAAAAGAATCTTCTTTGCTCATCTCCTCGTTGTACGTGACGTTTATGCTAACTCGTAATCAAGCAAAACGTGCACATAGACGAAAGAACAAAACTCCCACTCCAACTCATTCTAGTGAGGAGTCTCCTATTGACGAACCCATTGTACGAGAAGCACCAACCATGGCGAATCGAACTATGATGGAGTTACTTCAAGCACCCACCGAGGGTTATGGAGAAGCTATTGTGATTCCCGCTATCCTTGCGGAGAATTTTGAGGTGAAAACGGGTTTGTTGTCGATGATCCAAAACAACAAATTCCGTGGTGATGAGAAGGACAATCCCCACAACCATATCCGCAAATTCAATCGTCTTACCGCCACTTGCAAATTTAAGGATGTCTCGAATGACTCGATTAAGATGATGCTTTTTCCGTATTCCTTAGCGTGGCCCGCTAAAATTTGGTTAGAGAAAGAGCCACCCAATTCTATATTGACGTGGAAGGATCTCGTTTCGAAATTTATGAACCAATTTTTTCCGCCCTCTAAGACTACGCATTTGAAAAACGAGATTTCTAAATTTTCACAAGAATCAAATGAAAGTTTTTCAACGGCTTGGAATAGGTTTAAGGAGATGTTACATGAATGTCCTCATCACGGTTTTTCCGACTTGCACCAAATAGACACGTTTTACAATGGACTTAACGATCATGAAAGAGATTATTTAAATGCCGCCGCGGGTGGTAATTTTTTGTGTAAAACGGTCGAGGAAGCTTTGGTCATAATTGAGAATAGGTCTAAGGTTTATAGCCCTCGTAACACACCGAGTGTTGCCAAATTGGGCTCGTCATCGTCTCGTAGCATTAATGCTTTACATGATGAAGCAAATGAAGAAAATCGATTTTTTGATAGATTTTCTAACCTTATGTCCCATTGGAAAGCTCAAGAAGCTTCAAATTCCGCTTCGGTTAAAGCGGTTTCTAAGAGTTGTTTGTCGTGTGGGGGAGCTCATGATCTTTCCGAGTGCATTACCGCGGATGGTAACACTTCGAGTGCTTATGTAGCCACGGGAACTTATAACCAAATCGGTCAAGGTTCCCGCCAAAATCAAGCTCCACCAAATCAAAATGCTAATAACTATCGAAACAACAACCAAGGTGGTAATTATCAAGGCAATCAACGTAATTACAACAAGGGTAATTATCAAAGTGGAAATTGGAAAATTTCAAATCAAAACCAAAACCGTGATTTTCAAACTACCATACAAGGTTTTCAAAATGATCACACCAAAAATCTTCAAGGAGAATTTTTGAATTTATGCAAAGGCTAATGATGCTAAGTTTGACAATATGCAACGTGAAATGGTTAGCTTAAGGTCCGAGTTGACAAACGAGCTTAAAAACGAACTTGCTAATGAACTTAAAACTCATGCTAATAAAATGGAAGGAAATGTTCAAAGACTCCAACAAAATCAACAAAAAATGGAGCAAGGTCAACATGAGATTAAGCAAGAATTGTTAAAAGCGGATTCTAGGAAATCTAAGTTTGAAGACCGAATGGGAAAAATGTTTGAAGCTATCATGTGTAAGCCCTCTTCTTCGGGTGATCTTCCTAGTGATACCATCGTGAACCCGAAAGGAGAATTGAAGGTTATTACTACTCGTAGTGGTAAAACTTTCAAAGAACCCATTTCTCGTCCAAGTACTTCTATGGAGAAGGAAAAAGAGAAAGAACCCGAGGTGGTGGTAGAAAAGGAGCAAACTCCAAGCCCACGAAGTACCGCTCAAACCACACCTACGGTTGAACCAATACCAATCATGGAACCCGAGATTCCAAGGCCGATGCCGATGCCTATGCCCCAACCCACACCACCCTTACCCTACCCTTCAAGACGAGACAAGGAAAAGGCACAAGAACGAAATAATTATCAATTTGAACTCTTTATGAAAATGTTTCGTGACTTGCATTTTAATATAAGTTTTGCCGACGCCTTTGTCATGATGCCTCGATTTGCCGCGAACTTCAAAAGTATGTTGAATAACAAAGAGAAATTGCAAAAATCGTCTAGTTGTTCATTGGTCTTTCTTAGCCGCATACCTCAAATAGTCGGTGATCCCGGCAAGTTTTTAATCCCATGTGCTATACAAGACATGGAAGAATGATACGCCTTGGCCGATCTTGGTGCTAGTATTAATTTGATGCCTCTTGAGATTTTTAAGTCACTCAATCTTCCCAATCTCACTCCTTCAAGAATGTCAATCGAAATGGACGATCATTCTACGATTCTAGCTTGTGGAGTTGCCGAGGACGTCTTTGTGAAAGTTGGAAAGTTCTACTATCCAGTAGACTTTATTGTTGTTGACATTCCCATCGATCCTAAAGTTCCGCTAATTTTAGGTCAATCTTTTTTGGATACCTCGAGAGCACTTATCGATGTGCATGCAAGGAAAATCACTCTTCGTTTCAATGAGGAAGAACTCGTCATTAATGCAACCCAAAACTCCACACTTTCTCATGTGTATTCGATCACGTCTTTGTACAATGTCAATCCTATCAAAAACATTTGAAAAAGAATTTCAAATAGAGTTTTAGGAGTTGTTGAGAAAAATGAAGTTCCGTCCCCTCCGCCGGTGGAGGTTAAGAGTGTTAAGCCTGCGATTCCAATTGTGAATGATTCTTCGGATGATGAATGTGTTGATCCCGATGGGGGAGTTTTCTTTGTTGACAAACGTTTTGAGAACTTACCACCACCTATACCAAAACGGTTTTCAAATGTGAGAATTTTTAGTGTGACTAACATTGCTTTAGAAACACCAAATATTTTTGACATAATTAAGTCGGGTTTTCACAAGGAGAGTTTAAAAGATGAAAAAGGAAAAAAATTTGAATTAAATTTAAAAGATTTTTCTACAACTCTAACTCCGTCATCACCGCGTGTATTGAGTGCTACAAGCTCGTCTTCTCCTTTTGACGATGCTTTGTGTGGATTTAGTGTGGGGGAAGCCCCTTATGTTCCCTCCTCTTTCTCCACCGAGGACGAGATATTTGATCCTGGAATTACTTATAAAGGGAAATCTCGGTCTTCCACCGATGCAATAAATGGAAAATCTTTCTATTTGATTGGTGCGAGTCTACCTCGAGTAGCTCAATGTTTGTATGACTTACCCATTGTCCCACCCTTCTATTTCTTCTCATCTATTTTCTTGAAACTCTTTGAGTTTTTGTTGGCACATGATGAAGTGGCGTTGATTTGTTTTTCCAATGAAAACGAGAACGCCATCTTCGATCCCGGTATTTTGCATCATTAAAGGACTTAGTCCTTTATACCGGTTGTTTTTGGGCCTTGATTACATGTAAGTCCCAGCAAAAATTGACCACACCATGATTATCCCTAAATGATCACATTTATGGGGATTCGAGTCGAGCTTTTGACTCGGTTATCAAAAACAAGGTGCCTCGTGGGGGAGACCCATGCTTATCCATGTACATATTATTGCTTTCTAATTAGTTAATGTGAGGGGATTTGTGCCCTTCCAACCTTTGTTCCGTGGTTGTTTGTGCATTGTGGTTTTTAGATCATGATCTTCACGATTGGAGCCTCTCGTGTTCGTTTTATGGGAGCACTCGATCGTTTGCTTTGAAGACTTTCCCAATATCCAAATGATATATCTTTTGATGTTCTAACCTTAGGTTTTTAGCACACTTCATAAACGGCTATTAATTTATTGGTTACACCCTTTCCATGCTAGATTAGGCATTCGACTACGTCTCTAGTATGCGGGTGTTTGCACCCCTAGACTCGAAACATTGAGGACAATGTTTAACTTTAGTATGGGGGGGTGAATAGATACTTGCCTTGCCAAACCTTCACGCTTTCAAAAGTTTATCTTTTTGTTTATCGTTTTGTGCAAAATAAGGCTAAAAATGGCCAAATTTTAAAATTTGTCTCATGTTTCATAAGTGTTTGAAGACACGAATGTAGATTTTCCGATGGCGAGAATAAGAGTAATTTTTGACTCGATCGTGCGTGTTGTGCACTTAGCTTTGATTCCTTAACTACACATTAGGCTAAGTCTCTTAAATGAGGACGAGAAATGATAGAGTTAATTATAAGTTACTATGCTAAACGTAGAGTACTCGTATTCTTTCAAAAACTCATGTGTTCTCGTTGTTTGCTTATTCTCCCTTCGCTTGTAAATATTTTTTGCTTAATAAATATTGACTTAGCGGTTTAGTTAGGCTTGTTGGGTTTCTAGTCTTTTCTAGTAGCTTCCATGTAATTAAATTGGGAAGACATTAAGGTATCGCCAGCATCACGGTTTTGAAGTATTGGCACCCCAATAATCAAAAGCTTCACCCAATAATAAGATTTCAAGTGCTCACCTAAATCAAGCAAACAATTTGAAGCCCCACAAGGCCGAAAAATCTATGCAAAATTGAAAGTGAATCAAGCCTTAATCTTCGAAGCTTTAAAGATCCAAAATTCGCTTTAGCGTGAGGATATACGTCTTTGGCTAATAAAACCACCGATGAGGCGGATAATAAAAGGCAAGGCAAGACCGAAGTCATAATAAAAGCTTCATGGCGAAGTTGAATAAAAGATGGAGGTAAACCAAAGATAATAAGGCCCTTCCGTTAGGGGGTGTATAAAAGTCTTGGTAATAAGTCTCATGTTCAAAACCGTTATAAAACCGTGTTTATCGATTCTTCTTGTCAACTTAATTTTTTAACATCGTTGTCTATTAGGAGGGGTTATTGATTTGATGGTCTTAGTTACACCGTTAGGACTCTATTTTTAGACCTAAATCTCTATTATCGCATCAGTCAATGATGTATCCTCGTGAAACATTCAAGACAAAATAAAATGTAAGAGATACAACTTAGGAATAATGGGAGGATAAGTACGTGATTAGGGCATATGAGAAGTGTTAGCATTACTAACTTATAATGACAATGATCTCGTTGCACGCTTGGCATGGAATTAGAGTGAAAATCGAGGACGATGAAATTATTTCTAACGAAGCATTCATGTGTTCTTATTCTATGAACCTAAACGTCCCATTTTGCGATGAAAATCATACATTATGTCTAAAACACAAGTAGTAGCAATAGTAGTAGTGTAGCTAGTTTATCATTCCAATAAAGTGAATAAAAATGAATTTTGGAGGTGCTATGATACTTAATTCTAGCATTACGTGAGGGCACGTCAATGGTTTAGTATGGAGGAGTGATGAGACTGCTTTTATACATAGTCTCATCGTCTAAATCGGGCTTAAAATGCATTAAATATCATTAAAACTGCCAAATATATGCTCGTGTTTGTTGCTTGTGTATTTTAGGTATGAATATTGAGGAAATGACAAAAAGATCACAAGAATCATTCAAAAACGAACACGGGAAACGAAGCCGCACAATGAACCGGACCCGAATCTGGAATTTCCAAAAATGACCTTGAAGAATTGAAGATTGTCAACATTGGTCCCTCATTTTTGAAGACTTGACAATTTATACCCTTGCAAAACTCATAAAATGCATTGAGGTCCCTAAATTATCAAGAAATTACATTATGAGCCCTTGAAGATTGCCAAATATGTATTAATGGTCCTTGTTTAAAGTTTGAGAAAAGGGTGTGCCAAAAATGACAAGTGATGCAAAGTCATTTATAAAGGAAAATGGAAGTTTTGCTATTTAATACAACATGAAGAAAGGAAGAAACATGGGGGGGGCATTACTGCCAGACAACCAAACTTATTCCTCCACTCACAAACTGACACCTCACCATTTAACCTGACCCTACCCACTATTCCTACCCATACCCGTCCAAAACCCGTAACCCACAACCCAAACCCACCAGGTTTATTAAATAAACCTGGTCAAATTGGTCAACAATTTTCCCACTAAACATCATTTTTAAATTTAATTTCCCCTAATTCAGATCAAATCCTCACCTTCATCCTATAAACCATAACATAAACCCAGTCCTAATTACCTTAATGTTTAACCCAAACCCCAATTAACCTTGGGGTTTTACTCACAACCCCACTCCCAACACACCAACACACCCAGAAAACGACCCTTGTACCTTTTGTCCCCTCAACAGCCTACCCACATCACATGTGAAGATGAAGACAAAGTGGGAACAGCAATCCAATGGCTCAAAATCCTTCCTTTCTCCCAAAGGAACTCTATGAACGACTCAAGATCATCTCATACAACTGGCACATCACCATCATTCACGTGAAGCCTCAAGACCATTTGACCAAGATTTGAACCAAGGGCATTTAGGGGTTTTTAGCTGCTAGGGTTTTATTAATTCTAGAATAGTCCAAGTAGTTGTATAAATAGGAGACGAAATGTGTCCCTATTTCTTGTTCCATATTTTTACAAAAAAAAGTTGTAATCCCTTTTTAATGAATATAAAGTTTGGTATTTGGTAAATGTAATTCCTTTTATAAGTTATTAAAAGTTGGTAAATGTTTTGATGAGTAAGAATCCGAGTTCCATTAATTTGTTCACTAGTTTAAGGATTTTCAAAATTTATACTTGTTTTCAAAGTTTCTAAAAAAGGTGTTGATTTTGGTAAAACCTTGTTCTAAAGTTGGATTTCCAGTTGTTTTAAGTGATTGTTTAAGTGTGTTAAAAGAAGTTTATTTGAGAAGTTTTTGAAAAGATTTGAAAGGAGAAAGAAAAAAAATCAGAATCTTTGTACTTGTTTTGCCTTGATCTTAACAGGTTTCTCTTGGAGCTTGTTTTTTCCAAGGATCTGCATAGACCCAGGTCTGTTTGGAGGTGGCTAAGCAGCCATTGAGGGACCTGGATGTAGGTCCCTCTAGGTAAATCCCTAGTTCTCATTTTTTTAGTTTCTGATTTGGTGTTCATGAGATTTGGTGAATTTTGCTACAAGTTGTTAAATGTTTGTTAAATGGTTTGATTATGCTGGATTATGCTTATTATGCATGTTAGGATGAGTTTGAATTGATTTGTCTTGCTCTTGTTTGAATTTAGTTTGAAAAATTGATTTTCAGTTTTTAAAAGGGGTGTTTGGATTAGTGTTTTAAGGGTAGTTTTTGCCAAACTTTTGGCTTGAATCCAGTTTAGACTTACTAGGTTATTTTTGATAAGTAGTTATTTTGGTCTAAGGTTTCATTTTATAGGGATTTAAATCAAGTTTGCATGTTTAAATTTGGCTAAACATAGCATAAATCATAAACTGCCTTGTTCTGCTTGATTTTTGTGATTTTTGCCATCCAATCTTGATAAGCTGCTTGATATAAGGTCTACATAGGATTGTGAATTGCTTATTTGTCATTTGGTGAACTTATGTGCTAGTTATGAGCTATTGAAATCCGTTTTTATGCATGTAATTTGTGTTTACTGTTCATCTGACCTACCATAGCTTAATCAGAAACTTTTGGTGCCTTTTGTGTGAAATTTTGCTAAGTAAGCTGCTTGTTTTTGTGTTGTATATGACTCCTTATACTCAACTGAGTATAAGGGTGCCTTATTGTCCAAAATAAGCACTCACAATAAGCTTTTCTAAGCTTATTGCTTTCTGACCAAAAAATATACTAGCAGTGGGAACTCCTTTCCCACTGGTAGCACAATTGTTTCCCCTGCTTCACTAGAAAACAAAACGAGCAACATGTCACTATCAGTAATCTTGGTTTTTTGTCTTTTGTGGGAAAATTTGTGAGTTAGGACTTGAAACCAATTCCATTATTTTTCTAATTTAATTTTTGATTTTTTTGATTAATTAGATTTTTATTTACTGTTCATTTTATATTTTTTAGATTAAATAGCATTTTAATTACTTTTATTATTTCTGTTTTTGGCATTTAGTGCCAAAAATCTATATTTTTCAGATTTAACATTTTTCCTAGACTTAGAATATTATTTTAAGATTTTCGGTTAAAAAAGTTTTCACTGTTCATCTTTTTATTATTTTTTATAATTAATTAAAGTTAATTAGGGTTTTAATTAAACTGTTTTTGTCTTTTAGTGAAAAATTTAATATTTTTCAAACTTTTTCAATTTTCTTCTGTTCATTAGAGTAAATTAGGATTTTTAAAATTGGTAGATCTTTTTTAGCATTACTTTATTATTTTTTATAATTATTTTAGTTTTAAAATAGTTTTTAGTGATTTAAAAATAGAAAATAGTTTTTAAAATTTAGGAAAAATACTTTTTAGTCTTTAGATAATATAAGTAAGTTATTTGTTCAATAAAATCATATTTTGGACATTTTGATTAATTATATTTAATTTTAGGGCTTTAATTAGCATTTAAAATTGAATATTTAATTAATAAAAGGTTTTAAAATATTTTTATTGGATTTTTATTCTTATTTATATTATTTTAGACTACTTTTAGCTTTTAATTAATTTTTAGGTTTAAAAATTTTTAATTTTGTAGTTTTTTACGGTTTTACGTGAACGCTCTTTCGTCTTAGCTCGATCCGTCTTCGTAACCGTCTTTCTCTTCTCACCCATTTCTATTTTCTTCTTTTTCAATCATATAATCACAAACATTAATCAATTCATCACACAACACACGTGCCTCCTCGAGAACGAACTCACTCTTATTTTGGGTCATAATAACGCTTACCACTACTTTGTGCATCCTTTTCCTAAAAGGGTATACAAAAAGCTACAATCAAGAGCCTAAGAATGTTTCTCAAGCTCTTGATGAAGAAAGTAGGGTAGATGCCATGCAAGAAGAAATCATGTTGTCACACGAACCATGCTACTAGCTTGATTGACTCGTGCAAGTAAGGTATGTTTTTATTCATTTCCTTAAAGTATAAGTTACGATTTCCCTTTTATATTGTGGATCACCTCTAATTTAGAAAACGTAAGTAGTCTTCATGGAATATGGTAGATTTCCTGTCATTTTTAAAGTTATATTTTTATTTAAATTTATTATAAAAATTCCAAAAAAATTAAAAAAAACTCAAAAAGTCACATGACCTCAAGTGACACCAAAAATAGTTTTGTTTTCATTATTTTTGTGTTCGTATATACAATGTTGAAATTCTATATGGATCGAAGTAAAGGATGTACAAGATAGATCGAAGTTCAGAGGAATATATAACCAATTTGTATTAGTTTATTAGAGTTACTGAAAATGATCGAGAAAATAAAGGAAAATCAACAATATCTTTTCCGTATGAAGAGTGTAACAATATAGTTACGTATAGTGACTCTAATGATATATTAAGACATTTGATATCAAATGGCTTTGTGGAACTGTATACTTGTTGGTCAAGACATGGTGAATTATTATCCGAGGATGACACGGTTGATTCAGATGATAGCGAGGACGACGACGCTGACTCGTAAAATAGTGGCCATGATAACTTAGATGAAATGCTACATGATTTGAAGGGTGCAATAGATGATGATAATCATGCCAAGTTTCAAGAATTGTTTGTTGATGCAGAAATACCGTTATATGTCGGGTTTAAAAAGTTTAGCAAACTAAGTGCATTATTGAGATTGTTTGATGTAAAGGCAGCTAACGGTATGAGTGATAAATGTCTTACAGATATTTTAGAGGTTGTGCATGATTTTCTCCCGGAAGATAGTGAGTTGCCTATTTTAGTGTACAAAGAAAAAAATTGATTTGTCCAATGGGATTGGAAATCAAAAGAATACACGCATGTCCGAATGATTGTGTATTGTATACAAATGACAAAAAAGACCTACATAAGTGTCCTGTTTGTAATCTATCAAGGTATAATGAAACAACTAAAAAGAAACTCAATTGTGATGTGACGAATAATGTCCCCCCTGCTAAAATATTATGGTATTCGCCCATTATAAATAGGTTGAAACGATTATTTGCAAATTCTAAAGATGCAAAATTGTTCTGTTGGCACGCCGAAGAGCGTAAAAAAGATGGAAATTTATGACATGTGGCTGACTCGCCTCAATGGAGAAATGTAGATAGCATTGAAAACTTTGGAGATAAGATTAGAAATATACGATTTGGACTTAGCTCAAACGAAATAAACCCATTTGGAAACATGAGTAGTCGTCACAGCACATGGCCGGTTCTTTTGTGTGTCTACAATCTTCCACCTTGGTTATGCATGAAACGCAAGTACATCATGATGTCATTGTTAATTCAACGTCCAAAACAGCCGGGAAATGACATCCAGAAGCTGGTGTCGATGGATGACTTGAAGTTACTCTGTATGAAGTCGCACGATTGTCATATTTAATAACACAACTTATTCCAATTGCAATTCGTGGAATATTTCCAAACCGCATTCGACACACGATCACTAAGCTTTGCTTGTTTTTTTAGATGATTCATTCAAAAGTGATCGACCCGTAAGTGTTAGATGAATGGAAAGTGATATTATTCTCACAATTTGCGAACTTCAGATGTATTTTCATCTTTCGTTATTTGATGTTATGGTTCATTTGGTAACTCATATTGTTGCATAAATAAAGGCTCGTGGTCCAGTGTTTCTACGAGACATGTATCCATTCGAGAGATACATGGGTTTCTTGAAAGGATATGTTAGGAACAGTTATCGACAAGAGGCGAGTATTATTCAATGATATGTTACGGAGGAGGTACTTGAGTTTTGTACAAACTATATGAAAGATGTACCAAATATTGGCGTCCCACAATCTCGACACGAGGGTAGACTTCAAGGGTTTGGTACTATTGGGAGGAATATGGAACCAACAAATCCAACTGACTTATACCGAGCACATTTTACTGTTCTAGAACACATGAATTGTGTTACTCCATATATAAATGAGCACAAAGCAATGTTTGTAGCAAAAATAGGAACAAAACACAAGCATGGTTGGCTACCGAGCATTACAGATCATTTCCAAGTAGATCAGTATGTAATAAACCAAATAGATCACTAGCCCTTTCAATATTGCTATTAAAAGGTTTCTTGGTCATCTTCCCAGAGATATAAGACTCACATTTATCAAATGATTCATCATTGATATTTTCCAAAAGACCTTCACGTTGAAGCTTTTGTATTTGAGTCTTCCCAATATGGGAAGTATACAATGCCAAAGATAAGAAGAGTTCTTGTCTAACTTTTTCTTTTTATTCATGCTAAAAACAGAATTATTATTATACTTGAATTCATTATCATGCATGTCAATTTCAAACACACCATTCACAGCAATTGCATCAAAATAGAAAATACCATCTTTAAAAACATAAATTCCATTATTATCAATAGTGTGAACAAATCCAAGATTCAACAAACAATAAAAGGAAATAAAACCCTTAACAATTGAAGGTGCATAATGACAATCATTTAAAATCAGTACTAAACCCGAAGGTAAAACTAAATTAAATGTTCCTGTAGCTTCAACCGCTGCTTGTGCGCCATTGCCCACTTGCAGAAATTGTTCCTCATAGGATAGCTTCCTTTCCAGCATAAACCCCTGTAGCGTATTACAAACGTTAATACCGCATCCCATATCATATACCAAGGAATTTAATTTGTATGTCAAATTAAACAATTCTGTCACACCCCACCATGGCGGAATGTGGGGTGCGAACGTATGGATATCATCATAACATGGCGTGTCTATAGAGAAACTAAATGAAATAAGAAATGTCATAAAAGGGTGACACAAATGTCATGACAATATCTCCACAAATGCAGGAGTCTAGGTAAGTAGTTAACAGTCCTACCGCTTACCCGAGAAAACAAATAACATAAACAAAACAAACATATAGGTGTCCAAGTATTACTTAATCAAAATGCAAAAAAATAAACTAAGAAGGAGCGGGGATCTCCTTCTATATGCGATCCTATGCTTCCAGGTCTACTCACTCCTATTCATTGGCTTAACCACGAAATTACTAGAAAGAGAGAGTAAAACACGTCAAAAATAATGTTGGTGAGAGTCATAGGTTTAGACTCTAATGCCAAAATATATAACTTTACAGTCCAATAGCTGTGAATAACGACATTCAATAACATTTAGACAAATGGACAGTGTACTAATATCATGCATAACTATTCAGTACTAAGCGCTTATCCTTTCGTCCCAAGGCTCCAATCCTTGCCTATCCTTCCTTCCTTCAATGGAATATTAGGCTCTCATACACCTAACATCCAACCTCAATACCTAGTCTTGTCCCTAAGGCCCTGCCTTGTCCTCCTTGATATCAAGTATACTTAACTATATTAAGTATTTCCACATAGCAGTTCAATGCATAAGTAAACACGTAATTGTCCAGACTAAAATACAAAACATTCACAGCAATTTCATTTAAAAGAATAAGTAATGACAGTGTCTCTTCCATCCCATCTGGAAGTAAAAAGATAAAGAAAAGGGGACCATGAAATTCACCTGATTGAGCTTCTCCAAATATCCTTCGTACTAGCAAAAGCTAAACAAATAAATGTATAACATCAAGACATGAGCCACTCATCAATCTATGATGGATATCTAACCCTTTCCCACTTAATAACTTCATTAATATGTCCTAAACATCCCATTTCACCCTTTCCTAAAGCCCTTAACTTATCCATGTTCATAACCTATCCCGTTGACATTTTCCCCAATCCCGATTTTTTGTCCCCAAACTATTAGCCAAACGCCCAACTAAACATACCCATGCTTTCTGTAATTAAACCCCCATTCCCTTACATGTGTTATCTAAATCCTCTCTTTTGCCCTAACCTTAAAGCTACTGTTACGGCCCCGATATACATGTATATACTTTTGTCTATCCAGATTTTACTGATTTTGAACATATAAAAGTTAGTTATGATCGTAGGGTCTTCCAATATCCCAATTAATTATCTCTCTCTTAGATGTCTTATATAACATATAAACTAACTCTTATATTCGTTTGAAAGTCCAATTGTACTCCTAAGTACCCTAACCACCTTAAAACATTAAATTAAACCCGATTGATTTCAAAACTATTTTGACCTCCGACTGTTGTAACCTGTTTTTGACCCACTTCCAGACCTTCAATTTAGTCCTGGTTTCTTGCATTCAAAAACCAACTCAAATACCTTTCCAGAGGTACTGGTATTGCATCATGAAAGTTCCTAGAACTCTATATATGATTAAACCATTAGACCTAAAACTCTGCCCAGTTTTTAATTATGAATTTAAGTAAATAAACCTGATTAATTACCCATAACCTAATTAGTTATAAGCCTTAATTTATCTAATCATTATAATATCATCAATATACATATTTTAATTTAAATCCTAACCTAAATCCATCATAGGATGATTAATAATGAATTAAAAACACTTTAAATGAAAAAGGTTTTAAAATTTTACCCTTGATTTATGAAAACCTCAAAATTTTATGAAGAACCCTAATTTTTCTCTCTTAGACCGCGACTCAAAATCTTCAGGAGAAAATAGTGAGTGTTTTGATTGTGTGTAAAACAATATATAGGGTGTGGGTAAGTCCTAGTCCAACCCAAACCCAAACTTTCTTTCCTTTTTCCTTTCTCTTTGTTGCGTCGACCCCCAACCAACCTACACCCTTAATTATTTAATTTTTTTTCTTTTTATTGTTTATTAATATATTATTAACATTACCTTAAATTTCCTTAATTTATTTCAGCCCCTAAGACCTCCCACACCTCAAACCGTAAAACTAGCCGGTTTTACGCGTATACCGTGAAAGACACAAAATATACAGTTTTATACGAACTCTTGAAATATGAAATAAACTAAATAACTAAGCCATAAATGACTTAAAACCATCCCGAAAAATATTCCCGTGACTAAATACCTTATCCGAGACCCCAAAATGCTAAATCTAAAATCGTAAAAATACGATTCACTATAATACGTATACATAAATTACCAAAATGACTTCATTTCATTTAATAGTCACTATAATGTGATCTCATGATCATGAAATATCCGCTCATCGATTTACTTATGAGTATTCTATACTCATAAACGATGTCCATTCCTTCCCCGTTCATATAAAATAATCACATAGATATATAAAACATATAGTCACACATAAAATAACCTATAAACATAACTAAGTGACGAACCCCAAAACCGTGGTTGTCACATCACTTCCTCCTAATAGAAATCTCGTCCTCGTGATTTACTCATCAGGAAAATCATTAACAAATAGACGAGGATACTAGTTCCTCATACCATTTCCTTTCGTTCCCATTTGAACTAGTCCACGTCTCATATTCCATCTATCCTTACTACGGTATCTTACTTTTCTAACGTCTTAACTTCACGATCCATCTCTCTACTGTCCCTTCGATAAAACGAAGTCTCGTATCTATACTAGTAACTTCCAGCGGTACTTGTAAGTCGGTTCTTTCTAAACATTCCCTCCAGTTAACACATGAAATACATCATGCATACTACCCAAATTTCCGGCACCCTCAACTTATATACCATTAGCCCAATCCCTCCAATGATTTCAAATGGACTCACGATTCTAAGTGTTAACTTCTCTTTCTTCCCAGATCACGTCACTTCTTTCCATTGTAGAATTTTTAGCATATCCTTTTCCCCAATCTTAAAATTTCAACGACTTACGCCTCTTATCCACCCAGCTCTCGTGTTGGTTCTTTTGCCATTTTTAACTTCTACTTTAAGTACTGCCAGCACCTCCATAGTTTTCCGATCCACCACCGGCCCAATACGTTGGTCACCTCTATCTTCATTCCTTTACAACTATGATCCACCCCCCTCTTATGAATTAATTCCAGCAGCTTCTACTACCTTTCCCCATTACCAAACCTAACTACTTCTATCCTCTACGGATTTACCATCATCCGAAAGTTCCTCCCAACCATTTTCACGTCTAATGGCATATGCAGGATTGCATAGCCAGATGCTTCTCATAATAGTCATATGACCATGTCATACTCACCACTACCCCTTCGCCTTTTCCATGCTCGACACCAAGTAACTAACCACCCCTCATACTAACAGGTGCTACGCCCCTACTTCTATATGAATGTTCCATTGCCCGTGATTACTAACCTCACACTCTAACAATTTTTACTTCAATATCCTTCAACCCTCTTGACAATCTTCTACTTTCTCATGTCGTTCCTCCTCCATACCACCCTCCGCTTGTCTCTCTCCATGATCTCAATTTCCATATCATCTTCCACATTGCCTTCAACCTATATCTTAGGCGTTCTCCTTTATTCTCTACATTTTAATTCGTGAGGAATATGCCCCTCTCACCAGTGACCCTCTCTTTGTAGAAGAATTCTCTATAAGAAAATGCATTCTCCAACTATCTCCAAACCTCACGCCAATGCTTAGGTAGCTTCCTCATTTATCCCCATAGTCTGCTTACATCAATCATTAGTCTATCAATGGTATACTACGCTTTCTTCCCATCGTTTCTTCCCTAGCCATGACCTTCCATAAGAATTCCTTACTTATTAGGCTAAGTTTTTATGCAAACCTCCTGTTCCTTTGCATCCATACGCAATCCTTCGAACATCCCAACTACATGACTTCTTATTCTGGTTTGACTATGAGATGGATTAGTCAGCCTATCGACCATAACCCAACTTTCATCGTCCTTATTCCTCCACACCGTTATGCATCTCTTCTACCATCTCCGTCCTTACACCGTCCTTTCTATGCTACTCCTATCTATGTAGGAAGTATAGTCTACGTCTCCTTTTTCCCCATGTGATTATCCAAGCCACGTAACATAAATGTTGGCGCATTCTCTGCTTTAGACAACTCAACTCATGCAACCTACATCTTTCATCCACAACCACCCTAACACGTCCTCTATAGCTCAGGTCTGTCTCAGCTTCACTTCCTTCCTTGTTGGTTCCATGAAATTTCATCCCTTCTAAGTTCTCACGCTTGAAAATCTCACATATGACTCTTCTACTTCCTTCTCACTCATTGCATTCCTCCAATGTCTTCATCATTCTAACGGCTTATCATGACATACAAGCTCAGTCCGTCATGCTGCTACCAATCTATTCCATGATCACTTCAACCTCCATGTCTTAAAAGAAATTATGTCTACAGGGAACTTAAAATTTTCTAACTTTAACTATGGCTTCGGGAATTTCACCTAACTCTTCTGGCTTACCAACCGTCGTTGAAATTACGTACTCCTATTTCTACCACCCTAAACTTACACTAACAAGGCATAATTCAGAAAAGATAAAGCTACCTGCAGTCCTAGGAAATATAGTGACAATAAATTTGTTAGCAAATTACATACCCGTCATCCCATCTATCTCTCGTGCTTCTTCTATTTCAGTTGGATAGAACACTCTTCTTCCAACAGAATATCCAATGATCTCACCACCTTGATTCCCTTCTAGAGCTAACGGGTTTCCAGCTTGTCCTAGTGCTCTTTCCAACTTTGGGCATTGGTCCTTATAGTGTCCCATTTCTCCACACTCGTAACAAGCTCGTCTTTCATATGTCATCCCAATCGTTGGCGCATACGCAATTCAAAATAGGCTTTGGCATTCCATAATGCCATGCCCAGTCCATTGCAGCTAAAACATGCCAAACATGGCTTATTAGGTCCATGATATGTAGAGCATGCGGAACACTTCGGACTACTACCCGCGTTCCTAGTATCAGTCATTGACACGACATTCTTCCCTTTTCTCTTCTTCTTACTAGCTTCCTAGTTACCTCCGTCCTTCTCTGTTCCTCCAGCTCCTTGCGTTTTTCTCCAGCCGTACTTAGCCTACCACCTTTAAATGCTTCTTCTGTTAGCACTGCAACCGTCAAAATGGCTTGTTGCATTGTGTTTGGTTGAGTAGCCCTAATCATTCCCCTAATATGAGTTGGTAGTCCAACGATGTATCGCTTTATCTTGTTCGCCTCCAGAGTGACTAGATGAGGCACTAACCTTGCCAACTCATGGAAGCGATCCGTGTATTCTGCATGAGTAGCTCCCTTCATGACATGTCCCCAAAACTCCTTCTCCAGCTTCTCCAACTCGTTGCTTGGACAAAACTCTTCAGTCATGTGGGCTTTTAGCTCCTCCCAAGTCATTTCATTTGCAGCTACTCTTCCCTTTGCTTGAACTTGAGTAATCCACCAAGTCAACCCCTTACCTACAAGCGAACCAGTTGCATACCTGACCCTTTGTCCTGGCATGCAACCACTCATTTCCATCGCGTTCTCCCTCTTCTTAATCTATTGTGTGAGGGCTATTGCATCTCCCTTGCCGTCATACTCTTTCACTCCACAAGACATGAATGCCTTATAGGTACAACCATTGTTATTACCACCTCCTTACCGTTGTTGTTGATGTTGTTCAAGTTGTTAGTCACTTCCTGAATGATAGTCGGTATCATGTTGGCTAATTGAGCAGCAATCAATGCTGCCAAGTCAGGATTGTTGCCACCACCACTAGTTCTAGCTCTATTCCGATTGTTCACCATATATCATAACATAAGTCATTCGTCAATAACTACTAAGTACCCCGCTCAGTATGCTAATTACTACATACATATAACTACTTCCAATAACATAACCAAGCATGCATTAACTCTCTTTCATGACATCATACCTGAAAGCCCACTAGTGTCGTGACACATACATAATTATGTAGGCCTCCAAAATTATACATGTTCCCTTTCACTAATTTACTTCCTCCTATGACGACACTTATAAAAAATTAATACTACACGTAACACATAGATCCATCTACTAACATAAGCACATAACACAAAAGATAATGTCCAAAACTCCATTTATTAAAATAACATAGTCTAGCTAAAATCATAGACATAAATTCGAAACACATAAGATACGAAACGATCAATTCATGTTGCTCGTAGGAGTGGAAAGACAACTTAAACTATCAAAACTATAACTATCACTATCAGATCCAATAGAGTCTGGATTCGATTACTCCTCTTCCTAATTCAGATATCTCTTTCCCATGTCGGTTCTCTCGTAATTCTCCTCCATAGTCGTTCCCTATCTCCCTCCTTAGATGTTATTGTTAGCTCTCTCTTATAATAACAGATGTTGTTCACTTGCTCCCTAGTCATGTGTTTCGTAGCCTCACATAGGTACCACTCATGTGGGATTTCCCTCCTATAGTTAGTACGCCGGATCCTTCCTATTCGCCTAATTCCAGTAACTTCCACTACTACGTATCTCTTAGGAGGCATGACTTAATCATAAAAGTAATTACTATGAATTAGATAAGTGAAATGTAACTTAACAACTTATATGAAAGTACTTCATATGAAACACCGAAACTAACAATTAGTCACGTTATGTACTATAATGTACAACTAAAGTAAAAATACAACAATGACTAACGTGGTCAATTATGGTTCAACCCACACTAGTCAAATCTCGAAAAGAAAATAACATGTGGCTTAGTATGAATCATACTAGTTCATGACTTAACAACATCGCAATAAATAACATCCATAAACATCTCGATTAATATAAAATGCACACATAATCCTATGATTCCTATATTCAGGGACCCTTAAGCTATATATTAGGCTACGAGACTAGGCAACCTAATTCTCTATAACCATTGTCTCTGATACCATTCTGTCACACCCTACCATGGTGGAATATGGGGCGCGAACGTATGGATATCATCACAACATAGCGTGTCTATAGAGAAACTAAATGAAATAATAAATATCATAAAAGGGTGACATAAATGTCATGACAATATCTCCACAAATGCAGGAGTCTAGGTAAGTAGGTAACAGTCCTACCGCTTACCCGAGACAAACAAATAACATAAACAAAACAAACATATAGATGTCCAAGTATCACTTATTCAAAATTAAGAAAAATAAACTAAGAAGGAAGGGAGATCTCCTTCTATATGCAAATCTATGCTTCCAAGTCTACTCACTCATATTCGTTGGCTTAACCACGAAATTACCTGAAAGAGACACTAAAACACGTCAACAATAATGTTGGTGGGAGTCATAGGTTTAGACTCCAAAGCCAAAATATATAACTTTACAGTACAATAGCTGTGAGTAACGACATTCAATAACATTTAGACAAATGGACAGTGTAATACTATCATGCATAACTATTTAGCACTAAGTGCTTATCCTTTCCGTCCCAAGGCTCCAAGCCTTGCCTTGCCTATCCTTCCTTCCTTCCATGGCATATTAGGCGCCCATACACCTAACATCCAACTGTTGGGTCAAAAAGTTGATGTGGCAGAAACTCAAAATCGAAGAAAATATCAAGACATTTGTTCAAGCGTTGACAAGAGTAATTCCAGCGTTGACAAGAGCAAATTGGGTGTTGACAGAAGTCAACAAAAGTCAAACGCAGTCAACAAAGTCAAACGCTGATGGATGTTGAAGATTTGATGGAGAATTCTATTTAGGGAATATATTGAGTATATTATTTATGATATACACAATATATAGTTTATCTAAATAGAAGATTTAGATGTTTATTTGATATTATCTCTTGTAGATTCTGTTCCTTCCACTATAAAAGGAACAAGAGTCTTAGGTTTTATTCACAATTCAATTCATACAATGTAAACCTAAAGCGTGTGTCGACTAGGTGTGGGATTCAATGTACACACACCTAGTGATTGTTGATTATTAATATAATTAGCAATCCATTTGTTTTAATTCGTGTTCTTTGTGTCCAAACACCTTGTTATGATCATTGTTCTTATTCCGCTATGTTATCATATGAATGATGATCAACCTAGATATAATGGTTCATAACCATTGAGTCTAACGATCAATGGACTCTACAATTGGTATCAGAGCCTAAGGCTCTTGATATCTAGGTTCAACAAGGTGTTCGTGTATGGTGAAAAGAAGAAAAATCCGTCTAGGGTTTTTCTGGACGTTTTTGTGTGCGCAGCAGCATTCAGAAGGGCATAACTTTTTATTGAACCGTTGGATCGCCACGAAATTTTATATGTGTGTTCTACATACATATATCTAGATATCCACCGGAGGGATTGTCGAGATCTATCTCCAAGAAAAAGTTATTAAGCATCGAAGTCAGCAGGGGTCATATGCTGTTTTCTGTGAACAGTTATAGTAAAAACGCGATTTCTCCTTCGTTAACCGTTGGATCGTCGTGAAATTCGATCTGTAGGTTCTTGACACTTATGTCTATGATCTCACCAAAGGGATCTTCGATCTGAGCATTTATGAAGAAGTTATTCGCTGTCGAAGTTCACTGCAGTTTATGGATTTTCACATGAAATAATGATTTAGGGTGTATAAAACCCTAGATCAATTAGCCGTTGATGGGAATTATTTAGACGCTGATAGATATTGGTGTGACGCTGACAAGGCATGGATGAGACGCTGATGACGTCAGTGTTTGGGACAAGACGCTGACAAGGTTTAAAGTTGGCGCTGATGTTTGTTATTTAGGCGCTGACAGGCTTAATTTAGGCGCTGACAGGCTTAATTTTGACGCTGACAGATTAAGTCAACGCTGATAGGTTGACAGTGTTGTCCGATATATACATTTTTAAACGCTGACAAGTGTTGTCTGATATTGGACAACACACAGTGTTGATATCTTGGACAGTGAAGGATATTGGACAACACAAGGAAGGCTGCTGTTTGAGAAAATTGGACGTTTTAAGCACACAAAAAGGAGGATTATACACACGAAGGTACATGGAATCTCCGTTTTAATATAGAATATCATGATGATATTTATGGCTCGGATATTTTTACATGGAGTAAATGGTTTTTAAGTAAGTTAGCAATAATTCATGAAGACTTTGATTGATATTAGATTATGTAATCGGGATAGCCTTGTGAAAGAGTTATTCGACATCTAACTTTTACATATGAAGATATTGGTTCATTAAGACTTGTCATGAAGAAGTGTTAGCTTAAGGGGAAGAATTCTTATGGTAAGTTTGATGATTGAAGAAGATTTTCGCGAGTTTGTGTTCTATCATATCTTAAAGTCGTGCACTTCCAGTCATAGACTTTAAAGGTAACTTGTTCGTGCTTTACATGGTTAGTGACGAAGACTTGTCATAACACTTGAAGGAGTTACATTATCGTGCTCAGTGTCTCACAAAGGATGAGAATATTGACAAGGGATCGAGGTCTACTTATATCATACTCTATAAGTTCTTAGTCACGTGGATAGTACAAGACATGGAACACAAGGTTGGGTTATTCTACTTCTACATCAAGAATACTTTATTTATTTTTCTTCAAGATCATTACACAGAGCCTACTTTTGGAGAATCTTCAAAGATTGCATACATTGTTTACTTCCTTGTTGATGTGACAAAAAGGGGAAGAAAATACGTGCTACACTTGAGGGGAAGCAATTTGAAGATCATGTACAACTTACAAGAGATACACATAGAGTTTTGCCGACATCAACTAGGGGAAGATTGTTGGGTCAAAAAGTTGATGTGGCAGAAACTCAAAATCGAAGAAAATATCAAGACATTTGTTCAAGTGTTGACAAGAGTAATTTCAGCGTTGACAAGAGCAAATTGGGCGTTGACAGAAGTCAACAAAAGTCAAACGCAGTCAACAAAGTCAAACGCTGATGGATGTTGAAGATTTGATGGAGAATTCTATTTAGGGAATATATTGAGTATATTATTTATGATATACACAATATATAGTTTATCTAAATAGAAGATTTAGATGTTTATTTGATATTATCTCTTGTAGATTCTGTTCCTTCCACTATAAAAGGAACAAGAGTCTTAGGTTTTATTCACAATTCAATTCATACAATGTAAACCTAAAGCGTGTGTCGACTAGGTGTGGGATTCAATGTACACACACCTAGTGATTGTTGATTATTAATATAATTAGCAATCCATTTGTTTTAATTCGTGTTCTTTGTGTCCAAACACCTTGTTATGATCATTGTTCTTATTCCGCTATGTTATCATATGAATGATGATCAACCTAGATATAATGGTTCATAACCATTTAGTCTAACGATCAATGGACTCCACACCAACCCCAAGACCCAGTCTTGTCCCCAAGGCACTGCCTTGTCCTCCTTGATATCAAGTATACTTATATATATTCAGTATTTCCACATAGCAGTTCAATGCATAAGTAAACACATAATTGTCCAAACTAACATACAAAACATTCAGAGCAATTTCTTTTAAAAGAACAAGTAACGTTAGCGTCTCTTGCATCCCATCTAGAAGTAAAAATATAAAGAAAATGGGACCATGAAACTCAACTGATTGAGCTTGTCCAAATATCCTGCGTACTAGCAAAAGCTAAACAAATAAATGTATAACATCAAGACATGAACCAACGACTAATATGGCTCATCAATCTATGATGGATATCTAACCCTTCCACACTTATTAATTCATTAATATGTCCTAAACATCCCATTACACCCTTCCCTAAAGCCCTTAACTTATCCATGTTCATAACCTATCCCGTTGATATTTTTCCCAAAACAGTCCCGATTTTTAGTCCCCAAACTACTAGCCAAACGCCAACCTAAATATACCCATGCTTTCTGTAAATAAAACTCTTTTCCCTTACATGTGTTACCTAATTCCTCTCTTTTGCTCCAACCTTAAAGCTAGTGTTAAGGCCCCGATATACATGTATATACATTTGTCTATCCAGATTTTACTGATTTTGAACATATAAAAGTTTGTTATGATCAGAGGGTCTTCCACTATCAAAATTAATAAGCCCTCTCTCAGATGTCTTATATAACATGTAAAATAACTCTCATTTCCGTTTGAAAGTCCAATTGTACTCCTAAGTACCCTAACCACCTTAATACATTAAATTAAACCTGATTGATTTCAAAAGTGTTTTGAGCTCCAACTATTGTAACTTGTTTTGACCCACTTCCCGACCTCCAATTTAGTCCTCGTTTCTTGCCTTAAAAATCCAACTCAAATACCTTTCTAGAGGTACTTGGATCGCATCATGAATGTTCCTAGAACTCTAGATATGATCAAAACATTAGACCTAAAATTCTGCCCAGTTTTTAATTACGAATTTAAGTAAATAAACCTAATTAATTACCAATAACCTAATTAGTTACAAGCCCTAATTTATTTAATCATTGTAATATCATTAATATCCAGATTTTAATTTAAACCCAAACCTAAATCCCTCATATAATGATTAATAATGAATTAAAAACACTTTAATTGAAAAGGGTTTTAAAAATTTACCTTTGATTTATGAAAACCCCAAAATTTTATGAAGAACCCTAATTTTTTTTATCTTAGGCCGCGACTCAAAATCTCCAGGAGAAAATAATGAGTGTTTTGATTGTGTGTAAGACAATACATAGGGTGTGGGTAAGTCCTAGTCCAACCCAAACCCAAACTTTCTTTCCTTTTTCCTTTCACTTTGTTGCGTTGACCCCCAACCGAACTACACCCTTTTTTTTATTTTTTTTATTTTTATTGTTTATTAATATATTATTAACATTACCTTAAATTTCCTTAATTTATTTCAGCCCCTAAGACCTCCAAACCTCAAAGCCGTAAAACTAGCCGGTTTTACGTGTATACCGTGAAAGACACAAAATATACAGTTTTATACAAACTCTTGAAATATTAAATAAAATAAATAACTAAGTCCTAATGACTTAAAACCATCCGAAAAATATTCCCGTGATTAAATACCTTATCCGAGACCCCAAAATGCTAAACCTAAAATCGTAAAAATACGATTCACTATAATTTGTATACGTAAATTACCAAAATGACTTCATGTCATTTGATAGTCACTATAATGTGAGCTCATGATCATGAAATATCTGCTCATCAATTTACTTATGAGTATTTCGTACTCATAAACGATGTCCATTCCTTCCACATTTATACAAAATAAGCACATAGACATATAAAACACATAGTCACACATAAAATAACCTATAAACATAACTAAGTAATGAACCCCAAAACCGTGATTGTCACAAATTCGATCATAAATAAAGTAACTAACACTACAGCGCTCTGCTTAGCCTTCTTCTTTATTTCTCGCAACTCATCGAGGTGAAGAGGGCAGTTCCTCTTCCAGTGACCAGTTGCCTTGCAATAGTGACAAGTATCATCCTTTTGGGATTGATTCTTCTTGGCAAAGTTCTTAGGCTTTTGGTAATTCGCAACTTGCTTGCTCTTATCAGCTTTGCCTTTGCCTTTCATCTTGTTCGCTTTCGGTTTTGGCTTATTCGCTCTACCTTTTTGTATAGTTAGTAAAGAAGGAGTAGAGGTAGATGCCTTGTCCTTTAACCCCTTTTCGTAGTCAATGAGCATTGCATGCAAATCATAAACTGTCTTCCCCGTGCAATGCATATCATAGTTCCTAACAAAATCACCGAAGTCCTTGTTAAGGGACGTATTGATCAAGTTAATCGCCATATTATGATAATAGCGTTGTCTTAGTGCAATGAGCTGTTCCATATAACCCCTCATTTCCATATAATGTGCACTAACGGACTTTCCAGGAGTTTGCTTGCAGCTATGCAAAGCATCGACTAATTCGTAGATCTCCACAACTTGGGGCTTATCAAACATAGCTTTGAGTTCATCAAGCATACGCTTAGGAGAAAATAGCTCATACTTCTTTTGAAGTTGAGGTGACATTTTCCAAGCATTAAGCAAGCCACATCAAAGTGCTTCTTAACATCAACAACGTGGGTAAGCCTTTTGGCTTAAGAAGCTCCTTCAGCAAGGTCAGCCGGATACGGCGTGGACAATATATCAATAGTACCCGCTAATCTCAAGACAATTCTTAGTGAGCGATACCAATCATTAAAGTTTGGGACAGTAAGTTCAGGATGATCAAAAAAAGTTTTAAACGCGGAACTTAAAGTGTTACTGTCGTGTTGAGCCATTTCTACAGAAATAAGTTCAAATTATTAGTATTTTCTATGAATACATTCAAGAAAATAAAATTACCCCGGTATATAAACCATAGTATTTTCCTTGAACTATAACCTATATTGACATAAATCCATTACATCAGTTGATCTGCTAGTAATGAACTTATTCAACATAGTAACTTGTCGAATAATTTATTGGCAAACAATTTCAAATTTCTAGATATTTAAGGGATTCACATTGCTAAAGAACATAATGCATTATAAACATGTTTCATCCCTTATGAATACCTTAAGTTTCCAGATCTCACTGAGTAACTTAATTAAGTCGTCAAATCTAAAGAACGTAAAACTTATCACCCGAATTCTCATTCTATGAAAAGTTTTCTCTCCATCACAACTTCATTCAAATCTCATATGACGGCATTGTGACTTCAAGTGTCTGTCAATTAGATGGTATTCAACTTAAAATTAAGGGTATAAATTTGATGTCAAAATCAATGTATTGGAGAAGCATGCATACATCTCCATATCATAAGTTTAAAAAGACATTTAATAAAAAATTTCACGAGACAAAATTTCTACATATATTATGTTGAGGTATTGGTTAAAACCAATCAAAGAATTTTACCCACAACTATTCACAACGTACTTTTGCCAGAACTCGGCCACGCACAAAGCAATAACCTTATTCATTGTGTTTCAGATGTGAATTTGCGAAAAAATCGACCTTAATGTGTAAAACAAATAATAATCATAGGTAATTTCAATTTTGACGCACAGGCGAGCTGGGAATTTGGTCAGCGACAATGGCATAACCTCATTCTTTAGTTGGGTACATGACCAGCAACGCATTATACCCACTTTATAGTTTTTCAAGATTGAGTAGGTTGTTAAATTATTATTGTAAATCACCAATAAAGGTAATTCTATGTAATTTAGATCTCAAAACAAATATTAATTTTAATATGATTTAGTCCATATTATTTTTCTTAAAAAAATTACCCTTGTTTACAACATACATTAAAATCGCATGAAAACATATAGGTAAAAAAACTAAATCATAAACACATAATAACAATTATATGTGCAATAAATAGATCAAATAGCCACATGCAAACGATTTTATTCAATAAATTGAAAATCTAGGGTTTTTTAGTTCTTAAAAAGTCTTCCCTAATTCTAGATTTATTGAAACAAAATAAAACATGTAGCACATTCAATTTTATGATCCATGAAAAACATGCATGTTCATCATGGATCCACCCATAAATCTTAACAATTAAATCTCTACGGATCGTAACCCAAAAAAACTATATGTCATAACAATTAATCATGTAATTTTAATCTAAAACATACAACATGTAAATTTTAGGGTTTCAAAATTTTTTAATTTTTTTTATAAAAAAATTCGGCCAACCAAATTTTGAAAGAAACAAAACCCTAATTTTTAAAACCTAAAAAAACATGAAGTTTTAACCCAAAATATTATTGGTTAAAAACTTTTAGATTTTTTGATATTTATAACATGTTAAAACGGATCTCGATGCCACTGAAGGTTTATTATTCATAACAATAATTAAAACCCTAAATTAGATCAAAGCACATACAGCGGAAGCGATTTAACAAGATCATTATTAACATAATTATAATTAATCGAGTTAGGGTTTACATACCTTTTGCTAAGCAATTCCCTCGAATAAAACCTAATTCTCCAAATTAGGGTTTATATAAGATCACCAAGATATAGTCTATGATAAGACTATATTACGATCTTGTACACAGGTAATACAACGGGCTAACCGTAAGTCTAGTACGTGTAAACCGAACTTCTACGCCTTGTGGAAACTCTACCCAACAACCCTAGAGAGGGGCTAGGACTAGATTATAATTTAACCAGACAAACCAAACGAAAACCCCCGGGGTTGCGTTTTATTTGGTCGACCAAAGAGAGAGATGAAGAGATTGTGAGGTGTAGAATTATGAGAACCAAGGGGTGTTTATATAGGCTTAATAATCTTGGATCCCAAGTCACAAACCAATTAGGAAAGAAAATCTTTCCCCTTGTGCTCATAACCGACGGTCAAACCTTCTTTTCCACTTCCTTATTATTCCAAAATGCTCGTTGATACTTAACTCTTAATTATTGAACGACCGTTAAGTTATAGCTCGATTTAATTTAATAAATATAATAAATACATTTAATAAATAAATTAACTCTTTACGTATTGTGTGCAATCGTGTAATCTCAAGTGTGATCCTAACACACGACTACTAAATTTATGTCCATAAACTTTCAATATAAGCTCAAGCTCGACTAGATCATATCAGAGGAGCTAATGGTGTCGAGTTATGAAAGTCCCAAATTACAACTATTGTTGAAACTAAGTCACGAAAAACAATAACACACAATAGATATACTTTTCAAACGAGTAATGCTTTATTAACTATTATCAACAAAGTATTACAAAGTGTTATGAATACACCTGTTGAATAACAACAAGAAATGAACCCTAGAACAAGTAAACTTGATTCGAGACTCAAGTTTACAAGAGAACCAATGAGTCGCTGATGGACAGCTGAGGGATCAGTGGTTCCAGTGGGAGAAAGAACTTAGATTAAGATTCCAAGCACAAGGGTTGAGTCTTAACTTCTTTCTCATCCCTATTTATAGTGGTACAAGGTTGTATCCTTAGTGGGAGTAGTTGATACGTGTCATCTTCTGAGTGGAGGAGTACAACGTATTAAATGCATGTCCAAATCGAGACATGCCTTTAACTACTTTAGGTGAACAGTTCTGCCAACTGTTCACCTTTGTCCCACTAGGTCGTACTAGGCATTGACTTGAATCTCTTGTTTTGTCCCGCTCAAAACACTTGCAAGATTCTCCCGCCTAAACTATAAAGGGTTGGATAAGCTTTGCTTAATCCAAGTCTCTAGGGTTCTTAAGTGATCTCTGAGTGTTGTCAACTCAGAGATCCCTGAACACCAGTGCATTCCTTTGACATCCCAGCTATCCATAATCGCTGGTGAGTCTGACTTCAGATTGTCTTCGACTTCTCTGACGTTGTCTTTGACTTGAATGATCCTGGTGTGCCAGCTGAGGCTTTGCCTTCCACTGGTCTAGTCTCTGTCGCTGGTCTTCTCAGCGACCTTTAAACACTTAGTCTAATTTAAACAAATTTAGACAGGGCCATAGTTAAAACTTTCATTGGCCCAACAATCTCCCCCTATTTGTTTATAAATTATACTAAGTCTAAAATTATTGTAAGTGAGTACACAGCTTCTTCTTACACATAATTTAACAAACACACCTCAAAGTTTTATTTAAACAAAATGAACCTAGTCTATTACAAGAACACCCTGGGGTGTAAACATAAACAAAAGTAAATAGGTTCTTCAGCGATCGAGGCCTTGATCACAGAGTCTCTGGGCTTGGACTTTGTCACTCCTAGAGTTGATGACAAGTTTATTTTCAAAATCGAACTCATCAGCTTCTTTGCAATTCCTTAGGATGCCCTGCTTGAGTCTGATTAGCTGAATGGTTGATGCCAGAGGTAGCTCATTCAACCGCTGAAAAGCATAATCACAGTTGCCATTCATAAAGACCATACCTACCTCTGGTTCTGTGTATACTTGGCCTTCTATGGGTTTGGTGATTTCTTTGGGAAGGACCAAGTTCCTTTGCATCCCATCGACCACTACTTCTTCAGTGACCAGCCTTTCTATCAGAGGCCCCATTGGGGTTTTCCTTTTCCTTTGCACCTGAGGAGGTGGTTGAGAAGAAAGCTGAGGAGGCAGGGGTGCCTTCAGCTTCTTTGCTGTGTCTCTTACCCAATTAAGTTTTGCTTGAATGTTTTTCATCATTTGGGCAGCACCAGGCCCAGTCTTCTTTTGGGCAAGAGCCAGCAACTCCAACCACTCAGAGAGGCTCAGATCTCTGAGTTGAAAGTCACTGGAGACTTTGTAGTTCTGTATATCATTTTCCCTATAAATAGTCATTACCACCCTTTTGTCTTTGTCAGTGAAACATGTATACTTGGTGATACGACCGGGTTCAGCTCTCTGGTTGACAAGTCTTTGATATTCCTTTAAGAGGTTGTTCCTCTTGTCCTCCAGTTCCTTGAGCTTGACAAGCTGGGCTTTCTTAGCAGTGGGAGAGAGCTTGTCCAGGGCTTCTTTGCTTCTCAGTTCAGCAGCCCTGATGTTTGCCAATCTTTGATGTTCAATGATTTGGGCTTTTGCTTGCTCTAGGGTGAGTGGTGGTTCATCAGCGCTCTTGAATTTGTTGAGTTCAGAGTTTTTGGAGTGTTTAGCTGTGGATCCACCTTCAGCTTGAAGGGAGTGTAAGGTTATCTCAGGTTGCTCAACAGCAATTCCTTTTCCCTTATCTTTCGCAGATTCAGCAGCGGATTTGAAAGATATCAGTGGTTTGGGTGATGGAATTTCAGTTGTGGATCCATCTTCTTCAGAGGAGGAGGCAGAATTCTCCCCCTCAGGCATAGCCCCAGCAGGTGTTGTACCTGAACCTGCCTTATTAAATCGAAGGAACTCGTTGTGAACAAATATGCAAATTTCTTTAAGTTCACCTTGGAGAAGTTCCTGAAGAAGATGCCTTGAGGGTTCAGCAGCCTGAGCTATAGCTGCAACATTAGCCTGCACCGCTGAGGTGAGAACAGAGGGTATATACTGCTGAAGACTGTGGTTGAGTAGAGTAGGTAGTTGTGCCTTCAGAGCATCGTTCAGCAGTTGCGGAAGCATAGCTGTCATAGAAGATTCCACTGATGAAGTTAGTGAAGTCTCTAGATTGGTGGTGAGCTCCTCAGCAGCATGAGTGAGGGTTTGGATTTCAGAGAGGAGATCATCATTTGTGACTTTGGGCTTTGTGGTGCTGATATCCCCTCTCTTTTGCCATAAAGCCTTAGCAGCCAATTCCGGTACATTTTTCATTCTGGGAACTTGTGCTGACTTGCGGGATTGTAAATACTCTAAGTGTTGCTTAGCCCCTAGTTCCAAAACGTTTGGCAAGGTGGGGAATGGAATAGGTGCAGGTGAGCAAGGTCTCTGTTCCCATAGCTTTCTGGCAGCCAATTCCTAAACATTTGGAAGTGATGGAACAGAGGCAGTCTTCAGCTCAATGGAAGACAGATTGTAATCATCAGTGCTCATCTCCTCAAAGTCAGAGGTGAAGGTGCCTTCCTCTACAACAAAAACTTCATCATCAGGCAGTGATTCAATGTCTGAGAGGGCATCAATATCAATTGTGGCAACTTCAGCGGTTTCGTCATCAGCAATCGAGTAATCATCATTGTTAAGTTGTTCCTGATGAATATTGTGAGCCTGTGATAAGAGTTATTAGTTGACCAGTTGTGAAATAATAATGCAGTTATAGATCGCCAGTCGCTGCCCCTAGGAAAGCTGGGTGTGATTATCCAGCCCCCCCTAAGGATTTCTCCTTGGGACTCTTTTAATGTGAAATAGATATGTTGAAGGATCGCCATTCGCTGCCCCTAGGATAGCTGGGTGTGATTATCTAGCTCCCCTGTAAGGATTACTCCTTGGGACTCTTTTTATATGTGAAAGTTATGAGGTGAATGGTCGCCGTTTGCTGCCCCTAGGATAGCTGGGTGTGATTATCCAGCTCCTCCTGAGGGATTACTCCCTGGGACTCTTTTGATTGTGAATTAATATGAGGGTGATGGTCGCCTTTTATCGCTGCCCCTAGAAAGAGTGAGGGTGATGATTCAGTCTTTCCAAAAGAATGAATTCTTTGGGACTCTTTTAATAATGAGGGGGACCCAGAGTCAGTGAGAAGTGCAGAGACTCTGGGTCGGGACTTATATGTGCTCAGGTTGTTGTTTGCCAAGAGCACAGTCCAGAGGGTGAAGGATCATCAGGGTGCGTTAAGAGCACAAGTGAATCATTTCCTAGTGAAGACAGAGTGTACAAAGAGTCCTAAAAGATCTAGGTGCTGACACAGACACGCTAAGAGTTGAGGCAAACTCTAAATTACATCACTCTCTCCTAAAGACAATGAGAGTGAATGTATGTGGACCTCTGAGAAGGAAAAATAAAGGACAGACTAATACCTGAGTGATATCAGCGTGGAGAGGGATCTTAGTCGTCTTCGCTGACTTGGAGACACTAGACACTGGTTGTTTGTCAGCAATGGGCTCTTCTACCACATTCACCAGAGAAGGGGATGGGTTCTTCTTTGTCTTTATCTTCTTTGAAGGATTAACAGAAGGGGTTTCAGAGGAAAGGGGGATGTCTTTCCTCTTCTTCTTCTTTTCCTTAAGCACCTTGGGCTGAGAAGTAGATTGCATAGAGGTCTTGGACAGAGACTTATCAACCGTGCTTTCAGCATTCACCTCAAGTTAAGGGATCAAGGGCTCATCATCCTCAGCTAGTAGCCCAGCAACTCTCATCATATGCCTGGTAAGGGGCACTTCATTATCTATGGGAGTCTTCAGAGAAGCTGCGGTGATGTGATGAGAGGGAAAGGAGTGTAAAGCATCATTGGTGTAGGATTCACCAAGAATATCTTCTAATACAAGAGAGAGATATCTGGTGTAGCAGATGGTGGCCCCACGATTCTTCTTTCCTTTGTTTTCCAGCTTAGCGATAAGATCGGTGTACAGTATGTGAGCGATTCCAATATCCAAACCCCAGATTAAGCTGTATGCAATGGCTAGCTGGGAGCCATTGAGTTGGTCATGTGATCCAGTGTTTCCTCCTAGACACTTTACGATGTACAGCATCAGCGTTCTCCATGTGGGAGAGAAGTAATTCACCTTGATGAGAGATTTGCTTTGGAAGCCAGCAGCGGTGAAAGGTTGTTCATGATCATCATAAGGTTGAAGGGTGGCCAGAGCTTTTCTCACAGTGGCACTGGTGGGCAAAGCTGACATGTTACTGTTGTAAGGGAGTTCAATGGCTTTAGCAAAGGTTGTGAAATCAAAGGTGAGAGGTTGAGGATGGGTGGAAAGGTTGAAGGTGATGTGTGAAGAGGTTGGGTCAACTTCAGCGCTGTACCAGAACTCGCGAAGTTATTGGTAGTAGCAGGTGGAGGGTTCCTTGGTGATAGCTTCGTTGATGGTGGAGTTCTTGAGGAAGTTGAAAAGTGGATGGTAGAGGGGATTGTTGTGTTCAAGAAGGGCTACACAGTTATTTAGTGCAATCTTTCCATCAGAGACCTCGAAATCAACGTTTGTGGCGGCTTGTACAACGAAGGTTTGGTTTGGTTAAGTAGACGCCATTGTTGAGAGATTGAAGGTGGTGAGAGGATTGAAGAAGATGAAAGGGAATGTGTGTGTTAGGAAATTTTTTAAAATGACAAAAAGATTTTGGGTCAAGGGTTTTGAAAGGTTGAGCCGTTTTCCAAAGTTGAGCATTAAATGCAAAAGTTAAGCTTTTCAGAAAAACGTGGGTCCCCTTGACCTTTCATGGGATACTTGTCCCCTTGGAAAGCTGGAAAGTTGGTAGCATTAAGAGACAATCATTTGAATTTAATATCAGAATATACACATTCCCATTGAAATGTAACTACCTCGTTACATTCAATTCCCTTAAATGCCCAGAGACAGCGGTCATCATCAGATTTATTTGCCAATATTGAGCATTCCCAGCTCAGCGACCAGCCTAGTAAAACTTGGCTCAGCCAGTGGCTTGGTGAAAATGTCAGTGAGCTAGTACTCAGTGGGTATGAAATGTAGCTCAATATCACCTTTTAGAATATGGTCTCTGATAAAGTGATACCTGATGTCAATATGCTTGGTTCTGGAATGAAGTACTGGATTATTGGAGATGGCTATGGCACTGGTGTTGTCACAGGAAATGGGAACCTGCTCATAGTTAATTCCATAGTCAGCCAGCTGACTTTTCATCCAGAGAACTTGTGCACAGCAACCAGCGGCCGCAACATATTCAGCCTCAGCTGATGACATGGCCACAGAGTTTTGCTTCTTAGCACTCCAGCATACCAACTTTCCTCCAAGGATTTGACAGCTACCAAAGGTGCTCTTTCTGTCAAGGCAGCACCCTGCGTAATCTGAGTCGGAGTAGGCTTTAAGGTCGAAGCCTGAACCATTTGGGTACCAGAGACCCAATGAGGGAGATCCTTTTAAGTACCTGAAAATTCTTTTGACAGCTACAAGGTGGGATTCCTTGGGGTTAGCTTGGTACCTAGCACAGAGACAAGTGGAGAATTGTATGTCTGGTCTGCTTGCTGTGAGGTACATCAGTGACCCAATCATGCCTCTATATAAGGTCTCATTAACAGAGACCCCTGAGTCATCAGCTCCCAAGTTGTTGGGAGGAAGCATGGGGCATTTCACTGATGCACAATCAGACAGATCATACTTCTTGAGCAAATCTCTAACATATTTTTCTTGACAAATAGAAATTCCTTTAGAATTTTGTTTGATTTGAAAACCCAAGAAAAAGGTTAGTTCCCCCATCATGCTCATTTCATACTTTTTGGTCATTAGTTTGGCAAATTGTTTGCTCAAGATAACATTGGTTGAACCAAAAATTATGTCATCCACATAAATCTGTACTAAAATGACGTCACCCTTGGACCTATAGGTGAACAAGGTTTGGTCAATGGTACCTCTGACAAATTTAATTTCAAGAAGGAATTTTGAGAGAGTTTCATACCAGGCTCTGGGCGCTTGTTTCAGCCCATAGAGTGCTTTGTGAAGTCTGCAGACATGATTAGGGTAGTCACTGTTTTCAAACCCTGGGGGTTGACTGACATATACTTCCTCTGCAAGTTTCCCGTTAAGAAAGGCACTCTTCACATCCATCTGATAAACCATGAAACCCATATAAGCTACAAAGGCTAGGAAGATTCTGATTGCTTCCAATCTGGCCACTGGTGCGAAGGTTTCATCATAATCAATTCCTTCAGATTGATTATAGCCCAGCACCACGAGTCTAGCCTTGTTTTTTACTATCATACCAGCTTCATCCCTTTTATTTCTGTAGACCTATTTTGTTCCAACCACTTGCTTATCAGCTGGAGCTTTAACCAGAGTCCACACCTTGTTTCTCTTGATCTGATTGAGTTCATCTTGCATGGCAACAACCCAGCCTTCATCAAGCAGAGCAGCAGCCACGTTCTTAGGTTCATCCTCAGAGAGAAAATTTGCAAAAAGGCATTCATTTGCAGAGGCGGTTTCCAGAGTTCTTAATTTTCCTCTGGTGGTGACTCCCTCAGAGGGTTCTCCAAGAATATTAACTAGAAGAATATCTTGGTTCCTACTCCATTTGGATTGTGGAGCAGGAGTCTCTGTGGGATCAGGAGTCACTTCAAGTTCAGGGAGTGATGGAGGTTCATCACATGTAATCTCTTCGTCCATGATCTCTTCATCTGATTGAATATTTAAAGTGACTGGATCAGCATTTTCTTAAGAGATTTGAGTAAGAGATTCAACACCAACAGTCTCTGGAATGATGTCAGAGATGGAGTGAGGATCAAAAGATTGAACATATGGAAGATCCTTGTGACGACTTTGAGGTGATTCCTTGGGATTTGAGAAATCATCTTTGGGATAAGATTTAACTTCATTGAAGTCAATGTCACATTCCTCTGAGTTGGTGTGTGTAATGACAGCGTCAGCTTCATTAAAGGTGACATGAATGGACTCTTCTAATTCTTGCCTGCGAATATTGAATACTCTGAAAGATCTGGAGGTAGGAGAGTATCCAAGGAAGAATCCATCATCTGATTTTTCATCAAATTTACCCAGGTGATCTTTGTAATTGTGAATGAAAACAGGGCAACCAAAGACATGGAAGTAGCTTACATCAGGGGCTCTCTTCCTATGCACTTCATAAGCGGTCTTACCATGTCTCTTCACAATAATGGATCTGTTTTGTGTGTAGCATGCTGTGTACACAGCTTCACCCCAGAATTGTTTAGGAAGTCTTGATTCGCTGAGCATCGTTCTGGCAGCTTCAATGAGAGTTCTATTTCTTCTTTCAGCGACACCGTTTTGTTCAGGGGTTCCTGGGTTTGAGAAGTTCTGTGATATACCCTTTTCATCACAAAAGGCTTCTATGGCATGGTTTTTGAATTATGTGCCATTGTCACTTCTGATAGCCTTTACCCTGCAATCATTGAAGTTTTCTATTTCTCTGATGAAGGACATGATTCTTTCAGCAGCATCACTCTTTCTCTTAAGAAAGAATACCCATGTGAATCTGGAGAATTCATCTACAATGACCAAGGTATATTTGTTGTGATTGAGGGATTGGGGTTTAACTGGTCCAAACAAGTCCATGTGAAGAAGATGAAGGCACTTGTTAATGGAGAATGATTGTTTTGTTTTGAACGAAGCTCTGTGATGCTTCCCTTTCTCGTAGGCTGAGCAAGGTCTGTCCTTGCTGAAGGTCAGAGAGGGAAGTCCAGCTACCAGATCATTCTTTGCCAGTTTGTTGATGTTTTTGAAGTTGAGATGGGAGAGTCTCTTATGCCAGAGCCAATTTTCACTATCAGATGCTTTGGCAAAGAGACAGGTGTTCTCTCCTTCAGGGGATGACGTCATGTCAATGACATACACATCCCTTATTCTGGGTGCAATTAGAACGACATCATCGTTCTGATTGAAGATAGTTCCTTGGGTCTTAGTGAACAGAACCTTGAACCCAGCATCGCAGAGTTGACTGATGCTGATTAGGTTGTGCTTCAAACCATTTACATAAGCGACCCTTGTGAAGGTTATTCCATTGCAATCCACTGAGCCATATCCTTCAGTGGCCCCTGAGGAGTCATCCCCAAAGACTACTTTTGGACCAGACTCCTTCTTATATCTATGAAGATATTGTTTAATTCCTGTCATGTGTCTGGAGCACCCGCTATCCAAGTACCAAACAGATTTCTTTAGGTATGCCTGCATAGATATAACAAACCAGATTAGTTTCTATGATGAACCAACTTTCCAGTGGGTCCATGTTGTCGCTGGCTGGCGACATTGGGTCTTCTGGGCCTTTCTCCCCCTCTTTGGTTGCAATCCCTGGTTTCATGACGCATGCTGCCACAGATGTCACAACCAGGGTAATGTTCACACTCATCAGAGTGGTGGTCATAAAAGCCACAATATTTGCAGGGAGGATTAGGCCTGTAACCCTGAGAATTTTCTCTGGATTTTGGTTGCTCAGGTCTTCTAGAGGGCCTGTGAGGGGTTTTAGATCTAAGATGTGTTCGAGTTCTTTGAACAGCGATGATCTCCTCATGCTCTCTAGAAGAGTGTTCAGTGGACTCACATGTGATACACTTGGGTTTCTTGGAACAATCCTCAGAGGAATGATTTTTGAAACCACAATGTTTGCAAGGCCTGAATAGCGTTCTCCCCTTTGAGCTGCTAGAGCTTTCACCAAGAGAGTTAACAGAAGGACTGTTATCCTTGGGGTTGATTTTTTCTTTCAACCCTTTTACCTCTTCCATCAGGGTGAGGAGAAGTTTCTTGGTGGGTGATAACTCTTCGGGAGAAGAAGTGGGTATGTCAGTGTTCTTGGCCACATAAACCTTCTTGTGTGCTTTATCAGCAACTTTGGAAGTGAGGTTCCCAGAGGTCTTGAGAACTGGTTTTGGGCCAAGCAAGGAATCTGATGGGTTAGCACCAGCAAGTTTGGGAGTAGCTGATGCGTCAGATTCTTTGTCAGAGTCCTTCTCAACCACAGAGGTGGAGAGAGGAGAAGAGACTTCTGATGGGAAAAATTTAACACTGGGCACTGGAATGTGATTTTTGAACCTACCCTTACCCCCTATTGCCTGAACCACATTCCCTGGAATGGTTTCAGCAACTATTTCTTCCACAGTGGACTGGCCAAGGTTCCATTTTTCAATGGTTTTTCTCAAATCAGAGTTTTCATCAGCTAAAGATTCATTTTCAATGGACAACTTGCTGACCTCATTTTGAAGTTGATTAGCGATGTTCACAAAAGGTTTGAGATTAGCTAATTCAGATTGAAAAAGACTCAACTCGTTTTTGAGATTTTGAAACTTATTTAACAGATTTTTTATTTGTTCTTCTACAAAATGGAGGTCAACTAAAGTGTAGTCACTGACATGGTCTCTGTCAGGACCTTCAGGCATGGAGAGTAATTTTTGTACCTTTTTCATAGTGATGTCAACCCATTGACCTGATCTTGCTTCACTTTTACCAACTACTGGTTCTTCATCAGCAACAACCATGAAGGCTCTGACGGTAGTGGTTCCTTCATCCTCAGAGGTGAGGGGTTCATCATCCCAGTCAAAAGAAGCAGCTATTAGACCTTTTTCAGTCTTTTTGTTATCCTTCTTCTTGGCTGCATCATCAGCTTTCTGATTGAGTTTAATCAGCTCAGCTTTCAATGCCTTGTATTTTACCTTGTAGTCCTTTTTACCCTCAGAGTCACTGAGAGAGGATTGCTTGAAAGGTGAGGAAGAAAACTTCTTTTTGCTGTGGTTTTTGCTGGATGATGGAAAGCTGGGAGAAGATGTCTTGTTTGACCAGCAGTCCTTTTGGAAATGACCAGTCTTTCCACAAGTGTAACATGAAACTTTGGATTTGTCAATCTTGGAAGCACCAACTCTACCAGATCTTTTGTAGTATCTCTTCTGGTCAGCTAAAAAGGCTCTGTCATGGAACTCAACATGTAATTCATCAAGGAATTCTTGACTGCTTCTTGTGTCTTCTTCCACGTCAGAGTCACTATCCTGAAAAGAGTGGTTAGCAACAAGAGCTTTTGACCCAGATATAGGAGAGGTAAACCTATCAGTCTCTGATTTGTAAATAGAGTCAACCAGTCCTTCTTCATAATTGTATCTACCAAACAGTTGAGCAAGAGTATCATTTTTATGGCATTATTTGCTCTCAGGGTTTGGTTAAGACTAAGCCATTTCCTAGGCAAGCTGTTTACAAACGTGGCATTAACCTCAGCCTTGGGTAGTACAACACCATTGTTACCTAAATCATTCAGCAAGATCTTGAGTCTAGTGTAAGTTTGAGAAACAGTTTCAGTTTCCAAGGCTTTGAAAGCGTTAAACTTAAGTCTTAATGCTTGGATTTTGGTCTCTTTAGTCTCTTCTGGTCCTTCACCCTAGAACCAACTCAGTCCACATTTCTTGTGCGGTGTTGCACTTGATGATGGACTTCATAATGTTCTTGGGTAGGCAAGAGACTATTATACTTTTAAGTCTCTTGTCCTGGTTAGCCAGACGTCTATCGGCGGGAGACCATTGCTTAACAGGTTTCTTAATGGGTCTCTCTGGTGTAGAGGAAATGGACAGTGGTACATAAGGACCATTTTCTAAGATTTCAAACAAGAAGGATTCTAGACCATCTAAGTATATAAGAAATTCACTTTTCCAACTTGAGAAATCTTCTTCATCAAACGCTGGAACATTAGACACATGTGACCCTCCACGATTATCAAGAAGTTGTGGAAGATCATCCTCATTTACACCAGTGCTTACAACAGGTGTAGGCATGGTAGTAGATGTGGTGGCTGGTGCGTTTGTTGAAGTATTTGCTTGGTTAGATTGACCAAACGGTGGTGGGATGGGTGGCATAGTTTCAGTCATATTTGGATCTTGATTTTAAAAACTAGAACGGTTTTCAGAAAAATTTTATAAATCAAACCGCTCTGATACCAATTGAAAGTCCCAAATTACAACTATTGTTGAAACTAAGTCACGAAAAACAATAACACACAATATATATACTTTTCAAACGAGTAATGCTTTATTAACTATTATCAACAAAGTATTACAAAGTGTTATGAATACACCTGTTAAATAACAACAAGAAATGAACCCTAGAACAAGTAAACTTGATTCGAGACTCAAGTTTACAAGAGAACCAATGAGTCGCTGATGGACAGCTGAGGGCTCAGTGGTTCCAGTAGGAGAAAGAACTTAGATTAAGATTCCAAGCACAAGGGTTGAGTCTTAACTTCTTTCTCATCCCTATTTATAGTGGTACGAGGTTGTATCCTTAGTGGGAGTAGTTGATACGTGTCATCTTCTGAGTGGAGGAGTACAACGTATTAAATGCATGTTCAAATCGAGACATGCCTTTAACTACTTTAGGTGAACAGTTCTGCCAACTGTTCACCTTTGTCCCACTAGGTCGTACTAGACATTGACTTGAATCTCTTGTTTTGTCCCGCTCAAAACACTTGCAAGATTCTCCCGCCTAAACTATAAAGGGTTGGATAAGCTTTGCTTAATCCAAGTCTCTAGGGTTCTTAAGTGATCTCTGAGTGTTTCAACTCAGAGATCCCTGAACACCAGTGCATTCCTTTGACATCCCAGCTATCCATAATCGCTGGTGAGTCTGACTTCAGATTGTCTTCGACTTCTCTGACGTTGTCTTTGACTTGAATGATCCTGGTGTGCCAGCTGAGGCTTTGTCTTCCACTGGTCTAGTCTCTGTCGCTGGTCTTCTCAGCGACCTTTAAACACTTAGTCTAATTTAAACAAATCTAGACAGGGCCATAGTTAAAACTTTCATTGGCCCAGCAAGTTATGATCAAGACAAGCTGTAACGAGAGTTGGAGCTTCAGTTACATCACAAAGGTTTAATAATTAGACATAGCCAAAAGATATGGATCTGAAAAAACCAAAAGTGGTTAAAAAATGAATTGAGCTAAGTGAATCGAAACAAAAAAAGTGGTATTGAGTCATAATTTCTTGAGTTTAATTTTGACTACTCTATAGGGTTAATAGACACAAAAGTTACTAAAGTTTGTCAAAAAGTTCGATTTAGTTACTAAAGTTTAAAACGTTACAAATAGGTTACTCAAGTATACAAATTTATTTTATAAATTACTAAACTTGTAATAAGTTACACTCTCATTACTCTCAAGATGGGCTACCGGTTAGTGACCTTTTTTTACTTGCCATGTAGGATGTTTGTGGGTCCCACAAGGTAAAGGATATTTTAATTTACCCAAAATTCATCTTCTTAATATCTACTTCTTACTAATGGGTCCAAATCTATAGTTAGAATTTGATTCAGACAAAAACCCCAGCTGAAAATCATGACAACCTTATTCATCTTGACTAATCAACCTCAACTAGAAATCATGAGTCATGACGATGACAACCTTAAATATCTTGACCAAATTTTGTCGACCTAAATCTGATTAAACTTACATAAACCCGGTCATGGCGAAATCGGTAGAGCGGCAACATTCAAACCAAGAATAAATAGAATGTCTTAAGAAACAACATTCAAACTTTTGATCGTCAATGGTCTAATGGCGGAGGTCGTTGTCGTTGACGGAAAACGAGGAGATGAGATTCGCAGACATTATATGACTAACAAAAAACCGACAGTTTATAGATCTAACTGTTAAAGTAGGCCGATCGGTGGCAACGACAACAAAAGTTCTACATAACCATACAAGATCTGGTGATTCGGGAATATATGTAAGAACAACAAAAGAAATGAAAATTTTAGCTTTATATATGTAAATTTTTGTTGTAGATGATCGATTAAATAATGAAAGATTTGGGAGAAAGATGTTGAGTCATCTTGATATGTGAATCTCCGGTGGCAAAGACGAAATATGTAAAGTGTCATAATTGAAAATATGAGAAACATAGCACATTTCACTTATTCTTTTTCTATAAAGCCTATATTTTAATAATTTGTAATAAAAAATATTAGAAAAAGTTGATGCCACGGATGCATTTAACCGGCATTCATAGGTAAATACATACCGGGTAACCGGTCACCAAAACTTGAGTAACCTATTTGTAACGTTTTAAATTTTAGTAACCAAACCTTTAGTAACTTTTGTGTATATTAACCCTACTATATATATATATATATATATATATATATATATATAAATATATATATATGTCAGTGTTGCAGGATTTTCTTACAAGCTGGCATGTCATTTGGGTTTGAGTCGAGGCTCAAGCTGGATTTGATAAATATTTTGGATGAAGGGTTTCGATTTTTTAGAAAAACCCGAGACGTAAAAGAAAAAGAGTATAAACGATAATAGAGAGTATTAATTGGGTTGATTTTTTTAGAAAAACTGAATTAACGAGAAGGGAGGGTAGTAAATTAATAAATAATGTTATTACTCCTAATTAATAATGTAAGAAAATGGAGTAGTAAATAAAATTAATGTCGGGTTTAGTTAGGATTAGGGGTAAAAAGGTAAAAAAAAACGAAACAAGAATCTAACGGTCGGATTTATACGTTGAGCGCAAGTAATCATCCAATCCCATCCCAAAATTAATATAAATAGACCACCACCCATCATTCCAGATTATCAAAAATAAGCATAACCCAGATTACTAAAACCATTTAAAAAAAAAAGGTAACCGTTGGAAAATAGCTTAATTATTAGAGATTGATAATAACAATATGGTGTCCATGGATCTTGATCCAAATCATATGGCGGCTAGTGTTGTTATTGATGATCATGTTGTTGCTTTTGCTGTTATCGATCATGCGTTTCGTGATCAAATTCAAGAAGCTAGTAGTGATGTTGTTCTTGATGATGATGATGATGATGTTGTTGTAGTTGTTGAATCTGCTGCTGCTGATGTTGAAGAAAGTGATGATCAAATTCAAGAAAGCGATGATCCCGCGGCTAGTCTTATTCATGATGATGATGATGTTGATGATGGCTTCCGTGATCAAATTCAAGAAACTAGTAGTAGTTCCACAAACACTGGAGACCATGATGCTCCTCCTACATCATCCACATCTGATGCTGCGTATCATGTTTTCAAGACAAAACTTTCTGACTTTCTGTCCCTCAAGATCCCCCCATCCGAACTTACAACGTTATTCAACTGTGTTGTTGGTATAATACATCTCCATCTTTTCTTCGATTCTCCAATTTTATTTATACACTCACTAGTCTTCTAACTTTATCTCTATATATATGTGGTTCCTGTAGCTTTTCTCAACATGATGGAGAAGCTCACGCCTTACCTTGTTGCAGTTTTCTCCAAGATTGGCTCCTACATCCGTTCAAGACAAACCATCCATCAGACGGTTGACAGATACTGCCTTACGTCACAACCAAATCTGGTCCAGATTGCTTTCCATCTCCCTGGCGTAACAAAAAGAGACGATATTTCTTTCTATTTTCAAGACAACAGAGTCTTCATCAGAAGCTTCTTCTCTTCACCCTTTGGTGGAATCAAGATAGTTGAGAAATCCGCAGATTTACCACCAGGAGATTATTCAAATGCCATCACTCATACAAGTTTTGAAACTCAAACATGTACTTTGATGATCAAAATCACCGGATTTATGTGAATGTTGTTTCTTGTGTCGTTTCATGTAATTTTGAATCCCATATAAATAGACATACTTCATTAAAGTTTTTCCAGCTATATATTTTCTAATCACTACCAACATCATTTGTAACGCTATATCACAAGGGCTACTATATATAATATAAACTCGCAACAGAGGGTGAAAGTGAAGTGGTGCTAATAAGATCGCCTAACTAAGAGTCTACGAGTGCATTACAGATCCTGGGCTCCCCTCTTTAAACTCTATATCGGTATTGTATTCAATTATTTAGCCTAATTCATATAGTTTGTTTGCTTACCGACTTACTGTTAGTCTATTCCTGTTGATTTCCTATATCAAACATCCAAACATCTCTTGTTATCCCGAGAAAACGGCTAAAAACATAAATTGATGACACTGATACAGTGTATCAAACTACAGGCGGGTCAATGTGCTTTGGCTCTACAAACTTTAAAGAATGACCTTGCTAAATCTATATATTCTTTTTAAAGAAAAGGATTACGAACCTTAATCTTATTCCCCGACTCTTCCCTACTTGAATCACTAGACGGAGTTACAGTGGGAGTACACTTTGCACTACCACGAGATTATTTCTAACCAAATGACCTGCGACACTAAAGCCCGTTTTCATTGCTTTTTTTCCCTGTTTCAGAACCCAAATTTCAACTAACAAAGTGATGGTGATTTGCATTATAATCGATCAATCTAGCTGAAATTATCGAGTTGAAACCCCTATATTGCGAGTTCCTTTTTAAACAATGAATCAAACAGTTGGTGGGCAACTCCTCCAATTTTTGCTACTACGTACCTAGTTCCCTCCATAATCGATAAGTAGTTCAAGTACATGTTGTTACGTTTTTAAGGTTTGGTGTTGTTGTTGTTGTACGAGGAGGAGAGGGTTTTTGGTTATTTTGAATTTTGCCGAGACAGGCAAGAGAATCCCAAAAAAAATAAAAACCATTACCATTCAGGATTCGAACCAAGGTCTCTCAAACCACAACACAACACCTTAACCATCTTGCCCTTTTGTATTTTTCATTTATAAATGCATCCTTTAATTCTTTTCACATTTTTTACCCTTTAGTACCAATTCAAACTAAACCCGTTAATGTCTTCCAGTTATAAACATCCGAAAGCCCGACGGGTACCCGATTAGTACTACTCATCGGGCTTTCGGATTTTACCCGCGTGTATCGGGTATCTATAACTAGAATTCGTTGAACATAATTGAGCGTTTTAAGTTAAGAAAAACCAATAAAAAATTGATCAAAATTCCCTAATATTTTTTTTTTATGTTTTTAGAAGATAAAAAATATTAATTCAAAATCATATCATGTGATTTAATATATCGAATAAATCATGTTTTTATGTTTTAAGTATAATATATAAAAACAAAGGTTTGGAACTATTAGAATGTCACATACAGAAAGTCTAAAAAATAAAAAACTTGGTGAATTATCATATACCCTGCAATATTAATAAAAAGTTATCGAACAAAAAACACAAGAGGCTTTCAAGTTGAGTCAATTTAAATACCAGATATCACTGATTAAAAAAAGTTATCAAGATCAAAAAGAGAATTGTTGCAAAAGTATCAATTAAAAATGTTAGATGATAATTGAGGAGAGTTTTCAGAATTTGTATCAACATTTTAGGGAACATTGTAAGAAAATGAAGTGTTAGAGGCACCACGATTATGCCTGTTAACACGATTAACCTAGTCCATGACATCCATTGGATCAGTGCTCACCTTTACGACAGGTGTATATCGACAACCGAAGCAGGCACATCAGTTGGAGTAGGGGTGTCCGTCGTTTGGGTTTGATCACAAAAACCAAAAATCAAATCCATAATAAAACCAAACCGAAATTAAATTCAGGTTGTGGGTCATAACCGAAACGAACCGAAATATGAATTTATTTTCGGGTTGGATATGGGTTGGCAATCGGACCCGAAAACCGAACACAAAATAGAAGTTATACAAATATATATATTTATATATATGAAATAATTATTAAAATTTAGTCTTAATATAAAAATACAGTTTTATAGTTGAAATAAAGTTTTTTGCTAAATATTTAAATAATTATGAATTTTTTTTAAAAAAATTGGATTATTCAGGTTATTCGGATCAACCCGAGAATCAAACTGAATTCAAATTAGGTTTGGTTCGGTTTGGTTGTAATTTATCATTACTATTATGTTAGAATAATTTTAATTCACGACTTATGGGTAATGATGTCATTTTAGATGTAAATTTTATGCATATGTTCTTTTACTATAACATAACATATGTACTAGTTTATTTACTTTTACAATAGAAATAGGAAGCAAAAACAGGTAGATCATTGTAGTTCTTTATGTGTGTCTAAACGAATATTAAAAATGAGTATGGTTTCATTAAAAGGGAACTTTGCACAAAAGCTTCAATTACATCTTATTTATATCGATTTGGGTTTCACGAGTTGCACAAACCCCCTAACCCAATTACTTTGCTGACAATAAACATATTACTATGTCACTTTATTTTAGGTGATAAAATTCATAAAATTTATCTCACACTTTTATTTTCTAGAAATGTGGTTTCCATACTAAATATCATGTGCAAATTATGTCTTTATATGTAGATGAGGGCAAACAGTAAGTTCTTAGCTAAAAAAGGTGCACCTACCGCGACATTTACAATTTCAAAAACATTAACACTCATGTCCATCATTAAGCTTACATGAACGAAAAGAACCGCTTCATTAGATCAAATTTAAGGAAAAAACCAGATGAGATATAATCATTAGATCAAATTCATATGTTATTTTCAAAGTTCCGTGCAATGTTCATGTATTCATAGAAATTACAGTTTAATGAAACTACGCTAATAAGAAAATGTTGACACTTACCTATTTGATCGGGATCCTTTGTTGTCTTGTAACTCCTTGCATCTTCCGATAATGCAAATCTATCCTTCATTACCGCTTTGCTGACCCTTTCATAATTATAAATCAAATAATGGAATATGTCTCGGTTAATGTTTTTACGTCGTTAAAGAGGTCGTTATTCTACTGCTGCTCTGAAATAAGTGTTATAAACAAAAAAGTTAAATTCCAAGATGAGCTTCTATTTAAACACAATGAGTTCAAAATACTTACTTTGATATCATTATTATTAGTCTGAATCCTACAAAAGTAAATCTAATAAAAAAACTTATACTCGGACTCTTAATTAGTGTGCCAAGCCTAGTAGAAATACAATTATAGAAACCAAACATAGATTAATGTTTTGCTCTTACTTGGACATATCCGACCCTGGCTTGACCGACCCCTATTTGTATGAATGATGTGTCATATTTATTAGATATGTGGTAGAGATTGCTGCTATAAGTTCAATACAGGTTATTTCTTAGAACGTTACATAAGTGTATGAAGCTTGCTGTTATGAGTTCAATAAAGAATATACACGCTATTCTAGTTTAGGAGTACTGCTTTGTAGTAAGAATTTCTATTACTGATCGAGTAAGAATTTGAATATTAATGTTTGTATTGTTTCCAGGTTGTATGTGATATCTCTAAAGGTTTACCGTCGAAGACTGAAGGCTCATTTTAGCTTAGATTATCACCAAGACGTGGTCTCTTATATGCAGTCAATTGCGGTAATGTGAAGTGCATTCTGCTGATCTGTTCTGACTGGGAAGCATTGTTTGCCAATCAAATTGCCTCTGTTACAGTTTAGAGTTTTTATTATACTGATGATGCAATTGTCTGAACATAAGTAATTTCTTTTGAACGCTTTTAAACTGTTTAGGGGGAAAGCCTTGGGAAACGTGCATGTCGCTCTCAGATATCTTCATAAAGCTCTTAAGTCTTAAGTGCAACCAAAAGTTACTTGGCCCAGACAATATCCAGGTTTCTTTCGTATTTCTCTGTAAGAAACATGTGTCCTGACTTAAGATATCTAAGTATCAAACTTGCATCTATTCTTGACTTGAGTTTTACATGGTCACGTGCAATAAGTTTTACGCATTAAATGCTTTCTCATCTATACTAGGACTAAGATGGTTTATATAACCTACTAAAAGAAAAACAAGTCCTGGAAAAAAGACTATGGTAAACATATTTCTAAGCCAAAAGTGGGTACGGATAGGTATCTATTATGGATTACTAGTTAACACAAATTATAGATAACATCTGTTTTTGGTCTTAAAGGCTCTTGTACTTCTGTCACAGATAAACGAACTGCTTGGTATCACTTGAAAGCAATAATGACCAGTGGCTTGTGGCTTAGTGTTATTACGGTGGACCATGAGATCACCATAAAAAAGTGTGTGTAGAGTAGGAAGGGTGTGTGTCTTTGTCGCACAGAAAATTTTAACGCAATCAAGCTGATAAAATAATTCATGACAGCCACTAATGAGATCACCTCATATGTTGTCAATCATTTGCTCATACGAGAAATGATATGGTATATTTGTCATATATGGACAATAATCTTCCTATTAAGATACACTTAATTACTAACATATATTTGACAGATTGATATCTGACATTATTTAGGCATTCGACTTAGTGGTATTAAAGACAATTCACTTACATCCAAGTGCTCGCAGGAGTAATCAGGTAAATAATTGAATAGAGCTAAATAATCTGAATTAGAATATGATTAACACATAATCAGTGTACTTAGTTACTCTTAGTATGTAAGAGTCAAGATATTGCTGGTTTTTTTTCCATTATGCAGGCAAAAGCCAGAGTACATGGAAAAGGTTCGTGGGGCTGTTCGCAAGTACTATACTGTCTAATATCGAGGTAGAAAATATGCCGTAGATTCTTGTCTATATATATGTTATTATAATGAAAAGCGTGTATCAGTTCTTTTGAGCACTGCTACGACATAGCGTTCATATAGTGAGTGTAAACTACAAGTATGCTGTATTTTTGAATAAGCTGTTAGCTTAAAGCAATGAGTATCGCAGAATGTTTTGTTATATTATGTAAGTCGTTCTATTGATTTTAGGAGTATCGCAGAATGTTTTGTTATATTATATCCGTAGGATTACTAGATTTAACATATACAAGCAGTTGGTTTATTTATGACAGAAGTACAAAAGCCTTTAAGACCAAAAACTTTGTAGAGATTTTATTGCTACTGCTTTTCACTCGTAGATCAACTTTGCAGAAATTAATCAACTTTGAGCATAACAAATGACAAGGAAAAGTTGACAACTCAGTAAATTAACTAGTGAAAATGAAAACTATAAACTGTAACGGGGGCAATTTGATTGGCAAACAATACCTCCCAGTCAAAACAGATCAGCAGAATGCGCTGCACATTACTGCAATTGGCTGCATATATCGCTGTTTCATACTTTCCACTCTCTTGCTCTGCAATTTTCTTTTATACACAGGTAAGTTGTACCTCTCTCTGATGCACAGGGTCAAGGCTATTTCCAAAGGCACTGCTGGTTGATAATACCGCTTTTCAATTCAAATACAAACAGGTCAATGCTAAAATAGGTGTGTAAATCGGGTGGGGTTAGTTGGGTTTGGGTCAAAGTCAGGGCAAGGCTAAAATAATATACCCAAACGTGAGAGTATTTGAACTCGGGTCAACCTGGTTTGGGCTAGGTTGAGCAGTGTCAGGCCAGTCAACTCCGGTCAGGATGGTCAATCCTGAGTCGGATATGGTCAAACCTGGATTAGGAAGGGTCAAACCCGCGCATGGCAGTGTCAACACCCGGACCTGGAAGGGTTCAAACTAGGTCTGGAAGGGTCAGACCAGGGTCAAAGTGTTCAAACTCGGGTCGGGGAAACCACCCGGGCCTGGAAGGGTCAAACCAGGGACGTGGCAGGGTCAAACCAAGGACGTTGGCCTCGGGTTTCCTTTTGGCATATAGACGAGGGTATAACACAGTCCTATGTGAAATGGCGGTATTGCATCATGATTTGATATTACAGTAGTATTTAGCAAGCATATTTACCGACTCGTCTCTAATCTTGCATTATAATAGTAGTACATTTTAATTTCTCAGTAAACTGACTCATCTCCTCCTAGAATTCCTAGCATAATTAATATGGTCAAAGTCAAACAAGCTGTTTTTTTTATAAAATTAACCTCACCTATAGTAATTTCCTTAGTTAATATCAATAATTATATTTCAATAATTACCATAACATAAACTAGTATATATTGTCTATGAACCGGTTCTTAGCTAAGATCGCTACCAGTGGCTTGTGAAGAACACAGCATCACGGATATCATCATCGCCATTCTATGCCGCCTTCCGCTCAAACCTTTTGGCCGGTTCCGGTGCGTTTCAAAGGAATGGATGTCTTTACATTTAGAACCCCACTTCATCAATACTCATTGTAAAACTCTCAACAAAAATCACCTCGTCTTTTTGTCCAATGATGGCAGAGGTTGTTCGGTTCGGTTCCATTTCATGACCTTGAATCAGTATCACCTATAACAAAGCTTCCTTTTCAATCAATAATATGTTATGGTCGTTTATATGCTTCTTGCAATGGTCTTGTTTTATCTTCTGGTTTTGGATCCTTAAAAGAAGTTGCCGTTTTTAATCTAACTACTAAAGAGTATGTAAAATTCGAAAAAAAGTGTCACCAGCCGTGAGTTTATAATGCTACGTATCACTATTTTTTTAATAGAACTGGTTGTGGTTATGATTCTTTGTCAGATGATTACAAGATTGTTTCCATGTATTACTTTCGTTGTCCTTTTGCAACTCCGCCTTTCAAGATACGTGTGTATGTTTACAGCCTTAGAAGCGTTACTTGGAAGCAGGCACCTTATGATCATTACGGTTGGAAGGGTCGTATTAGAGATCGTAAGCCGGGTGTTTTTGTTCATGGGTTTCTTCATTGGATTACTAGCACGGCTTCTGATTCTACACAGGTTATTGCCGCTTTCAGTTTAGCGGAAGAGAAATTCATCAGTGAAGTTCCGTCACCCGATTTTTTGTATAATAATGTTGATATCTTGCAGTCTGATATGATTATTGCAGACTTGTTGCAATTGGTGAAAAGCTTGCTATATTCGATGTGGTGAAAGGTGACGTTTGGTTGATGAATGAGTATGGGGTACAAAACTCTCGGACAAAGATTATCGCCGGTGGGTATTATGGAATTCTAACCAGAGGTTTTGTTAGGGCAATGGAAAACTTATGATTATGACTAAAGCCCCCGATGATGAGCGATTATGGGGTACAAAAATTGAAATGTGGATGTATGATCTTGAAGAACAAACTTTTTGTAAAAGTAATTATTTTAATCATTTGAATCTACTTGCGTCGAAAGCCTTGTCTTACCAAAACTTTTTGTAAAAGGACTCAGGAGATGAGGCACCTGCTCGCTGTTGCACTACCGGTTAAGGAGATTTTGGTGTTTGGTTTTTGAGTTTTTAAGATATCTTTGTAAAGACCCTAGGAGTGTAAGCCATAATTTCTTTACTGGTATATGAGATTTGCAGCGTGGGAAACTAAAGAAGCCGGACCATGTCGATCTCCAAAATAAATGTTGGATTTACGCTCGCCTCTTGCAGCTCTTCAAGTTTAAATACATGGAAACTTCAACAAATAATAATAAGATTTTGTTTACCAATTACATGTAGATTCAGAATATCATACTTTCTCTCTCATTTGCTTTCCAGTTTCTTGATAGAAATAGCCCGATTCCTTGGAGGAAATTTTATTGTAGTTTCGTTAATGAGCTTTGACAGAGACAAGAAAATGGTTGCATGGGATTGTTCTTTTGAAACTACTTATAATTGTTCTTACAAAGGCATTTTTATGGGTCTGTTTGGGATTGTCTTTTCCAAACTACTTATTAAATTTGGAATGCTTATTAAAACTTTAGCTTATAACTGGTTTAATAAGGCTTAATGAAACTGTAAATAAACAGAAAGTGAATGTTTGTAATTGCTTATTCAAACTGCTTCATATAAAGGGGATGTCATGTTTAGAACTGTTTATCAAAATTACCTCAATCAAAACTTAAGTACTAATTTTAACAAGTAATTGAGGAGACCTATCAATTTTGTCGGTAAAGTAGAAAATAAGAAGTCAGAAGTTATAAAAACAAGTCTGCATATGCAAAAAAGGTCCAAAAATCACATCAAGGTTTCTCTAAACATTTCAAATTTGTATATTTGCGCAGAAAACAAGAGAAAAAACGCTTAAAAAGGTTATTCCATAGACCTTATTCTTTACTAATGGTTTGTTTTTATGTAGTTATACGGAGTATGATCCGACCCTCTGAAACGGCGCAAGGTCACAGCCCTCCATGACTGTCCACACAGCAGTAACCATTAAGTGACCAAGAAAATACTTTGTAGACAGACACCTACTAAGATCGAGGTACAGTACCTGTCCTGCAGCACGGCAAAGATTACATGCCAATTTTAAGCATCCAAATCCAAATGCTGAACAATCTTCTCATTCATGGATCCTTTCATTTCCTGCACAAAATCCGAAAAATGAGATAAGAAATTTAACCTACTGGAAATGTAGTCAGCATGCTTGTTAATGGTTATTGTCACAATATACCCAGTAAAAGTAAGAACACGATTAAAACTCCAAACTAAAGAAAGCAAGTCTCTAGCTTGCTGGAAAGTCAATTTCCAACTTCATGTTCGTGACGAATCATAATTTTCAATATGCAGTTGATGGAATCAAGACTTCTTTCCATTGACCCCGTTTCCTTATGAAAGTATCCAAAACCCGTTTGTCTTTTTACCTTTTCCGTCTTTATTATCCTCGGAAGTGTTATCCAAGCTTTACACAAAGCCACTTCTTCAGGGGTCCATGGTTCCTTAACGTCTTTGTCAGTAAAGGTGAACACGTGTAGTTGGAATTGTGTGTGTTGTCTGGGATGTTTGGATGATGCATCAGATTTCCGGATACTAGTGTCATCCGAGATAGTTTCTTCTAGTTGTCCGGTTTGTTTGGTTGTTTAGAATTGGATAGATAGCTGTATAAAAGACACACTTTTTGCTTTTAGACCAACTTTCAATGGAGAAACCTTTTTGGGTCGACCTAAACCATTTCGACACGTATTATATGTCACTACCTGTGTTCATTTACATATCTAGTGGCGTCGTTCTTCAGGAGCTAGATTAAACACTTTTCGTTACATTGGCCTACGCCATATTTTCAAAGAGCAGACTATGATGCATGTGTTTGTTCGATAGTGTTTTTTAGTGTACCACATCAAATTTCCCGTCGGCACAAAAGAAGTTCTATTTTTTAAAGGATTTATACCAGTGAATATAACATAACATTCAAATTAAGATCAACAAACATTAACGTTCAAGCGACACAAAAGCAATACATAGTTCTCAAATTCCATAATGCAGCCAAACATACGCACGTTAAACATACATAGCTTTATAACAGGCCACGTTTAAAACGTGTTTTGGATCCTTGGTGATAATCTAGCTAAAATGAGCCTTGAATCTTCAAACGGTAACCTTTGGAGATCACATACAACCTGGAAACAATACAAACATTAAAACTTAAAAAATATACTCGATCTATAATAGAAATTCTTGCTAGAAAGCAGTACTCCTAAACTAGAATAGCGTGTATATTCCCTACTTAATTCATAACATCAAGCTTCATACGGCCTCTTATGTCATTCTAAAACTAACCTGTATTGAAGTTATAACAGCAATCTCTACTGTAGCCACATATCCAACAAGTTGACACGTCGTTCATAGGTGTGTAAACAGAGTCGAGTTGGTTGGGTTCGGGTGAAATTCAGGTCAAGCTATCTAACATACCCGAAGCTGACTCAATTTGAACTCAGGTCAAACCTCAGGTGGAGCAGAGTCGAACCAGGTCAACTCCAGTCGGGGATGGTCAAGACCGGGTCGGATATGGTCAAACCCGGATCAGGAAGGGTCATACCCGGGGTCAGAATGATCAAATCCGGGCATGGCAGGGTCGGTTACATCCGGGTCGGGAAGGGTCAAACCAGGGATGTGGCACGATCAAACGGGCACAAACCGGGGTTGTTTCTATTATCTTACTGAAATTTGAATAACACATAAAGCTAACTCGTTTGGGCACATAAGGCTTATCACTTTAGAGTTTATGGCTGTAAACAAGCCACACGCTCAAGTGTAATAAACAAATCAGTGCATCATATTTTCCGGTAAAATTAAGCAAACCCAGACACCCTCGACATACTATATCTTGTGTCCTAAATTATCCAACAAATAAACAAGAACAACATATAGAATAAAGGATCATACCAGCTAGATTCTTAGTTATAGCCCTCATATCGCCACCACATTCTAGCCACGTCCAATTCCAACGTGTTTATACCACGGCTAACAACCTGAATACATAACAAACAAATAATTCATAGTCAGTATCATATGACAAAAACTAAAACAGTTGGTAGAAAACAGACGGACCCTGATTATTAGACATTTTCTTTAACAAAAATCGAGTTAGAAAGCTAGTGGCCCCTGTACACGATCTTCTCGAGATAAATGATCCTACAACTCTAGATTTAACCAAACATTTCTATCAAGGATGTTTGGATAAGCTTATCTGGTTATCAGCTTACTGAGACTTAGATAATCTAATAAGCTCATTCCAGAGTCCAAGCTTTTAAACATAGAGCTTAAGGACATTAAGAAGCCTTATATTCAAGTTAATGAGCTCAGAGAAGCCAAAAATTAAAAAGGTCAATACAGCTCATATTTAGAAGTGCGTACTCCTTATCACCTTAGAACTCATAACAAAGGGATCGGTTGTAAGTATCAATATATAATTTGATCATGTACCCTCGGTTTTATATGCTTGGTTTCACGAGTTCTGTATTTCCGTAATCAATCTACTGGAATGTAACTTAAGTGACAAATTGAAAACGTCACGAGTGACCTTGTTCTTTGTGCTGCACTTATTTACCAAATACCAAATGATGTGACAAGCAAGAATGGAGCTAAAGTTACACACAGCTTGGTTCACTTCGGAAACTTCAAAACCCAAATTCTATGATCAACATCAAGCAATTCAAGTCTTCTAAATTAAGTACATCAACAAAAAGAAAAACTGCTACTAAATCAGAGTCTCGATTGTGTGCATGATTTACAGAAACCAATCTCATCAATATGAACAGAAGCATATATAATGATACCGCGTGATATTGAAGCCACTACGGTGAAATCTTAGTTACACGACGAAAAAATCAAAACGTTGGTGAATATGACGCCATACTTGTGGATGGTGGAATCAGGTGGTGAACAAATAGAGACACAGGGTAAAAAGGGGAAATAGTTTATGTCATAATTTGTAAATTGTAAAGCTTGAAGGAGAAAGGTACACAAGGGTATAACTATAATGGTACACCAAAAGAAATAAGCTTATCAGATTATCCAATTAATTAAACTAATCCAAACTCTATATATATCAGCTCAAATTTATTCCCATCAGGTCTATTTGGTAAGTTGATATTAGCTTATGCGCTTATCAGACTATTGATAGATGAAATAGACGATACAGCACATGTGTATGAGCACATAACGCTTATCATCTTAGATCTTATAACAAGCCATAAGCTCACATAGGCTTATGAGCCACAAACACTTTCTTATATAAAACTAATCCAAATACTTTCTTATATATCACCTGACTTTCAAGCCATAAATTTCTACTTAGGGTGTTTGTTTTAGGTTTCTAGGTTTATCAGCATACTAAAAATGCTTAAAAGTCAATAAGCTCCCTTACTCGAACAAACAAATAAGGTTAAGTAAATAAGCTTATAAGTTCCAAACAAGTAAGCCTATCAGCTTATCCAGTTAAATAACTTCATCCAAAAATTTTCTTACATGAAACTTTTTTTAAATAATCAGTTAATAACTTGTTACTTGTAAGACACGTCAAACAGATATAACCAATAAATCAACTACGTATTAGTCACTCTGAAGTTCTTCGAGCCTATGGCAAGAAATAAGCCATAAACTAAAGTTTATAAACTTAGACATCCCAAAGTAACTTATCAGCTTATCCGATAAAGGATGCTAACCCGAACACCCTCTTACACTGCTACACAATAGTCCCAGTCAATTTTTATAAAATGGGTCATTTGAGTTGCTTTTATCTCAAACGGGAAAGGAAATATCAGAACTATCGATATGATTGTTTCTAATGCATACACCCTATCAAATCATATCCTAGAAAATTTCAGATTGTTCTCATAAAAAACATTGTTTAGTAATCCTAACAAACACATGAATCTCTAATAATGTATTTTAGTAAATAGACAAAAAAGGGGCTGTTTTCACCTGTTACTTAGACCGATCAAGGCATCAAGCTATCCTTTTTCACTACCCTCAATAACAGTAATTTATTCACAAGCTGCCCATTATTAAAATATTGTTGTTTTTGTAATCATAGGTAACATTTTACCTTTTGTGAAGATTTAAAATAATAAAATGGATGAAACTGTTCCGCAAAAATATTCATACAACCTCTTAAAAACATTACTAGTTAAGAATGAGTAGCATTACCTCAGCAGAAACCTCAGGACGAGTGAGTACCGAAACATCAGGAGAGTCATACTCGAGCGACACATACCTTACGGGTTGATTTATGTTAAATACAAAACTGGCCATTGCTTTCTTGTTAAAGGGACAACCACTCAATTTTAGCTATCTTGGTTTTCGTGCACCCTTTCAATAGCTCCTGGAGGCCTACATCAGTTTCTCCTGTATTTCTTAGAAAGAGTGATCTTAGTTTATGACCATACTTCCCAACATATCTTAAACCCACGTCCGTCAACCCACCACCAGCACAAAGCCCTAAATCCAGCCTCTCGAGTTTGCTGCAACCCATAAGCATTGCTCGAACCCCATTGTCAATAGGAGAATCAGTTATACCGTCTTCACTAGCCCACGAAACACGGACCTCACGCAGATTCTGCAAGTGAGTTCCTACACACTCGAGAGCTTCATTTGAAATATCTAAGAGAGAAACCTCTAAATACTCCAAATCAGGACATCCGTGTGCAATAGCCATGAGTCCCAAGTGAGTCACTCCCCCACCATGCTTAAGTTTGCGCAATTTCTTACAAAACTGACCAATCATTTGACATCCGATATCTCCACATATATCCTTGGTACGTAGAACTTCCAAATTGGGACACCTCTGAAAAAGGTAACATTGGCAAACTGAAGCAAACGTTCTGCATTTGAGATCAAGTTCTCGTAACTGATTGAGACAAGGGAGTAGAAAAGGGAATGCATCTTCTCTCCAATCATCAGTAACTAAACTACGAATACTGGAAGGGAATATAAAATCACTACAATCTCTAAGCTCGTTAACCTAGCACCTAGCGTTTCGGCCAAACGTTGAAAATCAGAAGAAGTGACAACCATGTTGCGAAGAGACAGCGAATTCAAACGACGTGCTGGACCCACGGGTCGAGCTGGAAGCTACATTTGATAGGAGGATGAAACCGTCCGTATTCATAAAAAGACTTGAGTGTTATCGACTCGATATTAGGGAACCTTAGAGCTAAACGTTGGTAATACTTCTTAGAGACTAATGAAACAACAGGATTAAGGTTGGGGTGCAAGTGCATTACAGTATCAAAAACTAACTCAGAACCCATAATTCAATTTTTAAGGTTTTAATCTAGTAATCAAACACTTACCTATGCCGGTAAACGGAATTTTGAATAGCCGGTGAACAGAATTTTGAATTGCCGGTGAGGGTTTAGAGTGTGAATTTTATGGTTTATTTATTGGCCCATTTTGATAGGATGAATTTTAACTTAAGGGTGCGTTTGGTTTATAGGTTTGGTTATTTATATTATGGAATGGAAATGATAATCAAGTTAGAGATATTAAAAGGTTTGGAATAGAAACAAAAATTTGTTATAAATTTATGTCATAATAATATAAATAATTAATAATATGTGTTGTAAAAGAAGAACAAATTTTACATTTTAATTTTACAGTCAACAAACTAATGTACCAAACAGTTTTACTAAAAAAATACAACTTTTAGCTTTTTAGTGAACAGCTTACGGTCAACAGCTTATAATTAACAAAATTATTTTTAAATTTGGCAAAAAAAAATGTGAAAAATTAGTAGGGAAATTTAATTGATAAAAAAAAATGGCCTAAAAGTATATGTGTTGAATTTAAACAAAACTTTTTTTTAAAAAAAAAGTAATTAATAAAGTTTAGTAATTAAATTTTGAATAATGTGTTTGATTCTTATATAGTTCTAATATGTTATTCGATCAAAAAGAAATGTAGTAAAAGGTCCAACTAAGCAAGTTTCTATGAAATTCTTATAATGCACAAAAGATGCTGAAAAGTGGTCTCAAAATTGCTTCACATTTATCGCCTGCTATTTTTGTACGTATAGGCTGATTAGTATCATTTTTAATTTTTATTAAGTTATGCTAAGCGTTTGAACTTTTCATATCTCTATATAATATAGTAAGCAAAAAGAAAATAAAATAACGAATATGAATACAGTTCATCTTGTATTTACTTAAAATCTTCATGTCTTTGTTAGATCTTGGTGGTTTGAAGCGTTTTCCTTCCTTTTAATCTTGGTGGATTAATTTACTTTATAGATTTAATTAGTGGGTTCTTTCTATATTATCTTGTTATATAACTTTATAAATACTTAACGTCAATAACTTAATCTATCCAAACACTTAACATAGTTAAATTCACTTCAAAATCTATCGTAACACTCAAATTCACATCATATTTTGGTATTAGAAACCATGTATGTTTGTTTCTCCTATTTTTACCTAGTTTTCTTTCTGTTTACACTTACCAAACACCTATTCCCTTAAAATGGCTATACCCAGAAATCATATCGTTGAAGAAGCTCACAACATACGCCGAGATAGGCAAATTGAAGTCCTCCAAGGACAACTGATATGGTTCTTCAAATGTTAGAGGCAATAAAAGGGATAAATAGAGGAAATGGTGGTAATGGAGATTTAAGTGAGGAATCTAGTTAGACCAGCAAATCCTCAAGTGAATCTAATGCTTCTTCATAAAGAGGGCAACGTAATACGAAGCGTGGAGATTATTCAATAGACATCAAAGTTAATCCACCAAAACATGAAGGTTCCTTAAACCCTGGTGAATTTCTTGTGCGGGTTCAAACCATGGACATAAGCATTACGTTAAAGGCTATGATGACAAAAGGCACTAATTTTGGTTGTGGTTAAGCTTAAGAAGTATGCTTCGTTGTGATTTGTGAATGTTGAGCATGAAAGGAGACTTGATGGAAAAGAAGAAGATTAAGACGTGGTCTAAGATTACATAATGTATGAAAAAAGGTTTGTTCCTCATTCCTATAAGCAATAACTTCACATTCAAATGAGCAGCCTAAAACAAGGAACTAATGAGGTCGTATATTACATAAGGGAGTTCGAACAAATCAATATTTGTATTAATGTAAGGGAAGCTAAATGTGACAACTCGGGTTTTGACGGGTTAATAGTCATCCGTTGATTTTTATTCATGTGTTAGATTATGTGCTCTATGTGATGTATGTGCTTATGTGTGTGATTTTTTGAATGAAAATGGATGGAATGAGGTACATGATTCGTAAATCATGGTACAAGTTGGAAACAAAACGAAATGAAATGAAATAAAATGAGTCTAGAAATGAATTGTGGAAAAGCTCGGATATCGTTTTATAAGGTTTCTTGTATGTATGTATTAAGCATATATTATATGTATTACATAAGTTTAAGAGTTACTTTCCATATTTATAAACTTTTAAAAATGAATGTTAGTTCAAAAATCTCGTAAAAAGTCGAAAAATTAACGTAAGGCTTTCGGGTTTTGGCCTGGAGGTAACCCGAGGGTACCACTAAGTTTAGTTAAGATTGAATAACAGTAGGTGGAGTATAAAAGTCGGCCAAATAGGGGTTTTGGGTTTTGGTCTTTTGGTTGGGCGGCTAAAAGAAAGAAAGAAGGAAAAGCCTAAAAACAGGCCCAATGGACTTGAAATGGGTTTGGGGGCGTTTAGGATATGAGCAAACCCATCCCATAATCAAACTTATCATATTTTTACTCTCTTAAACAGCCTCTTGGTCGAAATCAACAATGGTGGCCTATCTAGGGCTTCAAAAATAAAGATCTTCCACTTATTTTTAAGGTAAAACCTTCAAAACCCTTGTTCTATTAGTGATTTTAATTAATCTAATCGTGTAATTAATCTTATGATGGATTAGGGTTTGTGAGTTTTCTGAGATTGTTGAGATTAGGGTTCATATGAATTGATTAATTTAGTTATTATGAAGATTAGTGATGGTAATTAAGGTCGATTATGGCGATGGTCGAGGACCTTTTGATTCTGTTTCATATTCGTCTATTCTTTCATTAATTCAACATATCCGTTTGTTGGATTATGATTGGTGCTCCTTTTATTTTTTATTTTATACTGACGGAACATATCTTGGTTTCACTTGTGAGACCCATTTCTTCTTCAACCAATCATTTGTCTGTATTGTATAGGTTTCTTTTTTTCGTATCAGTTGGGATTCGCATGCTATTGTAGGTAATTATTCCATTGTCGATTGATTTCTTCAAGACAGTGTGAGGGTTTTGAGCGATTTTGGTTTTGTTTGCTTCTACATACACTAGATGTTTGGTGGTGCCTTTGATTTGTTTTGCTTCTTCATTACAGATTTCTCTATGCTACAGTAGCATTTCGATTCTGTTGTGTCCTTATTATTCTTGGGTCTGCAGTTTGTGAAAGTTTTAAGTTTTCCAGAATTGCTCTTCTTATTGTGGTGGGAATTTCAGGCTTCGTTGGGTTAAGTTGTTAGTTTGGTTAAAGTTCCAGGCTGTTTTTATTCGGTATTTGTGTTCTTTGCAAGTAGCAGGGCTCTTGTTTAAGTTTTGGTATTGGTTTGTTTTGGTTGGTATTTCAAACATATCATCATCTTCAGTTTGTCACTTTATAAAATCAAACCCAGATCTGGTGGTGGTACCGGATAACTAGTATCAGTTGTCGAAGTTAGGTGGTAGGGGATATCTGACGAGAGTTTCAAGATGGTTATGGTTTTTTGTGTTGTTTACCGAGATTTGGTGGGTATAGAATTTATAGGCGGGTTTGTGGTGATGGTGGAGTGTTTGTTCCGAATCTAAAAACCCCAAAACCATTGTTGGAGACGACAGAACGATTTGTTGATTTGTGGTGATGGCTCGATAGTGGTGGTTGTTAGTTGAAGATTTGAAGGTGTTTGATGGGACATAGATTGATATGAAGATAAAGATGAGATTGGTGAATGTGTATATGTGGTAGAAAATAGAGATTGATATAAATATGGATTAAAAGTTGGATGATGAGATGAGAAGAAAAAGATAAAAGATGAATTTTGGTAGAAATGAAGATGAGATGATATGAATATGTAATGATATGAATATGCTATAACTTTTGGTAGGTAAAAAGATGAAACTTAGATTTTGATCATATGAAGTTAAATGTGTGTTTGTTAATGTGTTATAGATGTTAAAAGACAAAAATACGCTTATATGTAATAGTCAATTGTTAGTCAACTAACGTTTGGGACCAAAAGTGTTACGGGTCAGCAAAATAGGACTAGATCCGTTACTTTTCAAATGCCGGGATCAAAACCGTTATACCCGCCAAACCATGAGGACGAAACATGTACTTAACACTATAGGTAACAAGTATTGGTGTGGGCATGTACTAGAAGGATTGGGTTCGAAAAATGTTAACCCGAATTTGAGTTGATATGTATTTTAATATTTTTTGGCTAAGTTGTGCAAGTGATATAAACTTTCATGTTTAATATTTGAATTCTCTTAAAAGCTACATTGTTACTTTCGTCGATACGAAGAATCAAAATATTAAAATACATATCAACTATAGATATTTATAAAAAACAAAACAATATTTCATTCAGGTTCAGACTTCAAACCACATTTTACCGGTAACAAATGGTAACTTGGTTCCGAAACAAAACATCTTGGTGAAACAAACATACCTAAAATGTAATTTAAATTTAGACACATGAAAATCATTGCATTGAAACATTATCAATTAGTGTAGATTTAGGCTTCTTTGAATATGGATTGATGTGCGTTCACATATGGATTGGTGTTGGTGTTTTAAAAAAGTTTCTAATCTTGAAAGTGTTTTGAGATTGAACGTTAGGTGTTGTATAATTTTTGATATAGTGATTTTGATTCAATTTTATGTTGTAAATATTAAAAAAAACATTAGGATGGAAGGAGTGGTTCACTCTTACTCATCGTCACCTCGATAACACATCAGCTTTTTTCTCTTCAGTTACACAACTCACTCCTATTTACTTAAAACCGTAGTGGGCTCACAATTAATTAAAATATACACTTTATACTAAACATACCTACTAAATACTCACCAACACTCACAAACCAATAAAAGAAAAAAAATATCACACAAATACAACTCACCAAATGTAAGTAAACCATTTTTAAACAACTCATGCATGACTTGGTGGAGGTATGACACTCGTGCGTAAATCACTCCCACTCGGTCTTGACTTCACCACGTATCGTCTAGCCTTATAATAATCGAATAAACCAAACAACCCGACTCAAACCCTTACCTTAAATTTTAGAGATAATTCCACAAATCATTCTTAAATTTTGATCATTTTATAGATTTCGTCTCAAATATTTTAGAAGTGCTGATATCGTACCAAAATCAAATGATTCTGGTCCATTTTCATCCAAACATTTGATCATTTTGCAGGTTTCGTCCTAAATATATTGGCCATTTTGTAGGTTTTGCCCAAAAATAAATTCAGGGACGAAACTTGCATTAAAATTTCCAAACATGAATGACCTTTGCACTTTCATAACGTTTAGAACGATACATGCAATTTGGCTAAATTTTAGAGACAATTTATGCAATTTAATCTAAAATTTAAGTTAGAAACCATGAATAAATATATGGGCCATGAGAACACTAGTACGTACTAAAACTAAACACATCCAAACTCTCAAAACCCTAACCTGCGATTGTAAATTCCGTTCACTGACGTTGGTAAATTTCTAAATAAACCTTAAAAAAGAACATGGGTTCTGAGTTAGTGTTTGATTGTATAATGCACTTGAATTCCGACCTTAATTCTGTTGTTTCATTAGTTTCTAAGAATATTATGATATCGATTGTTTAACACGTAAACATGTTACCGTACACGTTGATTACCTCCGAGGCCCCGAACGTGTTAGCCGTAGATTTCCTAATCTCTAGTCGTTAACACTAAAGTCTTATTCATACGGAGATAAGTCTTATTCATATGGAAGTAGGGCTTTTAATCCTTGGTATGGACCACGATATCGAAGGTTTATTAACATCATAAAAATTATATAAAACCTTAAACGAGATCAAAGCACACATAGCGGAAGCGATTTAACAAGAGCATAATAATAACACAATTATAATTAATCATATTAGGGTTACATACCTTTACGCTAAAGCAAATCCACAAGACGAAGAACGAATCACCAATTCGGGTTTATACCGTAATACACCAAGATATAGTCTAAAGTAAGACTATATTACGATCTTGTACACACGTAATACAACGAGATAACCGTGAATCTAGCACGTGAAAACCGAGCTACAATGCTTGTAAATAATCTACCCAACAACCCTAGAGAGGGGCTAGGACTAGATTATTAACACAATCGATCAACCAAGAAAACCAACCGAAAACCCCTTCGTGGTTACCCCTTGCGATCGGCCAAAACATAGAGGAGAGGAGAGATTCAAGTTATGAAGATTATGAGGGATAAGGAGGTGTATTTATTGGCCAAAAATCCAATGTATCCCAAGTAAATAAAAGGCAACTTTTGCCCCCCCCCTGGAGCCCTAACCGACCGAAGAAACACCCCTTGTGGGGTGTTCCGGAACTTTCCGTCCTTCTTCCTTTTTATTCGTCTTACTATATATTATTTTAACACTCTTTAATATTTAACTATTAATTAATTAACGATCGTTAAAGTTATATAGTTATTTGCTCGGTTTAATTTAATAAATATAATAAATATATTTATTAAATGAATTAACTCTTTACGTATTGAGTGCAATCCCATAATCTCGAGTTCAATCCTATCACACGACTATTAAATATAAGTCCATAAACTTATAGCTACCACTTGGACATATTTTGAATATCGTGATTACATTGACTAGCGTCTAGTTACACTTAGCAATGTCTCTAGTACAACTCGAGTAAGGTTTCCTGGACAAAACCTTTTAACGATTCCGCATCGTTATTATTATCCTTTTATTTATAATACAACGTTAATAAGGATATGGATCTCAGTCATTCCTTTCATTAACCATTCTGTTTCTCGTTCACATATTCAACAAGATTACAAAAACAAATTTGGGTGTGGCCACACAAACATCTTACTAATCCCACGAGGGGCCCATCTGTATTAAACTCCAAAGCGAAATTAGAGGAAATAAATTCCATATTGACTACGAGCAAAACTTATAAATTTTGCAACACTTCCGAAAATAATCGTTATAGCTACCAGTTACGTTTAGCATTAGATTATTCTACAGAGATGCACTAGATTCACAACAGTTTCCTGGTATCTCAAGTCTAAGGATAACTATTTATGTTTTACTTGATGACAAAGATCCATAAAGTAAAAACATATAGTTGGGATAAGTCCAATATTCGATTCATCAAACATCATCAAAAATTGATCAATATACTTTTAAGTATACTCTATCACTATTTTGATTTGTCTTAATTTAATAATATTCCCATATTGTTGGGAATTATTTGTAATGTGGCAAGTACCGTTAGTATAAGTACTGTTAGTGTTGGCAAGTACCATTAGTGTTAACGCGGTACATTGCAAGTACTGTTAGTGTAAGTACAACTACTGCTATATTGATTAGGACGGATATATCTTTAAAAAAGACATGTCATAGTTATAGTTAGAGTATATCTTCTGTGATATACTTAATAGTATAGAATATTGATAATATATAGTGTGTGATATATTTATCTTTATAGAATATTCAAATAGATTCTAGGGTTCTTTACTGTATAAAAAGAACATAGGTACGATGATATTGATGTACCTCACTTAAGTCGATTAATATAAGAATCGAATAGTTAAAAGTAATTTTGTTCTTCTTTGCTTTATAAGTTAGATTCCGCATAACTTATTTGGTTGAGTAAGAGTTCTCAAAGTGTTCTAGTTTGATTACAAACTATTATACTAATTCTTAGCAGAATATAGATCCATTCAGTGGGATCAACATGTGGTATCAGAGCTTGATGAGAAACTCTGAATAAGAAGAACACAACCCTAAATCCCCGCTCACACAAAATCAATGTCTCAATCCGGTGATAATCCTCACTTGGGAGAAACTCCAGATCCTGATCCCATAACTCAGGGACAACCTTAAGTTGTGCATCCTGCACCTCCACCAACACAAGGAGCACAAGCTACAGATGCTGTAGTCACTCATACAACTACACCTTCTTCCCATACTCTCTCTGCTGTTAAACTTCCTGTTCTAAAAAGTGATAACTATGAGACATGGGCAATGTAGATGGAACATTACTTGAACCACACAGATCATACTTTGTGGCAGGTTATTAAGAATAGGAATACTCCAAAGAAGCTGTATTGGTTGCCTGATGGTACATGCTATGCTTTACCCGCTGTCATTGCTGAAGAGGTACAAGCAGAGATCAGAGAAAGAAAGGCCAGAACTGCTTTGGTTATAGCACTTTAAGAAGATACCCTACCTAGCTTTCATCACTTCAAGGATGCAAAGGCTATGTAGGATTCCATCAAGATTAGATTTGGAGGCAATGATAAATCTAAGAACATGAAGAAGATTGTTTTGAAACAAGAATTTGATAGCTTTTCAATTTTCAGTACAGAAGGAATCCATAGTGGTTATGGAAGGTTCAATAAATTGCTAATTCAACTGGCAGTTCATGGGCTAGTAATTCCTAATGAAGAAGCAAATCTAAAATTCTTAAGAAGTGTTCCACAAGAATGGAAAGTAATGGCCATGCACTTCATCACAAGGGATGATTTGGATACAATTCCATTTGATCATCTCTATAACAATCTTAGAGTGTACGAGATGGATGTTAAAGGCATTGAAGTGACTAAAGCACCAGCAACAACAAAGTCTAACTTGGCTTTTGTGTCAGAAGGAAACAATGGTCTTTACTTCCAAAATACCGTTGGTGGATCAAGTAGCGGTACTTACTTCTAAAATATAGCTGGTGGATCAAGTAGCGGTTACTTTCAAAATATTGTTGGACAAGATAATAGACCAAGGTTAACCCTCAATGACTTGTTCCAAATGGATGATGCTGATGTTGAAGAGATGGATCTCAAATGGCAAGCTGCTATGATCTCAGTAAGATCCAATAGGTTCTTCAAAAAGACTGGAAGGAAGATGACTGTTGATCCTAATGAACCATTAGGATATGACAAATCCAAAGTTGAATGCTATAACTGTGGAAGGAATGGACACTTTGCCAGAGAATGCAATAGAGATAAGGATGAAAGGAGCAGTCAAAAGTCCAAGAACAGCTATAGAACTAGTCCAAGGATCTCTGAAAGCCTTCCGAAAGGAGATAGCAGAAGTCCTAAAGGATCCAAAGCATTGGTGTTTGTAGATGGAGTGGTTAACTGGGCTGAAGAGGAAGAAGAAGAAGAGCTTGGTTTGATGGCTCTCTCTCATGAAGATATTAAGGTACACCCTTGCTCTAAAGACTGTGTTCTTAAATTTAATAGTCTAAAAGTAGAACATGATGAACAATTTCAAAAGGTTAACACTTGTAAAAGTAGAACATGAGAAGAAAAGGATGTTATGTTTGTGGTAGTCTAAATCATTTTATCATAGATTGCACTTTACATGAAGATAAAATTGCCAAACAAAAGGCTGCACAAAAAGTCACAAAGAAAGGTTGTGAAAAAATGCACAGGTTAAAAGGCACATGGGACCTAGAGGTGACAAACCTAAGTTTGATCATGCTCAGAAGGGAAATAAGCATCATAAGGTTAGTAAGACCAATCACACGCTCACTACCAAGGACTTTGTTCCAAGAGCAGTACTTATGAAACAAGGTTTAGTACCTTTGAAGTCTAGCAAGCCAAGTATCGGCAAGCCTAGAACTACAAGTACCGATCGACCAAAAGCAAATATTGCTGTTCAAAAGTCTGGTAAACCAGTGTCCCATAAACCTTCTAGAAGTTAATTTGAAATTGTTAAATCACCTAGAAGTAAGCCTCAAAACAAACAAGTGCAAATGTGGGTTCCTAAAAGAGAAAAACCATGTGTTCAAGCAAGTACCGCTAAAGCAGTACTTAAGTCAAAAAAACCTAAGCACATAGAATCACCCTATGTCTTTGACTATATAACTGAAACCATGAAGTATAAGAGTAAGAGTAGCATTACTGGGAATACTACTGTCTTAAGTATGTAGGTCCCACAAGATCCAAGCCAAATGTTGCTTGGATCCCTGTTGAAAACTAATGAGTTTTGTTTATGCGTAGGGGCATCTAATTGTTGAATTGAAAGATAAATGTATTGTTGATAGTGGATGCTCAAGGCACATGACAGGGAACAAAGATTTCCTTGCTGAATTTGAAGAATTCAGAGGTGGACCAGTAGCCTTTGGTGGTAGTAAAGGCAGGATCACTAGAAAAGGAAAAATCAATATAGGGAAGTTGGAATTTAAAGATGTGTTCTTTGTAAAAGAATTGAATGAATTCAATCTCTTTTCAGTATCACAAATGTGTGATAAAAAGAACAAGGTGCTCTTTACTGATACAGATTGCTTAGTGCTCTCCAAAGACTTTGAGATGCCAAAAGAATCTCAAGTACTGCTTAAGGTACCCAAGCAAGAAAATATGTAAACCTTTAATCTTTATACTATTACCTCAACAGGTGGCATTACATGTTTGTAGGCTAAAGCTTCTAATGATGAGTCTAATTTATGGCATATGAGGTTAGGTCATGTGAATTTCAAGAACCTTAATAGATTGGTAAATGGAAATTTGGTTAGAGGGTTACCTAACAAATCTTTTCAAAATGACTTCACATGTACTTCTTGTCAAAAAGGTAAACAGCATAGAGCTTCTTGTAAGACCAACACTGTCAATTCTGTGACTAAGCCTTTGCAACTTTTGCATATGGATTTGTTTGGTCCAGTTTCTATTAGAAGTATTAGCCATAAGACCTTTTGCCTAGTTATAACTGATGATTTTAGTAGATTCAGTTGGGTTTTATTTTTAGCTCATAAGAATGAGACCAATGAATTACTGAAGGACCTTATCACTTTAGTTGAAAAGTAGTTCACTAAGCAAGTCTTAATCATTAGGACAGATAATGGGACAGAATTTAAGAATGCTGAATTTGATGAATTCTGTAGGTCTAAAGGAATCAAGAGGCAATTTAGCAATCCTATGACTCCACAGCAAAATGGAGTAGTTGAAAGGAAAAATCGGACACTAATTGAGGCTGCTAGGACTATGCTAGCTGATTCTATTTTGCCAAATACCTTTTGGGCAGAAGCAATCAATATTGCATGTTATGTGTTAAATAGAGTCTTAGTGACCAAGCCTCAAAACAAAACACCTTATGAACTTTTGACTGGTGTTAAGCCAACCATAAGTCACTTAAGACCTTTTGGGTGTCATGTGTCTATTTTGAATATTCTTGATCAATTAGGGAAGTTTGATGGAAAATCTGATCCAGGATATCTTGTAGGATATTCTTTGCAAAGTAAAGCATATAGGTTTTATAACTTGGCATCTAGAAAATTTGAAAAAAATGCCCATGTTAATTTCTTAGAAAAGAAGCCCAATGTTCTAGGAATAGGTTATGCTTGGATATTTGATTTGGATTATCTAACTAACTCCATGGATTACTATTCTGTGCAAAAATATTGTCAAACTAACAATGTAGGTGATGAGGCTGGTACAACAAAGTTAGGTACTGAAGAAGGACCTTCTTCATCAGATTCTCAAGATGACGATGTTCATGTTTATGTACCCAGTATGTCTACTATTTCTCCTATGGTTGCTAGTCCCCAACAAAAGCAACCAGTGTCATCCAATGATGATCAAGCCTCACAAGAGCTTCAGAGGCTTCAAGGTCAAGAAAAGAATGCTACAATTGCTTATAAGCATTCAGGAGAAGAATCTTTGGAATTACAACACTCAGCAGTACATATTCAACCTAGTGGTACCTCATCTGCAAGTACTGCTAAGTCAAATTCTGCAAAGTCTGTTGATTCATTAGAAGATATTTTACAAGCAATGGACAGTGAAGACGCTTATACTAGTCCAAATGAAGGGATCTTTTCTAAAGCTTCCTATGATGAGCAGGGTGCAGTAACTGATTTCAACAATTTGGAAAGTGAAATTCCAGTCAGTTCTATTCCCTCTCATAGAGTCAACAACAACCATCCTACTACACAAATTATTGGAGACCCAAAGTATATTGTGCAAACAAGAAGACTACTTCAAACTAAAACTGAAACTTATGCACTGGTGAGCTATGTCAAACAACAGCAGAGAAAAAATCGTAAGGATACTCAACATTGTTTGTTTGCTTGTTTCCTGTCACAAGTAGAGCCTAAGAATGTTTCTCAAGCTCTTGATGAAGAAAGTAGGGTAGATGCCATGCAAGAAGAAATCATGTTGTCACACGAACCATGCTACTAGCTTGATTGACTCGTGCAAGTAAGGTATGTTTTTATTTATTTCCTTAAAGTATAAGTTATGATTTCCCTTTTATATTGTGGATCACCTCTAATTTAGAAAACGTAAGTAGTCTTCATGGAATATGGTAGATTTATTTGAAGATCCTGTCATTTTTAAAGTTATATTTTTATTTAAATTTATTATAAAAATTCCAAAAAAATTTAAAAAAACTCAAAAAGTCACATGACCTCAAGTGACACCAAAAATAGTTTTGTTTTCATTATTTTTGTGTGCATATATACAATGTTGAAATTCTATATGGATCGAATTAAATGGATGTACAAGATAGATCGAAATTCAGATGAATATATAACCAATTTGAATTAGTTTATTAGAGTTACTGAAAATGATCGAGAAAATAAAGGAAAATCAACAATATCTTTTCCGTATGAAGAGTGTAACAATATAGTTACGTATAGTGACTCTAATGAAATATTAAGACATTTGATATCAAATGGCTTTGTGGAACTGTATACTTGTTGGTCAAGGCATGGTGAATTATTATCCGAGGATGACACGGTTGATTCAGATGATAGCGAGGACGACGACGCTGACTCGTAAAATAGTGGCCATGATAACTTAGATGAAATGCTACATGATTTGAAGGGTGCAATAGATGATGATAATCATGCCAAGTTTCAAGAATTGTTTGTTGATGCAGAAATACCGTTATATGTCGGGTTTAAAAAGTTTAGCAAACTAAGTGCATTATTGACACCTAATGGTGTTTGTGGAGACTTGTTAACCATCCCATGTGTGGGGGTGGGGCAAGTTTATCTTGTCTCATCCCCATTTAATTACGGGTACTCCTCGATTCTAGTTTCCTCGATTTACGTGCCCTCGGGTCGTTTTACGAAAAACGTTTTTATAAATTATGAATCAACGACACAAAACGAATCTAATAAAAATTGTCTCATCAAAAACGGAGTTCAAAAACGTAAATACGTAATCCTAAGGTTTCCGGTTTAGTCGTAAAGGACGTTAAATTATAATCGTAAGTCCTAATCTCTTCTCGTAAATTTGTGAGTTTATGAACCAACACAAATTTAAAATTCCAAAATAATATTCACGGATAAATTTATTTCCTGAAATGTCGGACTGTCACCAAAACGGTGTATGTAAACGTAAGCACGTAACGTTGAATCCTCCGGTTTAGACGTAGTCGATGCTACTTCAAGACGTAAACCCAAATTTCTTCCCATAAATAAGTGAGTTCATATTATAACATTAAAATAATGTCTTAAATAAATATTGAGAATAAAATATAAACCATAAATTGACGGATTGTCACAAGAATCGTAACCAGCAGTTCAACTAAAGAAGGAATGATGGGATGAGAGCTGCTACTACCCCCAGAGGAGTTAAGGTCAATCCTCATTGTGGTCGTTGTAACATGTACCATATTGGGAATTGTCCTTCCGCGTGTAGCAAGTGTGGGAAGGCGGGCCATAAAGTTGCAGATTGTCGGTCTAGAGGTGTGGCTACAGGGGAAAATGCCACGAGAGTAATGGTTTGTTTTGGATGTGGAGAAAAGGGGCACAAGCAAGGGAACTGCATGAAAGCTGGAAAGAGACAGGGTGGAAATAATGCTGCTGCTGTATACCGAGTAGGTACCGTTGACAAACCGCAAGGTCCGAGTGTGGTGACCGGTACGTATCTACTTGACCCATGTTATGCTAGTGTATTATTTGATTCTAGAACCGACAAAAGCTTTGTAGATGTAAAATTTAGTCGCCTTATCAATAAAGAACTGGTAGTGCTAACGACTAACTATAATGTGGAATTAGTCGATGGAAAGATTGTTAGTACAAATTCTATACTAAAAGGGTGTACTTTGAAGTTAGGGAATTATGCCTTTGATATTGACTTAATGCCTATAGAGCTAAGATCTTTCGAAGTGATTATTGGGATGGATTGGTTGATGGCGCATAGTGCGGTGATTATTTGTGGAGAAAGGTTAGTCTAAATCCCGTTGAGAAATAAGGTTTTGACTGTGAAGGGTAATGAATGTACTTCTCGTCTGAGAGTTGTTAGAAATACGTTTTTAACGTATATTAGAAGTATCGGTCACTCTACAATATTATTAATGTTGTATAGCTCGTTGTTAATGTTAGCTTATTTAGTTAAGTAAAAACCGGCCCATGGGCTTGTCATGGGTCGGCCCAAGCCCATTAGTGGCTTGGATATAAATACCCCTTTCCACCATGGAAAGAGGTTGGTTGTTGGTTGTTTCACATTCGAGTTCAATAAACATACACATATTCTCTCTCACTTTCTCTCACTAACTTTCTCTCTCTAGAAACCTTCAACCCACCTTATTGATTCATAAGATTATCCATATTCTTCAATTGTTATCAAGAGCCATGGAGTGATTTAAGGTAAGGATTTGTGTTTCTTTTTAGTTTTTGATTGTATTAGTGATTTTTAGGAAAATCAACCTTGAATCTTGTAATTTTTGGTGTTTTTGTTGTTGGGATTAGTAGATAAGTGTTGGGTTTAGCTTATTTTGGTAGAAATCACAAAACTTTTTGTGGTTTTTGATCAAAAATCGGGTTTAGAATCGTTCAAAAGTTGGTGTTCTTGGTCTCGAAGTGCTTTTCCAGGTTTATTCCGAATAACAGATTATTCCGAATAGCAGCTTATTCCGAATAGCAGTTTATTCCGGATAGCAGATTATTCCGGATAGCAGATTATTCCGGATAGCAGATTATTCCGGATAGAAGATTATTCCGAATAGCAGATTATTCCGAATAGCAGCTTATTCCGGATAGCAGATTATTCCGGATAGCAGATTATTCCGGATAGCAGATTATTCCGGATAGCAGATTATTCCGGATAGCAGATTATTCCGGATAGCAGATTATTCCGGATAGCAGATTATTCCAGATAGCAGAGTATTCCGGAGCATATTACTCCGGATAGCAGATTATTCCGGATAGCAGATTATTCCGGATAGCAGATTATTCCGGATATCAAGGTTATTCTGGATAGCAAGGTTATTCCGGATAGCAAGGTTATTCCGGATAGCAAGGTTATTCCGGATATCAAGGTTATTCCGGATAGCAAGGTGTTGGGAATAAATTAAGGCCAGATCACTTGAGCGCTGACAAGAGTAAAACAAGCGTTGACAAGAGCAAAACAAGCGCTGACAGTTCAAGCATTGACAAGACAAAGTCAAGCGTTGATACATTGAAGACAAGCACTGATGGGAAGATATACTCTACGTGTTTATTGTATTCTAGATTACTTCTAGTAAAGATAGGAACAACAATGTATTTTTTATATTTATCTTTACCTAGAATAGCTGATACGTAGATTATTGTACAAGGCTTCTTATATCTATAAAAGAAGACCTTTAGGTTAATGTTTCATATAAGTTTTCATTCGTAAACTACTTTCATTGTAAGCAAGTTTGATATCATTAATCAAAGTGAAAGTTTGTTTATATCATTTTGTGTTCTTGTTTAAGTGTTAATTCCTTATAACACTTAGATTATCATAAGCATATACAAAAGTTTCTCTAAGTGTATTAGTTGATCTAATCTCGTATACATAAAGCTAAATCGATCTAAGTTTGGGATCAACAAGTGGTATCAGAGCTTATTGAGGAACTTTTGATCTTAAAGAACACAAGAACCCTAAAAATCACCAAAACCCTAATTTTCTCAAAAACCCTAACAACATCATGTCTGAAGCAATAACCTCCTCCTCCCCATCTTTACCAAACATCAAGATTCCCATGCTTGATGCAACCAACTTTGATTTGTGGAAATTTAACTTTGAGCAATATCTGGGGATCTATGACTACACACTCTGGGAGATCATTGAATATGGAAACACATTCGATAAAGCTCAAAAGATTGCTGATGCTATTACTCAAAGATCAGCTGTTGCTGGATGTTCTGAAGAAGATAAGAAAGAAAAACCTGGAGATGGTAGAGTTGTGTCTGCTGATGACATAGCAAAGAAAAGGGTCGACATGAAAGCCCTAAATATTCTGAAAGTCTCTTTGGGACAAGAGAACCAGCATAAATATAGAGGCTATGAATCTGCTAAAAACCTTTGGGAAGCTCTTGAAGTTGCATATGGTGGCGATGCAGACACTAAGGAAGAGAAGAAAAAGCAACTCATGCATGATTATGTTGTCTTCAAGGCTCAACCCAATGAAAAACTTAGTAGTGTGAGAAGCAGATTGCTTGACATTACAAGCAAGTTGTCCTTCATGGGGACACAACTTGGTTATGTTGACATTAATGCTACCTTTTTTAAAAGTCTTGGTGAGGCATGGAAGATTGAGGCAAGATCTATTCTTGCCAATAATACTTACAAGAGTTCCACGTTTGATGACATCTACAACAAACTGAGGTTATTGGAAGATGAAACTCTTTTAGAGCATGGAAGCAAGTCTACCAACAGTAACATGGCCTTTTTCTCTCATAGTGAAGGTCAATTCAATCAGAAGGACTCTTTCATACATCCAGTTACTGGATCATCTTGTGTCAGCGCTGGAGCATGTCCTGTCAACGTCTCCTTTTCAGACGCTGACACATTCAAAAGTGACTCACCAAGAGTTAAACCTGCTGGTTTAGATTTGGATACTGTATGTGCTTATATTGCTTCTTTGCCCAATGGTTCAGTGATTACATATGAGGACCTTGAGCAGATAAGTGATGAGCACTTGGAAGAGATGGACATTAAGTGGAACATGGCTCTTGCTAGTATAAGAGCAAATAGGTGGAACAGAAGGTTTAAGAAGAAGATGACCTTCAATGCAAAAGACACAGCTGGATTTGATAAATCCAAAGTTGAATGCTACAACTGTCATTGTATGGGGTACTTCATGAGGGAATGCAGATCTCCTAGAAGATCTGATGCTGGTAAACCCTCAAGTCAGGTTGTTAAAGCTCAGGATTCCAAAGCCATGGTTGCAGTTCAAGGAATTGATGGTATGGGATGGGACTGGAGCTATCTGGCTAAGAATGTTGAAGAGGATAAAGCTTTGGTAGCTGAGGTTGAAGAAGAAGAGCATGTTGAATATGCTCTCATGGCACACTCCTCCTCTTCATCTGATAATGAGGTATACAATGATGCTTTTTGTAGTAAAGGTTGTAGGTTAAACACTGAGAAACTTAACAAAGAGGTGTTAAGATTATTAAGTGATGTGAGTACTGAAAAGTGCAAACTGTCTAATTACCAAGTAGCTCTCACTCAAACTGAGGAAACCGTTTCTGAATACAAGAAAATGGAATTTGACTTAAAAGATAAAATAAATATCTTAAAACATGAGTTAAATGCTAGTATGGATATTAGAAACATCATGGAAAGGGTTAATGGTGAGTTACAGGCTAAATTAGATGAGGCCATTAAGAATAAGGATAATGTTGGCCTTAAAATTCAAAGATTTGATAGAGCCACTCAAACCCTAGGAGACTGTGTGTGTAAACAAAGGGATCCTAAGGACATGACTGGGATTGGGATGAATGATTACTCTTTGGTTCCACCACCAGCTGGTGATTGTTGGGAATAAATTAAGGCCAGATCACTTGAGCGCTGACAAGAACAACTCAAGCGTTGACAAGAACAAAGTGAGCGCTGACAGCTCAAGCGTTGACAAGTTAAAGTTAAGCGTTGACAGATTGAAGACAAGCACTGATAGAAGATATAAGCTACACGTTTATTATATTCTAGAATACTTCTAGTAAGGATAGAAACGACAATGTATTTTCTATATTTATCTTTACTTAGAATAGTTGATACGTAGCTTATTGTACAAGGCTTCTTAGTCTATAAAAGAAGGCCTTTAGGTTAATGTTTAATATCAAGTTTTATATAGTTTTCATTCGTAAACATCTTTCATTGTAAGCAAGTTCGACATTCATAATCAAAGTGAAAGTTTTGTTTACATCTTGTGTTCTAGTTTAAGTGTTAAATTCCGCATAACACTTAGATTTACAAAGCATATACAAAGGTTTCTCTACGTGTTATACTTGATCTAATCTCGTATACACAAAGCTAATCGATCTAAGTTTGGGATCAACAAGTGGTATCAGAGCTTGTTGAGGAACTTTTGATCTTTGAAGAACACCAGAATCATACACGAACACCAAAACCCTAATTTTCTCAGAAACCCTAAAAACACCAAAACCCTAAAAACATCATGTCTAAAGCAATAACCACCTCCTCTTCACCCTTACCAAACATCAGGATTCCCATGCTTGATGCAACCAACTTTGACTTATGGAAGTTCAACTTTGAACAATATCTGGGGATCTTTGATTACACACTCTGGGAGATTATTGAATATGGAAACTCATTCAATAAGGCTCAAAAGATTCAGGATGCCATTACTCAAAGATCAGCTGTTCAAGGATGTCCTGATGAAGATAAGAAAGAAAAACCTAGAGATGGTAGAGCTATAAGTGCTGAAGATATTGCAAAGAAAAGGGTTGACATGAAAGCCCTAAATATTCTGAAAGTTTCTTTGGGACAAGAAAACCAGCACAAATATAGAGGCTATGAATCTGCTAAGGATCTTTGGGAAGCACTTGAAGTTGCATATGGTGGTAATGCAGACACTAAGGAAGAAAAGAAAAAGCAACTTCTGCATGATTATGCTGTCTTCAAAGCTCAGCCCAATGAGAAACTGAGTAGTGTGAGAAGCAGATTGCTTGACATCACAAGCAAGTTGTCCTTCATGGGGACACAAGTTGGTGATGTTGACACCAATGCTACCTTTCTTAAAAGTCTTGGTGAGGCATGGAAGATTGAGGCAAGATCTATTCTTGCCAATAATACTTACAAGAGCTCCTCGTTTGATGACATCTACAACAAACTAAGACTATTGGAAGATGAAACTCTTTCAGCACATGGAAGCAAACCTAGCACCAGCAATATGGCCTTCTTCTCTCATAGTGAAGGTCAATTCAATCAGAAGGACTTTTTTATGCATCCAGTTACTGGATCATCATTTGTCAGCGCTGGAACAAGTCCTGTCAACGTCTCATTTTCAAACGCTGACACATTCATGAATGACTCCCCAAGAGTTAAACCTGCTGGTTTGGATTTGGATACTGTGTGTGCTTACATTGCTTCCTTGCCCAATGGTTCAGTGATTACATATGAGGACCTTGAGCAGATAAGTGATGAGCACTTGGAAGAGATGGACATCAAGTGGAACATGGCTCTTGCTAGTATAAGAGCAAATAGGTGGAATAGAAGGTTCAAGAAGAAGATGACCTCCAATGCTAAAGACACAGCTGGATTTGATAAATCCAAAGTTGAATGCTACAACTGTCATCGTATGGGGCACTTCATGAGGGAATGCAGATCTCCTAGAAGATCTGATGCCGGTAAACCCTCAAGTCAGATTGTTAAAGCTCAAGATTCCAAAGCCATGGTTGCAGTTCAAGGAATTGATGGCACAGGATGGGATTGGAGCTATCTGGCTAAGAATGCTGAAGAGGACAAAGCTTTGGTTGCTGATATTGAAGAAGAAGAGCATGTTGAATATGCTCTCATGGCACACTCCTCCTCTTCATCTGATAATGAGGTATATGATGATGCTTTTTGTAGCAAAGGTTGTAGGTTAAACACTGATAGACTTAACAAAGAAGTGTTAAAACTAAAAGATGATATGAGCACTGAAAGGTGTAAATTGTCCAATTACCAACTAGCTCTTACTAAAACTGAGAAAACCGTTTCTGAATACAAGAAAATGGAATTTGACTTAAAAGATAAGATCAATATCTTAAAACATGAGCTAGAGGGTAGTATGGATATTAGAAATATCATGACAAAGGTCAATAGAGACCTACAGGCTAAGTTAGATGAGGCCATTAAGAATAAAGATAATGTTGACCTCAAGATTCAAAGATTTGATAGAGCCACCCAAACCTTAGGAGACTGTGTAGCTAAACAAAGGGATCCTAAGGACATGACTGGGATTGGGATGAATGATTACTCTCTGGTTCCACCACCAGCTGGTGACTTCTATGGTGTCCTTAGAAAGGATTTATCTTGGACTGGTATACCAGAATGCCAAGAAGAGGAATTCTCTCCTCCACCAAGAGTTGTCACTCCAGTTGAAGAGTATCAACAAAAACTGACTGACCTAAATGAGTGGAAGAAAGCTAACCCTACTTTATTTGTTAAGGGAGGTTTGCTATGTGAAAGTCCCAATGAATCACCACACATTAAGGTTACTCACCCAGTCACTGGTAAAGCTGTTGACCTAGGCTCAAACACTGTTAGAAGACCTACCATTAAATATGCAGAGATGTATAGGAATATTAGGTCACCCAAGAGCCAAGTTAACAATCATGGAATAGGTTTCTTCTCTTCTAGACCTAAGAGTGTGTCTAAGAAAGCCTGTTATAATTGTGGTAGCTTTTCACATTTGGCATACAAGTGTGTCAACGCTTCCAAAGCCAGCGCTGATAAGAACAATTTCAGCGCTGATAGGAAGAAAGTCAACGTTGTTAGGAAGTCAAACTTTGTCAGACCCAAATCTTGTATGCAGCAAAGTCCACAAGTGATTAGACCTGCCCCATTCTTTTCTAGAAGGTCTAACACTCATGGACGAAGACCTTTTCAAAAGACAAACACCTGGTCAAATAGGCAATGGGTTCCTGTAGCAAACCCTAGGTTCAACACTGACAAGGGTAATTTCAGCGTTGACAGGACAAAATCCAACGCTGACAGAAACGTGACCAGACCTAAATATTTGCAGCCACAAGGTAAGGGGTCTAAAGCTTCTTCAAGCTTAACATGGAGACCCAAGAAAGATTAAAACCCTAATAATAATGGAATTTCAATGACTTGCAATAGATTTAATTACATTTCAAAGGTCATTACAAAACCTATTGGGGTTAACTGGGTATTTCATCCTAAAAGGGATGAGAATGGGGTTGTTGTGAGAACTAAGTCTGTTCTTATTGAACAACCAGATGAATCCAAGTCTTCTGAGACTTGGGTTCCCAAAGAAAACTAATTTGTTTTCTTTATGTGCAGGGCATTCAAAGACAGATCAATGATTATGGATATTGGGATAGTGGATGCTCAAGGCACATGACAGGAAAGGAAGACTATCTGACGAATTTCACTCCTATTAAAGATGGTGATAAGGTATACTTTGGAGGCGGCTATGGCACCATTACAGGCAAAGGAACCCTTCTCACCAATAATCTGCGTTTTGAAAACGTCTTCCTGGTAAAAGAACTTGATTATAATCTGTTTAGTGTATCACAAGTTTGTGATAACAAAAATAAGGTTCTTTTCACTGATACTGAGTGCTTGGTGTTAAGTAAGGATTTTAAGATCACTGATGAGAAATAATTGAGTATAGAACACCTAGGCATAAGGACATATATAATGTGAACTTAAATGGGATTAAAGTGAATGCAAATATGTCTTGTTTTTATGCTAAGGCCTCAGTAGATGAAAGTAATTTGTGGCACAGGAGACTAGGGCACATAAACTTTAAAAATATAAATAGACTTGTGAGGCTTGGTTTAGTTGATGGTTTGCCTGAGAAGGCCTTCCACAATGACCACTCTTGTGTTGCATGTCTTAAAGGCAAGCAGCACAAGGTCTCATTCAAGTCCAAACAGGTGCATACTAGTTCCAGACCTCTTCATATGCTTCACATGGACCTCTTTGGTCCAACAAATATAGAAAGTTTGAATGGCAAGTCATATTGTTTTGTTGTCACAGATGACTTTTCTAGGTTTACTTGGACATTCTTTCTAGCTATGAAGAGTGACACAACTTATGTTCTTATAGACTTTATCACTCAAATTGAGAAAAGGTCTGGCAATGAGGTTAAAATGCTTAGGAGTGATAATGGTGGAGAATTTAGGAACAAGAAGCTAGATGATTTTTGTGCCAGGAAAGGAATTACTAGGCAATTTAGCATTGCTAGAACCCCACAACAAAATGGGGTTGCTGAAAGGAAAAATAGAACCCTAATTGAAGCAGCTAGAACAATGTTGGCTGATGCTCACTTTCCAATAGCCTTTTGGGCTGAGGCTGTTAATACAGCATGCTATGTGCAGAATAGAGCATTGGTTAACAAAATTCAGAACAAAACACCTTATGAGTTACTTTGGGGAAGAAAACCTAATATTGGTTTTCTCAGACCTTTTGGTTGTCATGTAGTAGTACTGGATACTAGTGATGCCTTAGGGAAATTTAGTGCAAAAGGTGATGAAGGTTACTTCATGGGGTATTCAGTCCAGAGCAAGGGGTATAGGGTTTATCTTAAAGAGGACAAACGTATTGTTGAGAGAGTTCATGTTAGGTTCTTAGAGAATAAACCTAGTGATCCTGAAAGTGGTCCTAATTGGTTGTTTGATTTGGAACCCTTATCTAGAACTTTAAATTATATGCCTGTTACTAATCCAAACATTGTGAAGGTAACTTCAAATGTTGTGGAGGAACAAGTTGTTAATGTGTCAGGTACACAGGTTCATGAGAAGGTTGGATCACAAGCAGAAAAGGCATCTCCTACATTTGAATATGTCACAATTCCCATTTGGACAGATGTTTTTGCTGCTGCTACTGCTGCTGGACAAGATAATGGTGGTTTCCAAATACCACCAGATACAAACATGCATGGTTCTTCAGGCGCTGACAAAGGCAAATCTGGCGCTGACAAGACCAATTCAGACGTTGATGGCTCAAACGTTGACAACAACAGTTCAAACGTTGTTAGCCCAAGCGCTGACAAACAAGGTTCAGACGTTGACAACACCTTTGCACATCTGTTCTCTTCCACTTTTGAACAAGGAGAACCTTCCAATTCACATGAAGAAGGTTATCCTTATGTTGACATAAGAGAGTCTGATGAAGAAGACATTGGCAACATGGAGCATGAGGTTGAGGACACCAGACTTTTTGAAGGAGGGGTTCTCACTTCCACAATAAAGAATCACCCCCCATCTCAGATCATTGGTGATATTATGACTCTAGTTCAGACAAGAAGATCCCATCAAGGTCTTGGTGGGTTTATAGCCAATATCCACAAGAAGGTTGATACCCCTCTTGTGCAAGCATGTTTGTTTGCATGTTTTCTGTCACAAGAAGAACCCAAGAAAATATTTGATGCTCTCAAAGAACCAAGTTGGGTGGAAGCAATGCAGGATGAGCTTCATCAATTTGCAATTCAGGATGTTTGGGAGCTGGTTGATTGTCCTAGATATGTCAGACCTATAGGGACAAGATGGGTTCTAAGGAACAAAAGAGATGAAAGAGGTATTGTGGTCAGAAACAAGGCAAGGTTAGTGGCTCAAGGTTATACACAAGAGGAGGGGATAGACTATGAGGAGGTCTTTGCACCAGTTGCAAGGATTGAAGCTATTAGAATTTTTCTAGCCTATGCTTCATGCATGGGCTTCACAGTCTATCAAATGGATGTCAATAGTGCTTTCTTGTATGGCACCATTGTTGAAGAAGTATATGTCATGCAACCTCCTGGTTTTGAGGATCCAGAACATCCAGATAAAGTGTATAGAGTCAAAAAGGCTATGTATGGCCTTCATCAAGCCCCTAGAGCATGGTATGGTACTCTGTCTACCTATTTGGTGGACAATGGATTCAAGAGGGGCACCATAGATCAGACACTATTTACAAAGAAGAAAGGCAAAGATGTGTTGCTTGTGCAGGTCTATGTTGATGATATCAGTTTTGGGTCTACTGATCCAAAGATGAGTGAGGATTTCTCCAAGCTTATGACAGACAAATTCAAGATGAGTGCTATGGGGGAGATGAACTTCTTTCTAGGTTTACAAGTTCAGCAGAAAGAAGATGGTATCTTCATCTCCCAAGACAAATATGTTGCTGAAATCTTGAAGAAGTTTGGCTTTTCTCCACATGAAAAGAGGGCTACTACTCCTATGGATAGAGAACACCCTTGGGGAAAGATTGGAGATGGGAAAGATGTTGATGTCAGGCATTATAGATCCATGATTGGATCCTTGATGTATCTTACTGCTTCCAGACCTGATATCATGTTTGCTGTGTGTGCTTGTGCACGCCATCAAGTGACTCCCAAAGAATGTCACCTTTATGCTGTGAAGAGGATCTTTAGGTATCTAAGATGCTATCCTAATCTTGGTTTGTGGTACCCAAAGGATTCTCCATTGGAACTGATTGCATATTCAGATAGTGATTATGGAGGTGATAAGTTTGATAGGAAATCCACAACTGGTGGATGTCAGTTTCTTGGGAGCAGGTTAATATCTTAGCAATGCAAGAAACAAACAGTGGTGGCTAACTCTACAACTGAAGCAGAGTATGTGGCTGCAGCAGCATGTTGTGGTCAAGTGTTGTGGATTCAGAACCAGCTGTTGGACTATGGGTATAATTTCATGCATACTAAGATATTTGTTGACAATAATAGTACTTTATGCATCATTAAGAATCCTGTCCATCATTCTAAAACTAAACACATAGAAATTAGACACCATTTTATAAGAGATTGCTTTGAGAAAGGTTTAATACAACCAGATAGGGTTGACATTGAGGAAAATGTGTCAGATTTATTAACTAAACCTTTTGATGCTGGAAGATTTCAATACTTAGTAACAAGTATTGGAATGGTTAATCTCACTTAATATGTGTTTTGGATTCTTTTTGTAAAAGTATGTACAGGATGATGCATTATTATTATTTGTCTTAGTGATGATTTAGATTTTCCACTATATTTTTCTAACACTGACAAAGGTTGCTTGAACGCTGATAAGTATTTTTGCAACGTTGTCAGCAATATAATTGTCTAACGCTGACAAAGCTTCCCTCAACGCTGTTATGTGTTATCGGGGCGTTGTCAGCAACAATGTTAGTTTTGTGGTTTTCAATCTAAATGTGCAGATGGCGTTAGCAGTATACCATTGGATACAGAGTTGCTTATGGATAAAAGGAGAAGCATTTGGACAAGTTTTTATTTATGGATGATGGTTGGAATGTTTCATTCCTATCTTGACATAAATTTTTTATGTTCATGCATGTTTTTAGCAAACTTTTTGTATCATGGTTTAAGGGGAGGTTTTAGGAACCTTTAAGATATTTGGGTATCCATATGATACTCTTATCACAATTCTAGATTGTGTCCACAGGTGAGTATGGGTTAGTTTTACTAAACCATGAGGCACTGTAGCATGCATAATATATCAACTTTGCATGCTGCCAAGACATTTTTTTTTGGCCTAGAATTGGTTGTGGTCTGTTGGGAGACTTGGGAATGATTTTGATATGGGATTTACCTGGGAGTAACAAGGATTTTATAAGGTAACTTTGTTGTTAAGAATTTTGGTTAGCAAGGGACACTAGAGGACTGTTATGTCTATCTTGTTTATGCAAGTGTGCATAACTGGACAGTGCTTGCCGCCCTATGATAATTATCAGCTTTTGGTTATCTTCTCTAGGATAAATTACTTGTTAAGGTCATTTTTCACTTTTTAAAAACAATTTTATTTTTGGACGCTGAAAAGAATTTTCCAAGCGTTGTTGAGACCAAATTGAACGCTGACATGGCTTTAGGCGAACGTTGACAAGATTATAGCCGTTGGGTGTTGATAGGTTATTTTTGACCGTTGACACTCAATGGGACCTACCCAGTTGTTACTTTTTGACATATTTTCAAGCCGTAATTTTAGGAGTTGTTACTTTCATTAAATGCATGAGATAACTTATAACTTTTTCAATATTTTCATGATTAGTTTTTGAAAATCTTTGCCTATTTTTGGGCCAATCACATGCATTCTTTATCTCCTATAAATTTGGCTCCTATTTTTAAACAAGGTATCTATAATTCTTGTCTAACACTTTTCTCTTATCAACTTCATCTTCTACATTTCAAAGTCATAGCATTCATCAATGGCACCAAAGTTTAACTCAACAGAATTGGAATTGGGGTTCAAGTCTCAACACAACATGATTGCTTATCTTGTTGCTGATCATGATTTGTTTCCTCAATACACACAAATGGTGGCGTATTTGAACGCATCCCCTTTAAGGTATGATCTTTCTCATGCACCACTCATTCCAATCACACACATTAAGCAGTTTTGGAACACTGTCAGTTCCTCAACAGTTAATGGAGTGACCACATTAACTTCTATTGTTCATGGGAGATCTTGGGTGGTTACTGAGGCCTTGGTACGCCAGGCCTTGCATCTTGATGATGCTGATGGTGTAGCCATTCTTCCCATAAATGAAATAGAACAAGGGCTTAGGGCTTTGGGATATCCTTTTCCTGATGAAGGTACTCTTAATAAGTACCATAAGCAGGAATTTCCCCCAGCCTGGAAGTACCTCATCCACATCCTTCTTCAATGTTTGAGTCCCAAATGTACCACACACAATGAGATCAATAGATCCATTGCCAGTGCTATTGTGTGCATTGCAATAGGGCAAAAATACAACTATTCTAAAATGATTTTTGAAGGGATGTGTAAAAACAAGGGGACAAAAATGACATTAGCTTATCCCCGTTTTCTGCAAATGATTTTTGATGATCAAGGTTATTGTTCAAGGGATCACAATGATTTTTATAAGATCCCTGAACAAAAGAAAGCTATTTTTACAAAGATGAATTCACCACCTCATAGAGACTTACCTTTAACCCCAGCCATGCTTGCTGTTATTGCAGCAGCACAACCCCAACCAGACCCCCAACCTCAAATTGACCCTCAACCACAATTTGAACCCATTCCTGAACTTTTACCCTCACCTGAACAAATGCAAATTGACCAAGAACCCTTTGACGCTGACACTTCAAATGTTGGCGTTGATGTGCCTATTTCCAACGCTGACACACAACCATCACAATCCCAAACACCCCTTAACCAACCCACATCTACTCATTCTTCCACACCATCTTCTACACCACCTGAATATAGGTTGATAAAACGCCAAAGGACTACTAGAGTGTTCTCCTCTGGTGGTCCTAGCCATGAAGCAAAGAGAACCACCACCACTAGTGTGGCTGGTGACCTGGATGAGGCTGGGACTATTGGTTCTGGCTTAGATGCTGGCCAAGGCAGTCCCACCATAATTAAGTCCTCATCCATGCCTAATGAATCTGACTTGGGAGGTCAAATTCCCATTTTAGAAGAGGGCAGATTGGAACCAATGACTCTTTTGGAATTGACGGCAGTCTGCATTAGCTTGCAAAAGCAAAATGCAGACTTCGTACAAATTTTCAGCTCACAAGGCCTTGAACTCAAGCAATTGAGGGAGAGGATTGTTGTTTTGGAAAGTGATCATGCTAGAAGGGTTATGGAGGAGTCTTCCAAAGGGGAGGAAGATCAAAGAAATCTGAGTGATAAGAGCAGCCAAGATGGTCAATCAATGGATGTTGCTGAAGCTCTTACAACTTTGAAGGAACAAACAGGTTTTGATACGTCCTTAATCTCTCCAACCAATCTAAATTTATCATTTACAGCTATGTTGAGAGAGGTTACACAAGGCGCTGAGGGAAAATATTTGAGCGTTGACAAGACAATTTTGGACGCTGATAGAAGTATTTTGGGCGCTGATAGAGGAAATTTGGGCGTTGACAGACCTGCACATGAAGGTGATGTATTCCAGTCATCATCTATCATCAAGGAAGTTCCTACTCAGGTATTACCATCTACCTTACCAACCATTGCACCATCAGATAAGGGTAAGGGTAAATTGGTAGAAGAAATTGTTCCAAAGGATGCAGCCCAAGTTGAATTTGATAGAAGATTGGCTGAACAAATGATGGAACAAGGTAAAAAGGAAAAGTCACCATTTGTTGTGACTTCTGAAGAGGAAAGTGATGGAGCTAGTTCAGACTCAAGTGTGATGATTATAGAACCAGAAAGGCTTGAGTATGGTGATGAGTTTGCTAGGGAAAAGTTGAGAGACTTAAAGTTGCAGGTTAACTTTGACATGCCAGAGGTGGTTCAGATGTACAATTCATGGGAAGAAAGCTGCATGGATAATCTAGACTTGACCATTTCAGATCAAATATGGGGTTTGGAGCTTCTTCTTAGAGTTCAAAAGGATTGTAAGGTGATATTGAAGCACAAGGCAAGCACTATTCTCTCAGAGTTGAAAAGGGATAGAAGAGAGCTCTACTTTATGTTGCTCAGATGTCATGGAGTTGGATGGACACATCAGAAGTTGAAGGCTTTGACATTTGATGAGTTGGAACATAGGGCTTATCCTATTTGGGTGAGAGTGCAGGAAGCAAACACTCTCAGACTTCTTTCAGATGAAAGAAGGGAGCAACTTGTAGAAGAGATGGAAATCAAGAAAGCTATGATAGTTCCCAGGCCAGTGAAGAAGGGATTTAAACTTGAGTTTCCAAAAGATATGAATCCACTATATCCAAGTGAAGCAGTTATTAGAAAGAGCCTCAAGCTCTCCCCATTAGAAGCTTCAGATATGGTGCAAGTGTTACCATTAGATTCCAGGAATCCAATTGTGAGTTATGATGAGGATGAATGTGGATTCTGGAAGATTGGAAGATTTGGCAAGGAGGTACACACTTTTACCACTCTCATATCTTTATTTGCAAGTTGTGATAGAGAAGACTTGGTGGACCTTTGGAGGTTGTTAGAGACCAAGTATGAGGCTGAAGCACCAACTTCAGCTAATGGAATAAAACTTTGGACCACATTCAAAAGAATGTGTGGGACAAATGAAGAAGATCCTGAAATATGGAAGGATCTTGAAGATGACCTCAGTGATCTTCAATGGAGGTTATATTCAGCTGCTGGTGTATACCATTTGAGTTCTACAAAGTTTGCTGAGTATCTACTTGTGGATGCTCAATATTTTATATCCAAGGCTATTTTGGAAAAGATGAAGGACACTCAACTGGAGATAGATTATTCAAGTGACGTGGCAAAGGATTTGATCAGATTTATTCATTACCAATATGATAAGATTTGTCAGACTCCTCCTAGTTCTTAATGCTTATTCAGAAACTTGATCATAGGAGTGGATATCAAGTTTAGGGGAGGATTGTTGGGAATAAATTAAGGCCAGATCACTTGAGCGCTGACAAGAACAACTCAAGCGTTGACAAGAACAAAGTGAGCGCTGACAGCTCAAGCGTTGACAAGTTAAAGTTAAGCGTTGACAGATTGAAGACAAGCACTGATAAAAGATATAAGCTACACGTTTATTATATTCTAGAATACTTCTAGTAAGGATAGAAACGACAATGTATTTTCTATATTTATCTTTACTTAGAATAGTTGATACGTAGCTTATTGTACAAGGCTTCTTAGTCTATAAAAGAAGGCCTTTAGGTTAATGTTTAATATCAAGTTTTATATAGTTTTCATTCGTAAACATCTTTCATTGTAAGCAAGTTCGACATTCATAATCAAAGTGAAAGTTTTGTTTACATCTTGTGTTCTAGTTTAAGTGTTAAATTCCGCATAACACTTAGATTTACAAAGCATATACAAAGGTTTCTCTACGTGTTATACTTGATCTAATCTCGTATACACAAAGCTAATCGATCTAAGTTTGGGATCAACAGTGACTTCTATGGTGTCCAACAAAAGGACCTATCTTGGACTGGTTTGCCAGAATTCCAAGAGGAGGAATTCATTCCTCCACCAAGAGTTGTCACTCCAGTTGAAGAGTACCAACAAAAGTTGACTGATCTGAATGAATGGAAGAAAGCTAACCCTACTTTGTTTGTTAAGGGTGGCTTACTATGTGAAAGTCCCAATGAGTCAACTCCCATTAAGGTTACAAACCCAGTCACTGGTAAAACTATTGACCTAGGCTCAAACACTGATAGAAAACCTAGCATTAAATATGCAGAGATGTATAGGAATACTAGGTCACCCAAGAGCCAAGTTAGCAATAATGGAACAGGCTTCTTCTCTTCTAGACCTAAGGTTGTGTCTAGAAAAGCTTGTTACACTTGTGGTAGCTTTTCACACTTGGCATACAAGTGTGTCAACGCTCCCAAAGCCAGCGCTGACAGGAACAATTTCAGCGCTGATAGGAACAAAGTCAACGTTGTTAGAAAGTCAAACGTTGTCAGACCCAAACCTTGTGTGCAGCAAAGTCCACAAGTGATTAGACCTGCCCCATTCTTTACTAGAGGGTCTAACACTCATGGACAAAGACCATTTCAAAAGACAAACACCTGGTCTAATAGGCAATGGGTTTCTGTAGCAAACCCTAGATTCAACGCTGACAAGGGTAATCTCAGCATTGACAAGACCAATTCCAACGCTGACAGAAACGTGAGCAGACCTATATATTTGCAACCACAGGGTAAAGGGTCTAAAGCTTCTTCAAGCTTAACATGGAGACCCAAGAAAGATCAAAACCCTAATGATAATGGGATTTCAATGACCTGCAACAGATTTAATTACATTTCAAAGGTCATTACAAAACCTATTAGGGTTAACTGGGTATTTCATCCTAAGAAGGATGAAAATGGGGTTGTTGTGAGAACTAAGTCTGTTCTTATTGAACAACCAGATGAATCCAAGTCTTTTAAGACTTGGGTTCCCAAAGAAAACTAATTTGTTTTCTTTATGTGCAGGGCATTCAAAAACAGGTCAATGATTATGGATATTGGGATAGTGGATGCTCAAGGCACATGACAGGGAAGGAAGACTATTTGACGAACTTCACTCCCATTAGAGATGGTGATAAGGTCTACTTTGGAGGCGGATATGGTACTATCACAGGAAAAGGAACCCTTCTCACCAAGAATTTGCGTTTTGAGAACGTCTTTCTGGTAAAAGAACTTGATTACAACCTTTTTAGTGTGTCACAAGTTCGTGATAACAAAAATAAAGTTCTGTTTACTGATACTGAGTGTTTGGTGTTAAGCAAGGATTATAAGATCCCTGATGAGAAATATATTGAGTATAGAACACCTAGGCATAAAGACATATACAATGTGAATCTAAATGGGATTAAAATGAATAATAATATGTCTTGTTTTTATGCTAATGCTTCAGTAGATGAGAGTAATTTGTGGCACAGGAGACTAGGGCACATAAATTTTAAAAATATAAATAGGCTTGTGAGACTTGGTTTGGTTGATGGTTTGCCTGAGAAGGCCTTCCACAATGACCACTCTTGTGTTGCATGTCTTAAAGGCAAGCAGCACAAGGTCTCATTCAAGTCCAAACAGGTGCATACTAGTTCTAGACCTCTTCATATGCTACACATGGACCTCTTTGGTCCAACCAATATAGAAAGTTTGAATGGTAAGTCATATTGCTTTGTCATCACAGATGACTTTTCTAGGTTTACTTGGACATTCTTTCTAGCTATGAAGAGTGACACAGCTGATATTCTAATTGATTTTATCACTCAGATTGAGAAGAGGTCTGGCAATGAAGTTAAAATGCTTAGGAGTGGTAATGGTGGTGAATTTAGAAATAAGAAGCTAGATGATTTCTGTGCAGCAAAGGAATTACTAGGCAATTTATTGTTGCTAAAACCCCACAGCAAAATGGGGTTGCTGAGAGTAAAAATAGAAACCTAATTGAAGCAGCCAGAACAATGTTGGCTGATGCTCATTTTCCTATAGCCTTTTGGGCTGAGGCTGTTAATACAGCTTGTTATGTTCAAAATAGAGCATTAGTTAACAAAATTCAGAACAAAACACCTTATGAGTTACTTTGGGGAAGAAAACCTAATATTGGTTTTCTCAGACCTTTTGGTTGTCATGTAGTAGTTTTAGATACTAGTGATGCCTTAGGGAAATTTAGTGCAAAAGGTGATGAGGGCTACTTCATGGGGTATTTGTAACACCTGGTAATTTTCCCTACTATGTAAAATGACTATTTTACCCTTTGACTTTTTATTTAGTCAACTATGTGATTTAACTGTGTTGGAACCGGGAATTTATCCCGCGTTTTCTGAAAAACTGTTTGCTGACGAGTAATGGCCTGACTCTGAGCTCAGTCATTAATCTGAACATTTTCTGTGAACCTGACCAAAGTGCTGAGACGGTCAATGAATTGACGATAATCCATGAGATTATTCGTTATCTGTGAATTATGTGCTTAACTGTTTAGTTTTAACAGCGTGATCGTATTTTCTTGAGCAGCGTATTTAAATATTTCTGTATATATTTATATATGCCTGTATTTTAATATTTTTGCTATTTATAGTAATAAATCGTATTTACTGTGAATATTTAATTAACGTATCGCGTTTTCGTATTTTACGTCGTTTTTACGTTTAACCGTCGTTAACATGCATAAAATACTTTACCAATCGTAAAATGTCAGTTTTCGTCGAAAAATCGTAAATTTAATATATTTCGTCAAATTTTTAAGTTTTACGTAATTTTTAACTTAACTATATACTTTTTAATATTTACCTAAAACTAACTAACCTTTTTACCTTAAACCTTTTAACTAATTACCATAGTAAAAATTTTGAATAATTTACCCTATGTGGGACCCCCCATAACCGGCCAAACCTTCACCACATGCAAGATACACCATATTTTCACTCTTTACCAAATTAAGCTTAACTTACACTACTCCTACACATTTTAACTTATTACCACCTTAACTCTAAATCACTTCACACTTATACACTTCACTTCACTCAACCAAAAACACACACAACTCCTCTCTCTCTCTCTCTCTAAAACACACGGCACAAACACATATCCATTTCCACCATTGTTGATTTTTGAAAAGCTTCATTTTACCAAGATTCAACACAAAACAAATACACCCTAGAGCTTGTATAAGCATATAGAAGAATGGATTTTCTTGGTTTGACGATTTGAGAAGTTTTGGGTTGAAGATTAGGGTAGAAGTTCTTGTTGATTATTAGTGGGTATTATTGTAGATCGGATCGTTGTGGTTACGTAGAATCGTTACACAAGGTCATTTCTTAAACCTTTTTCATCTTTTCATTTTTCCATGCATGATCTTTGTAGATCTATGCATGCATGTTACTCATCAAGTATTTTAAGAAATAAATGATGAAAATTATTTTTGGTCATGAAATATTTTAAGATTTGTGGAAATTAAGTGTGGATCTATTAGATCCATACATGAAAATGGGTTAATTGAAAGATTTGTGAAAAATATAAGTATATATATTTTGGATTTGTAAACTTGAAGAAAAATCTTTGATTTTGTTGTTGTATATGAAAAATTAGAAGAAACTAGTAGTGTTACTACTAGTGGTTACGTTTGAAAACGGTCGAAAATGAGTTTTTACAGAATACGTACAATCTGTCCGACTTTTGTAAGAGGCGTAGAGAGTCGTAAAAATTGTTTTGACACTAGTTTACTACGATATTATGAAAATATAAGTGAATACCTTCGTTTCGATATATTATGGGCTAAAAACGGAGCTAAAATGAGTAAGTTGTGGTTGTTTAAATTACGTTGTCGGAAAACATTATTTTTGGAGAACAACACTATAAGTGGTTGCTGTCCAGATTTTTAAAGTGGTCGAAACGACATTTTCGAGTTAAACGGAGTTGTTTTAAGTGTCGAAATGGTTACTAAATAGTATGTAGGGATGTTGGACTTGTTTTGTAAAAGCGTGTTAGCTCGAAATGTGAATACTGGTTGTACTATTGAAAGTTTGAACGTTGGAAGTTGAAATGGTTACGATTGTGAAAAATGAATTGTTGAATTGTTGGCGATTGAGAAATTGTTGAAAATAGGGGTTTTAGGACGAGATTTGAGTATTTACTAAAAATGGCAAATTTTTATGTGACGCCGAAAGGCTGCCGAATTTTTGTTAGAAATTACGTCGGAAAATTTGTAAAGAAAATTTTTGGTAAATTAAATTTACGCCGAAAGGCTTTCGAAATTTCGTCGAGTAAAAAATAAATATTTTTGCCTAAGTATATATATACTATAATGTTATAACGATGTAACATTTACAAGTCATGATTTTAACAACAAAATATATACTTGATCGATGAGTAACGTACGTGATGAACTTTTGTGACTTATTTGCTAGCGCCTAAACTATAGTATTATATTTAGGTTGTTGCTAGAGTTGCTCGCTACTATTTGATCTTACTTGTGCGGTTTGAATCATTGCTTGAGGTGAGTTTATAGATCCCTTTTAAACTATTTTTGTATGTTTAATGTTTTGGGATGTGATAAATGCTTTGATGACTTGCTTCTGGACGCAAGTAAAACTTGATTTCTGTGAACGCTTTGTGAACACTATTTATGAGATAGCTTAAGTTGCTTTATCCATAGTCCCCACTATCGTGAATCGTTAGTTACTCTGCTGGAGTAAGCTCTTATGTTACGGATAGATCTATTGAGGGTTGACAACCTCCACTCGGGCATTCTGACGCCGGACGAGTGTGTACCATTTGTATGAACGGAGTTATCTTGGCTAGGTACTCCATTTGGGCAATTTATGTATGCAATCTATTGTATGCACTGGATCACTAGTTTTGATGTCACGAGCTTAGCGCTATCATAAATATTGTGAACACCCAATTTATCCTACACTTGGCACTATATCTCCTATAGTTGCATGTGTACATGAAATGAAATATGAAATTGAATGACTATGAATTTTTACTTGAAACCTATATTCTCACCTACTTTATGTTGACCCAGTTTAGCATTTATCTCAGGTAATTGATGATGTGTTGTACCTGCTGTATGAAGTACTTGGAGTCCGCATGCATTTCATGGCTATCTTCGGACATTTATTTACTTATGCTTTTGAACTATTATCTCGTTGATGTTTAAAACTTTTACATTCCGCTGCACTATCTTTTGAAACTGAGACCTTTTGTATTGTGATGCTTTTAATTTAAATTCAACGAGGTATTTTTATAAAACGTCTCATTTAGAGTCGTTCTCTTGTACCTTGAACTATGATACAATGACGTAACAGCCCCCGAGCTTCACCGCTTCCGCATATCACATTTTGGGGTGTTACAGAATTGGTATCAGAGCCTTGGTTATAGAGAACTAGGTTTGCATCTTAGGCCTAGACTATAACCGACGTGGCTACTTGTTACTCTGTATATATATGTGTACTACGTAATGTATTACGTAGGATAACACTATAAGTAATATGTAATATATTATGTAATACGTAATATGTATTATATACATATGCATTTCGCTGATTTGCATACTTTAATTTCTATACATGATTATTTCATGCATACCCTACAACTGCTTAATACGCATTTTGGTTGTTGCAGGTTATGTCGTCATCTACTGTTTCTTACCAGCCCGACTCTGCCGACGAAGAGTGGGAAGACGAGATTGAGATGGTACCAGATCATGTTGAGCCAGAGAATGACCAAGAGGAGGCTGATCCTAAGGAGGAAGGTGCGGAGTATGACCCTAACGAGGATCCGGAGGAGGATGATGAGGGTGAGCCTGATGTGTTGTCTGATACTTCCGATGTTGTTGATGGGATGCCACCTGTTGTGCATCGTACTTTGATCGAGGGGGATAGTGGTAGTGAGGACGATGAGGATGATGAGGATGACGTGGATGGTATTGAGGTAGATCACGAGGGTGATGAGGATATGGATGCACATGAGGTAGGTCATGAGGATGATATGGATGGTGTTGAGGTAGATCATGAGGGTGATGATGATATGGATGGATATGAGGTAGATCGTGAGGATGATGAGGACATGGATGATGAGATTGAGAGTGATACTGACGTTAGGATGGTTGTGGTTAGTAGTGATAGCGAGGGTGCTGAGGCTGATGATGATATTAGGGTTGATGCTTTGACTACTGTACCTGAGAGAGTTGAGCCTAGTAGGAGGAGTGAGATTAGGAAGACATCTAACTTGAGGAAGAAGCCTAATGTTCCCTGTCAGCGATTTAGAGAGAAAAGGGAAGCTTTATGGGGTACGCCGCCAGCTGAGGTTTATACTGATTCTGATGATACTGTACCACCTGCTGATGGAGCTGGACCATCCGGTGTTAGATCTCGAGCTTTGTCCGATTATGATTCACCATGCCCCAGAAGAAGATCCGTATGTCTGATTCACACACTACACCTGAGGCATCGCCTACTCATGAGATTCGAGCTGCTACTACTGTTTCTACACCACCTACTCATCATGTTGGAGAGCCCTCTAGACCTAGGTCATGTGTTGTTATGATAGGATGTGCTAGGGATTCAGATGCTGTTCGTTTTCGTCTACTTGAGGATGCGGTTTTTAGATTGTTAGAGGATAACGAGGATACCCGCGACTTGTTGGATACCACACTTGAGGAGGTTGCTAGGTTGAGGCGTGAGTTAGAGTCAGTTCGTGGAGGAGACCGAGCTGCAGATGGAGACCCGAGGAGTGATTCACCGAGATGTGCTGAGTGTGATCGTCGTCGTCGCACTTAGAGATTCGTCGTTATTGTGCTTGATTCTAGAGTAGATTGACATCTTTATCTTTTGGGTATTGTATCCACTAAACTAGAGTAGTACTCGGTTAGTTGGAGTAGACTAGATGTAATCATACTCTTATTTTATGACTATGTACTTGATATTTTGATTATGAATGGGAATTTAACTTTATAACCTTGACTAGTGACTATCCATTTTATGTTTGTTGTACTTTTAAATTCTGCATTCTATTTTAGCATATGAAATATATAACGTGTATATTCATGCTTGAACCTTATTTGCATTGTTGTCTTAACGCAGAGAAACAATGGTGAACACACGTAACGGAATGATTGACGCTCAATTGGAAGCACTGATTACGCAACGAGTGACTGCTGCACTGGCAAACGTTCAAGCTAACAACAACGTGAACGAAGCACCACCGAACAATGTTGACAATCGGCCGCCTAAGCCGTGTACTTACAAGGACTTTAGGAGCTGTGGCCCTTTGACATTAAATGGTACGGAAGGAGCTGTCGGATTAGCTCGTTGGGTCGAAAAGATGGAAGCTGTGTTCCGTGTTAGTGGATGTGCTGTTGAGAACCAAGTGACTTATTCTACTTGTACTTTAGCTGCTGGAGCGTTGACCTGGTGGAACACACATGTGCAGACGGCTGGAGCCGAGGAGGCGTATGGAATGAGTTGGGAGGAACTTAAGAAGTTGTTGACTAAGGAGTACTGTCCTCGTAATGAGATTCAGAAAATGGAAATCGAATTGTGGAACTTGATTGTGAAAAACAATGATACTGGTACGTACACAAAGAGGTTTCAAGAGTTGTGTTTGCTATGACCTGGAATGGTTCCGGATGAAGAGAAGAAGGTTGAACGCTATATTTGGGGTTTACCTGGTAGAGTTCAAGGGAATGTGACATCGTCTGGACCGACAAAAGTTAGTGATGCTATAAGGATGGCTCACAGTCTGATGGACCAAGTTGTTCGAGCAAATGCTGGGTATGCCGCGGACAACAAGAGAAAGTGGGGGAATAACCAAAGGAACAACCATGGTAACTATCCGAATAAGAGGCAAGACACTGTGAAAGCGTACACTACTGGTACTGGGGAAAAGGGAGTGTACAATGGGACGTTACCTCTGTGCAATCGATGCAAGCGTCACCATAATGGACAATGCAATGTACAGTGTCACAACTGCAAGAAAACTGGACACATTGATAAGGATTGTAAGTCACCACCCAACACGAAAGCCAACGTCACTTGCTTTGAATGACAGCAGAAGGGACACTACATCAATGAGTGCCCAAAGAAAAAGAACAAGGACAAGGACCAAGGAAAGAATGCTAAAGTTGGGTAAGCTCGTGGAAGGGTCTATGTGATAGGAGGAGGAGAAGCGCAACAAAACCCCGACGTTGTGACGGGTACGTTTCTTCTCAATGGTCGTTATGCTACTGTTTTATTTGATACTGGAGCCGATAGGAGTTTTGTGTCGACTGCTTTTAGTGTTTTACTTGATGTGACCCCTTCGCCCTTAGACACTAAGTACACTATTGAGTTAGCTAATGGGAAGTTGATAGAAGCCGACACTATACTTCGTGGATGCACTTTAAATCTTCTACGTCATCCTTTCGTAATAGACCTTATGCCTGTTGAGTTAGGGAGTTTTGACGTGATTGTCGGAATGGATTGGTTGTCGAGATATCGTGCTACGATTGTATGTGACGAGAAGATCATTCATTTACCATTTGGTGATGAAGTTTTGGAGGTACAAGGAGATACAAGTAACGGAAAAGGGAAGTCATGACTGAACATTATCTCACGTGTCAAGGCTCAGAAGTTGTTGTCGGAAGGTTGCCACGTATTTTTAGCCTGTGTTACTGAAAAGCAGACGGAAGAAAAACGGTTGGAAGATGTACCTATCGTACGGGATTTTCCGGAAGTCTTTCCTGAAGATTTGCCTGGATTACCGCCGGCTAGACAAGTTGAATTCCAGATCGATTTAATACCGGGAGCTGCACCTGTTGCTCGAGCACCTTATCGTTTAGCACCGTCGGAATTGCAAGAACTAGCGACGCAACTACAAGAGCTGACTGATAAAGGATTCATAAGACCGAGTTCTTCACCCTGGGGAGCTCCAGTCTTATTTGTAAAGAAGAAGGATGGGAGTTTTCGGATGTGTATCGACTATCGTGAGTTGAACAAACTTACCATCAAGAACCGTTACCCGTTACCTAGGATCGATGATCTGTTTGATCAGTTGCAAGGATCGAGCGTTTACTCAAAGATTGACCTTAGGTCTGGTTATCACCAATTGAGAGTCCGTGAGGAAGATGTTGCAAAGACTGCTTTTAGGACTAGGTTTGGACACTATGAGTTCCAAGTGATGCCGTTCGGTTTGACAAACACACCTACTGTGTTTATGGACCTCATGAACCGGGTGTGTAAACCGTATTTGGACAAGTTTGTCATTGTGTTCATCGATGACATACTGATTTACTCAAGGAATGAGAAAGAACATGAGGAACATCTTAAGATAATATTGGAATTGCTTAAGAAGGAGGAATTGTACGCTAAGTTCTGGAAGTGTGATTTTTGGTTGCCAAGAGTACAATTTCTAGGACACGTTATAGATAGCAAGGGGATTCATGTTGATCCTGCTAAGATCGAATCGATTAGGGAGTGGACTGCTCCTACGACACCGACTGAAATTCGCCAATTCTTAGGACTCGCCGGATACTACCGAAGATTCATCGAGGGATTCTCGAAGATCGCGAAACCATTGACGACGTTGACTCAAAAGAAGGTGAAATACGAATGGGGAGATAAGGAGGTATTAGCATTCCAGAAGTTGAAACAAATGTTGTGTAGTGCGCCTATTCTATCGTTACCAGAAGGATCGGAAGACTTTGTGGTCTACTGTGATGCATCAGCAAAAGGATTGGGAGCTGTGTTGATGCAGAGGAAGAAAGTTATCTCCTACGCGTCACGACAATTGAAAACGCATGAGAAAAACTACACTACGCATGACTTGGAGCTAGGAGCGGTAGTATTTGCCTTGAAATTGTGGAGACACTACTTGTATGGAACCAAGTGTGTCGTCTATACCGATCACAAGAGTTTACAACATATTCTTGATCAGAAGGAACTGAACATGATATAACGTCGATGGATCGAGTTGCTCAGCGATTATGACTGTGAAATCTGTTACCACCCTGGGAAGGCCAATGTAGTGGCGGATGCGCTAAGTAGAAAGGAACAACTGGTGACACGTAGAGTTAGATCGTTAGCTATGGTTATCAATCCGAACTTACCTGTGCAAATTCGTGAAGCACAAACCGGAGCCCTTAAGCCTGAACATGTTGAAGATGAGAAACTAGGGGGAATGGTTACAAAGAAATTGGAGACTAGCACTAATGGAACGCTATGTCTGAATGGTAGAAGTTGGTTACCACGGTTTGGAGGACTAAGGGACGTGATTATGCACGAGTCGCATAAATCTAAGTATTCGATTCACCCAGGATCTGATAAAATGTATCAGGATATGAAGAAGCTATATTGGTGGCCAAATATGAAAGCTGAAATCGCTACGTATGTAGGGAAGTGCCTGACTTGTGCTAGAGTGAAAACAGAACACCAAAAACCATCTGGATTGTTGGTTCAACCTGTAATTCCTATGTGGAAATGGGAAAATATAACCATGGATTTCATAACTAAGCTGCCTAAAACGACAAACGGATACGACACAATTTGGGTAATTGTGGATCGACTTACGAAATCTGCACACTTTTTGGCTATGAAGGAAGATGATTCGATGGATAAGCTTACGAGACTTTATCGGAGGGAAATAGTCACAAAACATGGAATACCGATCTCGATAATTTCTGATAGAGATGGTAGATTTACTTCGGAATTCTAGAAATCACTTCAGAAAGCGTTGGGTACGCAATTGGACATGAGTACTGCTTATCACCCGCAGACTGACGGACAGAGTGAGAGAACTATTCAAACACTGGAGGACATGTTACGTGCTTGTGTGCTTGACTTTGGAAAGCAATGGGACAGACATTTGCCTCTAGTAGAATTCTCTTACAACAATAGTTATCATACGAGTATTAAGGCTGCACCGTTTGAAGCGTTGTATGGTCGTAAATGTCGCTCGCCTGTGTGTTGGAGTGAGGTTGGGGATAGTCAACTCACTGGCCCTGAACTCATTCGTGAAACTACTGAGAAGATTGTTCAAATCAAGAGCCGAATTCAAGCAGCCCGTGATCGTCAAAAGAGTTACGCCGACGTTCGACGTAAGCCTCTCGAATTTCAAGTGGGAGACAAAGTGATGCTAAAAGTATCGCCTTAGAAAGGTGTGGTACGTTTTGGCAAGCGAGGAAAGCTGAACCCCCGTTATATTGGACCTTTCAAAGTTCTGGCAAAGGTTGGAACTGTAGCCTATCGTCTCGAATTACCGCAAGCGTTGAGCCGCGTGCACATCACTTTTCATGTGTCGAACTTGAAGAAGTGCCTGCCTGATGAAACACTCGTTATACGATTGGAGGAACTCCGAATCGACGACAAGATGCAATTTGTCGAGGAACCTATTGAAATCATGGACCGTGAGGTCAAACGATTGAAACAAAGCCCTATTCCTATCATCAAGGTGAGGTGGAATTCTAAACGTGGACCTGAATTCACTTGGGAGCGTGAGGATCAATTTCGCAAGAAATATCCGCAACTCTTTGACAATTCTAGAAACCGTGACACTCCTAAGCTTTGAGGACAAAGCTTCTCTATCAAGGGGATGATGTAACACCTGGTAATTTTCCCTACTTTGTAAAATGACTATTTTACCCTTTGACTTTTTATTTAGTCACCTATGTGATTTAACTGTGTTGGAACCGGGAAGTTATCCCGCGTTTTCTGAAAAACTGTTTGCTGACGAGTAATGGCCTGACTTTGAGCTCAGTCATTAATCTGAACATTTTCTGTGAACCTGACCAAAGTGCTGAGACGGTCAATGAATTGACGATAATCCATGAGATTATTCGTTATCTGTGAATTATGTGCTTAACTGTTTAGTTTTAACAGCGTAATCGTATTTTCTTGAGCAGCGTATTTAAATATTTTTGTATATATTTATATATGCCTGTATTTTAATATTTTTGCTATTTATAGTAATAAATCGTATTTACTGTGAATATTTAATTAACGTATCGCGTTTTCGTATTTTACGTCGTTTTTACGTTTAACCGTCGTTAACATGCATAAAATACTTTACCAATCGTAAAATGTCAGTTTTCGTCGAAAAATCGTAAATTTAATATATTTCGTCAAATTTTTAAGTTTTACGTAATTTTTAACTTAACTATATACTTTTTGATATTTACCTAAAACTAACTAACCTTTTTACCTTAAACCTTTTAACTAATTACCATAGTAAAAATTTTGAATAATTTACCCCATGTGGGACCCCCCATAACCGGCCAAACCTTCACCACATGCAAGATACACCATATTTTCACTCTTTACCAAATTAAGCTTAACTTACACTACTCCTACACATTTTAACTTATTACCACCTTAACTCTAAATCACTTCACACTTATACACTTCACTTCACTCAACCAAAAACACACACAACTCCTCTCTCTCTCTCTCTCTAAAACACACGGCACAAACACATATCCATTTCCACCATTGTTGATTTTTGAAAAGCTTCATTTTACCAAGATTCAACACAAAACAAATACACCCTAGAGCTTGTATAAGCATATAGAAGAATGGATTTTCTTGGTTTGACGATTTGAGAAGTTTTGGGTTGAAGATTAGGGTAGAAGTTCTTGTTGATTATTAGTGGGTATTATTGTAGATCGGATCGTTGTGGTTACGTAAAATCGTTACACAAGGTCATTTCTTAAACCTTTTTCATCTTTTCATTTTTCCATGCATGATCTTTGTAGATCTATGCATGCATGTTACTCATCAAGTATTTTTATGAAATAAAATGATGAAAATTATTTTTGGTCATGAAATATTTTAAGATTTGTGGAAATTAAGTGTGGATCTATTAGATCCATACATGAAAATGGGTTAATTGAAAGATTTGTGAAAAATATAAGTATATATATTTTGGATTTGTAAACATGAAGAAAAATCTTTGATTTTGTTGTTGTATATGAAAAATAGAAGAAACTAATAGTGTTACTACTAGTGGTTACGTTTGAAAACGGTCGAAAACGAGTTTTTACGGAATACGTACAATCTGTCCGACTTTTGTAAGAGGCGTAGAGAGTCGTAAAAATTGTTTTGACACTAGTTTACTACGATATTATGAAAATATAAGTGAATACCTTCGTTTCGAAATATTATGGGCTAAAAACGGAGCTAAAATGAGTAAGTTGTGGTTGTTTAAATTACGTTGTCGGAAAACTTTATTTTTGGAGAACAACACTATAAGTGGTTGCTGTCCAGATTTTTAAAGTGGTCGAAACGACATTTTCGAGTTAAACGGAGTTGATTTAAGTGTCGAAATGGTTACTAAATAGTATGTATGGATGTTGGACTTGTTTTGTAAAAGCGTGTTAGCTCGAAATGTGAATACGTGTTGTACTATTGAAAGTTTGAACGTTGGAAGTTGAAATGGTTACGATTGTGAAAAATGAATTGTTGAATTGTTGGCGATTGAGAAATTGTTGAAAATAGGGGTTTTAGGACGAGATTTGAGTATTTACTAAAAATGGCAAATTTTTATGTGATGCCAAAAGGCTGCCGAATTTTCGTTAGAATTTACGTAGGAAAATTTGTTAAGAAAAATTTTGGTAAATTAAAATTTACGCCGAAAGGCTGTCGAAATTTCGTCGAGTCAAAAATAAATATTTTTGCCTAAGTATATATATACTATAATGTTATAACGATGTAACATTTACAAGTCACGATTTTAACAACAAAATATATACTTGATCGATGAGTAACGTACGTGATGAACTTTTGTGACTTATTTGCTAGCGCCTAAACTATAGTATTATATTTAGGTTGTGGCTAGAGTTGCTCGCTACTATTTGATCTTACTTGTGCGGCTTGAATCATTGCTTGAGGTGAGTTTATAGATCCCTATTAAACTATTTTTGTATGTTTAATGTTTTGGGATGTGATAAATGCTTTGATGACTTGCTTTTGGACGCAAGTAAAACTTGATTTCTGTGAACGCTTTGTGAACACTATTTATGAGATAGCTTAAGTTGCTTTAGCCATAGTCCCCACTATCGTGAATCGTTAGTTACTCTGCTGGAGTCAGCTCTTATGTTACGGATAGATCTATTGAGGGTTGACAACCTCCACTCGGGCATTCTGACGCCGGACGAGTGTGTACCATTTGTATGAACGGAGTTATCTTGGCTAGGTACTCCATTGGGGCAATTTATGTATGTAACCTATTGTATGCACTGGATCACTAGTTTCGATGTCACGAGCTTAGCGCTATCATAAATATTGTGAACACCCAATTTATCCTACACTTGGCACTATATCTCCTATAGTTGCATGTGTACATGAAATGAAATATGAAATTGAATGACTATGAATTTTTACTTGAAACCTATATTCTCACCAACTTTATGTTGACCTACTTTAGCATTTATCTCAGGTAATTGATGATGTGTTGTACCTGTTGTATGAAGTACTTGGAGTCCGCATGCATTTCATGGCTATCTTCGGACATTTATTTACTTATGCTTTTGAACTATTATCTCGTTAATGTTTAAAACTTTTACATTCCGCTGCACTATCTTTTGAAACTGAGACCTTTTGTATTGTGATGCTTTTAATTCAAATTCAACGAGGTATTTTTATAAAACGTCTCATTTAGAGTCGTTCTCTTGTACCTTGAACTATGATACAATGACGTAACAGCCCCCGAGCTTCACCGCTTCCGCATATCACATTTTGGGGTGTTACAGTATTCAGTGCAGAGCAAGGGATATAGGGTTTATCTTAAAGAAGAAAAACGTATACTTGAAAGAGTACATGTTAGGTTTCTAGAAAATAAACCTAGTGATCTTGAAAGTGGTCCTAATTGGTTGTTTGACTTGGAACCTTTATCTAGAACTTTAAATTATATGCCTGTCACTAATCCAGACATTGTGAAGGTAACTTCAAATGTTATGGAGGAACAAGTTGTTGATGTTTCAGGTACTCAGGTTCATGAAAAGGTTGGATCACAAGCAGAAAATACATCTCCTATCCAAGAATATGTTACAATTCCCATTTAGACAGATGCTTTTGCTGCTGCTGCTGCTGGAAAAGATAATGGTGGTTTCCAAGTACCACCAGATACAAACATGCATGGTCCTTCAGGCGCTGACAAAGGCAAATCTAGCGCTGACAAGACAAATTTAGACGTTGATGGTTCAGACGTTGACAACAACAGTTCAAGCGTTGTTAGCCCAAGCGCTGACAAACAAGGTTCAGGCGTTGACAACACTTCCGCTATGAAGAATCACCCCACTTCTCAAATCATTGGTGATATTATGACTCCAGTTTAGACCAGAAGAGCTCATCAAGGTCTTGGTGGGTTTTTTGCCAATATACACAAGAAGGTTGATACCCCTCTTGTGCAAGCATGTTTGTTTGCCTGTTTTCTGTCACAACAGGAACCCAAGAAAATATTTGATGCTCTCAAAGAACCAAGTTGGGTGGAAGCAATGCAGGATGAGCTTTACCAATTTTCAATTCAGGATGTTTGGGAGCTGGTTGATTGTCCCAGATATGTCAGACCTATAGGGACAAGATGGGTTCTAAGGAACAAGAGAGATGAAAGAGGCATTGTGGTTAGAAACAAGGCAAGGTTAGTGGCTTAGGGATATACACAAGAGGAGGGGATAGACTATGAGGAGGTCTTTGCACCAGTTGCAAGGATTGAAGCTATAAGGATTTTTCTAGCCTATGCATCCTGCATGGGCTTCACTGTCTATCAAATGGATGTCAAGAGTGCCTTCTTCTATGGAACTATTGTTGAGGAGGTATATGTGATGCAGCCTCCAGGTTTTGAGGATCCAAAGAATCCAGATAAAGTGTATAGAGTCAAAAAGGCTATGTATGGCCTTCATCAAGCCCCTAGATCATGGTATGGTACTTTGTCTACCTATTTGGTGGACAATGGATTCAAAAGGGGTACCATAGATCAGACACTATTTACAAAGAAGAAAGGCAAGGATGTGTTGCTTGTCCAGGTCTATGTTGATGATATCATTTTTGGGTCTACTGATCCAAAGATGAGTGAGGATTTCTCCAAGCTTATGACAGACAAATTCAAGATGAGTGCTATGGGGGAGATGAACTTCTTTCTTGGTTTACAAGTTCAGTAGAAAGAAGATGGTATCTTCATCTCCCAGGATAAATATGTGGCTGAGATCTTGAAGAAGTTTGGCTTTTCTCCACATGAAAAGAGGGCTACTACTCCTATGGATAGAGAACACCCTTGGGGAAAGATTGGAGATGGGAAAGATGTTGATGTCAGGCACTATAGATCCATGATTGGATCCTTGATGTATCTTACAGCCTCCAGACCTGACATCATGTTTGCTGTGTGTGCTTGTGCACGCCATCAAGTGACTCTCAAAGAATGTCACCTTTATGCTGTGAAGAGGATCTTTAGGTACCTAAGATGCTATCCTGGTCTTGGTTTGTGGTACCCAAAGGATTCACCATTGGAGCTGATTGCATATTCAGATAGTGATTATGGAGGTGATAAATTTGATAGAAAATCCACAACTGGTGGATGTCAGTTTCTTGGGAGCATGTTGATATCTTGGCAATGCAAGAAACAAACAGTGGTGGCTAATTCTACAACTGAAGATGAGTATGTGGCTGCAGCTGCTTGTTGTGGCCAAGTTTTGTGGATTCAGAACCAGCTGTTGGACTATGGGTATAATTTCATGCATACCAAGATATTTGTTGAAAATAACAGGACTTTATGCATCATTAAGAATCCTGTACATCATTCTAAAACTAAACACATAGAAATTAGACACCGAGGAAAATGTGTCAGATTTACTAACTAAACCTTTTGATGCTGGGAGGTTTCAATACTTGGTAACAAGTATTGGAATGGTCAATCTCACATAATATGTGTTTTGGAGTCTTTTTGTAAAAGTATGTACAGGATGATGCATTGTTATTGGTCTTATGATGATTTAGATTTTCCACTATATTTTTCTAACACTGACAAAGGTTGCTTGAACGCTGATAAGTGTTTTTGTAACATTGTCAGCAATATAATTGTCTAACGCTGACAAAGCCTCCCTCAACGCTGTCATGTGTTATCGGGGCGTTGTCAGCAACAATGTTAGATTTGTGGTTTTCAATCTAAATGTGCAGATGGTGTTAGCAGTATACCATTGGATACAGAGTTGCTTATGGATCAATGGAGAAGCATTTGGACAAGTTTTTTATTTATGGATGATGGTTGGAATTTTTAATTCCTATCTTGACATAAATTTTTATGTTCATGCATATTTTTGGCAACTTATGTATCATAGTTTAAGGGGAGGTTTTAGGAACCTTTAGGATGTTTGGGTATTCATATGATACTCTTATCACAATTCTAGATTGTGTCCACAGGTGAGTATGAGTTAGTTTTACTAAATCATGAGGCACTGTAGCATGCAAAGTTGATATACTATGCATGCTGCCAAGACATTTTTGGCCTAGAATTGGTTGTGGTCTGTTGGGAGACTTGGGAATAATTTTGTTATGGGATTTACCTGGGAGTAACAAAGAATTTTATAAGGTAACTTGGTTGTTAAGAGTTTTGGTTAGCAAGGGACACTAGAGGACTGTTATGTCTATCTTGCTTAAGCAAGTGTGCATAACTAGACAGTGCTTGCCGCCCTATAATAATTATCAGCTTTTTGGTTATCTTCTCTAAGATAAATTACTTTCTTAAGGTCATTTTTCATTTTTAAACATTTTTATTTTTGGACGCTGACAAGTATATTTCCAAGCGTTGTTGTGACCAATTTAGACGCTGACATGGCTATAGGAAAACATTGAAAAGATTATAGCCGTTGGGCGTTGATAGGTTATTTTTGACCGTTGACACTCAATGGGTCCTACCCAGTTGTTACTTTTTGACATATTTTTAGGCCGTACTTTTGGGAGTTGTTACTTTTCATTTAATGCATGAGATAAACTTATAATTTTTCAATCTTTTCATGATTACCTTTTGAAAATACTTGCCTATTTTTGGGCCTATCACATGCATTTTCTTCTCCTATTAATTTGGCTCCTATTTTTAAACAGGGTATCTATAATTCTTGTCTAACACAATTTTCTCTTATCAACTTCATCTTCATCAATCAATTTTAACAGCTTTCAACAATGGCACCAAAGTTTAAACCATCAGAATTGGAATTGGGGTTCAGAAGTCAACACAACATGATCGCGTATCTTGAAGCTGATGATACTCTGTTTCCCCAATACACACAAATGGTGGCGTATTTGAATGCATCCCCCTTATGGTATGATCTTTCTCATGCACCACTCATTCCAGTCACACATATTAAACAGTTTTGGAACATTGTAAGTTCCTCAACAGTTAATAGAGTGACTACATTGACTTCTGTTGTTCATGGGAGATCTTGGGTGGTTACTGAGGCTTTGGTACGCCAAGCCTTGCATCTTGATGATGCTGATGGTATAGCTACCCTTCCCATTAAGGAAATATAACAAGGTCTAAGGGCTTTGGGATATCCTTTTCCTGATGAAGGTACTCTAAACAAGTATCATAAACAGGAATTTCCCCCCAGCCTGGAAGTACCTCATACATGTCCTCCTTCAATGTTTGAGTCCCAAATGCACTGCACACAATGAGATCAATAGATCTATTGCAAGTGCTATTGTGTGTATTGCAACTGGGCAAAAATTTAATTATTCTAAAATGATTTTTGAGGGCATGTGTAAAAATAAGGGGAACAAAATGACTTTAGCTTATCCACGATTTTTGCAAATGGTTTTTGATGTTCAAGGATACTGCACAAGGGATCATAATGATTTTTATGAGATCCCTGTGCAAAAGAAAGCTATTTTTATGAAGATGAACTCTCCACCCCATCGTGACCTACCCTTAACCCAAGCTATGCTTGCTGTTATTGCAGCAGCTCAACCCCAACCAGACCCCCAACCACAAATTGACCCAATACCTGAACCATTACCTTCACCTGAACATATGCAAATTGACCAAGATCCCTTCAACGCTGACACATTAAATGTTGGCGTTGATGTGCCTATTTACAACGTTGACACACAACCTTCACAAACCCAAACACCCCTTAACCAACCCATATCCACTCATTCTTCCACACCATCTTCCACACCCCCTGAATATAGGTTGATGAAACGCCAAAGGACTACTGGAGTGTTCTCCTCTGGTGGTTCTAGCCATGTAGCAGAGAGAACCACCACCACAAGTGTGGCTGGTGATATGGATGAGGCTGGGACTATTGGTTGTGGCTTAGAAGCTGGCCAAGGCAGTCCCACCATCATTAAGTCCTCATCCATGCCCAATGAATCTGACTTGGGAGGTCAAATCCCCATTTTAGATGAGGGCAAATTGGAACCAATGACTCTACTTGAATTGACGGTAGTCTGCATGAGCTTGCAAAAGCTAATGCAGACTTGGTACAAGTTGTCAACTCACAAGGCCTTGAACTCAAGCAATTGAGGGAGAGGATTGTTGTTTTGGAGACTGCAAGTGCAAGGAGAGGTATGGAGGAATCTTCTAAAGGGGAGGAAGATCCAATAAATCTGAGTGATAAGGGCAGCCATGATGGTCAATCTTTGGATGTTGCTGAGGCCCTTACAACATTGAAGAAACAAACAGGTTTTGATACGTCCTTAGTTTCTCCTACCAACTTGAATTTATCATTTACATCCATGTTGGAGGAGATTGCAAAAGGCGCTGAGACAGGAAATTTGGGCGTTGACAAGGAGAATTTGGACGCTGACAGAAGAATTTTGGGCGCTGACACAGCTAAATTGGGCGTTGACAGACCTGCACATGAGGGTGATGTATCCCAGTCATCATCCATCATCAAGGAGGTTTCTGCACAGGTATCACCATCTACCTTACCAACAATTGCTTCATCAGATAAGGGTAAGGGTATTATGGTAGAAGAGATTGTTCCAAAGGATGCAGCTCAAGTTGAGTTTGATAGAAGATTGGCTGCACAAATCATGGAACAAGATATAAAGGAGGTGAAAGAGTCACCATTTGTTGTTACTTCAGAAGAAGGAAGTGATGGAGGTAGCTCAGACTCAAGTGTTATGATTATAGAACCAGAAAGACTTGAGTATGGAGATGAGTTGGCTGAGGAGAAATTGAGAGAATTGAAATTGCAGGTTGACTTTGACATGCCAGAGGTGGTTCAAATGTATCATGCTTGGGAAGAAAGATGTATGGAGAATCCACACTTGACCACTTCAGATCAAATATGGGGATTGGAGATTCTCCTCAGAGTTCAGAAGGTTTGCCAGGTAATTTTGAAACACAAGGCAAGCAATATTCTCTCAGAGTTGAAAAGGGATAGAAGGGAGTTATACTGCATGTTGCTCAGATGTCATGGAGTAGGATGGACTTATCAGAAATTGAGGGCATTGACATTTGATGAGTTGGAATGCAAGGCTTACCCCATTTGGGTGAGAGTGCAAGAAGCAAACACTCTCAGACTTCTTTCTGATGAAAGAAAGAAAGAACTTGCAGAAGAAATGGAGCTCAAGAAAGCTATGTTTGTTCCCAGACCAGTGAAAAAGGGAATTTCTCTTGAGTTTCCCAAAGATATGGATCCACTATATCCAAGTGAAGCTGTCATAAGAAAGAGCCTCAAGCTCTCACCATTAGAAGCTTCAGATATGGTGCAGGTGTTACCATTAGATTCTAGAAACCCAATTATGAGCTATGAAGAGGATGAATGTGGGTTTTGGAAAATTGGCAGGTATGGCAAAGAGGTACACACTTTTACCACTCTCATATCTTTGTTTGCAAGTTGTGATAGAGAAGACTTGGTAGACCTATGGAGGTTGCTAGAGACCAAGTATGAGGTTGAAGCACCAACTTCAGCTAATGGAATAAAACTGTGGTCCACATTCAAAAGAATGTGTGGACCAAAAGATGAGGATCCTGCTATTTGGAAGGATCTTGAAGATGACCTCAGTGGTCTTCAATGGAGATAATATTCAGTTGCTGGTGTTTACCATTTGAGTTCTACAAAGTTTGCTGAGTATCTACTTGTGGATGGTCAGTATTTCATATCCAAAGCTATTTTGGAGAAGATGAAGGACACTCAGCTGGAGATTGATTATTCAAGTGACGTGGCAAAAGACTTGATCAGATTTATTCATTACCAATATGAGAAGGTTTGTAAGATTCCTCCTAGTCCTTAATGCTTATTCAGAAACTTGATCATAAGAGTGGATATCAAGTTTAGGGGAGGATTGTTGGGAATAAATTAAGGCCAGATCACTTGAGCGCTGACAAGAGTAAAACAAGCGTTGACAAGAGCAAAACAAGCGCTGACAGTTCAAGCGTTGACAAGACAAAGTCAAGCATTGATACATTGAAGACAAGCACTGATGGGAAGATATACTCTACGCGTTTATTGTATTCTAGATTACTTCTAGTAAAGATAGGAACAACAATGTATTTTCTATATTTATCTTTACCTAGAATAGCTGATACGTAGATTATTGTACAAGGCTTCTTATGTCTATAAAAGAAGACCTTTAGGTTAATGTTTCATATAAGTTTTCATTCGTAAACTACTTTCATTGTAAGCAAGTTTGATATCATTAATCAAAGTGAAAGTTTGTTTATATCATTGTGTGTTCTTGTTTAAGTGTTAATTCCGCATAACACTTAGATTATCATAAGCATATACAAAAGTTTCTCTAAGTGTATTACTTGATCTAATCTCGTATACATAAAGCTAAATCGATCTAAGTTTGGGATCAACACAAGGTTATTCCGGATAGCAAGGTTATTCCGGATAGCAAGGTTATTCCGGATAGCAAGGTTATTCCGGATAGCAAGGTTATTCCGGATCAAGGTAATTATTCCGAATCAAGATCTTTTTCACATTAAGGTATTTATTCCGAATCAACTTAATTATTCCGGATCAAGGGGTATTTTACGAGTTTTTTCGACGATTTTTTAGTGGATTTAATCTTGGCTTCTTACACACGCTTTACTTCAACAACACAATACAATTCACAACCTTACTTCACTGCTCGATCAACCAATAATCTTTGAGTCTTTAAAGTGATCAAAATGAATCCGAGTACATTAATGCCTCAAATGACATCACTTACGGATATTACCGTCATAATGGGAACGGATAATCGCCCTCCAATGCTCATTAAAGAAGTCTTTGAAGCATGGCAATGTCGTATGATGTCATACATTAAGGGAAAACCGACATATGGGAGGCTTATGGTCAAGTTAATTCTAAATGGTCCACTTGATTATGGTACCATCACTGTTGACAATGTGACTCGACCACGGGAGTTTGTAGAACTTACGCCAGCTCAACAACTTATTGCCGATGCAGACGAAAAGGCTCTTCAAACCATTCTCCAAGCTCTTCCACATGACATCTATCGAATGGTAAGTAAATATACGGTTGCAAAGGAGTTATGGGAACGTCTACAGGTTTTGCTACAAGGTACGTCTCTTACTAAACAGGAACGCGAATGTTAGTTATATGATCTGTTTGATAGATTCACGTACAGTCCAGGGAAAACGCTTCACGACTACTACTTCAGATTTACTACTCTCATGAATGATTTGAATGTGTATAATCTCGTGATTGCTCCATTCCAGGTTAACACCAAGTTTTTAAATACTTTACCTCAATCTGAATGGGGTGAGTATATTACTGATGTTAAGTTAACTAGGGATTTGCATAAGTGCAATTTGGATCAACTCTATGCTTTTCTTCAACAGCATGAGAAACATGTGATCATGCACCGTTCACCTCGAGGTATGTACCCTGATTCTCTAGCTTTGATGGCAAATCAACCAAGCTTATCATATAACAACACTCCTTATATCATGGGACACCAAGCTTATAATCCATCACCGTACATGACTCCAAGCTTCCCCCAATATTCGATTCTAACTCAACCACCTACCTCACATCAGCAACAATATCGGTTTAATGCACCTCTGTCTCAGAGAGAACCACAAGCATCACAATATTCCTCCCAACCTCACCCATATTCACCAGCAAGCATTGCACCTTATGCTCAGTCATCATACTCTTCTTATCAAGAAAATGCAGCATATCCATCAAGCTATTCTGACCCCATGAGTATTCCTTCTAGTGCTTATGCCGCTCAACCAGACCAAGCATTGTATTGTGATAATGATGAAGTCCCCATTCCTGAATTCAAACAAGGAACTGACCCAGTTGAAGTGTTAGCCACTATGTCTGCTTATCTCACAAGGACATTGAGCAAACGAGGATTTAGAGGACCAGCTCCTACTAACAATCAGCTGAGGAATTCATCCAATTCTCGACAACAAGCTACCATTGAGAATGGCAGGGTAATGGTTCAACCTATTCAACCTTATCAGGGGAGACCCACTACATCAACTACCAATGCACGCATGGTCAATCCTGTTCCAATGGTCAACACTCCTCCACGGGCTAATTCCACAGGTAAGTTGAGAATGATTACATGCTACAACTGTAAGGACGAAGGTCACATGTCCAAAGATTGCACAAAACCCAAGAGGAGAAAGGATGGTCAATGGTTTGCAGAGAAGATTTATTTGGTGAACGCTCAGGCACAAGGACAGGAACTTGATAAAGAGGAGCTTTCATTTCTTGCTGATCCAGGGATTGCGGAACAAGAAGTTCTCACTACACAAAATGCAGCATACCAAGCAGATGATCTGGATGCTTATGATTCAGACTGTGATGATCTTCAATCTGCTCAGGCTGCTCTTATGGCAACTATCTCTAGCCTTGGGTCAGATAAAATATCTGAGGTACTTACTAATACCACTGATACTAGTATTCAACCACATCAAGTTGGGCAAGAGGGTGCTGATCCGAATGAGTCTTCGGTGGTGAGTCCTTCAAATGAGGAGACAATCAATGATAGTAATATCAATGTGAGTCCCCAAACTTTGAGTGAATCACAACCGGGAGCCATTTCGCATACGCATACTCCTTCTCAACAAGATTTGGTCATGGTTCCTACAAAATTACTTAGCCAAATGAATACTGCACTCTTAGAAACCCTAGCTAAGAATAAGAATTTGTCTGCTGAGCTTGCCTTGTGCAACGAAAAAGTTCAAACTTTGGAATTAGTTCCTTCGTCAAATGTTCTTACCAATCCCAAATATGATCATTTTTGAAACAGACAAATGGGTCATTTGCAAGAAATTGAAACCTTAAGAGCAAATCTTTCTAACGAACTTAAAGAAAAGGAGTTAGTGGTCACTAATTTTCACAAACTTCAAACGGATTTTGAACTACTCGAGTCTAAAAAGAATGAAGTGGAAATTAATGCGGCTAATAAGATTAGAAGTTTAGATTATTTTCTTTTAAGACAATACGCTGTCTCTCAACTAGTGAACTTATTTGACTCATCGTTTAGAGAATTTAACTTATCACGTCAAAAGGCCTTCCCCCTAACCCACGGTATGCAAGACACGCTTTTATCCATAGTCCGAGACTTTATAATGCATCCCAATTAGGATTGGTCTTAGATCCGATTGTTATTTTCGAGGATCGCACAAATAAGGATCTAGTTGATGAGAATCGGTCATACAACTTTAGAAAATATCCTAAGTGTGATTATTTTAAAATGAATCAAGAGCTTGCAAAAACGGACTTTAGAATTCGCTTCCATATGGATAAAGATCTCATCACAGCACCAACCTACATGTTAAATAAAGAAAACCCTAGTACACTTCTTACACTTGTCAAAATGGAAGGACCTAAGGAAATTCCAAAGGATCTTCCACCTATTAGCACTGTATGGATAAACTTGCAAGAGATTAATCAATACTTTGCTAGTTTTGACAAGGTCATCCGAGAATGTACGACTTCAAGTGGTCTAAACGCCGGAGAATTGGCTTTCGAACACATGAACGAGGTGTTTAAGAATGAGATCAACCCTTTTGTCGAAAATCTAAAAGGAAGTTTTGCATCTCTTTGGGAAGATCTTGAATTTGAAATTAAAGAAGTTCAAAGAGTGTTTTATGAAATGGACACCGCTTACGAGCTACAGTTAATTGAAAAGGAAAAGATTTTATCTGAATATGACCTATTCTTGTCCCAAGTAATATCGTGTGATGTGCTTACTACTGTGAGTGTTAATTATTCGAATGAGTTTACATCCACTATGAATAACTGTGATGCTGTGAATATATGTGATGATGTGCATGATCTCTCTGTAAATATTGCTGAGACTATAAATGAGGTAGATAATCATTCTTGTCACGAGTCTAACGCTGAATTTTTAAAGCTTCAAGATTCTTACAATTTACTTGCAAAATGTTTTAATCAACTTGAACAACATTGTATATCTTTAGAATTAAAACACCAAACTCAAAATGAGGATCTTTTGGTAACAAATAGTTGTGAAAACAGTGTTGAGACCAGTGACAAGATGATTGAGATAGTTAAGGCATTAGAGGAAGAGATTATGAGATTAAAGAGAGATGTGTCATTAAATGAAACACTAAATTTGGAACTAGAGGCTGCAGAGTCTAAAAACCAGTACTTAGAAATTAGACTGTCGTCTATTCTAGGGGAGATGGATCATGCAAGACAGGGAATGTCCACTCTTTATGGTTCACTAGAAGAACGCTTCGCTTTTAATGCGGCACAACAACAATCTTATGTTGAACAATTGAACCAAAAATGTGAGGAAATCTCTGACTTAAATATCCAGCTCATTGACAAAAACATGGTTTTGGCTGAGTTAAAGGAGACACTTCTTCTCACCCGACAAGAAGTTGTTAATAACTTAGCTACCAACTCTGCACCGTCCTCTAGTGCTCCATCAACCAATTTAGTAGTGATCTATAAGAACCCACGCCATAAGCAAAATCCGGATACTTACGATGTTTATATGATGAATGCAATTAAGCACGTGGACAGTTAGGGATATTTTAGATGATTTGTATGCGTTAGATCCCTCAAGCAGTTACTATTATTCAGCTCATACATATATTCAGCGAGTTCAATATTCCTTAGCATATTTGCAATACATAGGTAAACCGGGTTCTGCACTACTCAATAATCGACCCATTGCTGTAACTCCATTCAATAAGACCCCAGGAGGAAAACCGTCATTGGCACCATCAACTAAGGCACCTTTAAAATCTGTTGCTAATATTCCCACTTTGCCTTCTACAGGAATAAAAGAGTCTACTAAGGCTAAAGGACCGCCACTCAAGAAAGATAAGATCAAGCCCTCCACAAGTAGTACCATCAAGAATAAAGTAGAAGCTCACCCTAGGGATTTTATTTCAGATTTAAATAAAAAGAATCATGTTGCTAAGACTAAACGCTTTGCGCCTGTGCGGAAGCCTAAACCATTTGTGAATTCTAATTTAAAATGTTGGAATTGTAATGAATGCATGTTTTCTCAACGTCATGATTTGTGTCTTATTGATCATGTGAATGAAATGAATGCCATTAGGAATGATCTTGAATGGAAGCCAACTGGGAGAACTCGTTCCCATGTTGGATGGCAATGGCGTCCCACTAGTAGGACCTTTACATTAGATGGAAAAATGTGCCCTTTAACTAGGAATGCATCCATTGAGGTTAGGTCTCAGCGTCCTTTAGTTAGGCACACTAGCACTAAAGTATGGAAACCGCACCCTTTAATTAGGTATGCCCCCGCTATAGTGTCTATCAGTGAAGAAATACCTCATGATTTAAGCCAACTTGAATCTACACCACCAACTAGGAAGAAGGCTAGGAAATCTAAGAAACCTAAAGTTAGCAAATCTAAGATTATTAAATCTGTACCTGTTAATAACAAGGAACATTCAGATTCCGAAACCTATACATTGTCCTCGTCTGGTGATATTTTCAGGTGGTCCATATCATCCTCTGGTATTTGGACTCAGGTTTCTCAAAGCATATGACCGGAGATCGCTCGATGCTCCGAAATTTCGTCAGCAAGTTTCTTGGAACGGTAAAATTCGGTAATGATCATATTGTAAAGATAATGGGGTATGGTGAATATCAGATTGGAAATGTTACGATTTCAAGGGTATACTATGTAGAAGGTCTTGGTCATAATTTATTTTCAGTAGGACAATTATGTGATTCCAACCTAGAGGTTGCTTTTCGACAACATACTTGTTTCATCTGCAACTTGGAAGGAAAAGACTTGTTGAAGGGGTCTTGTGGTGCAAATCTTTATACTTTGTCTCTACAAGACATGATGGCCGCCTCTCCAGTATGTCTTCTCTCCAAAGCATCTAAGACCAAGTCATGGTTATGGCATCGCAAATTATCTCATCTCAACTTTGATGCTATTAATCATTTGGCTAAAAACGAATTAGTTCGTGGTCTTCCAAAGCTCAAATTTCACAAGGACCATTTATGTTTCGCGTGTTCAAGGGGGAAAAGCACCAAGAAATCATACAAGCCCAAAGCTGAAGACACCAATCAAGAAAAACTTCATCTTTTACATATGGATCTTTGTGGGCCAATGCGAACCGAAAGTATGAGCGGTAAGAAATTCATCCTTGTTATTGTGGATGATTTCTCCAGGTTTACATGGGTTAAATTTCTACGTACAAAGGATGAAGCACCGAAGGCTATCATCACTTTTCTGAAATTCATTCAGGTACGTTTAAATACTACTGTCCGCCGAATTCGTACAGATAATGGAACAGAGTTCGTCAACCAGACTCTTCGTAATTACTATGAAGAAGTTGGTATTTCACATGAAACATCCGCTGCACTTACGCCACAACAAAACGGTGTCGTTGAAAGACGGAATCGTACGCTTATGGAAGCTGCTAGGACTATGCTGATTTATGCGAAAGCTCCATTATTCTTGTGGGAAGAAGCTGTATCTACTACATGTTTCACCCAAAACCGCTCTATCATTCGAAAAGCCATGGAAAAACACCTTACGAGCTTCTACATGATCGTAAACCCGATGTTTCATTCTTTCATGTGTTTGGTGCTCTTTGTTATCCAAACATTAATAGTGAGAACTTGGGCAAACTTCAACCGAAAGCCGATATAGGTATTTTCATTGGTTACTCACCCTCCAAGAAAGCATACCGAATTTACAACCGTCGTCTTGGTAAGATAGTAGAAACTATGGACGCAGATTTTGATGAGCTGACAGCGATGGCTTCTGAGCAAGCTGCTCTGAACCCGCGCTTCATGAGATGGGAACCGGTGCTATTAGTTCCGGATTTGTTCCCAATAATCCTACTTCTACATCATTTAAACCACCTACAAGGCCCGAGTGGGATGAACTATTTCAACCTTTATTTGACGAATTCTTTGATCATCCAAATGATGAACTTCCAGCACCTGTAGTGATAGTTCCAATCCCTGAAGTTGTTGCTCAAGCTAATGAAGCTTCATCAAATGCATCTTCAGTTAACATTGAACCGGATGCACCTTCACCAAGTAATTCTCAAACTACACCTGAATCTTCACCTTTACTTGTGCCTAATGATGTTGAAGAGGATCCTGTTGATCACGATTTAGAATATGCTCACCAACAAGAGCTTCCATTCTTTGGTGTATCGATACCTGAAAATCCTTCAGCCGCGTCTACCTCAGAAGAAGCTCCTACAATCGGTCACTCCAGACCACCACGGATTGAAAATCACAGCACCAAATGGACAAAAGATCACCCAATTAGGAATATTATTGGAAGTCTCGATCGACCAGTCTCGACACGCCATCAATTATAAGAAAGTGCACTCTATTGCTACTTTGATGCATTTCTCTCCGACATTAAACCTAAAAACTAGCAACATGCTATGACTCAATCATCTTAGATTGAAGCCATGCAAGAGGAACTAAATGAATTCCAACGACTTGAAGTATGGGAATTAGTTCCTCTCCCTGACAAGGTTAACATCCTTACTTTGTTGTGGGTTTATAAGGTTAAACTAGATGAGATGGTGGAGTCTTGAAGAGTAAGGCTAGATTGGTCGCTAGAGGATACAAACAAGCCTTGGGTATCGACTTTGAAGAATCTTTTGCTCCTGTTGCAAGATTGGAGGCTATTAGACTATTCCTTGCGTATGCTGCTCATATGAACATGATCGTCTATCAAATGGATGTGAAGACGGCATTTTTGAATGGTGAACTAAGGGAAGAAGTCTATGTTAGTCAGCCGGATGGGTTCGTTAGCACGGAGTTTCCTAATCATGTGTACAAGCTTAAGAAGGCTCTCTATGGGTTGAAACAAGCTCCACGCGCGTGGTATGATCTCTTTTCAACATATCTCATTTCGGAAGGCTTCTCCAAAGGCAAAGTGGACCCCACTCTATTCACTCTCAAGGAAGACAACGACATGATACTGGTACAAATTTATGTTGATGATATAATATTTGCTGCCTCTAACATAGAATTATCAAACTGCTTTGAGAAAATTATGTCCACACGCTTTCAGATGTCGATGATGGGAAAAATTTCATTCTTCTTAGGATTACAAATTTCTCAGAATCCCAGAGGCATCTTCATTAATCAATCCAAATATGCTCTAGAATCTTTAAAGAAATATAACTTTGAAAATTGTGACCCCGTGGATACTCCAATGGTGGAGAAATCCAAGTTAGATGAAGATAGGAATAGGACTATTGTCGATCCGAAACTCTACCGTGGGATGATCGGCACCCTTCTCTATCTGACTGCTAGCAGGCCTGATCTGCAATTTGCCGTATGCATGTGTGCCCGGTATCAGGCTCGACCTACCGAAAAGCACCTACATGCTGTTAAAAGGATCTTCCGGTATCTCAAAGGAACACTTCATCGTGGTCTATGGTATCCGAAAGATTCCTCTATTGCTTTAGTATCATATGCAGATGCCGATCATGCTGGGTGTCAAGACACGAGGCGTAGCACTTCTGGGTCTGTACAACTCCTTGGAGATAGATTGATTAGTTGGTCTTCAAAAAGGTAGAAAAGCGCTGCAATTTCAAGCACGGAGGCTGAATACATTTCCATGTCCGATTGTTGTGCTTAAGTCCTTTGCATGAGATCACAACTAACTGACTACGGTCTTGTATTTAACAAAATCTCGATGTATTGTGACAACAAGAGCGCCATTTCCCTTTGCGGCAACTACGTTCAACACTCCCGGGCAAAGCACATCGACATTCGCTACCATTTCATTAAAGATCAGGTGGAGAACGAAGTGATCGAGCTGTATTTTGTCACCACTGAGTATCAGCTGGCAGATATGTTCACCAAAGCCTTAGATCGAGGACGAATCAAGTTTTTGATCGCCAAACTTGGCATGAAATCCTTCTCTCCAGCGACTCTCAAAGAGTTGGCAGAAGAATCAGCAGAATAAGGGTGGTAAACTATTCATGCGTATCCTTTGTTCGTGATCATGTATATTATCGTATATACATAAAACCAAGAAAAACCATAAAAAATATAAAACCAAGAAAAACCATAAAAAAATCTAAAACCAAGAAAAACTGTAACACCCCCAAATTTGTACAACTCAATACAGCAGAAGACTCGTTGGTGTTACGGGATAGCACATTACTCACATCATAGACAACGCATAAAAATCGCGTCGTTTAATAATAAATCATTTCCATTCATAAAATATCAAAGTTACATAGGTCCCAAGTCATTATATTTAATACAAGTTTTACAAAACATTTGAATGGAAATCATAATTTAAGTGCGGGCCATGAATTCTTGTTGTCTTCCCAAGAATTACCTTCAAGTACCTGAGATAAAACATGTTAAAAGAAAAGGTCAGCGATAACGCCGAGTGAATTCATAGAGTTTAATAAATTCCATCAATATAATATCAGTATAAAATTATTACTGAAAATCATTTTGTATAAATCATTTTGATAGGCCATGAAATAGCCAAAATCATTTTATACAAATCCTTATCGAAAATCATAATATAGGCATTTGCCTTAAAAATCATTATACGAGCCAATGTCGTAAAAACAATCATACAATACGTCTTATAACGTTGTATAAAAAAAACGTTATATGAATATGGTTATGAAAACCAAAACACAAACATAATATCAATAGTATGACCCTGTATTGCTAGTCAGGCAATACATCGTAATTCGGAGCGTCTAATAGTATTTCGTTAGTTTTGGATTATTATAAGCCGCATGACATTGTTACCTTACTAAACCAACAACGGGTAGCTAACCCGATACCAATTTTGCCCATCTAAAGTAGCGTGTCGTCACAAAGGTCACGCTATGGAAATCTTCTCATACATAAATTCACTTACCAATCAATGTGGCACGACGGGGATCAACCGTCAAGGCGCGAACTGGGGTGATCGTCCCCAAATAGTACTATTAAATGCATAAGCGTCTACCAAATCCCGGTAGTTCACAATTCATGCTAATGGGACTTTTAGTGACATAACCTAACTTTAATAATCCATTTAATTTCATCTATCGGGTCCTTTAATCATTTATCGGGTCATACAATCGGGTCATTCAATCATTCGGGTCCAAAATCAATAAACAAACAATCGGGACAAATGGTGTCCTATTTAATAAAAACTAACATGTTATCTCCCTCGCGGGTTTATAAAACATTTATAAAAACATTTAAAAGAGTGCGAGGCTATGAACTCACGTTGATGTGGGAAGGCGGGTTATCGGCAATTCGGACGTACGGTACGTGCTTCAATCACGGAAACCTAGACAAATAATACTCGTCTTAGACTCATGTCCAATGACTTTATAAAAATAACAATTATGTATACATATGATGATTATATATATATGATGATCAAGTGGGTTTACATATTCTCGTTTACTCATTTTAGAGTTATGTGTCGATAACTTTTATACTAGTTTTAACTATTTTCACGTTTTAAGTCCAATAAGCCTTTTATAGGTTCTTTAACTTGTTTTAATCCATCCTATACCTATATTATCAGTATATATATTCTTTCCATGTTGGGCCCAAATGGGTTAAGCTCAATAAGTTCTTTTTACAAGTTTTTATCTTATTTAGTCCAATTAATAGTCCAAGTATTAGTCCAATATGTTTACTTAGTTCGTTAATGTCCGTTTGTCCTATAGTTCGGGTTTTATCGGTTTTTACTTGTATTAGCTACTTATATATCAGTATATAAGTTTTATAAAGTTTTCATTAGACGGGTCCAACCATCTAAGTTTTATTTAACAAAAACGTTAATTTTACGGCAATAGCCGAAAAAGTCGTAAAAATCATGTTTATAGTTTTATATCTTATAAAACATAACAAGTTACCATTTTTATAAAATGTACAATTATTTAACCTTTTACATACTTATATAAATAAAATCCATAAGTTTGTGGGTTTTAATTTATATTTTATACTATTAAATTTTGAGTGCTTATATAATAGTATTATACTTTAATTTCCAAAAATCTGATTTTTATCTTCACTTTTATCAAAACTGCCATATCTTGAGTTCTATATGGAGATAGAAGCTCAAATTTTTATCACATAAACTACATGATATGTGCTACATTTAACTCTACTATAGCTACTGTTGAATCATCTTCTAAATATTTTCTAAAAATCGTCCAAAACAGTAACTTCAGATTTGTATCTTAAACTTGTTTTGATCATATCTCACTCATTACAATGATTCCATTGCATGGCCAACTCTCACATGTGTACAAGACCCATAGCTTACTGTAAATCCATTTTACTTCATCATTTTATCAGTCTAACATGTGGTTCTTTACTGTTTTTATACAGCCTATCATTTAAACAAGATTTACCCATTTTTACTTATAGTTTTTCATCTTTGTATCCATGATTATCAACAACAAATCCCCACATAACATTTTTATCATCATATAATCATCATATACATATACAATAGGAAAGAAAATACATGATTACATAATCAAAATAACAAAAAGATAGGAAGAACAATCTCTATACCACCATTAGTGATGAAAAGATGAGGTTTTTGATGAACAAGACTTGGTTCTTGTTATCAAATCTTCAACTTTAGCAAGGCAACATCTTGAGTCCTATGGATGGATGAAGAACTCCATGAAATCAGCCCTTTAACCTAATGAAAACTCCTTTTCATAAGTTAAGATCACCTCCAATCTTCATATCTTTAAAAGGACATCATCATATGTAGATTGTAGCCTTTGTTTATGGTAAATTTTTGATGGTTATTGTGGTGGTGGTGGTGATATGAACGACCATGGGAGAGTGAGAGAGAGATTTTAGATGGTTTTGCATGTAAGAAATGAGTGTGTGTTGTTTGAGTTAGTAGTTTTAAGTCTTAGGTGGTTTTGGTAAACTTAGGAGGACAAGTGTCCACAACTTAGCTTAATTTTGACACACAAGGGTGTGTTATGGAAGCTTGGCCTCCACATGTTATGGGGGTGGGGCAAGAGTTATCTTGTCTCATCCCCATTTATTTACGGGTATTCCTCGATTCTAGTTTCCTCGATTTGCGTGCCCTCGGGTCGTTTTACGAAAAACGTTTTTATAAATTATGAATCAACGGCACAAAACGAATCTAATAAAATTTGTCTCCTCAAAAATGGAGTTCGAAAACGTAAATACGTAATCCTAAGGTTTCCGGTTTAGTCGTAAAGGACGTCAAAATAAAATCGTAAGTCCTAATCTCTTCTCGTAAATTTGTGATTTTATGAACCAACACAAATTTAAAACTCCAAAATAATATTCATGGACAAATTTATTTTCTGAAATGTCGGACTGTCACCAAAGACGGTGTATGTAAACGTAAGCACGTAACGTTGAATCCTCCGGTTTAAACGTAGTCGACGCTACTTCAAGACGTAAATCCAAATTTCTTCCCAAAAATATGTGAGTTCATATTATAACATTAAAATAATGTTTTTAAATAATATTCGAGAATAAAATATCAACCATAAATTGACGGATTGTCACAACATTTACCCCTAAACAGGATCTTTGTCCTCAAAGATCATCTTACTACTCGCTTCTTATAGAGTTAAAGCCATGTGGGTATTTCCTCCACACTCGGTCTTTTCTCACAAGTGTAATCCATTATAATACGCGAGTTTCATCAAACATACGGGAATAAGATCAGGCTAAATGTTGACTTACTTTCTCTATCCATGATGTTCACGGGTTTTTGATGAATGCAACTTTTTGCCGATCTAAGCTCTACTAAGAATAATCAGATTCTCACTTGATAGATATTCCATCAAGTTCGATATACGAATCATAATTTACGTAGTTCTTGAATTCCTAGGGTAGATCCAGATTATATGCCTTTCAATTCCAACTCTTACATCATTTCAATGGTCCCATACAACGGGGACTTATATCCCATGATTTGTCAGATCATGAATTCATTTTTTTCCAAGGTTAAAAATTGTGGCATAACTTCGCTACCCATTTGGCACTTCAAGATCTACATTTCATATTCACATAACCTCTTGCCCACTATCGGCAGTTAATAATCAAATCCTAATTTCAATAATCATTTCAGATTTCGCGGGTCGGGTATTTTGTAAGGTTAGGTTCGCCATCATAGGAAACCTTAAACCCAAAAGACATGTCCAACTCACAATGGGTGTACGTCGGATGTCTTTATCTCAACTCTTGCCTACAGATGCTCTAGGATTTAGATCCTAACAAGATTAGATCTCGATCCTAATACGATAGTTATCAATGATAATCTCTCCAAAGGAAAACGATTATATGGTCTATTACCAAAGGTCATTCATTCAAACATAAAACAACACTTATATTACTCTGTATCGTTACTTTACCTCGTCCCTTCGATTTGGGATGGTACATAGTACTCTCATCAAGGTTCGTTCTCAATGATTTCTGAGCAAATCTCTAGAAATTCGATGCGAAGCGAGGATCTTGATTTAGATGTTCGATACAGGCACACTATGTTTACATAACTCTTTTGCATTTATCATTAACGGGAATGATATTAGCAGATTTGGTCAGTCTGTCGACGATGACCCAAATCGAATCAAATTCAGATGATGACCTTTGCAATAGCTAAACGTTTACTAACGTATGAGGCGATGTATGCCTTCATAATTTGTCATTAGTACAACTTCTTTAGACGAAGATACTTTTAGTCATAAATGACATAAATAGAATACTTATACTTACAAATTCCAACATAACTATATCTCACGATCTCCATATTTAGGCAACCACAAGTGGCCTTTTAAAATATTTAACGCTATCGGCTTCTCAATTCTGATGGTTCACATTAGCCGCGAACCCCTTTTTATTATCTATATTATCCTTTTTACAAACATCAGCTATATTTTAAATTGTTCGGTAATTTATTTTGCACAGTCATTATTAAGAAATACATTCTAATTGATTCTTTATCTTTTATACATAATGTGTCAGTATTTATATTCACCTCTCATGATGATATAATTATCATGTTCATAATTCACTCAGGTATTCTTTCTATATTATGCGTCAGCAATTACGTTCACTTTCTCTTGATGAAATAAATATCATAACTGTATTTATTCAAAATTTCTTTCTTCATATCTTCTATGTTTTAGTTTCGTCTCATCTATCATTTTTATCAGTTTTTCTCAATCTGACGTTTTAAAGCGTCGATAATTATTATAATTAATTAAATAATTATTAGTTAATTTTTATGAAGCGTAAAAGTTTTAAATTTCTTAGTTCGACCAATTATAATAAAATGTTCAAAATAAATTTGATTTTTAATTAACAAGATTTTTGTTGATTTATCGAAAATATTTAATAAGATTCGTAAATGTTCGAAAAACCTTTGTTTATACTTTGGTCAAAGTTTTCTTAGTTTGAAAAGTAAAAATTATCGTTTCAAATTTCAAGTTATGGTTTAAATGGGTTTCCTCAATCCTTTTTAAGTTATCTTGAGGTATACACAAACATTTACCCCTAAACAGAAGTTTAGTTAAATGGTTTGTGTATAAGAGAATAATTCCTTTAAAAATCCTTTGTTAAAACATTTGTCAAAATATATTTCCATTTTCTTTTTAGTATAACTCAAGGTCTTAAATGACTTCTAAATTTTGAAGAGTCAATTTATATTCCATTATCTATTAATCACATAGTAAAATAATGTAAGGGTTTAAGTCTTTAATCACATATCAATTATTCAAGGTTCAGGTTTTCATTGTTCGGCCTATTCAGGGCGTTCTATAATTAATTATTAACTCATTCTTATTCGTATAAACAAACATATAGTCCTTAATGGTCACGAGCATGAAGTTATCAATTTACAGCCTACACACGTGATTCACCATATTTATGAATGCTACATGTGCATTGTCAATCCAAACGACATCACGTGAAACTCATAACGTTTATTACAAGTACCGAATGTAGTGATTGGAATAAATAATCTCTTTCGCAGATGCGAAGTTGATGATAACCATGCTATGGATCAATTTTGCTAGAACCTTGTAAATGATCGAACAATTCTTCCATTTCGAGTTATGGATATCGTTTTCGATTGTCAATTTACTCAGTCACAGTAATCTATAAATATAATAACACCATAGCTCTTCATGATGACAGGCTTGGTATAGAAATATCTTTCTTCGACAACTCTCAGTTGTACGGTAATTCCTTTATTTTAGATGGTGCTGACATACAGTGCCCAAGCCACAGGTGCAGCACCGGGAATAAAATCAAATACCAATTTCAACTTGCCTAAATGGCAAAAATCTAGGTAATTCCTCAACAAATACTTCCTAAGGTTTCAGATAACGAAAACATCTTTTAATAAATTCATATTAGGTTCTTTCTAGATTATAATATCTATGTCTAATTCATAATCATTCACAATATAATTTCAAGTCTAAATACAGGATATCGTCATCCACCAAGAATTATTTATATCACTTTTGATAATCAACATCTTACCTTTTAGGGGAATTCTACTCGAGTTCCCATCAATTAAAACAATGTCGTCATGTCATAATCAATCAATCCATTCTACTGGCACTATCAACTTTTCAGTTTTATTGCCGTCGATAAGATGTGAACTTCTCAAAAGACTAATAATAACTCATAATCCTTCACAAGTTCAGGGATATTAGGATACACAACTACTATTAAAAGAGTAAGGTCAACGCATAATCTACGCGAGATAATTTCAAATCATATACAGACGAAAACATTTAACGAATATGAATATATCCCATGTTTTCATAATTTGAGTACGCATTCGAAAGCTCCTCGGATCGTTACCCAGGTCATTCAAATGAAATCAAATCAAAAGAAATGATAGGAACGTCGATACATCCAGTCGGGTATCAACACTCGGTAATCAGATACTTTTCCTAAGAATCTCACTACGGGAGAATTGGACAAGAAAGAATTGTTAATTGTCAAATAAGACAAATTCCACGGATGAGTAAATTCGACTCAGAAGAATAGATGCTACAGACACATATGTAGGTGTCGCTTAACATTATGTCCTTATTTTTCACTTCTTGCAGATCTCATAAAATTTAATCTTTCACAACCTTTAAAGGGAATGTAGTGTTTATTGATCGGTTTTATGGTGACTACTAGTCAGCCTTGCATGGTCCATTCCAAATTGTATGTAGGCGCGCAACTATATACAATTTCAAGATTAACGATGCAATACTCAGTTCGTCAAAATTTTATCATCATGTTTATAATAAAAACATTTTCATGCTTAATTCTTAAATAAGAATCAAGAATATATTTACAAAGGTTTTCTTTGTTATGAAAACAATTAGGTTTTCCAAAGTGTTTTGTAAACAACTTCATTTTGATATCAATCACTTATAAATCTCACTTTGAATAGTCCTTATTGTGATGAAAATTTAATTTCCTCAAAGGATACCGTTTTAACTTTATAAAAACAATGTGTGATCTGCAAAAGAGTGATGAAAGCTTGTTCAACAAGAACTAACTACAATATGATAGGAAATGAGCTTAGCCAAATAATCATGAGGTTCATGACTTCGATGGCACTCAGGAATACAAAGAGAATAATCCACAACGTAACTCAATTCGAGATGAGTACTTGTTCAATGGTTACATCACTAATGCGAGAATTAGGATGAAGCAATAAAGGATAGATAACATCGATACGTGTAGAATTTAGCAATCAAAGGTAGTCTTTTTCATTAATCACAAACAAGTAAAATTGTACCGTAACACATTACATGTCACTATGTCATACAATTCTCAGAACTCATCCTACCAACTGATGTCTCAGTTAAGTTAGGGATTTTTAAAAGATACCACAATGAATACTAATCTACAAGAGTCATTAGGTGTCCCATCTGTCCCGGAAGATCCATCGGTCCCAATTCAGAAGAAGATTTCTTCAATTTATTTCTTGGACACTGAGCATCCTCGTTAGTGGACAATGGCCTAGGAACAACCCTTAACACGAATCAACAATCAAGTAAAATCTTATAATTCAATCACAGAACTTAACGACTTCCTCTTATCAATCTCATATTCCATACGGATTAAATTTTACTTTATTCAAGTTTTAATCAACTCATACTCAAGGCAATATCCTATCTCATATTCCAATACTTTCAATCTTATTCTTACACCTTTAAAGGGAAATAAAAGCTCGATATGAATCAACACTTAATTCCAATCCTATTAGTTCTTACAACAACAGTTATCAAATGAGTCATTAATATGAAATGGCTTGATCATTCAACTAGACTTCTCGGAAAGGTATTAGTGGCATGAGGCTTTTGGGTAATGGTTCCAATAACAGCCTCAAGTGCAACATTCACCCTTTCGATTTCAATTTAAGAATTGGGTGACAACGAATCAGATGACATCTTTCTAGGTGGTAACGTTTTGTCAAACTCCACTCTATAAGAAAAGATCGTCATGACATCGATATCAGATTTAATCTCGCCAATTCCTCTTAAATAACACAATCAACTACTATCTACATTTCTACGAATATCAACCATTTGTTGGGATCATAAATATCCACAACTTGGTTTAGATCTAGGATAGCTATAATTCCTACGAGAATAGATTCGATTAATTTACTAGGGGAGTTAGGGTTACTTGTGACAATCTACGTCGTATAAATACCTCGTATAAAAATCAAAATAATCATCAAACAATCATGTAATAAAATTACATCATATGTATATATATAATCCAAGTTATATATATATATATTAAAATAACACTTCTCAGTCTTGCCTTGTCGGTAACTCGGGAATTCTTCGGCACCGTTATAGTCAAAAGATTTTTAGACATTTTTAGAAAAATGTTTATAGTTAAAAGATTTTGAAATGTTATACTCAAAACCTTGGTTTTAAAAATCTTTCGTTCTCTATAACGAGAGCTCTGATACCAAACTGTAACACCCCCAAATTTGTACAACTCAATACAGCAGAAGACTCGTTGGTGTTACGGGATAGCACATTACTCACATCATAGACAACGCATAAAAATCGCGTCGTTTAATAATAAATCATTTCCATTCATAAAATATCAAAGTTACATAGGTCCCAAGTCATTATATTTAATACAAGTTTTACAAAACATTTGAATGGAAATCATAATTTAAGTGCGGGCCATGAATTCTTGTTGTCTTCCCAAGAATTACCTTCAAGTACCTGAGATAAAACATGTTAAAAGAAAAGGTCAGCGATAACGCCGAGTGAATTCATAGAGTTTAATAAATTCCATCAATATAATATCAGTATAAAATTATTACTGAAAATCATTTTGTATAAATCATTTTGATAGGCCATGAAATAGCCAAAATCATTTTATACAAATCCTTATCGAAAATCATAATATAGGCATTTGCCTTAAAAATCATTATACGAGCCAATGTCGTAAAAACAATCATACAATACGTCTTATAACGTTGTATAAAAAAACGTTATATGAATATGGTTATGAAAACCAAAACACAAACATAATATCAATAGTATGACCCTGTATTGCTAGTCAGGCAATACATCGTAATTCGGAGCGTCTAATAGTATTTCGTTAGTTTTGGATTATTATAAGCCGCATGACATTGTTACCTTACTAAACCAACAACGGGTAGCTAACCCGATACCAATTTTGCCCATCTAAAGTAGCGTGTCGTCACAAAGGTCACGCTATGGAAATCTTCTCATACATAAATTCGCTTACCAATCAATGTGGCACGACGGGGATCAACCGTCAAGGCGCGAACTGGGGTGATCGTCCCCAAATAGTACTATTAAATGCATAAGCGTCTACCAAATCCCGGTAGTTCACAATTCATGCTAATGGGACTTTTAGTGACATAACCTAACTTTAATAATCCATTTAATTTCATCTATCGGGTCCTTTAATCATTTATCGGGTCATACAATCGGGTCATTCAATCATTCGGGTCCAAAATCAATAAACAAACAATCGGGACAAATGGTGTCCTATTTAATAAAAACTAACATGTTATCTCCCTCGCGGGTTTATAAAACATTTATAAAAACATTTAAAAGAGTGCGAGGCTATGAACTGACGTTGATGTGGGAAGGCGGGTTATCGGCAATTCGGACGTACGGTACGTGCTTCAATCACGGAAACCTAGACAAATAATACTCGTCTTAGACTCATGTCCAATGACTTTATAAAAATAACAATTATGTATACATATGATGATTATATATATATGATGATCAAGTGGGTTTACATATTCTCGTTTACTCATTTTAGAGTTATGTGTCGATAACTTTTATACTAGTTTTAACTATTTTCACGTTTTAAGTCCAATAAGCCTTTTATAGGTTCTTTAACTTGTTTTAATCCATCCTATACCTATATTATCAGTATATATATTCTTTCCATGTTGGGCCCAAATGGGTTAAGCTCAATAAGTTCTTTTTACAAGTTTTTATCTTATTTAGTCCAATTAGTAGTCCAAGTATTAGTCCAATATGTTTACTTAGTTCGTTAATGTCCGTTTGTCCTATAGTTCGGGTTTTATCGGTTTTTACTTGTATTAGCTACTTATATATCAGTATATAAGTTTTATAAAGTTTTCATTAGACGGGTCCAACCATCTAAGTTTTATTTAACAAAAACGTTAATTTTACGGCAATAGCCGAAAAAGTCGTAAAAATCATGTTTATAGTTTTATATCTTATAAAACATAACAAGTTACCATTTTTATAAAATGTACAATTATTTAACCTTTTAAATACTTATATAAATAAAATCCATAAGTTTGTGGGTTTTAATTTATATTTTATACTATTAAATTTTGAGTGCTTATATAATAGTATTATACTTTAATTTCCAAAAATCTGATTTTTATCTTCACTTTTATCAAAACTGCCATATCTTGAGTTCTATATGGAGATAGAAGCTCAAATTTTTATCACATAAACTACATGATATGTGCTACATTTAACTCTACTATAGCTACTGTTGAATCATCTTCTAAATATTTTCTAAAAATCGTCCAAAACAATAACTTCAGATTTGTATCTTAAACTTGTTTTGATCATATCTCACTCATTACAATAATTCCATTGCATGGCCAACTCTCACATGTGTACAAGACCCATAGCTTACTGTAAATCCATTTTACTTCATCATTTTATCAGTCTAACATGTGGTTCTTTACTGTTTTTATACAGCCTATCATTTAAACAAGATTTACCCATTTTTACTTATAGTTTTTCATCTTTGTATCCATGATTATCAACAACAAATCCCCACATAACATTTTTATCATCATATAATCATCATATACATATACAATAGGAAAGAAAATACATGATTACATAATCAAAATAACAAAAAGATAGGAAGAACAATCTCTATACCACCATTAGTGATGAAAAGATGAGGTTTTTGATGAACAAGACTTGGTTCTTGTTATCAAATCTTCAACTTTAGCAAGGCAACATCTTGAGTCCTATGGATGGATGAAGAACTCCATGAAATCAGCCCTTTAACCTAATGAAAACTCCTTTTCATAAGTTAAGATCACCTCCAATCTTCATATCTTTAAAAGGACATCATCATATGTAGATTGTAGCCTTTGTTTATGGTAAATTTTTGATGGTTATTGTGGTGGTGGTGGTGATATGAACGACCATGGGAGAGTGAGAGAGAGATTTTAGATGGTTTTGCATGTAAGAAATGAGTGTGTGTTGTTTGAGTTAGTAGTTTTAAGTCTTAGGTGGTTTTGGTAAACTTAGGAGGACAAGTGTCCACAACTTAGCTTAATTTTGACACACAAGGGTGTGTTATGGAAGCTTGGCCTCCACATGTTATGGGGGTGGGGCAAGAGTTATCTTGTCTCATCCCCATTTATTTACGGGTACTCCTCGATTCTAGTTTCCTCGATTTGCGTGCCCTCGGGTCGTTTTACGAAAAACGTTTTTATAAATTATGAATCAACGGCACAAAACGAATCTAATAAAAATTGTCTCCTCAAAAATGGAGTTCGAAAACGTAAATACGTAATCCTAAGGTTTCCGGTTTAGTCGTAAAGGACGTCAAAATAAAATCGTAAGTCCTAATCTCTTCTCGTAAATTTGTGATTTTATGAACCAACACAAATTTAAAACTCCAAAATAATATTCATGGACAAATTTATTTTCTGAAATGTCGGACTGTCACCAAAGACGGTGTATGTAAACGTAAGCACGTAACGTTGAATCCTCCGGTTTAAACGTAGTCGACGCTACTTCAAGACGTAAATCCAAATTTCTTCCCAAAAATATGTGAGTTCATATTATAACATTAAAATAATGTTTTTAAATAATATTCGAGAATAAAATATCAACCATAAATTGACGGATTGTCACAAAAACCATAAAAAATATAAAACCAAGAAAACCCAAAAATATTTTCTTTTTAAATCGGGCATGTCTTTTAGTACGGTAATATTTACTGCCTTAGAAATATCGATCAATATTGACACGACGCCATAAATAGAGTCCGTATAAAAGTTGTACATTTTTAAAACATGCCCATTATGGCTTGTAGTTATTTCAGACTACAACCCGCTTTTCGCATTAAAGTCACGTATTTCCTTGGAAAACGTTGGCTCAGAACGGGAATTAATTTTCTCGGGCATGATTTACAAGCCAAATCATGCAAAGGGATCAAGTTTACTTTATAACTTGGTCTAACACGAGTTAGTGTACGTCTCAGTGCATTAATTTTTCAAAATAAGAGAAATCTTATTGCCACCACGAATCAATCTTTTCAAGACATTAATTGGAAAATGTTTTCATCAACATGAACCACGAATCAATCCTTTCTATTCTTTCTTTTCTGTTTTTTTTTTCTTCTCTCCGCCATTAACACACAAACACACTCACACAAGCTCTCACAACCGTCGTCTAATCCGTCTCATTCATCTCACAAGGTACAAACATCATTTAATTCATCTAATTCGATGCTTAATCCGCTTAATAAACTCGATTCTATTAAAGTAATCCAATTAGGGTTTCTGCTTAATTTAGGGTTAATTGATTTGGGGTTTAGCTGGGTTTCACGCGGAATAGGACTAGAATGAGTTTGGTGGCCTTTAGAATGCTTAAAACAATCATCTAAGCTTAGATTAATCGATCATAAGGTGCGTCTAGGTTATTCCGGATGAACGGTTTTTTTCTAAGTTTATTCCGAATGAGCATGTGTTTGGGAAAAATATTCCGTATAGACCTTTATTCCGGATCTACTTTATTCCGTATAGACTTTATTCCGGATAGACTTTATTCCGTATAGACTTTACTCCGTTTAGACTTTATTCCGGATAGACTTTATTCCGGATAGACTTTATTCCGGATAGACTTTATTCCGTATAGACTTTATTCCGTATAGACTTTATTTCGGATAGACTCTATTCCGGATAGACTCTATTCCGGATAGACTTTATTCCGGATAGACTTTATTCCGGATAGACTTTATTCCGGATAGACTTTATTCCGGATAGACTTTATTCCGGATAGAGGTTTATTCCGGATAGACTTTATTCCGGATAGAGGTTTATTCCGGATAGAGGTTTATTCCGGATAGAGGTTTATTTCGGATAGAGGTTTATTCCGGATAGACGTTTATTCCGGATAGAGGTTTATTCCGGATAGAGGTTTATTCCGGATAGAGGTTTATTCCGGATAGAGGTTTATTCCGGATAGACGTTTATTCCGGATAGAGGTTTATTCCGGATAGAGGTTTATTCCGGATAGAGGTTTATTCCGGATAGAAATTTATTCCGAATAGACCAATTTAATCCAGGTAGACTTGTTTATTCCGGATAGACCAATTTATTCCGGATAGATGATTATTCCGGATAGACCAATTTATTCCGAATTAAATGTTTATTCCGAATGAAGGATGTTTGAGTGTTTTACAAGCTTAAGGGATTATGTCATATGTATAATGCTTAGGTATAAATTCATAATGATATTCATATCTGTATGTATCAACTTTTGTGTTTTATCTTAAACAGAAACAATGACTAACCCAACCGTGCAACAAATACTAGACTCTAGAGCAGCAGCCATTGCCGAGGCCAAAACCCTCAAGTTCATTCCAAACAACTACCGGCTGAAGGAGGTCTCTCATTCCACTCACAATGGATTCAAGGTAGGTTCAGCCATTCTTGACAATTCTCACTTCAAGAATGCGCTAAGGGATAGTGCTTCGGTGCCCTTCGACTACATGTACGAATTCTGGGCAACCAAAGAGAAGACGTCAAACAAGATCACATTCTTCCTGGACAACAAGCAACAGACTCTCATCGTGTCAGACTTCCGCAAGATCTTTGGTTTTCGGGAGTCACCCAAAGGATTAACATTCTCAGCGAACCCGACCAAGAACGATCTCATGGAGATGTTCTCTGCTATTGGATGTGCGGACTTACGAATAGTGTCCGATTTTACCACAGCCAAAGTGGGTCAACCTTGGAGAGCGATTTTTGGTATTCTCAGCCGATGTCTCACACCCAAAACGACTGGGTATGATGCTGTGCGTCCGCCAATCGTCAAGATTTTCTATGGTATGTTCAAAGGTTTGGGTATTGATTATGCATCATTGTTGTGGGAAGAGTTTATTTTTCAACTCTTCACAAACACAAAGACTAAGGCTAAAAGTTACCAGTACCCTAGGTTCATAAAGCTAATCATACATTATTTTATGGAAAACGATGCGTCTATTGATAAGCGTGCAGGTAGCCGTCACCACACAATGGATGCTGATGATCTGGTGGACTTAAGGAATGAAACTCACTCCAATGTTCTTATCCCTGGTCCTATTCCCACTCATCTCCTGACAGATAAGATTATCGCTTCTGCTTATTACAAGAACATGCTACGAGAAATCGAGAATCAACGAGCAAGCATTCAAGCAAGAGAAGACTCGTCTACCACGGTTAAGAGTAAAGGTAAACGCAAGCAAACAGCTTTACCTGAACCCAAAACCAAGAAGAAAAAGACTGTGGCTAAGAAGGGTAAGAGAACGGCTGACGAGCTTGTTCTTCACGATGAAGAAGATATTGATGACGATCCTACTCCCGAGCAAACTCAAAAGACTGAGAAAAAGTTAATGAAGATGGCTATTGAAAAGAGTAGGAGAGACACGGGCGGTAGTGGTTCGGGTGCACAAATGGATGTTGAAGAAGAATACGAGAAGCCACATGATATTAATGAGTTTGGATCACCCGAACGTTACTCAACATCGAAGGAGACATCCATTGCTGAAACAGCGAGTGTTGAGAAGGAGTTCGGTGCTACAACAATTATTGTGACTACACAGCCTCTCGTAACTCAACCTCCACCAATCCAGCCCCTACCAACACGACCGGTGTCAACACCACTACCTTTCCTTCCACCTCCAACAACTTCCATCCTCAGTACTGTAATCACAACCGAGCCTCTTCAACCATTCCAGAGTAGCTCTGTACCATCTTCAATGGCTGCATTCGTAATGGTAGAAATGTTGGATAAACACACGGATAGTCAAAGAAAAGAGATGGATAAACTTCGAGAAGAGCTATTTCGACGAGTGCAAAGTGAAGAGGCATCCAAGAAAGCCCAAGAAGAGATGCTAGCTAAGTTCACTGCAGAGATGGAATTGACACGTAAAGCTCATGCAGAAGAACTTGCTCAGATAAAAAAGGCTGAAGCTGATAAGTATGAAGCACGACTTACGAGACTTCGAGTTATAAAAGATAAATATAAGGAGCAGAAAGAAACACTTGAAGCTTCTATTTTAGAGAGGGTGAATGAATCTGTTGAGTCCCTTATGCCAAAGCTGCGTGATGATATGAGGAAACTTGCGGCTGATAACTTGATGATTAAGTCGTCCAACCCTTCCGAGTCAGCTTACAAAATTGCATATGACTTGACGGATTTTGAATTAAAGAAGATCCTCAAAGCTCGCATGAAGGAAGTTGGATCCTTTACCAAGTCTAAAGTTCAACGGACACTCTACAAAGCACTCAATGAAGCTATTTTGGAGGATGATCGGTTGTTTAAGACGTTTGGAAGTGTGGTACCTTATCACATCTTGGATGAGGAGGAAAAGGAAGATAGTGAACAAGAGGAGGGTAATGGTGAAAAAGAAGAAGAAGAAGATGATGATGATGATGGTGATGTTGATGGTGATGATGATGAGAATGGTGATGATGATGATGATGGTGATGGTGGTGATCTAAATGAGGAGAGTGATAAGGGTAGCAACGGGGATGATGATGAGGATGATGGTGGTAAACATGATCAGCCTGAAACGGGGGACAAGGTTGCCAGCAAAAAGAAACCATCCAAGTCTGGTACCAAGTCTCAGAAAGATGATGCCCGAAAGGAAAAGTCCACCTCTACGGAGTCAGGACGAACCAAGTGGCGCCATGATGTGAATGCTGCTACTGCGTCATCGATTCCCGGTACATCTGTTTCTGTTTCTATACCTGTTACCACTAATCCTGTTAGTTCTTTTGTTGCTCCTGTGATTGCAGAATCAGTAACTGAACCTGAATTTGCACAACACTCGCCTGTTCATGATACCGCCGAAATGCCTGAATCAGAACCAGCAAGTGTTCATGTTTCTACTCCTCTGCAAATAGAACCACCATCTACTGTTCCCGAGTCAAGCACACGGGACTGGGCGGATACATTGGAGATTGATGAAACTGCACCGCCACAAGCTTGGATCACGGCAGCTCCTAAATATGATCCAATCACAGACGCTGATAGAGATGTTCTATATCTCCGTATCCGTAGTCCGATAGACTTGTGTGCATTTTTGGCTCATGAGTTTAAATCTTCGGTCACTCCGTCGTTGGTGAAGAGGGCGCTAAAGGACAAGAGAATTCACGCCAAAACCAGGTTAAGCCGCATGGAGTACGAGTATTATGCTGACGAGGTCCTGAAAGCTCTCAATAACGTTCAAAGGCCAGGCCTTCATGAGTCAGAAAGAGCTCCACCTCCACTTGATCCCTCTCAAGATAATCAAATTCCTCTTGACTTCTTTGTCACCTATGATCTTGAGTATCTCCTCAAGGGATCATCCAAGTACGCAACCTCCCTGACCTTGTTGAAAGCTGCTAACTGGGGGACAATACCCTGGATCGAGGAAAAGGTAAACAGACTCTGGGTCCCAAAGGTAAATCGTAATTATGATATGTATGCTGTTATAGGTGCATCACATTGGGACGAGCGAGTCCGAAGGGCGTACAGAGGTTGCTGCTTAGCCAATTCAATAAGTATCGTTAAATCTGATATTCGCATCTCAAGTATTTTGAGACTGAAAACTGAAGCCAAGAATGGCTATCATCATGTGACGGAGATTCGTCTAAAAAGGGAGGATGACAGAGAATACACAATACAGCAGGGAGATTTTTCTATCATTCGCCTTGAAGATATCGAAGACATGTTGCTTATGATGACCCATGATCAACTTACCCATCTTACTCGTGAAGAAATCATTGCCTTGAATACAGCACTTCGTATGTTCACACGAAGCATTGTCATCAAGAAACGAGTTGAAGATCTTCAGTTGGGAGTTGAAAGCTACCAAAGGAAGCTTAACCTGACCCGTCCAATGAATCAAGTTCTACCTCAACATGTCGAAAGATGTCCCTATACCGGCATTACCGTTCCGATGTACGGGATTTTCTACATGAACAGTCGTGGGATCATGAAGTTTATGAGGGTAGGTGAGCTTCATAAATACAGTGATGGGACTCTCATATACGTTAGAGGAAAATTGGAGCATCTTAATTCTGGTGGGTCATTACCAGAAATGATTGAGGATTGGCATCCGGGTTATCGGAAAATGGCGACATATGTGATCAAGAAGATTGATGAAAAGCTCCGGGAACGTAGATTGATGAGGAGCTTAGAAAGATTCGTTGGTGGTAGACCATATGGAGTGCACCACAAGTTACTACAACGATCCATCTAATGGATCGTACATCTCAGGTCTACTCTATATTGGTTTTAATTGTGAATATGTAAATTTTGTGAATATTGTGCTTTTATGGCTTGATGTAGTGTTAAGGTATGATAATTTTTCAAGAATTTCTCACGAGATTCTAAATCTTTCAAAATATATCATACTAAAGCACTACATCTAACCCCTATTAATTTAAGGGGGAGCATTAATATGTTCTATGGCCAAACATTGATTTCATTTTTACCCAAAGACCGGTTAATCCATTTAATATCCCAAATATTAATGGTTAACATTTTGGATAAGGGGAGAAAATGGGATTAAGGAGACTTAAATGATACTTGGCTAAAAGATGAAAAAGACTTAACGATAATCCAACTTAATATGTGTAAAGCACGTGTTAAGGGGGAGCGTTTTTGATGAACAAAACACTTAAGGTACAAAACTCTTGATTTCAATATCACAAGTACCTTAAGTGAGTTTCAAGGATTTTTCATGGTGACTATTCTTTCCCAAAACACGCTTAATTCACGACGGATGTGGTGACAAAAGGGTGGTAGGAATAGGTTTTAGTCCAATGATTCATCAGAGCCGATGGAATCTTCCCAAGGACAATTCCCTAGATTGAATTAGAAGTCCTAAGAAAGATGGAGAAAGATTGTGAACGTAGCTGAATGCCGACCAAGTACTTAAGCTAGCACTGGAACAATCACAACAAGGTGCTAGTTATGACGTATTGGTAAGCATTGAAGGGGTTGAAGAATGAAAAAGAATTGTAAAGATAAAGGGTGTAAAGAAAGAAGCCCTCCTTACAACTTTAGGCAGAAACCGGGTCAATACATATGCTATTGAGATCATTTATTAATGATTCTCGATATTGAAGAAAGATATCATGGACCCAGTGATGCAATGCACAACCCTTCCCAGCTAACTCAAATATCTCTCAAAAGGTATTTGTTTTAATCACACGGAGATCAACACGTTATCTATTGGTTTATTCACTCTGAAAAGACTGATATTGAAAAGGTGGCACTCCTCTCCAGCCATCGCTCACTAAATCAAAACGCACTATCGAGTCTAGAGCCACGAGATCATCAAAAGTCTCATTAGGACACTTTCTATTTATTCCTTGCTTTCTCACACACTGTGAAAAGTAAGAGATTTTTATGAGTCCTACGCAGTATTCTTGTAATATTGGAAATCCTGCTTGAGCCAACATCAAACAAGCTCATGGTAGGTTACACGTTCGGTTCTTTAAGAACCAATCTTGTGAAAAACTGGAAAGAAACAGTAGTTTAATTCTTAATTGAACTTAAACTCGTTCCAGGCCTCTACGCATTATCATATGATCTTGCCAGAACACTCAAAGTGACATTCTTTAGTGTTAACAGTGACGAGTGGAAATCCTTCTAGTGTTAACATCAAACAGCACTTGGTAGGTGACGTGCATGATTCTTTATGAATCAAGCTCGTGATAACTGGAAAGCAACGATGGTGAAAATCTTAATTGAAATTCACTTGTTCCAGGTTTCATGAATTGACGGCTTCAATCACCAGGATAATTTATCCAAGTGATTCACTCTTTATGTTCGCAGTCAAGCTTAGTGATCGTCGAATAAAGAGAACGGGTTTACCCGCGAAATCCTGTCAGGAAGTTAATTAATTGAAACTATTCGTCACAGACGGTGGCGTTGCGGTTTACCAGCTGAAGTCGTTCCCACATGCTTATGTTTTTCTGCATCAAAGTTCAACAAAATTCAAGAAAGTACAAAATGAAGTCTTCCGATGTACCAAACTCTGAAACTTTCAAGAATTCAACAAAAGACATAAGTGTGTGGAACATGGAGTCACGAGGAGGCAAGATTCACAAGAAGACAAAGATCGCACGTGATTGGTCAAAAGAACAATGCTCTCAAGACAAAGCCTAAAAGATCAAATCAGCATATTCACAACAAAAAGAAAAGAAGAAAAGACTACGAGCTGAAGAACGAAGACTTAGTATAGTATGATAGGTTTAGAACTGTGTAACGTGGAGTGACCTCCCTTAGGGGGAGATTGTTAGAAATACGTTTTTAACGTATATTAGAAGTATCAGTCACTCCACAATATTATTAATGTTGTATAGCTCGTAGTTAATGTTAGCTTATTTAGTTAAGTAAAAACCGGCCCATGGGCTTGTCATGGGTCGGCCCAAGCCCATTAGTGGCTTGGATATAAATACCTCTTTCCACCATAGAAAGGGGTTGGTTGTTGGTTGTTTCACATTCGAGTTTAATAAAGATACACATATTCTCTCTCACTTTCTCTCACTAACTTTATCTCTCTAGAAACCTTCAACCCACCTTATTGATTCATAAGATTATCCATATTCTTCAAGAGTAATATCATGCTTAAAGATGATGAGGTATATGGAAGAAGGATGTGATGTATTTCTGGCGCAGATTTCTAGTGATGGTGATGTAGAGACAAAGTTGGATGAGGTGCATGTGATTCGAGAGTATCTGGAAGTTTTTCCTGATGAGTTGTCGGGTTTACCGCCCTCTCGTGAAGTGGAATTTCGGATCGATTTGATGCCAGGAGCTGCACCAGTTGCTCGTGCACCTTATCGATTGGCACCGTCAGAACTGAATGGGTTATCTAAACAATTGAAAGAATTGATGGATGAGGGGTTTATTCGACCGAGTTCATCACCATGGGGAGCGCCTGTGTTATTTGTAAAGAAGAAGGATGGGTCGTTTAGAATGTGTATCGACTATCGAGAGCTCAACAAATTGACGGTTAAGAATCGGTATCCATTACCGAGGATTGACGATTTATTTGATCAGTTGCAAGGTTCCTGTGTGTACTCGAAGATTGACTTAAGATTAGGATATCATCAACTGCGAGTTAGAGAGGAGTGTATTCCTATAACTGCTTTTCGTACACGATATGGACATTTTAAATTTCGATTGATGCCTTTTGGGTTAACGAATGCGCCTGCAGTGTTCATGGATCTTATGAATCGAGTGTGCAAGCCGTATTTGGATAATTTTGTCATTGTATTCATTGATGATATTCTTATTTACTCCAAGAGCAAAGAAGAACATGAGAAGCACTTGAGGACGATATTGGAGCTGTTGAAGAAAGAGAAGTTGTACGCGAAATTCTCCAAGTGTGAATATTGGTTTGAATATGTACGATTTCTTGGGCATGTGAATGATAGTGAAGGAGTTCGTGTGGATCCTGCCAAGGTAGAGGAAATTAAAGAATGGTCGGCACCGACAACACCGACTGAAGTTCGGCAGTTTCTTAGTTTAGCTGGTTATTATCGGAGATTCATCGAAGGGTTTTCGCTGATTGCAAAGCCGTTGACCAAGCTTACTGAGAAGAATCGGGTGTTTGAATGGGGAAATGATGAAGAAATTGCTTTCAAAACACTTAAGGACAAATTGTGTTCTGCTCCGATTTTGTCATTGCCGGAAGGAATCAAAGACTTCATGGTTTATTGTGACGCGTCTCATAAAGGTTATGGAGCTGTTTTGATGCAACGTAAGAAGGTGATCGCTTACGCGTCGAGACAATTGAGGAAGCATGAGGAAAACTACACTATGCATGATTTGGAATTGGGAGCTGTAGTTTTTGCGCTAAAGTTGTGGAGACAATACTTGTATGGGACTAAGTGTGTTGTATTCACTGACCACAAGAGTTTGAAGCACATATTAGACCAGAAGGAGTTGAATATGAGACAGAGACGATGGGTGGAGCTACTGAGTGACTATGACTGTGAGATTTGCTACCATCCTGGCAAGGCGAACGTTGTAGCAGATGCACTTAGTAGGAAGGATAGAGAGAAACCTTTGAGAGTCAGAGCATTAGTGATGACTAAGGGTGTTGATTTGACTGGAACAATATTGAAGGCTCAAGAGAAGGGATTGATGGAAGAAAATATTGGCGCCGAGAGTCTGTGAAGACTACAGAAACCACTTTTTGTGGTAAAATCGGACGGGCTGAGGTATTTTGAAAATCGGATTTGGTTACCGCTATGTCCATCCGAGGAAGGGATGCCTGGAGTACGAGATTTGGTTATGAATGAGTCTCATAAGTCAAAGTACTCGATACATCCTGGAGCGGATAAGATGTATAATGCTTTGAAGAAAGTCTATTGGTGGCCGAATATGAAGGCAGAGATTGCTCGTTACGTCAGTAAGTGTTTAACTTGTGCGAAGGTTAAATCTGAACATAAGAGACCGTCTGGGTTATTGGTAAAACCTGAGATCCCATAATGGAAATGGGAAAAGATTGCCATGGATTTCGTAACGGGTTTACCGAGAACTCCTAGTGGTTGTGATATGATTTGGGTAATAGTGGATAGATTGACAAAATCAGCTCACTTTTTGCCTATGAAGAAGACAGATAGCTTGGAGAAACTTGCCAGTGTGTACGTGAAGGAAATTGTTTGTCGACATGGTGTAGCTTTATCGATCATTTCGGATCGCGATAGCAGGTTTACTTCGGAATTTTGTAAATCTCTTCAACGTGCGATGGGCACCGAATTGTGTTGGGAATAAAATGTAGCCAGAACACTTGGACGCTGACAAGAAGAAAACAAGTGTTGATAAGAAGAAAACAAGCGTTGAAGGATCAAGCGTTGACAGGAAGAAGTCAAACGTTGAGAGAATGAAGTCAAGCACTGATAGAAGATTTAGTCTACGCGTATTATGTTTCTAGATTGTTTCTAGTAGAGATATGATCGACAATGTATTTTCTATGTTTATCTTTACCTTAAATAACTGATACATAGACTCTTGTACAAGGCTTCTTATGTCTATAAAAGAAGACCTTTTAGGTTTTGTTTATATAAGTTTTATAAGTTTTCATTCGTTTAAACACTTCCATTGTAAGCAAGTTTGATTCAATCAAAGTGAAAGTTTGTTTTACATTGTTTGGGTGTTCTTGTTTGAGTATTAATTCCGCATAATACTTAAATTGTTTTATACACAACAAAGTTTCTTTACGTGTTTAACTTGATTTAATCTCGTTTACACAAGCTAAATTGATCTAAGTTTGAGATCAACAAGTGGTATCAGAGCCACTTGAGAAACTTTGATCTAAAGAACACAAGAACCCTAAATCGCCAAAAACCCTAATTTTCACAAAACCCTAAAAACATCATGTCTACCCCAGAAGCAAACTCCTCCTCCTCCTCAAACCACAACATCAAGATTCCCATGCTAGACTCAGACAATTTTGAGCTGTGGAAGTTCAACTTTGAGCAATATCTACAAATCCATGACTACACCCTATAGGAAATTATTGAATATGGAAACACATTCAATAAAGCTCAAAAGATTGCAGATGCCATCCAACAAAGAACAGCTGTTCAAGGCTCTACTGAAGTGGATCGAAGAGAATAACCTGAAGATGGTAGAGCTGTCTCAGTTGAGGACATAGCAAAAAGAAGGGTTGACATGAAAACCCTAAGCATTCTGAAACTCTCTTTGGGACAAGAAAAATCAGCACAAATACAAAAGCTATGAGTCTGCAAAAGATCTTTGGACAGCTCTTGAAGTTTCTTATGGTGGTAATGCTGACACTGTGCAAGAGAAAAAGAAGCAACCCTTGCATGAGTATGCTGTTTTTAAAGCTCAACCTAATGAGAAGCTAAGTAGTGTGAGAAGCAGACTTCTTGACATCACAAGCAAGCTATCCTTCATGGGAACAGTGCTTGGTGATGTTGATATTATCGCCACTTTTCCTAAAAGCCTTGGTGATGCATGGAAGATTGAAGCAAGATCTATAATTGCCAATAACACTCACAAAAGTTCTACTTTTGATGATGTTTACAACAAACAGAGGCTGGTGGAGAATGAAACTCTTTTGGATCATAGAAGAAAGTCTACCAATAGAAACATGGCCTTCTTCTCACATAGTGAAGGTCAATTTGATCAAAAGGAGTCATACATGCACCCCGTTACTAGATCAACTTGTGTCAACAATGGATTATGTCCTGTCAACGCCTCATATTCAGATGCTGACACATACAAAATTGACTCACCAAGAGTTAAGCCTGCTGGTATTGATCTAGATAATGTGTGTGCATACATTGCTTCATTGCCCAATGGTTTAGTGATTACATATGAGGACCTTGAGCAAATTAGTGATGAGCATATGGAGGAGATGGACATAAAGTGGAATATGGCTCTTGCAAGTATAAGAGCAAACAGATGGAATAGAAGATTCAATAAGAATATGACTTTTAATGCTAAGGACACTGCTGGATTTGATAAATCCAAGGTTGAGTGTTACAATTGTCATCGTATGGGACACTTTATGAGAGAATGCAGATCTCCAAGAAGATCTGAAGCTAGAAAGCCCTCAAGCCAAATCATTAAGGCTCAGGATCCCAAAGTCATGGTTGTAATGCAAGAAATTGATGGTGTTGGATGGGATTGGAATTATTTGGCTAAAGATGAGGAAGAAAATAAAGCTTTGGTTGCTGAGATGGAAGAAGAATAGCATGTTCACTATACTCTCATGGCACACTCCTCGTCTTCATCAAACAATGAGGTATATGATGATGCTTTTTGTAGTAAGGGTTGTCGTCTAAATACTGAAAGACTTAACAAAGAAATTTTAAGATTGTCAACAGATGTGGGTAATGAAAGATGCAAGTTGTCTAACTATTAACTTGCTCTTACTCAAACTGAAAAGACTGTAGCTAAGTATAAGAAAATGGAGCTTGGCCTAAAAGATAAGATCAATATCTTAAAACATGATTTAAATGCTAGTACTTATATTAGAAACATCATGGAGAGGGTCAATGCTGAATTACAGGCTAAGTTAGATGAGGCTATCAAAAATAAGGATAATGTAGATCTTAAAATTCAGAGATTTGATAAAGCCTCACAAACCCTAGGAGAATGTGTTAGTAAACAAAGGGATTCTAGAGATATGACTGGGATTGGGATGAAAGAATTTGTTGAAATTCCACCACCTGCTGGGGACTTTTATGGTGTCCTTAGAAAGGACTTGTCTTGGACTGGTATAACAGGATGCCAAGAAGAGGAATTCATTCCTCCACCAAGATTTCTTACTCCAGTAGAGGAATATCAGCAGAAATTGACTGATTTGGATGAATGGAAGAAAGCAAACCCTACTTTGTTTGTTAAGGGTGGGCTGCTGAGTGAAAGTCCAAATGAGTCCACACCCATAAAGGTGACTAATCCCATCACTGGTAAGACTGTTGACCTTGGCTTAAACGTTGGTAGAAAACCTAGTATTAAATATGCAGAAATGTATAGAAAACCTAGGTCACCAAAAAGTCAAATTATTGATAATGGAACAGGTTTCTTTTCTTCTAGACCTAGAGTTATGTCTAGAAAATCCTGTTATACTTGTGGTAGCTTTTCAAATTTAGCCTATAAGTGTGTCAACGCTTCAAAGGTCAACGCTGACAAAAAGTCAAAAACTGTCAAACCCAAATCTTTTGTTCAGCAAAGTCCACAAGTTGTTAGACCAGCCCCATTCTTTACTAAAGGGTCTAATACTTATGGACAAAGACCTTTTCAGAAGACCAATACATGGTCTAACAGACAATGGGTTCCTGTAGCAAACCCTAGGTTCAACGCTGACAAGGGTAATTTCAGCGTTGACAAGACCAAATCCAACGCTGACAGAAAAGTTGTCAGACCAAATAATGGTAAATATTTGCAACCACAGGGAAAGGGGTCTAAAGCTTCTTCTAGCTTGACATAGAGACCTAAGCAAGATCAAAACGCTAATTCAGATGGGATTTCTATGACCTGTAACAGATTTAATTATATTTCAAAGGTCATCACAAAACCAATTGGGGTTAACTGGGTGTTTAATCCAAAAAGGGATGAACAAGGGGTTATTATAAGGACTAAGTCTGTTCTTGTTGAACAACCAAATGAATCCAAGTCTGCTCAGGCTTGGGTTCCCAAAGAAAAATAATATGTTTTCTTTATGTGCAGGGCATTCAAAACAAGTTAATGATTATGGCTATTGGGATAGTGGATGCTCTAGGAACATGACTGGGAAGGAAGATTATCTCACAAACTTCACTCCCATTAAGGATGGTGATAAAGTTTACTTTGGAGGCGGATATGGAACTATCACAGGCAAAGGAACTCTTCTCACTAACAATTTGCATTTTGAAAACGTGTTTCTGGTAAAAGAACTTGACTACAATCTGTTTAGTGTATTACAAGTTTGTGATAACAAAAATAAGATTCTTTTCACTGATACTGAATGCTTGGTGTTGAGCAAGGATTTTAAAATACCAGATGAGAAAGTCATTGATTATAGAACACCTAGGCATAAGGACAATTATAATGTGAATCTTAATAGAATTAGGATGAATAATAACTTGTCATGTCTTTATGTTAAGGCTTCAGTTGATGAGAGTAATATATGGCAAAGGAGACTAGGGCACATTAACTTTAAAAATATAAACAGACTTGTGAGACATGGTGAAGGATATGTAAATCTTGCTTATGTTTTAGAGAGGTAAAGATAGATGATTTCACACACCTAGAGAGAGAAAGTTAAAGAACTATGTGTAAATTAAAATGAAATCACCACCCTCTCCATCAAAGGAGAGGGTTTATATACCCAAGCCCATGTGACGGGCTTGGGCTTACACTTGGCCGCCAGCCCATACAACTCATGGGCTCGGTTTGGGCTTTGTTTAATAAGTGAAAGTAAACTAAACTAAGAACTATTACATGGACTATTGTTGGAGTGACCGATCCTTCTTAATACGTAAAACGTATTTCCAACAATCTCCCCCTAAGGGAGGTCACTCCAAACAAGGGCGTTACCCAAGTTACAATAATAAAATAAACCTAGCATTCTATGCTTGTCTTGAGCTCGTAGTCTTCGTCTTTCTTTTCTTTTTTTTTTCTGGTGAACATGCTGATGTGATCTTTGATATCAATCTTGAGCATTAATCTCTTGCCTTGATCTTGTGCATCCATCACTTGTGATCTTCGCCTCTTCGTGACTTCATGTCCCACATACTTATACCTTCTTAATTCTTGAAAGCTTCAGAGTTCGATACAGTGGAAGACTTTGACTTTTAGGCTTTATTGAATTAGATAAGGGATTAAGTGCATAAAGTATAAGCATGCGGGGACGACTTCTTCTTGGATTCTGCAACGCCACTGTCTTCAAATGCCGCAACATAAGTAGACACGAATGAAATGGCTTTGAATATTTCATTCTAATTCGGTAGCATTTTACCTCCGGTCGGTGAAGACCGTTGGACGATATAAAATATCGTACTTGTGGCAGGTAGATTTAATTAAAAATCTCCTTGACAAGATTTCGCGGGTAAAACCGTTCTCTTTATTCAACCGTCCAAAGCTGGCTGCGAACATAAAGAGTGAATCATTTGGATAATAATATCCGCATGATTTGAAGCCGTCAATTCATGTTCCTGGAACAAGTGAAATTCAATTAAGAACCGCACCATCGTTGCTTTCCAGTTGTCACAAGCTTGATTCGTATAGAATCTTGCAAGTTACCTACCAAGTGCTGTTTAAGGTTAACACTAGAAGGATTTCCACTCATCACTGTGAACACTAAGGTATCACTCTGAGTGTTCTGGCAAGATCACTAAGATATTTCGTAGAGGCCTGAAACGTGTTTAAATTCAGTTAAGAATTAAACCACTGTTGCTTTCCAGTTATCACAAGTTTGATTCATAAAGAATCGCACAAGTCACCTACCATGATATTTTTGATATTCGCTCAAGAAGGATTTCCATCTTCATTGTAACTACTTTCGTATTACTCGGATGTTCAGGCAAGATCATGAAGATTTTGCGTAGGACTCTTAATATCTTACTTTTTACAGTGTGTGAAGAAGCAAGGAATTATGGAAGTGTGTCCTAATGAGATATTTGATGATCTCAAATGGCTCTAGACTCGATCGTGCAATTTGGATTTTAGTGATCGGAGGCTGGAGAGGAGTGCCGCCATTTCAATACCAATTTATTCGAAGTGAATAAATCAATAGATAATGTGTTGTCTCCGTGTGATTAAAACAAATATCTTTTGAGAGATATCTGAGTTAGCTGGAATGGGTTGTGCATTGCATCACTGGGTCCATGATGTCTATCTTCAATATCGAGCATCATTAAAATGATCTCAATAGCATATGTGTTGACCCGGTTTCTGCCTAAGGTTGTAAGGAGGGCTTCTTTCTTTACACCCTTTAACTTTACAATTCTTTTTCATTCTTCAACCCCTTCAATGATTACCAATACGTCATAACTAGCACCTTGTTGTGATTGTTCCAGTGCTAACTTAAGTACTTGGTCGGCATTCAGCTACGTTCACAATCTTTCTCCATATTTTCTAAGGACTACTATTTCTAGCTATGGAATGTCCTTGGGAAGATTCCTCCGATTCATGAAGAATCATTGGATTTAACCTATCCTACCATCCTTATGTCACCACAATCTTCATCGTCGTGAAATAAATGGGTTGTGGGTAAGTATAAATCACCATGAAATCCGTTTTGCTCCCCCTTAACATATGCCACGATATTCGAAAACATTTTGCACATATCAGGATGAGACAGCACGTTAAGTCAAACCATTTTTGATAATTTCCCATATTAAATCACATTTTCTCCCCCATATTAAAAATATTAACCCAATCGATGTTTTTAATATCAATTGATTTAATGAAGTTTTAACAAAGGTTTTAGGAAGAAAAATGCAAGGCCGTTTTATCTTCATGATACCAAATGTGAGAAATGATACCGATTTGTACATGATCACATATTCACCATATAAGAATAAATTGACAAGGTTGGACCTGATTGATAAGAACATCATATGATAAAATCAAATGGTTCTTGTCGGCAAATGTTGGTCGCTCGTCATTTCTGAATTCATCTCCTGACACCAAATGTACGATTGGTATTGTTGTCTTGACACCAATTAGTGAGCTTGGCACTTTCGGCATCGAAGATTCTGAATGCTTGACAATTGCTCCCCCTCAATTGTTGACCCGTGTTCTATTGAAAGAGCTGTAGTCGTTGGTTGAGTAGTCGCATCGTCGAGTATGTAGATACCAATAGTAGATTGCTATGGTTGTGGAGATGATTACTTCATAAAAACAAGATTTCTCTTGTTTTAGCAAATAAATGGACTAAAGCGTACATAGATTTGTGGTAGACCAAGTTATAAAGTAAACTTGATCCCTTAAAAGGTTTTAAAGAAAACCTTGCCCGAGAAAATTAATTCCCGTTGTGAGCCAAAGCTTTCATAAGAAATACTTGACTTTAATGTGAAAACCGGGTTGCAGTTTGAAATAACTACAAGCCATATGGGCATGTTTTATGAAATATTTACAACTTTTGTACAAACTCTATTTATGGCGCCGTGTCAATATTAATCGACATTTCTAAGGCCGTAAATATTATCGTACCAAAAGACATGCCTTTGAAAAAATAAAGTAAAAATATTTTTGGATTTTTATGAAATTTTTTCAATTTTTATTGTTTTTATATGGTTTTATATTTTTGTATTTTGCTTTTGTGGATTAAAAATATAGAAAATATATACGGATGATCACTAAGGATACAAAAAATAGTTTACCACCACTATTCTTTCGCTTCATCTGCCAATTCCTTTAGAGTCTCAGGCGAGAAGGTTCTCAATCCTAGCTTGTCGGCCAGAAATTCAATTTGAGCGCGATCTAAAGCCTTCGTAAAGATATCCGCCAATTGATACTCAGATCGGACAAAGTAAAGCTCGACCACTCCATTTGCCACTTTCTCCTTGGTAAAGTGGTAGCGAATGTCAATATGCCTCGACCGGGAGAATTGAACATCATTGCAGCATAAGGCAATTGCACTCTTGTTGTCGCAGTAGATTGGAATCTTGTTGAAACCTAGACCATAGTCTGTTAATTGCGATCTCATCCAAAGAATTTGAGCACAGCAACCAGACATAGCTATGTATTCTGCTTCCGTACTTGAAATTACAGCGCTTTTCTGCCTTTTAGATGGCCAACTGATTAGTCGATCTCCTAGTAGTTGCAAAGTTCCACTCGTACTACGCCTTGTATCTTGACAACCCGCGTGATCCGCATCTGCATATGCCATTAGTTGAATCGAAGAGTACTTCGAATACCAAAGTCCCCGATTAATGGTTCTTTTAAGCTACCGAAAGATCCGTTTAACAGTAGCTAAGTGTAACTCAGTAGGTCTAGTTTGATACCGAGCACACATACATATGGAAAATTGAAGATCAGGTCTACTAGCTGTGATATACAGAAGGGTACCGATCATTCCACGATAAAGTGTCAGATCAACGGCAACTCCATGTGGATCTGCATCAAGCTTAGTTCGTTCCACCATTGGAGTATCCACAGGGTCGCAAGATTCCATCTTATATTTCTTAAGCGATTCAAGGGCATACTTGGATTGATTGATAAAGATGCCTCTGGGACTCTGAGATATCTGAAGTCCTAAGAAGAATGATACCTTGCCCATCATTGACATCTTAAACTTGGAAGACATGAGTGTCCCAAACTCATCCGATAAGGTCTGGGTCGAGGCAACAAATATAATATCATCAACATATATGTGTACCATAATCATATCTTTACCTCGTTTCTTAATGAATAGCGTGGGATCCACCTTGCCTTTAACGAAGCCTTGCGTAATGAGGAATTGTGACAATAGGTCATACCATGCGCGTGGAGCTTGCTTCAACCCATAGAGAGCTTTCTTAAGCTTGTACATATGATTAGGATATTTAGGGTTCACAAAACCATCCGGCTGTTGAACATAGACCTCTTCCTTGATTTCACCATTAAGAAATTCCGTCTTCACATCCATTTGATAGAAGATCATATTCATGTGGGCTGCATAAGCAAGGAATAGTCTAATATCTTCCAAACGGGCAACAGGTGCAAAGGATTCCATAAAGTCGATGCCTAATAATTGCTTGTATCCACGAGCTACTAGTCGAGCTTTGTTCTTTAATATTCCGCCTAACTCGTCGAGTTTCACCTTGTAAACCCATTTCAAAGTGAGTAACTGCACTTGATCCGGGCATGGAACAAGTTCTCATACATCAAGACGTCTAAATTTATTAAGTTCTTTCTGCATAGCTTATATCCAACAGGATTGGGTAAATGCTTGTTGCCACGTCTTGGGTTCAACTTCACTGAGAAAAACATCAAAATGACAGAACAATGCACTTTCTTGTAACTGACTTCGTGTGGATACCAGACGATTAGGGTCACCAATAATAGAATCTATAGGATGATCCTTTGTCCACTTGCTGTCATGTTCACGAATCCGTGGATTGGAGTAGACCGTAGTAGGAGCTTCCTCTGAGGTGGACGACCCTGCTTGATTAGGGTCGGGAATTGGTACACCAAAGAAGTGAAGTTCATGCATTTGAGCGAATTCCAAATCGTGATCATCATCATCCTCTTCATCATCAATAGTCATGACATGGGTAGTTGATGCGGGTGTTGGTTGATAATTACTCGTTGAAGGTATATCTTGACCAATAGTAGGTGCAGACGTATCTGATTGTACATCGGTCGCTGGAGTTACAACTTCGGTAACCGGAGCTATTACTTCAGGTTCTGGAGCAACAATACTTGGAGGAGTAAAGAATTCATCAAAGAACAGTCGAAACAACGTATCCCATTCATTCCTAGAAGGTGGTATAAATGAAGATGAAGTAGGGTTATTTGGGACAAGACCAGAACTAATGTTACTGGGTCCCATTTCATGAAGTGCGGGTTCAGAGCTGCTTTGCTCAGAAGCCATTGCTGTCAGCTCATCAAAATCAACATTCATAGTTTCGAGGATCTTGCGAGATTTACGGTTGTAGATTCGGTATGCTTTCTTGGCGGGTGCGTAACCAATGAAAATACCAATATCAGCCTTTTGTTGAAGTTTTCCCAAATTGTCACCAACATTATTTTGATAGCAAAGAGAACCAAATACATGAAGATATGATAAATCTGGTACTTTTCCATGGAGAAGCTCATAAGGTGTTTTACCATGGCGTTTACGAATTAGTGACCGGTTTTGGGTGTACACTGCTGTAGTTACTGCTTCTGCCATAAAAATAATGGAGCCTTTGCGTAAATTAACATCGTTCGAGCTGCTTCCATAACGGTACGATTTCGCCTTTCAACGACACCGTTTTGTTGTAGGGTGCGAGCAACGGATGTTTCATGAGATATTCCAACTTCTTCATAATACTTACGCAAAGTTTGATTCACAAATTCGGTTCCATTATCTGTACGGATGCGTCGGACAGTAGTGTTGAGACGCACTTGAATCATCTTGAGAAAATCGATAATGACTTTAGGTGCCTCGTCTTTTGTTGCAAGAAATTTCACCCATGTAAACCGAGAGTAATTTTAACACCCCCAAATTTACACGCAGCGGAATACATCTTTGGGTGCTAAGCAATGATACAAAAACACATAATTTATAAAGAATGACTCGAAAAGAGACGTTTTAATTTTATCGTTCCTAAAATATTCGTCAGAGTAGCGTAGTCCCAAGACATCGTAACCAAAGTACAGTTAAAACAAAAGATTTAAATTGTTTTAAACAAAGGACCGATAATTATTCAAAGAGTTTATATTGCAAAAGCAATGCACAACTTCATTCCGTGATCTCCAAGCTTCACCCTTCTTGATTACCTGAAATACATGTGAGAAAATCATCAGCAAAAATGCCGAGTGAATGTATAGGTTTATATAATCATTATGAACAAAAGCAAAGATTATAAGTTTGTGGCATACTTGAAGGCAACAAGCATCTAATTATTTGCATCAACAATAATAATTGTATTTAGCATAAATTGCAATAAGCTCATGGAACCGAGCCCTTAGACACTACCATATCAGTCTAATAAGACGCGAGATTTATTAATTGTCAGTTACCTCCAGATTATTGGTACATTGCTGTATACCTGACTTCTCAATACAATATGTTTAAACAGTGTGGAGGTCGGGCCTAAGCATCTGTGACAAGTCCACACAAACTGAACCGGGCGGCTTCCCCCATTGTCTATTAATTGTACTAGCGGTTAACCCATCATAGGTTAATTAACGGTCCATAATTGAGGTTTTAATAATCGCAATCACTTAATGCAATTTAAAGTTAACCACGGGTCCATTCATAGAGGGAAAAGCATACCATAAAAATCTTGTATTCTAAGTTTATAAAAACATGTATTCCCCCTCGCGGGTTTTTAAAATATTTAAATGAGCTCAAACGAGGCTATAGACTCACCTTAGTATTTATAGTAGTTGAAGACGATCGCCGACGATAGATGATGCCCGATAAACACGATAACCGCAACCTAGCAAATAAGGTGCGTACGTTAATAATCTCAAAAATCAATTAAAACGCGTACTTAGAAAAATTTGACAACTTTGACTTTTTGGTCAAATTTGACTTTCCGGGTCAACTTTGACCTTCGGGTCTGACCGGATTAATTGACTCACTAAATGACATATTCGTGATTCAAGACTTAAAATTTCTAATGCAAAACGATGTTTCGGACAACTTTTCAATTATACCCGAGACATGAAGCTTAATAGAAACTGTCCAAAATACACATGCAAGTTCTGTGTAAAATTACAATTTTACCCCTAAACATCTCAGATTTTACTATTAACTTTTACCCCATTATTACTTGTTTACAGGTCTGATTTCCACGCGGTAAAGGTAAAACATCATTCTGAACAACTTTCGTGTTTCGACCGAAGGCCGAAACGGATCAGAAATGACAGATTTACCCCTCACATCAGATCTGTTAATGATGACGGTTTTAGAAAATGCAGATTTAATTTTTAATTTTTGCCCCGTCTACATTCGTTTTCAGAACTGGTTTCCTCGCGGTAGATGTAAAACGACATTTTAAACAACTTTTTAGTTTTACACGAGAGCTGAAACGAACCAGATCTGGACGATTTTGCCCTTTTTCAGATCTGCATCAGATAGTGAACGGGAAATAATTAGATAAATTTTCAGAATTTCAAACATGCATAACTTTTAGCTCGTTTGGAGTTAGAAGCTCTACTTGGTATCAAATCAAAGCTCTCGAAATTCTCTACAACATAATCCCATAATATCAACCTATATTCAGACTTAAGACCTCTGAAAATAGCCTTAAACCCACGGCTCAAAATTAAATATTTGAAAAACATGTAAAAATTAATTTTTCAACACAATTTACCAATTTCCATACTCCTAATAACAACTAAAAATCATCATAATCAAACAATAATAACCCTAGACCACTTGCATGCCCAAATCTTACTAGATCCATATCAAAAATCTTACATGCAAGCATCCCCACTTTTAGTATAATAAAAATAACACTTGTTTACAACTATAAAATAGATCAAAACAAGATGATCTTTCAAGAAAAATCACTTTAAGAAAAAGTTCATGCATGTTGTAAATTTTCATACCAAAATGACCCAAATCATATTACAAACATGGGACTTACTTTAGTTTTTAAGGATTCAAGCTAGAAATTTGAATCCAATGGTGTTTTGGTTTGAGGGTGTCACGAAAAAAAAACAAAAGAAAGGAGAGAAGAAAAACAATAATTTGCTTGTGGTTTTTATATGTTTTTAATTAGTAGAAGTTGATTAAAAATTATAAAATCAAAAGAAATGTAATGCATGTAAAATTTTAACAAAGATCAAAGATCAAAATATAACTTTTTAACATTAAAACATGATGATCTTACCTAGATCATTACATGCATGATGATTTAAACATAGATCTACCATGGAAATTATGAAATCTTGAAAGTATAATGCATGTAGTAGATTTTCATACCAATGTGTAGATCTCGAGATTTCCAAGATGGGTCTTTGATTTGTTTTTGAAGATTAAAGCTTGATCATCAAAAATTTGATGATCTTTGTGTTGGAAGGTCACGGCAAAACAAGAAAAGAAAAAGGGGAGAGAGAGTTTTTGTGTTGGTGAGTTGTATGTGTGTGTAAAAATGAAAGAAAATTCCTTTTATATGGTGGGTGAAGGGTAATTTTTGCAATTTGAGAATTCTTTTGGACTAAAAGACAATTAACTACTTTATAGGGTAAAAAATGACTATTAGTCAATTTAAATTTCTTTACGAGGCTCGGGTTTCATAGGAATAATTTTTAAAAGTTTAAACGCACACGAAAAATAATAATATAACGACCTGATACATAATTAAAATGATATCGTCGAAAATATTAAATATCGAAACAATCGATAATAAAATATAAAATTTTGGGCATCCGTCGGTATCGCGATCAATAGTAGTCCTCGTTATTCGTCAAAATATTAAAATAAAATATTCAATATAGGTTTCAACTTAAACCGTTAAACATAATAGTATTTAACGTTATGAAATACTAATAAAAATATTAGTAAGATAGAATTAAATAATGACCTTATTTTTGCGGGTTTTACATCCTCACCACCTTAGGGGAGCATCGTCCCGGGGCTTACTTCTCCTTAGGTCTGTCTACGAATAAATGTGGATACTTGCTCTTGAAGTAGTCCTCTCGCTCCCAAGTGTATTCGGGTCCACGTCGGGAATTCCATCGCACTATTACTATCGGGATCCGACTTTGTTTAAGCCGTTTCACCTCTCGATCCATAATCTCCACCAGTTCTTCAATAATATGCAACTTGTCATCCAGTTGAACCTCCTCAAGTGGAATTATCAAATTCTCGTCCGCCAAACACCTTTTAAGATAGGAAACGTTAAAAGTGTTGTGAATAGCACTTAACTTATCTGGCAATTCCAACTTATACGCCATAGGACCAACTCGATCAATGATCTTGAATGGACCAATATAGCGTGGACTAAGCTTTCCTCGCTTGCCAAATCGAATTACTCTTTTCCAAGGTGATACTTTCAACATAACCATGTCGCCAATATCAAACTCCAATGGTTTTCTCCTCTTATCCGCATAGCTCTTCTGCCTACTACGGGCTGTCAATAAACGATTCTTGATTTGCACGATCTTCTCAGTCGTTTCTCTAATCAATTCAGGACCCGTCAATTGACTTTCTCCAACCTCACACCAACCAACTGGTGATCTACACTTTCGCCCGTAAAGTGCTTCAAAAGCGTAGCCTTGATACTTGCGTGATAACTGTTGTTGTATGAGAACTCCACTAAAGGTAAGTGTCGATCCCATCTACCTACAAAGTCTATTACACACGCTCGTAACATATCCTCTAAAGTCTGAATAGTCCTTTCACTTTGTCCGTCCGTTTCTGGATGATGCGTAGTGATCATGTCCAACTGAGTCCCCAAAGCTCGCTGAAGCGATCTCCAAAACTCAGATGTGAACCGACTATCTCGATCAGAAATAATTGACAAAGGAACTCCATGTCTACAAACAACTTCCTTCAAATACAACCGAGTAAGTTTGTCTAAGTCATCAGTTTTCTTTATCGGCAAGAAATGAGCCGACTTAGTCAACAGATCAACAATCACCCAGATTGTATCATAACCACTAGAAGTTCTCAGAAGTCCCGAAACAAAGTCCATAGTGATCTTCTCCCATTTCCATTCTGGAATTTCGGGTTGTTGCAGTAAACCGGAAGGTCTCTTATGCTCAAACTTCACCTTAGCACATGTCAAGCATTTACTAACATAAGTAGCAATGTTAGCCTTCATGTTCGGCCACCAGTAGCATTTCTTCAAGTCTTGGTACATTTTATCCGATCCTGGGTGAATCGAATATTTAGACTTATGAGATTCGTGCATAATTAAATCTCTCAGTCCTCCATACACAGGTAACCATACACGATTCTCGAAATACTGAATTCCGTCATCACGAATTTCGAATATAGGCGTCATCCTTCTACCCAAATCTTCATTTCTCACATTTTCCTCTTTCATCGCCTTTGTTTGAGCTTTAAGTATTCGATTAGATAAATCTGAATAAGTTGTCATGGCTAAATCTCTAACCCTTTTGGTTATTTCTCTATCCTTTCTACTAAGAGCATCGACAACTACATTCGCCTTGCCGGGATGATAGAAAATTTTAATGTCATAATCACTCAAAAATTCTACCCATCTTCTCTGCCTCATATTGAGCTCCTTCTGATCTAAAATATGTTGCAGGCTTTTATGATCGGTATATACCACACTCCTTGTACCGTAGAGATAGTGTCTCCAAAGTCTAAGAGCAAAGACAACAGCTCCTAATTCCAAGTCATGTGTAGTATAATTTTCCTCATGCTTCCTCAATTGACGAGATGCGTACGCGATCACTTTCTCCCTTTGCATCAACACAGCACCATAACCCTTACGTGATGCATCACAATATACCACAAAGTCTTCAGCTCCATCGGGCAAAGCCAAAATTGGTGCAGAACACAGCTTCTCTTTCAAAGTTTGTAATGCTTCTTCTTCTTCTGAACCCCACTCATACTTCTTGTTTTTCTGTGTAAGTTTAGTAAGAGGTTTAGAAATTAGAGAGAATCCTTCTATGAATCGCCGGTAGTACCCAGCTAATCCCAAGAATTGTCTAACTTCAGTCGGGGTTGTAGGCGTAGCCCAATCTCTAATAGCTTCAGTTTTGGAAGGATCAACATGAACACCGCTACTATCGATCACCTGTCCAAGGAATTGGACAGAATCCAACCAAAAATCACACTTGGAAAATTTTGCATACAACTTCTCCTTCTTCAACAATTCTAAGATAATCTTCAAATGACCTTCATGCTCTTCCCGACTCTTAGAATAAATCAGGATATCATCGATAAATACAATCACAAACTTGTCGAGGTATGGTTTACACACACGATTCATTAAATCCATGAATACCGCAGGTGCATTAGTTAACCCAAACGGCATCACTTGAAACTCAAAGTGTCCATAACATGTTCGAAAAGCTGTAATATGAATGTCCTCTTCTTCAACACGAAGTTGATGATAACCCGACCTCAAGTCGATCTTCGAGTACACACACGAACCTTGAAGTTTATCAAACAAATCATCGATCCTCGGAAGTGGATAACGATTCTTAATAGTTAGCTTGTTCAACTCTCGGTAGTCTATGCACATTCTGAATGATTCGTCCTTCTTCTTCACGAACAATACTGGAGCTCCCCAAGGTGACGAACTTGGTCTAATGAACCCCTTATCCATTAACTCCTTCAACTGATCTACCAACTCTTTCAACTCAGACGGTGCCAAACGATAAGGTGCACGCGTCACCGGTGCAGCTCCCGACACTAGATCAATCTTAAATTCGATTTCTCGCTGAGGCGGAAGCCCTGGCAAGTCATCGGGAAATACTTCAGGAAAATCACGAATAACCGGAACATCTTCCACACTCCGTACCGGTAGTTCTTTCTCCACTACTTGAGCCAAGAACAGGTGACAACCTCTTTCCACATATTTCCTCGCCTTGATACAAGATATCACCGCCAGACGAGATCTACCGACATCACCTTCGACTACTAATACCTTGTCCTTAACTGGTATGTGGACAACTTTCTCCCCACATACAATCACAGCATCATGTGCAACCAACCAATCCATACCAACAATCACATCGAATGAACCCAACTCTATCGGCATCAAATCAATTTCAAACAAATGATTTTCTAATTTAAAAGGGCACTTCTTAAATATAGTGGTAGTTCTAACTAATTGTCCATCAGCTAACTCGACCTCATAACTAGTATTTAGGCTTGTTGGCTCAATATCAATTAAACGACTAAAGGAAGTGCTTATAAAGGTCCTATCAGATCCTGAGTCAAACAAAACACAAGCATATCGATGGTTGAGTAAGAACGTACCCGTCACCACATTTGGACCTTGTGCCTGATCATCATCCTTAACAGCATAAACTGCCCCAACAGCTTCACCTGCTTTCTTGTTCTTCAACTTCGGGCATTTGGGACGAAGATGATCACGTTCTCCACATTCAAAGCAAGTCTGTTGATCCCAAACTTAGATCGATTAGCTTTGTGTATACGAGATTAGATCAAGTAATACACGTAGAGAAACCTTTGTATATGCTTTATGAATCTAAGTGTTATGCGGAATTTAAAACTTAAACAAGAACACACAACGATATAAACAAACTTTCACTTTGATTATCAATATCAAACTTGCTTACAATGAAAGATGTTTACGAACGAAAACTTATATAAAACTTATATTAAACATTAACCTAAAGGACTTCTTTTATAGACATAAGAAGCCTTGTACAATAATCTACGTATCAACTATTCTAGGTAAAGATAAATATAGAAAATACATTGTAGTTCTTATCTTTACTAGAAGTATTCTATAATATAATACACGCGTAGAATATATCTTCCATCAGTGCTTGTCTTCAATGTGTCAACGCTTGACTTTAACTTGTCAACGCTTGAGCTGTCAGCGCTTGTTTTGTTCTTGTCAACGCTTGATTTGTTCTTGTCAGCGCTCAAGTAATCTGGCCTTAATTTATTCCCAACAATCCTCCCCTAAACTTGATATCCACTCTTATGATCAAGTTTCTGAATAAGCATTAAGAACTAGGAGGAGTCTTACAAACCTTCTCATATTGGTAATGAATAAATCTGATCAAATCTTTTGCCACGTCACTTGAATAATCTATTTCCAGCTGAGTGTCCTTCATCTTTTCCAAAATAGCCTTGGATATGAAATACTGAGCATCCACAAGTAGATACTCAACAAACTTTGTAAAACTCAAATGGTATACACCAGCAGCTGAATATAACCTCCATTGAAGACCACTGAGGTCATCTTCAAGATCCTTCCATATTGCAGGATCCTCATCTTTTGGTCCACACATTCTTTTGAATTTGGTCCAAAGTTTTATTCCATTAGCTGAAGTTGGTGCTTCAGCCTCATACTTGGTCTCCAGCAACCTCCAAAGGTCCACCAAGTCTTCTCTATCACAACTTGCAAACAAAGATATGAGAGTGGTAAAATTGTGTACCTCCTTGCCAAATCTGCCAATCTTCCAGAACCCACATTCATCTTCTTCATAGCTCACAATTAGGTTCCTGGAATCTAATGGTAACACTTGCACCATATCTGAAGCTTCTAATGGGGAGAGCTTGAGGCTCTTTCTTATAACTGCTTCACTTGGATATAGTGGATCCATATCTTTTGGAAACTCAAATTTAATTCCCTTCTTCATTGGCCTGGGAACCATCATAGCTTTCTTGATTTCCATTTCTTCTGCAAGTTCCTCCTTTCTTTCATCTGAAAGAAGTCTGAGAGTGTTTGCTTCTTGCACTATCACCCAAATGGGATAAGCCCTGTTTTCCAACTCATCAAATGTCAAAGCTTTCAACTTCTGATATGTCCATCCAACTCCATGACATCTGAGCAACATAAAGTAGAGCTCCCTTCTATCCCTTTTTAACTCTGAGAGAATATTGCTTGCCTTGTGTTTCAAAATTACCTTACAATCCTTCTGAACTCTAAGAAGAAGCTCCAAACCCCATATTTGATCTGAAATGGTCAAGTCTGGATTATCCATGCATCTTTCTTCCCAAGCATTGTACATTTGAACCACCTCTGGCATGTCAAAGTCAACCTGCAATTTCAATTCTCTCAACTTTTCCCTAGCAAACTCATCACCATACTCAAGCCTTTCTGGTTCTATAATCATCACACTTGAGTCTGAGCTAGCTCCATCACTTTCTTCTACTGAAGTCACAACAAATGGTGACTTTTCCTTTTCATCTTGTTCCATGATTTGTGCAGCTAATCTTCTATCAAATTCAACTTGGGCTGCATCCTTTGGAACAATCTCTTCTACCATTTTACCCTTACCCTTATCTGATGGTGCAATGGTTGGTAAGGTAGATGGTAATACCTGAGTAGAAACCTCCTTGATGATAGATGATGACTGGGATACATCACCTTCATGTGCAGGTCTGTCAACGCCCAAATTTCTTCTATCAGCGCCCAAAATACTTCTATCAGCGTCCAAATTTTCCTTGTCAACGCTCAAATATCTTCCCTCAGCGCCTTGTGTAACCTCTCTCAACATAGCTGTAAATGATAAATTTAAGTTGGTGGGAGAGACTAAGGACGTATCAAAACCTGTTTGTTTCTTCAAAGTTGTAAGGGCTTCAGCAACATCCATTGATTGACCATCCTGGATGCCCTTATCACTCAGATTTATTTGATCTTCCTCCCCTTTGGAAGATACCTCCATACTCCTTCTAGCACGATCACTTTCCAAAACAACAATCCTCTCCCTCAATTGCTTGAGTTCAAGGCCTTGTGAGCTGACTATTTGTACCAAGTCTGCATTTTGCTTTTGCAAGCTAATGCAGACTGCCGTCAATTCCATAAGAGTCATTGGTTCCAGTCTGCCCTCTTCTAAAATGGGGATTTGACCTCCCAAGGCAGATTCATTGGGCATGGATGAGGACTTAATGATGGTGGGACTGCCTTGGCCAGCTTCTAAGCCAGAACCAATAGTCCCAACCTCATCCAGGTCACCAGCCACACTTGTGGTGGTGGTTCTCTCTGCTACATGGCTAGGACCACCAGAGGAGAACACTCCAGTAGTCCTTTGGCGTTTCATCAACCTATATTCAGGGGGTGTGGAAGATGGTGTGGAGAAATGAGTAGATGTGGGTTGGTTAAGGGGTGTTTGGGATTGTGAAGGTTGTGTGTCAGCGTTGGAAATAGGCACATCAACGCCAACATTGATTGTGTCAGCGTTGAAGGATTCTGAGTCAATTTGCATTTGTTCAGGTCAATTTGCATAAAGTACTATTATTGTCAACAACTATCTTAGTATGCATGAAATTATACCCATAGTCCAACAGCTGGTTCTGAATCCACAACACTTGACCACAACATGCAGCTGCAGCCACATACTCTGCTTCAGTTGTAGAATTAGCCACCACTGTTTGTTTCTTGCATTGCCAAGATATCAACCTGCTCCCAAGAAACTGACATCCACCAGTTGTGGATTTCCTATCAAACTTATCACCTCCATAATCACTATCTGAATATGCAATCAGCTCCAATGGTGAATCCTTTGGGTACCACAAACCAAGACTAGGATAGCATCTTAGGTACCTAAAGATCCTCTTCACAACATAAAGGTGACATTCTTTGGGAGTCACTTGATGGCGTGCACAAGCACACACAGCAAACATAATGTCAGGTCTGGAAGCAGTAAGATACATCAAGGATCCAATCATGGATCTATAATGCCTGACATCAACATCTTTCCCATCTCCAATCTTTCCCCAAGGGTGTTCTCTATCCATAGGAGTAGTAGCCCTCTTTTCATGTGGAGAAAAGCCAAACTTCTTCAAGATCTCAGCAACATATTTGTCTTGGGAGATGAAGATACCATCTTCTTTCTGCTGAACTTGTAAACCAAGAAAGAAGTTCATCTCCCCCATAACACTCATCTTGAATTTGTCTGTCATAAGCTTGGAGAAATCCTCACTCATCTTTGGATCAGTAGACCCAAAAATGATATCATCAACATAGACCTGCACAAGCAACACATCCTTGCCTTTCTTCTTTATAAATAGTGTCTGATCTATGGTGCCCCTTTTGAATCCATTGTCCACCAAATAGGTACACAAAGTACCATACCATGCTCTAGGGGCTTGATGAAGGCCATACATAGCCTTTTTGACTATATACACTTTATCTGGATGCTCTGGATCCTCAAAACCAGGAGGTTGCATCACATAAACTTCCTCAACAATAGTTCCATAGAGGAAGGCACTCTTGACATCCATTTGATAGACTGTGAATCCCATGCAGGAGGCATAGGCTAAAAAAATCCTAATAGCTTCAATCCTTGCAACTGGTGCAAAGACCTCCTCATAGTCTATTCCCTCCTCTTGTGTATAACCTTGAGCCACTAACCTTGCCTTGTTTCTGACCACAATGCCTCTTTCATCTCATTTGTTCCTGAGAACCCATCTTGTCCCTATAGATCTGACATATCTAGGACAATCAACCAGCTCCCAAACATCCTGAATTGCAAATTGGTGAAGCTCATCCTGCATTGCTTCCACCCAACTTGGTTCTTTGAGAGCATCAAATATTTTATTGGGTTCTTGTGACAGAAAACATGCAAACAAACATGTTTGCACAAGAGGGGTATCAATCTTCTTGTGTATATTGGCAATAAACCCACCAAGACCTTGATGAGATCTTCTAGTCTGAACTGGAGTCATAATATCACCAATGATCTGGGATGGGGGGTGATTCTTCATTGTGGAAGTGAGAAATCCTCCTTCAAAAAGTCTGGTGTCCTCAACCTCATGCTCCAAGTTGCCAATATCTTCTTCTTCAGACTCTCTTACATCAACATGAGGATGAACCTCTTCATATAAATTGGAAGGTTCACCTTGTTCAAAATTTGAAGAGAAAAGATCGGCAGAATTGTTGTCAACGCCTGAACCTTGTTTGTCAGCGCTTGGGCTAACAACGCTTGAACTGTTGTTGTCAACGTCTGAGCCATAAACGTCTGAATTGGTCTTGTCAGCGCTAGATTTGCCTTTGTCAGCGCCTGAAGAACCATGCATGTTTGTATCTGGTGGTATTTGGAAACCACCATTATCTTGTCCAGCAGCAGCAGCAGCAGCAAAAGCATCTGTCCAAATGGGAATTGTGACATATTCTAATATAGGAGATGCCTTTTTTGCTTGTGATCCAACCCTCTCATTAACCTGTGTACCTGAAACATTAACAACTTGTTCCTCCACAACATTTGAAGTTACCTTCACAATGTCTGGATTAGTGACAGGCATATAATTTAAAGTTCTAGATAAGGGTTCCAAATCAAATAACCAATTAGGACCACTTTCAGGATCACTAGGTTTATTCTCTAAAAACCTAACATGTACTCTTTCAACTATACGTTTGTCCTATTTAAGATAAACCCTATAACCCTTGCTCAGCACTGAATACCCCATGAAGTAACCCTCATCACCTTTTGCACTAAATTTCCCTAAGGCATCATTAGTATCCAATACTACCACATGACAGCCAAAAGGTCTGAGAAAACCAATATTAGGTTTTCTTCCCCAAAGTAACTCATAAGGTGTTTTGTTCTGAATTTTGTTAACCAATGCTCTATTTTGCACATAGCAAGCTGTATTAACAGCCTCAGCCCAAAAGGCTATTGGAAAGTGAGCATCAGCCAACATTGTTCTGGCTGCTTCAATTAGGGTTCTATTTTTCCTCTCAGCAACCCCATTTTGTTGTGGGGTTCTAGCAATACTAAATTGCCTAGTAATTCCTTTCCTGGCACATAAATCATCTAGCTTCTTGTTCCTAAATTCTCCACCATTATCACTCCTAAGCATTTTAACCTCATTGCCAGACCTTTTCTCAAACTGAGTGATAAAATCAATAAGAACATCAGCTGTGTCACTCTTCATAGCTAGAAAGAATGTCCAAGTAAACCTAGAAAAGTCATCTGTGATAACAAAGCAATATGACTTACCATTCAAACTTTCTATATTTGTTGGACCAAAGAGGTCCATGTGAAGCATATGAAGAGGTCTGGAACTAGTATGCACCTGTTTGGACTTGAATGAGACCTTGTGCTGCTTGCCTTTAAGACATGCAACACAAAAGTGGTCATTGTGGAAGGCCTTCTCAAGCAAACCATCAACTAAACCAAGCCTCACAAGTCTATTTATATTTTTAAAGTTTATGTGCCCTAGTCTCTTGTGCCACAAATTACTCTCATCTACTAAGGCCTTAGCATAAAAACAAGACATATTGGTATTCATTTTAATCCCATTTAAATTCACATTATATATGTCCTTATGCCTAGGTGTTCTATACTCAATATATTTCTCATCAGGGATCTTAAAATCCTTGCTTAACACCAAACACTCAGTATCAGTAAAAAGAACTTTATTTTTGTTATCACAAACCTGTGATACACTAAACAAGTTGTAATCAAGTTCTTTTACCAGGAAGACGTTCTCAAAACGCAGATTATTGGTGAGAAGGGTTCCTTTGCCTGTGATAGTTCCATATCCACCTCCAAAGTAAACCTTATCACCATCTTTAATAGGGGTGAAATTCGTCAGATAGTCTTCCTTCCCTGTCATGTGCCTTGAGCATCCACTATCCCAATATCCATAATCATTGATCTGTCTTTGAATGCCCTGCACATAAAGAAAACAAATTAGTTTTCTTTGGGAACCCAAGTCTCAAAAGACTTGGATTCATCTGGTTGTTCAATAAGAACAGACTTAGTTCTCACAACAACCCCATTTTCATCCTTTTTAGGATGAAATACCCAGTTAACCCCAATAGGTTTTGTAATGACCTTTGAAATGTAATTAAATCTATTGCAAGTCATTGAAATCCCATTATCATTAGGGTTTTGATCTTTCTTGGGTCTCCATGTTAAGCTTGAAGAAGCTTTAGACCCTTTACCTTGTGGCTGCAAATATTTAGGTCTGGTCACGTTTCTGTCAGCGTTAGAATTTGTCCTATCAACGGTGAAATTACCCTTGTCAGCGTTGAACCTAGGGTTTGCTACAGAAACCCATTGCCTATTTGACCAGGTGTTTGTCTTTTGAAAAGGTCTTTGTCCATGAGTGTTAGACCTTCTAGAAAAGAATGGGGCAGGTCTAATCACTTGTGGACTTTGCTGCACACAAGGTTTGGGTCTGACAACGTTTGACTTCCTAACAACGTTGACTTTGTTCCTGTCAGCGCTGAAATTATTCCTGTCAGCGCTGGCTTTGGGAGCGTTGACACACTTATACGCCAAGTGTGAAAAGCTACCAAAAGTGTAACAAGCTTTTCTAGACACAACCTTAGGTCTAGAAGAGTAGAAGCCTGTTCCATGATTGCTAACTTGACTCTTGGGTGACCTAGTATTCCTATACATCTCTGCATATTTAATGTTAGGTCTTCTAACAGTGTTTGAGCCTAGGTTAACAACTTTACCAGTGATTGGGTTAGTAACCTTAATGGGTGTAGACTCATTAGGACTTTCACATAGCAAGCCACCCTTAACAAATAGAGTAGGGTTAGCCTTCTTCCACTCATTTAGGTCAGTCAGTTTCTGTTGATACTCTTCAACTGGAGTGACAACTCTTGGTGGAGGAATGAATTCCTCCTCTTGGAGCTCTGGCAAACCAGTCCAAGATAAGTCCCTTTGTTGGACACCATAGAAGTCACCAGCTGGTGGTGGAACCAAAGAGTAATCATTCATCCCAATCCCAGTCATGTCCTTAGGATCCCTTTGTTTAGCTACACAGTCTCCTAGGGTTTGGGTGGCTCTATCAAATCTTTGAATTTTGAGGCCAACATTATCTTTATTCTTAATGGTCTCATCTAATTTAGCCTGTAATTCACCATTTACCCTTTCCATGATATTTCTAATATCCATACTACCCTCTAACTCATGTTTTAAGATATTGATCTTATCTTTTAAATCAAATTCCATTTTCTTGTATTCAGAAACGGTTTTCTCAGTTTCAGTAAGAGCTAGTTGGTAATTAGACAATTTACACCTTTCAGTACTCATATCATCTTTTAGTTTTAACACCTCTTTGTTAAGTCTTTCAGTGTTTAACCTACAACCTTTGCTACAAAAAGCATCATCATATACCTCATTATCAGATGAAGAGGAGGAGTGTGCCATGAGAGCATATTCAACATGCTCTTCTTCTTCAATATCAGCAACCAAAGCTTTATCCTCTTCAGCATTCTTAGCCAGATAGCTCCAATCCCATCCTATACCATCAATTCCTTGAACTGCAACCATGGCTTTGGAATCCTGAGCTTTAACAACCTGACTTGAGGGTTTACCAGCATCAGATCTTCTAGGAGATCTGCATTCCCTCATGAAGTGCCCCATACAATGGCAGTTGTAGCATTCAACTTTGGATTTGTCAAATCCAGTTGTGTCTTTAGCATTGAAGGTCATTTTCTTCTTAAACCTTCTGTTCCACCTATTTGCTCTTATGCTAGCAAGAGCCATGTTCCACTTAATGTCCATCTCTTCCAGGTGCTCATCACTTATCTGCTCAAGGTCCTCATATGTAATCACTGAACCATTTGGCAAAGAAGCAATGTAGGTACAAACAGTATCCAAATCCAAACCAGCAGGTTTAACTCTTGGGGAGTCATTCTTGAATGTGTCAGCGTCTGAAAAGGAGACGTTGACAGGACTTGTTCCAGCGCTGACATATGATGATCCAGTAACTGGATGCATATAAGAGTCCTTCTGATTGAATTGACCTTCACTCTGAGAGAAGAAGGCCATGTTGCTGGTGGTAGATTTGCTTCCATGCTCTAGAAGAGTTTCATCTTCCAACAGTCTTAGTTTGTTGTAGATGTCATCAAACGAGGAGCTCTTGTAGGTATTGTTGGCAAGAATAGATCTTGCCTCAATCTTCCATGCCTCACTAAGACTTTTAAGAAAGGTAGCATTGATGTCAACATCACCAACTTGTGTCCCCATGAAGGACAACTTGCTTGTAATGTCAAGCAATCTGCTTCTCACACTACTCAGTTTCTCATTGGGTTGAGCTTTGAAGACAGCATAATCATGCAGAAGTTGCTTTTTCTTTTCCTCCTTAGTGTCTGCATTGCCACCATATGCAACTTCAAGAGCTTCCCAAATATCCTTAGCAGATTCATAGCCTCTATATTTATGCTGGTTTTCTTGTCCCAAAGAGACTTTCAGAATATTTAGGGCTTTCATGTCAACCCTTTTCTTTGCAATGTCATCAGCAGCCACAACTCTACCATATCCAGGTTTTTCTTTCTTATCCTCATCAGGACATCCAGCAACAGTTTTTCTTTGAGAAATGGCATTAAGAATCTTTTGAGCTTTATTGAAAGTGTTTCCATATTCAATAATCTCCCAGAGTGTGTAGTCATAGATCTCCAGATATTGTTCAAAGTTAAACTTCCATAAGTCAAAGTTGGTTGCATCAAGCATGGGAATCTTGATGTTTGGTAAGGCTGAGGAGGAGGAGGTTATTGCTTCAGACATGATGTTATTAGGGTTTCTGAGAAAATTAGGGTTTTGGTGATTTTAGGGTTCTGGTGTTCTTTGAGATCAAAAGTTCCTCAACAAGCTCTGATACCACTTGTTGATCCCAAACTTAGATCGATTAGCTTTGTGTATACGAGATTAGATCAAGTAATACACGTAGAGAAACCTTTGTATATGCTTTATGAATCTAAGTGTTATGCGGAATTTAACACTTAAACAAGAACACACAACGACATAAACAAACTTTCACTTTGATTATCAATATCAAACTTGCTTACAATGAAAGATGTTTACGAACGAAAACTTATATAAAACTTATATTAAACATTAACCTAAAGGCCTTCTTTTATAGACATAAGAAGCCTTGTACAATAATCTACGTATCAACTATTCTAGGTAAAGATAAATATAGAAAATACATTGTAGTTCTTATCTTTACTAGAAGTATTCTAGAATATAATAAACGCGTAGAATATATCTTCCATCAGTGCTTGTCTTCAATGTGTCAACGCTTGACTTTAACTTGTCAACGCTTGAACTGTCAGCGCTTGTTTTGTTCTTGTCAACGCTTGATTTGTTCTTGTCAGGGCTCAAGTAATCTGGCCTTAATTTAATCCCAACAAAGTCTTGATCGGAATAGCATTTGCTCCAGTGGAAGGGATCCATGGCTTGCATTTCTCCAAAACATGCCCAACCTTTCCACATTTAGTACACCTTGGTGGACAATTACCAAAGTGACAAGCACCGCAGCTCTTACATCTCTGGGCTGGTCCCCCATGGTCAGCATTATCATTCTTGTTTGTTGTAGCTCTAGCCCCATCATTTCTCCTCTGATTGTACTGCTTGTGGCGGTTATTACCATGGTAATTCCCACGATTATTGTTACCCTGGTTATCACCTTGGTTACCACTCTGCGAATTCTCCCATTTCCTTTTACTACTCTCAGCAGCTCTCTCATCCCTATCTTGAACTTTCTGCCCCATGAGTGTATGAGCGATTCTCACAGTTTCAACAAAGTTCTTGGGTCGAGATGAAGTTGTCTCACCTTTAATGTACCCAGGCAGCCCTTTAATGTATTAGTCCATCTTTTTCTTCTCAGTAACAAAAGCATCTGGACACAACAAAACTAACTCATTGAATCGGCTAGTATAGGCAGCAATGTTGTCATCTTTCAGCTTCAGGTGCCTCAACTCATCCTCCAAAGCAGATAACTCTTCTTCTAGACAAAACTCTTCTTTCAGCAACCTTTTGACTTCATCCCAAGGTTTCCTGTTGGCAGCATCTAACCCAATAATAGCAACTTGAGTCTTCCACCAGCTTAAAGCTCGATCCTTGAAAGTAGCAACTACGAATTTAACCTTGTTCCTTTCTGAGCAATCACTGATCTCAAATGTTGTTTCATTTTTCTCAGTCCACCTGAATAATTCCAATGCTCCACCAGTTCCTTGAAATGTAGTGGGTCCACATTTCATATACCTAGAAAAATTGCACTCTTTTACTGCAGCAGTAGGCTGAGCAACCTCTCCTGCAGGATTCTCAGCTACACTTTCTCCTCCAACAATTTCTGGTTCAACAGGTTCACCTACACCTTCAGCACCAGCACCTCCAGCATTAGAACCTCTAGAGCCACCTGCTCCTTCAGTGTTAACACGTGCAGCTCTATCCGCAGCTAATGCTTTCGCTACCTCTTCAGCAACTAGCCTTGCAATGGCATCATTTGTCATTCTCCTAGGTGGCATGATTCTGTCACATCACAAAGAGAGAAGATAAAATGAATGAGTTAATTGTAATCATGGTATAGTCATATCATGTACAAAATTCAGTCATCAAATGCATGCACATTATCAATACAAGGTATCACAATCATTATAAGAATCAAAGGAAACTATTATCGTAGATCAACAAGTAATGATCTTAAAGATAAATAGAGTACAATTGTAACACCCCCAAATTTATACAACTCAATAGAGCGGAAGACTCGTTGGTGTTACGGGATAGCACATTACTCACATCATAGACAACGCATAAAAATCGCGTCGTTTAATAATAAAGCATTTCTATTCATAAATATCAAAGTTACATCGGTCCCAAGTCATATTATTTCATACAAAGTTTTACAAAGTATTTGAATGGAAATTTATTGTTTAAGTGCGGGCCATGAATTCTTGTCGTCTTCCCGAGAATTACCTTCAAGTACCTGAGAAAAAACATGTTAAAAGAAAAGGTCAGCGATAACGCCGAGTGAATTCATAGAGTTTAATAAATTACATCAATATAACTTTGGTATAAAATTATTACCAAAAATCATTTCGTACAAATCATTGTAATAGGCCATAAAATAGCCAAAATCATTTTATACAAATCTTTATCAAAAATCATAATATAGGCATTTGCCTTAAAAGTCATTATACGAGCCAATGTCGTAAAAACATCAAACAATACGTCTTACGACGTTGTATAAAGTTAAATAAAAACCGTTATATGAGTATGGTTATGAAAACCAAAACACAAACATAATATCAATAGTATGACCCTGTATTGCTAGTCAGGCAATACATCGTAATTCGGAGCGTCTAATAGTATTTCGTTAGTTTTGGATTATTATAAGCCGCATGACATTGTTACCTTACTAAACCAACAACGGGTAGCTAACCCGATACCAATTTTGCCCATCTAAAGTAGCGTGTCGTCACAAAGGTCACGCTATGGAAATATTCTCATACATAAATTCGCTTACCAATCAATGTGGCACGACGGGGATCAACCGTCAAGGCGCGAACTGGGGTGATCGTCCCCAAATAGTACTATTAAATGCATAAGCGTCTACCAAATCCCGGTAGTTCACAATTCATGCTAATGGGACTTTTAGTGACATAACCTAACTTTAATAATCCATTTGATTTCATCTATCGGGTCCTTTAATCATTTATCAGGTCATACAATCGGGTCATTCAATCATTCGGGTCCAAATCAATAAACAAGCAATCAGGACAAATGGTGTCCTATTTTATAAAAACTAACATGTTATCTCCCTCGCGGGTTTATAAAACATTTCATAAAAACATTTAAAAGAGTGTGAGGCTATGAACTCACGTTGATGTGGGAAGGCGGGTTATCGGCAACTCGGACGTATGGTACGTGCTTCAATCACGGAAACCTAGACAAATAATACTCGTCTTAGACTCATGTCCAATGACTTTATAAAAATAACAATTATGTATACATATGATGATTATTTATATATGATGATCAAGTGGGTTTACATATTCTCGTTTACTCATTCTAGTGTTATATGTCGATAACTTTTATACTAGTTTACTAGTTTTACCTATTTACACGTTTTAAGTCCAATAAACTTATTATAAGTTCTTTAAATTGTTTTAATCCATGTTATACTTATATTATTAGTATCTACACTTTACAAGTTGGGCCTAAATGGGTTAAGCCCAATAAGTCCTTTTTATAAGTGTTTAACTTATTTAGTCCAATTATTAGTCCAATATGCTTAGTTAGCTCGTTAATGTCCGTATGTCCTATAGTTCAGGTTTCTATCGGTTTTTACTTGTTATACATGTTTATATATCAGTATATAAGTTTTATAAAGTTTACATTAGACGGGTCCAACCATCTAAGTTTTATTTAACAAAAACGTTAATTTTACGGTATTAGCCGAAAAAGTCGTAAAAATCATGTTTATAGTTTTATAACTTATAAAACTTAACAAGTTACCATTTTTATAAAATGTCCAATTATTTACCATTGTACATATTTATATAAATGTATTATATAAGTTAGTGGGTTTTAATTTATATTTTATACTATTAAATTTTGAGTGCTTATATAATAGTATTATACTTTAATTTCCAAAATCTGATTTTTATCTTCACTTTCACCAAAACTGCCATATCTTGAGTTCTATATGGAGATAGAAGCTCAAATTTTTATCACATAAACTACATGATATGTGCTCCATTTAACTCTTCTATAGCTACTGTTGAATCATATTCTAAGTATTTTCTAAAAATCGTCCAAAACAGTAAACTCAGATTTGTACCTTAAACTTGTTTTGATCATATCTCACTCATTACAATGATTCCATTGCATGGCCAACTCTCACATGTGTACAAGACCCATGGCTTACTGTATATAAATTCTACTTCATCATTTTATCAGTTCATAACATGTTTCTTTACTGTTTTATACAGCCATGTAAATTAAGCAAGATTTTGACCTTGTTTCTTATAGTTTTTCACCTTTTTAATCATATTTATCAAAACCAAATCCCCATATAACATTTTTATCATCATATAATCATCATATACATATACAATAGGAAATAAAATACTTGTTTACATAATGAAAATAACAAGAAGATGAGGAGGACAATCTTTATACCACCATGATGATGTAGGTTGTGATCAAAACATGGATTTTGATGGAGAAGCTTGTGATGCACCAAGACCATCTTCAAGGCCACCAATCTTCATAAACTCCTTGTGGAAAATCAGCCCCAAGACACCATGAAAACTCCTCCATGGATGTTATAATCACCACCATTCAAGAGAGCTTCAAGAAGGCTTCAACATATGTAGAAATAACATGAGGTTTATGGTTAATTTTTGATCAAAATGGATGTTTAGGGTGGAGTATGGACGGCATAAACAAGAGAGGGGGGGAGAGTTGTAGCTAGTTTTGCATGTTGAAATGAGAAGAGTGGTTTGTGGTTTGCTTGTTTTGATAAGTTAGTGGAATGTGTAGCTTAACTTGTAAGCTTAGCTTACAAGTGTAAGCTTTAAGCTATAATTTGGACACATCATGGGATGTGTGGCTAATTAGGACGGTTTTGGAGTGGGGTGGGACAAGTGTCCCACTTGTCTCATCCCCATTTATTTGCGGGTACTCCTCGATTCTAGTTTCCTCGATTTGCGTGTCCTCGGGTCATTTTACGAAAAACGTTTTTATAAATTATGAATCAACGGCACAAAAAGAATCTAATAAAATTTGTCTCATCAAAAACGGAGTTCGAAAACGTAAATACGTAATCCTAAGGTTTCCGGTTTAGTCGTAAAGGACGTTAAAATAAAATCGTAAGTCCTAATCTCTTCTCGTAAATTTGTGAGTTTATGAACCAACACAAATTTAAAACTCCAAAATAATATTCACGGACAAATTTATTTTCTGAAATGTCGGACTGTCACGAAAGACGGTGTATGTAAACGTAAGCACGTAACGTTGAATCCTCCGGTTTAGACGTAGTCGACGCTACTTCAAGACGTAAATCCAAATTTCTTCCCAAAATATAAGTGAGTTCATAAAATAATATTTTCAAATAAATATTAAGAATAAAATATTGAACATAAATTGACGGATTGTCACAGCATTTACCCCTAAACAGGATCTTTGTCCTCAAAGATCATCTTACCTTACTACTCACTTCTTATAGAGTTAAAGCCATGTGGGTATTTTCCTCCGCATTCGGTCTTTTCTCACAAGTGTAATCCATTATAATACACGAGTTTCATCAAACATATCTACGGGAATAAGATCAGGCTAAATGTTGACTTACTTTCTCTATCCATGATGTTCACGGGTTTCTGATGAATGCAACTTTTCGCCGATCTAAGCTCTACTAAGAATAATCAGATTCTCACTTGATAGATATTCCATCAAGTTCGATTTACGAAACATAATTCACGCAGTTCTTGAAGTCCTAGGGTAGATCCAGCTGATATGCCTTTCAAACCAATCTTTTACATCATCTCAGTGGTCCCATACAACGGGGACTTATATCCCATGATTTGTCAGATCATGAATTCATTTTTCCAAGGTTAAAAATTGTGGCATAACTTCGCTACCCATTTGGCACTTCAAGATCTACATTTCATATTCACATAACCTCTTGCCCACTATCGGCAGTCAATAATCAGATCCTAATTTCAATAATCATTTCAGATCCCGCGGGTCGGGTATTTTGCAAGGTTAGGTTCGCCATCATAGGAAACCTTAAACCTAGAAGACATGTCCAACTCACAGTGGGTGTATGTCGGATGTCTTCATCTCAACTCCTGCTTACAGATGCTCTAAGATTTAGATCCTAACAAGATTAGATCTCGATCCTAATACGATAGTTATCAAGGATAATCTTTCCAAAGGAAAACGATTATACGGTTCATTACCAAAGGTCAATCATTCCAACATAAAACAAGACTTCTAGTGTTTTGTATTGTTACTTTACCTCGTCCCTTCGATTTGGGGTGGTAAACAGTACTCTCATCAAGGTTCGTTCTCAATGATTTCTGAGCAAATATCTAGAAATTCGTTGCGAAGCGAGGATCTAGATATAGATGATCGATACAGGCACACTATGTTTACATAACTCTTTTGCATTTATCATTAACGGGAATGATATTAGCAGATTTGGTCAGTCTGTCGACGATGACCCAAATCGAATCAAATTCAGATGATGACCTTTGCAATAGCTAGGCGTTTACTAATGTATGAGGCGATGTCTGCCTACATAATTTGCCATTAGTACAACTTCTTCAGACAAAGATACTTTTAGCCATAAATGACATAAATAGAATACTTATACTTACAAATTCCAACATAGCTATGTCTCACAATCTCCATATTTAGATAATCACAAATGGACTTTTAATCATTTAACGCTATCGGCTTTTCTATTAGCCGTGAACCCCCTTTTATTATCTATATTATCCTTTTTACAAACATCGTTTATTTTATATTGTTCGGCAATTTATTTTGCACCTTCATTATTAAGGAACATGTCCTAATTGATTTTTTTTTATCTTTTCTACATAATGCGTCGGTATCTATATTCACTTCTCATGATGATATAATTATCATGTCCACAATTCACTCAGATATTCTTTCTATATTATGCGTCAGTAATTACGTTCACCTTTCTTCATATTTTCTAAGTTTCAGTTTCGTCTCATCTATCATTTTTATCCGTTTTACTCAATCCGTCGTCTAAAGCGTCGATAATTATTATAATTAATTAAATAATTATTAGTTAATTTTTATGAAGCGTAAAAGTTTTAAATTTCTTAGTTCGACCAATTATTTAAAATTTTCAAAAATAAATTTGAATTTAATTAACACGATTTTTGTTGATTTATTGAAAATAATTATTAAGATTCGTAAATGTTCGAAAAATCTTTGGTTACATTTTGGTCAAAATTTTCTTATTTGAAAAGCAAAAATTGTCGTTTCAAATTTTAAGTCATGGTTTAAATGGTTTCCTAAATCCTTCTTAGGTTGTCTTGAGGTATACACAAACATTTACCCCTAAACAGAAGTTTAGTTAAATGGTTTGTGTATAAGGGAATAATCCCTTAAAATCCTTTGTTAAAACATTTGTCAAAACATATTTCCATTTTCTTTTTATTATAACCCTAAGCGTTAATGGTTCTAATCTTTGAAAAGTCAATATAGCTTCCATTATCTATTAATCACATAGTCAAATAATGTAAAGGTTTAAGTCTTTAATCACATGTTAAATATTTAAGATACAGGTTTTCATAGTTCGGCCAATTTAGGGCAATCTATAAATAATTATTAACTTCATTCTTATTTTTATAAATAAATGGTCCTTAATGATCACGAGCATGAATTTATCAAATCACAGCCTACACACGTGATTCACCAAGTTTATGAATGCTACATGTGTATTCGTCAATCCAAACGTCACCACGTGAAACTCATAATGTTCATTACAAGTACCGGATGTAGTGATTGGAATACACAATCTTTTTCGCGAACGCGACGTTGATGATAACCATGCCGTGAATCAAATCTTTAAAACATACGCTAAAACCTTGTAAATGATCGAACAAATCTTCCATTTCGAGTTATGGATATCGTTTTCGATTGTCAATTTACTCAGTTAACAGTAATCTATAAATATAAGGAATGATAACACCATAGCTCTTCAGGATGACAGGCTTGGTATAATAAAATCTTTCTTCGACAACTCTCTCAGTTGTACGGTAATTCCTTTAATTTAGATGGTGCTATCGTATAATGCATATGCCACAGGTGCAGCACCGGGAATAAAATCAATACCAAATTCAATCCTGCCTTAATGGCAAAAGTCTAGGTAATTCATCAAAAAATACCTCCTAAAGTTTCAGATAACATAAACATCTTTTAATACATTCATATTAGGTTCTTCTAGATTACAATATCTATAACTAGTTCACAACCATTCATGGTAACATTTCAAGTCTTAATACAGGATATCGTCATCCATCAAGAATTATTTATATCACTTTTGATAATCAACATCTTATCTTTTAGGGGGAATTCTACTCGAGTTCCCATCAATTAAAACAATGTCGTCATGTCATAATCAATCAATCCATTCTACTGGCATTACCAACTTTCCAGTTTTATTGCCGTTGATAAGATGTGAACTTCTCAAAAGACTAATAATAATTCATAATTTTTCACAAATTCAAGGATATATGGAGACACAACTACTATTAAAAGAGTAAGGTCAACACATAATCTATGCGGGAGAATTTCAAATCAGATACAGACGAAAACATTTAAAGAATATGAATATATCCCATGTTTTCATAATTTGAGTACGCATTCAAAAGCTCCTCGGATCGTTACCCAGGTCATTCAAATGAAATCAAATCAAAAGAAATGATAGGAACGTCGATACATCCAGTCGGGTATCAACACTCGATAATCAGATACATTTCCTAAGAATCTCACTACGGGAGAATTGGACAAGAAAGAATTGTCAATTGTCAAATAAGACAATTTCCACAGGTGAGTAAATTCGACTCAAAAGAATAGATGCTACAGGCACATATGTAGGTGTCCCTAACACTATGTCCTTATTTTTCACTTCTTGCAGATCTCATAAAATTTATTCTTTCACAATCTTCAAAGAAAATTTAGTGCTTATTCATTAGTTTTATGGTGACTAATAATCAGTCTTGCATGGTCCATTCCAAATTGTATGTAGGCGCGCAACTATATACAATTTCAAGATTAACGATGCAATACTCAGTTCGTCAAAATTTTATCATCATGTTTATAATAAAAACATTTTCATGCTTAATTCTTAAATAAGAATCAAAAATAAATTTACAAAGATTTTCTTTGGTATGAAAACAATTGAGTTTTCCAATGTATTTCATAATTAACTTTATTTCAATAATGATCACTTATAAATCTTACTTTGAATAATCCGTATGGTGATGAAAATTAAATTTTCTCAAAGGATACCGTTTTAACTTTATAAAAACAATGTGTGATCTGCAGAAGAGTGATGAAAGCTTGTTCACCAATAATTTACTACAATATAATAGGAAATTAGCTTAGCCAATTAATCATGAGGTTCATGATCTCGATGGCACTCAAAAAGAATAATTCACAACGTAACTCAAATAGAGATGAGTACTTGTTCAATGGTTGCATCACTAATGCGAACATTAGGATGAAGCAATAAAGGATAGATAACATCGATACATGTAGAATTTAGCAATCAAAGGTAGTCTCTTCATTAATCACAAACAAGTCAAAATTGTACCGTAACACATTACGTGTCACTATGTCATACAATTCTCAGAACTCATCCTACCAACTGATGTCTCAGTTAAGTTAGGGATTATTTTTAGAAGATACCACAATGAATACTAATCTACAAGAGTCATTAGGTGTCCCACCTGTCCTAGAAGATCCATCAGTCTCAATTCAGAAGAAGATTTCTTCAATTTATTTCTTGGACACTAGGCATCCTCGTTAGTGGACAATGGCCTAGGAACAACACTTAACACGAACTATCAATCAATTAAAACCTTATAATTCAATCACAAAACTTAACGATTTCCTCTTAACAATCTCATATTCCATACAAGTTAAATTTTACTTTATTCAAGTTTCAACCAGTTTCATACTCAATTCGATATCCTACCTCATTCTCCAATAGTTTCAATCTTTATTCTTAGGCCTTAAAAGGGCAATATAAGCTCATTATGAATAACACTTAATTCCAATCCTATAGCTCTTACAACAACAATTATCAAATGAGTCACTAGCATGAGATGACTCACACATTCAATCAGATTTCTCGGAAAGGTACTAGTGGCATGAGGCTTTTGGGTAATGGTTCCAATAACAGCCTCAAGTGCAACATTCACCCTTTCGATTTCAATTTAAGAATTGGGTGACAACGAATCAGATGACATCTTTCTAGGTGGTAACGTTTTGTCAAACTCCACTCTATAAGGAAAGATCGTCATGTCATCGATATCAGATTTAATCTCGCCAATTCTTTTTCAATATCACAATCAACTAATATCTACATTCCTACGAGTATCAACCATTTGTTGGGATCATAAATATCCACAACTTGGTTTAGATCTAGGATAGCTAGAATTCCTACGATAATAGCTTCGATTAATTTACTAGGGAATTTAGGGTTCCTTGTGACAATCTACGTCGTATAAATACCTCGTATAAATATCAAAATAATCATCAAACAATCATGTAATAAAATTACATCAAATATATATATATATAATCCAAGTTATATATATATTAAAATAACACTTCTCAGTCTTGGCCTTGTCGGTAACTCGGGAATTCTTCAGCACCGTTATAGTCAAAAGATTTTTAGACATTTTTAGAAAAATGTTTTTAGTTAAAAGATTTTGAAATGTTTTATTCAAAACCTTTAGTTTTAAAAATCTTTCGTTCTCTATAACGAGAGCTCTGGTACCAAACTGTAACACCCCCAAATTTATACAACTCAATACAGCGGAAGACTCGTTGGTGTTACGGGATAGCACATTACTCACATCATAGACAACGCATAAAAATCGCGTCGTTTAATAATAAAGCATTTCTATTCATAAATATCAAAGTTACATCGGTCCCAAGTCATATTATTTCATACAAAGTTTTACAAAGTATTTGAATGGAAATTTATTATTTAAGTGCGGGCCATGAATTCTTGTCGTCTTCCCGAGAATTACCTTCAAGTACCTGAGATAAAACATGTTAAAAGAAAAAGGTCAGCGATAACGCCGAGTGAATTCATAGAGTTTAATAAATTACATCAATATAACTTTGGTATAAAATTATTACCAAAAATCATTTCGTACAAATCATTGTAATAGGCCATAAAATAGCCAAAATTATTTTATACAAATCTTTATCAAAAATCATAATATAGGCATTTGCCTTAAAAGTCATTATACGAGCCAATGTCGTAAAAACATCATACAATACGTCTTACGACGTTATATAAAGTTAAATAAAAACCGTTATATGAGTATGGTTATGAAAACCAAAACACAAACATAATATCAATAGTATGACCCTGTATTGCTAGTCAGGCAATACATCGTAATTCGGAGCGTCTAGTAGTATTTCGTTAGTTTTGGATTATTATAAGCCGCATGACATTGTTACCTTAGTAAACCAACAACGGGGAGCTAACCCGATACCAATTTTTCCCATCTAAAGTAGCGTGTCGTCACAAAGGTCACGCTATGGAAATCTTCTCATACATAAATTCGCTTACCAATCAATGTGGCACGACGGGGATCAACCGTCAAGGCGCGAACTGGGGTGATCGTCCCCAAATAGTACTATTAAATGCGTAAGCGTCTACCAAATCCCGGTAGTTCACAATTCATGATAATGGGACTTTTAGTGACATAACCTAACTTTAATAATCCGTTTGATTTCATCTATCGGGTCCTTTAATCATTTATCGGGTCATACAATCGGGTCATTCAATCATTCGGGTCCAAATCAATAAACAAGCAATCGGGACAAATGGTGTCCTGTTTTATAAAAACTAACATGTTATCTCCCTCGCGGGTTTATAAAACATTTCATAAAAACATTTAAAAGAGTGCGAGGCTATGAACTCACGTTGATGTGGGAAGGCGGGTTATCGGCAACTCGGACGTACGGTACGTGCTTCAATCACGGAAACCTAGACAAATAATACTCGTCTTAGACTCATGTCCAATGACTTTATAAAAATAACAATTATGTATACATATGATGATTATTTATATATGATGATCAAGTGGGTTTACATATTCTCGTTTACTCATTCTAGTGTTATATGTCGATAACTTTTATACTAGTTTACTAGTTTTACCTATTTACACGTTTTAAGTCCAATAAACTTATTATAAGTTCTTTAACTTGTTTTAATCCATGTTATACTTATATTATTAGTATCTACACATTACAAGTTGGGCCTAAATGGGTTAAGCCCAATAAGTCCTTTTTATAAGTGTTTAACTTATTTAGTCCAATTATTAGTCTAATATGCTTAGTTAGCTCGTTAATGTCCGTATGTCCTATAGTTCGGGTTTCTATCGGTTTTTACTTGTTATACATGTTTATATATCAGTATATAAGTTTTATAAAGTTTACATTAGACGGGTCCAACCATCTAAGTTTTATTTAACAAAAACGTTAATTTTACGGTATTAGCCGAAAAAGTCGTAAAAATCATGTTTATAGTTTTATAACTTATAAAACTTAACAAGTTACCATTTTTATAAAATTTCCACTTATTTACCATTGTACATATTTATATTAATGTATTATATAGGTTAGTGGGTTTTAATTTATATTTTATACTATTAAATTTTGAGTGCTTATATAATAGTATTATACTTTAATTTCTAAAATCTGATTTTTATCTTCACTTTCACCAAAACTGCCATATCTTGAGTTCTATATGGAGATAGAATCTCAAATTTTTATCACATAAACTACATGATATGTGCTCCATTTAACTCTCCTATAGCTACTGTTGAATCATCTTCTAAGTATTTTCTAAAAATCGTCCAAAACAGTGAACTCAGATTTGTACCTTAAACTTGTTTTGATCATATCTCACTCATTACAATGATTCCATTGCATGGACAACTCTCACATGTGTACAAGACCCATGGCTTACTGTATATCAATTCTACTTCATCATTTTATCAGTTCATAACATGTTTCTTTACTGTTTTATACAGCCATGTAAATTAAGCAAGATTTTGACCTTGTTTCTTATAGTTTTTCACCTTTTTAATCATATTTATCAACACCAAATCCCCACATAACATTTTTATCATCATATAATCATCATATACATATACAATAGGAAATAAAATACATGTTTACATAATCAAAATAACAAGAAGATGAGGAGGACAATCTTTATACCACTATGATGATGTAGGTTGTGATCAAAACATGGATTTTGATGGGGAAGCTTGTGATGCACCAAGACCATCTTCAAGGCCACCAATCTTCATAAACTCCTTGTGGAAAATCAGCCCCAAGACACCACGAAAACTCCTCCATGGATGTTATAATCACCACCATTCAAGAGAGCTTCAAGAGGGCTTCAACATATGTAGAAATAACATGAGGTTTATGGTTAATTTTTGATCAAAATGGATGTTTAGGGTGGAGTATGGACGGCATAAACAAGAGAGGGGGAGAGAGTTGTAGCTAGTTTTGCATGTTGAAATGAGAAGAGTGGTTTGTGGTTTGCTTGTTTTGATAAGTTAGTGGAATGTGTAGCTTAACTTGTAAGCTTAGCTTACAAGTGTAAGCTTTAAGCTATAATTTGGACACATCATGGGATGTGTGGCTAATTAGGCCGGTTTTGGAGTGGGGTGGGACAAGTGTCCCACTTGTCTCATCCCCATTTATTTACGGGTACTCCTCGATTCTAGTTTCCTCGATTTGCGTGCCCTCGGGTCGTTTTACGAAAAACGTTTTTATAAATTATGAACCAACGGCACAAAACGAATCTAATAAAAATTGTCTCATCAAAAACGGAGTTCAAAAACGTAAATACGTAATCCTAAGGTTTCCGGTTTAGTCGTAAAGGACGTTAAAATAAAATCGTAAGTCCTAATCTCTTCTCGTAAATTTGTGAGTTTATGAACCAACACAAATTTAAAACTCCAAAATAATATTCACGGACAAACTTATTTTCTGAAATGTCGGACTGTCACCAAAGACGGTGTATGTAAACGTAAGCACGTAACGTTGAATCCTCCGGTTTAGACGTAGTCGACGCTACTTCAAGACGTAAATCCAAATTTCTTCCCAAAATATAAGTGAGTTCATAAAATAATATTTTCAAATAAATATTGAGAATAAAATATTGACCATAAATTGACGGATTGTCACAACAATGACACCAAAATAATAGACACCAGTCACGTGGGGATCCACATAACTTAGTTGACTGTGACTCACTTGCAATAGCGGAACTTGCTTCCTCCTCTTCGAAGACGTAATTAAGCGGTGATATATTCGCAAAATAGGTATAAGGTCATGATAAAATGAAATAAAATAATTTCCAAAAATTTAAATAAATATATAAAATCCTTCAATTAAATACAGGAAATTTCATAAATTTATTTAAATAAATCATTTGTAAATGATAAACTTTTATCGAAAAGTTTAACAATATTAATATATATCGATAAAGGATTATAGTATTTATTTATAAATACTTAGCAATAAGGCATACATGATAATGTATACTAAAATGGTAATCCTAGAAGTAGCTTGAACCTGAAGTCACGCGAAGTTATGTGCACCGACTCTTTGAAAAATAAAAATTTACAGTTATAGTTTAGGTTTTTATAAAAATGACCTAGTTCTCTATAACTCATGGCTCTGGTACCAATCTTTAACACCCCCAAATTCACACGCAGCGGAATACATCTTTGGGTGTTAAACAATGATACAAAAACACATAATTTATAAAGAATGACTCGAAAAGAGACGTTTTAATTTTATCGTTCCTAAAATATTCGTCAGAGTAGCGTAGTCCCAAGACATCTAACCAAAGTACAGTTAAAACAAAAGATTTAAATTGTTTTAAACAAAGGAACGATAATTATTCAAAGAGTTTATATTGCAAAAGCAGTGCACAACTTCATTCCCGTGATCTCCAAGCTTCACCCTTCTTGATTATCTGAAATACATGTGAGAAAATCATCAGCAAAAATGCCGAGTGAATCTATAGGTTTATATAATCATTTTGAACACAAGCAAAGATTATAAGTTTGTGGCATACTTGAAGGCAACAAGCATCTAATAATTTGCATCAACAATAATAATTGTATTTAGCATAAATTGCAATAACCTCATGGAACCGAGCCCTTAGACACTCCCATATCAGTCTAATAAGACGAGAGATTTATTAATTGTCAATTACCTCCAGATTATTGGTACATTGCCGTATACCTGACTTCTCAATACAATATGTTCAAACAGTGTGGAGGTCGGGCCTAGGCATCTGTGACAAGTCCACACAAACTGAACCGGGGCGGCTTCCCCCATAGATCTATTAATTGTACTAGCGGTTAACCCATCATAGGTTAATTAACGATCCATAATTGAGGTTTTAATAATGGCAATCACTTAATACAATTTAAAGGCAACCACGGGTCCATTCATAGAGGGACAAGCATACCATAAAAATCTTGTGTTCTAAGTTTATAAAAACATGTATTCCCCCTTGCGGGTTTTTAAAATATTTAAATGAGCTCAAACGAGGCTATAGACTCACCTTAGTATCTATAGTAGTTGAAGACGATCGCCGACGATAGATGATGCTCGATAAACACGATAAACGCAACCTAGCAAATAAGGTGCGTACGTTAATAATCTCAAAAATCAATTAAAACGCATACTTAGAAATTTGACAACTTTGACTTTTCGGTCAACTTTGACTTTCCGGGTCAACTTTGACCTTCGGGTCTGACCCGATTAATTGACTCACTAAATAACATATTCGTGATTCAAGACTTAAGCTTTTTAATGCAAAACGATGTTTCGGACAACTTTCCAGTTATACCCGAGACGTGAAACTTAATATATACTGTCCAAAATACACATGCAAGTTCTGTGTAAAATTACAATTTTACCCCTAAACATCTCAGATTTTACTATTAACTTTTTACCCCATTATTACTTGTTTCCAGGTCTGATTTCTAAGCGGTAAAGGTAAAACATCATTTTGAACAACTTTCGTGTTTCGACCGAAGGCCGAAACGGACCAGAAATGACAGATTTACCCCTCGCATCAGATCTGTTAAAGATGACGGTTTTTAGAAAATGCAGATTTAATTTTTAAGTTTTGCCCCCGTCTACATTCGTTTTTAGAACTGGTTTCTTCGCGGTAGAAGTAAAACTACATTTTAAACAACTTTTTAGTTTTACACGAGAGCTGAAACGAACCAGATCTGGACGATTTGCCCTTTTTCAGATCTGCATCAGATAGTGAACGGGAAATAATTAGATAAATTTTCAGAATTTCAAACATGCATAAATTTTAGCTCGTTTGGAGTTAGAAGCTCTACTTGGTATCAAATCGAAGCTCTCGGAATTATCTACAACATAATCCCATAATATCAACCTATATTCAGACTTAAGAGCTCTGAAAATAGACTTAAACCCACGACTCAAAATTAAATATTTGAAAAACATGTAAAAATTAATTTTTCAACACAATTTACCCATTTCCATACTCCTAATAACAACTAAAAATCATCCTAATCAAACACTATTAACCCTAGACCACTTGCATGTGCAAATCTTACTAGATCCATATCAAAAATCTTACATGCAAGCATCCCCACTTTGTAGTATAATAAAAATAACACTTGTTTACAACTATAAAATAGATCAAAACAAGATGATCTTTCAAGAAAAATCATTTTAAGAAAAAGTTCATGCATGTTGGGAAGTCTGGTGTGTATTACTTGAACACTCCAAAATTTTCTGAATACCTTCTTGTGGATGCTGAGTATCCTATGTCAAAAGAGGTTTTAAAGAAGATGATGACTACACAGCTGGAGATTGACTATTCAAGTGATGTGGCAGATGATTTGATTAGATTTATTTATTTCCAATATAATAAGATTTGTAAGAATCCTCTTAGTTCTTAGATTTTATTCAGAAACTTGATTATTAGAACGGATATCAAGTTTAAGGGAGGATTGTTGGGAATAAAATGTAGCCAGAACACTTAGACGCTGACAAGAAGAAAACAAGTGTTGATAAGAAGAAAACAAGCGTTGACAGATCAAGCGTTGACAGGAAGAAGTCAAACGTTGAGAGAATGAAGTCAAGCACTGATAGAAGATTTAGTCTACGCGTATTATGTTTCTAGATTGTTTCTAGTAGGGATATGAATGTATTTTCTATGTTTATCTTTACCTAAAATAACTGATACATAGACTCTTGTACATGGCTTCTTATGTCTATAAAAGAAGACCTTTTAGGTTTTGTTATATAAGTTTTATAAGTTTTCATTCGTTTAAACACTTTCATTGTAAGAAAGTTTGATTCAGTCAATCAAAGTGAAAGTTTGTTTTACATTGTTTGTGTGTTCTTGTTTGAGTATTAATTCCGCATAATACTTAAATTGTTTTATACACAACAAAGTTTCTCTATGTGTTTAACTTGATTTAATCTCGTTTACACAAGCTAAATCGATCTAAGTTTGGGATCAACAAATTGAGTTTGAGCACGGCCTATCACCCTGAAACTGATGGCCAAAGCGAACGAACTATTCAGACGTTGGAGGACATGCTCCGAGCATGCGTGATTGATTTCGGAGGAAGTTGGGAACGCCACTTGCCTTTAGTGGAGTTTTCGTATAATAACAGTTATCATGCGAGCATTAAGGCTGCACCATTTGAAGCGTTGTATGGAAGGAAGTGTAGATCTCCTGTGTGTTGGAGCGAAGTGGGAGAGAGTCAGTTGACTGGGCCCGAAATGGTTTTGGAGAAGACAGAGAAGATTGTGCAAATTAAAAACCGTTTACTTGCTGCTAGAAGTCGACAGAAGAGTTATGCCGATAATAGGAGGAAACCGTTGGAATTTGAGGTCGGAGACATGGTCATGCTTAAGGTTTCGCCATGGAAGGGTGTGATACGTTTTGGGAAGAAAGGAAAGCTGAGTCCAAGGTATATTGGACCATTCAAGATCGTTAAACGAATTGGACCGGTAGCGTATAAGTTAGAATTGCTGAATGAGCTTAGTGCTATTCACAACACGTTTCACGTATCGAATTTGAAGAAAAGTTTGGCGGACAAGGAATTGGTGATTCCTTTGGACGAGATTCAGCTTGACGATAAAATGCATTTGGTGGAGGAACCAGTAGAGATTATGGACCGAGAGGTTAAGAGATTGAAGCACAGTAGAATTCCCATTGTCAAGGTATGGTGGAATTCTAGACGAGGACCGGAATACACTTGGGAACGTGAGGACTTCTTCAAGGAGAGATATCCTCATCTGTTCCAGTGGCACGAAATGTGAGTATAAGAAGACGCGAGCGCCGGGACGTCGCTCTCTTTAAGGAGGGGTGGATGTGATACCCAGAAACCGAGGTCAATTATTTTACCCTAAATTTGAGCTTGGAAGCAACCTGATATCTACCGATAGGCGAGAACAGACTGCTATTGGCTACGAATATTTTTGAGATTTTTAAGAAATTTCGTTTATTATATATTTGATGGTTTAAGTTGAAACCGATGTTTAAGGTCGTAATCTTAACGATTGACGATTTAAGTAGGACGATGACGACTACGATCCCGACGGATGCCCAATTTTTGTGTTTTATTATCGATTTATCGATATTATAATTGCTCGAGAATTTTATTTCTGGTTCGTGTTAAGTCGAGCCGGGTGCGTTTTATTTTATTCCAGGTGCGTTTAAATTGTTTTAAATGTATTTTTGAGTGTTCGGGGCGACCCCCGACTCCCGCAAAATTTCCAAAGTCGACTAATAAGTCGTTTCCCGCAAATTATAGGTGTCGTTTAAAAATGAGGCCAAAAGATTTACAAAATTGCACTAAAGGCCCCTCCAAATTTTACAAAAGGAAAAATGAACACACACAAGACAAAAACATTCAAAAAAATTTCACCCTCTTCCCCTCTCTCTCTCTCTCTTTGGCCGTCGGCCTACATCCACCACCACCACCATATTTTTTTTCTTCTTTGTTTTGATCTAATCCAACTTAAGACCCACTCTTTCTAATCATTTAGTAAGTGTTTTTCCACACTTTAATCCAACATGCATGAACAAGATTTTCCAAAAATTAAAAGATTTTCCAAATGTTTGATTTTGTGTAATTAAACCTAATGCATGTGTAATTGGTGTTTAGATTATGATAATTCACCATTTAAATTAACCAAAACAAGTTTGGTTTGGGTGTTTTGATCACCAACACCCCATGGCCATATGGGGGTGTTTGGTGGATCATGGTGTTTGATGATTTTGTTTGTGGGTTTGTGTTTAGATTGTTGTTTTATGTGTTTTTGAATGGGTTAAACATATTGCATGTTTGTTTTAGGATTTGGGTTTTAGGAATATTTGATGTTCTAGGTGCTAGGTACTGATTAAGATGTTAGGGAGTGGTCATGAGTGGTTAAGTTAGGGCTAGGTGATGTTAAAATGGTTTGGAATCAAGTGTTAAGGTGATTTTGAAGTAGTAATTTTTAGGCAGATTGTTTAAGGGTATTTTTGAAAATATTAAGTCTAAATGCAGGTCATGAACATAGGATGTAGTTGTAGAGCTTTGTCTTAGCTTCGATTTGGTTTAAGGTAGAGCTTACGACTCCAAACGAGTCAAAAGTTACGCCCCTTTGAAAATTCGTGTACCGAGAGATGAGAACCTACATATCCGAAATTATGTTTGGTTTGGGTCAAATCCGGGGGACCATAAGCAGAGTTTGGTAAATGCTTGAAAGTTGATTTTTGTTTTCAAACCTGCACTTGTGAGTCTATTTTTAGATTTAGGAGTCAAAGTAGCAAATGGTGAATTTTAAATGGGTCAAACGAGTCCAACATGGTCAAAGTGCAAAATCAGTCCTAAAAATGTATGTTTAGAAATGTGATGTGTAACGAGTCATATAAGTGAAAAATTTTCATGGGATTAAAAATAGGTTTTATACAGGTCATGAGGTATTTTTTTGAATTTTCTTAAATTTTATAAAAGTGCTTAAGTCATAGAAAACATCCCATACTTTTGGTAAGTATCGGCGAAATCGTAAAATGGGAGTTAACTTTAATAACATAGGAAAATGGTATAAGTCTTATAACGATTACTTGTTTTGGGTTTTGGCGTGAGTTAGTAATTATCATAATAGACTAACATGTATGTATCATACATTACTTAAAGTTATACAAATGAGATTGACTCATTACGCGTTTTTGTTATGTGTTGAGATTGTATTTCTCGGGCATCCTCATCGCCAGTGATCGTCATCCGTTACGTCAACTACTTCTAACACAAGGTGTGAATTTATAGCCTCGCTTTATATTGTTTTAAATGTTTTACCCGCGAGGGGAATGCATGCTATTTCAAATGAAACGAACATGAGTCATTAATGATTGCTGGACCTGAAAGTTGCCTAAATTGTGTTGAGTACCTATTTGCATAAGACCCTATATCCATGAACTATTAACTATTGTTTAATCCTTGTGTGGATTGAAAATAACCGCTTATACAATTGATAGTACTATGGGGTTGACGACCCTATCCGAGACGAGGGCTAGTACGTTGAGTCCCCCCTGCGGACGGATAACTTGTGATAAGAAATAAGGTATAATTGCAACTAATGCCTTTAGAAGGGGCACTGGTTTCATCTTAATCATGCCGGTAAATACACGCGGGTGATTGAGTTAACGGATTAGTGTCATGAGCTTAAACACAATTGTAATAACCTTGAATAATAAATTGTTTGATCGACAACTCTATGAATGATCGTGATTGATTTTATATACTTATGTTTAAAATATGATTGTAAAACCTAGAATTCCACTCAACATTATTTATTGACCCCTTTAAGCATGTGTTTCAGGTAATCGATGAGATGGTAGCAAGGATCATGCTAGGATGGATGTTGTTGTGGCTTGGCGGTCTATTTTGTCTTTCCTCCCTTTTATAACTTAAAACTTTTTATGTCATGTCATGTGAACTTGTAATGCATTTTGGGTTGAGATTCAGTGGTGACCAAAATGCGGCTCTGTGTTGTAATATCTTTGGGGCTTGGGAAGCGGTAGACAATGTTGTTTTTAACAATGGTTAATTAACATTTCAATTCCTACGTCTCTTTGAGTCGTTCGAAATAGCTTGTGTGTGATGATAACTGCCTAGCACCCAAATGTTGTAGTTCCGTTGCGCATAGCATTTGTGGGGGTGTTAGAGTACACGTAAAACCACGAAATAACACCATCTTATTTCATAGTCACTACCTTGTGATCTCATGAACATGAAATAACCGTTCCTCGATTTACTTATGAGTACCATATACCATAAACGATATCCAAACCTCACTCCAAACACACAAAATAAACACATAAGCACATAAAAGCACATATTTGCAAAAAACACCCTAAACTATAGTCTAAGTGACGAACCCCTAAACCATGGTTGTCACATGGTGAGAGTTAGTTATCGGGGTAAATGTCGAAAATACACAACGTACTTTCTCAGATTATCCATTATGCCCATCGAACTTTTTTATTATTTTATTTGCCCATTGATTTTGGTCAAACATTTGAATTTACCTTTGACTTAACGGAACTGTTAGTTATTTCATTAACTTAGCCTTTTGTTTTACATTGTTGGTCCCTTATCTAACTATCATCTTATAATCATCATCTTCATCTTCATAAACCTTAAACCCAGAAAATCAAACCTAAAAACCCAGAAAATCAAACCCAAAAACCTAGAAAATCAAACTCTAGTAAGTATAAAAGTAAATAAATATCCAAAACCAAATTAACACTTAAGCACTCCATATACTATAATGCACACATACCCCTATGACACCTACATGCATGGACCCTTAAACTATAGATTATGCTAAAATACTAGGCAACCTAAGTCTCTATAACCATTGTCTCTAATACCATTCTGTCACACCCCACCATGAAGGAATATGGGGCGCGATGTATGGATATCATCACAATAATTGCGTGTCTATAGAGATAACTAAATGAAATGTAAATATCATAAATGTGTTGGGTCAAAAAGTTGATGTGGCATAAACTCAAAAATGAAGAAAACGTGAAGTATTTGTCTAGGCGTTGACAAGAGCATTCCAGGCGTTGACAAGAGTTATTTAGGCGTTGATGGAATCAAGCATTGTCGTGTGCAATCCAAGCATTGTCACATGCAATTCAAGCATTGACAAAACGTAGAAAAAGAAGCTTATGGAAGCTTCTATTTAGATAAACATGCAAAAGATATTCTGCATAAGTTTATTTAAATAGAAGATTTACTTGTTTATTCATTCTTATCTCTTGTAAACCCTAATCCTTACACTATAAAAGGAACCAAGGGTCATAGGTTTTATTCATATAATTCATTCACAATGTAAACCTAATGTGTGTGTCGACTAGACGTGGGATTCAATGTATACACGTCTAGTGGTTGTTAATTATTAATATAGTTAACAATCCTATTGTTTTAATTCATGTTATTCGTGCCTAAACACCTTGTTAATGGTTGTTGTTCTAATTCCGCTTTGATTTGTTAATCATATGAACAATGATCATTCCTAGTAGCTTAAAAGATCCGGAAACCAAGGTTTCCACAGGATGGACACATCAGAAGCTGAAGGCTTTGACATTTGATGAGTTGGAACATAGGGCTTATCCTATTTGGGTGAAAGTGCAGGAAGAAAACACTTTCAGACTTCTTTCAGATGAAAGAAAGGAGCAACTTGCAGAAGAGATGGAAATCAAGAAAGCTATGATAGTTCCCAGGCCAGTGAAGAAGGGATTTACACTTGAGTTTCCAAAAGATATGAATCAACTATATCCAAGTGAAGCAGTTATTAGAAAGAGCCTCAAGCTCTCCCCATTGGAAGCTTCAGATATGGTGCATGTGTTACCATTAGATTCCAGGAATCCAATTGTGAGTTATGATGAGGATGAATGTGGATTCTGGAAGATTGGAAGATATGGCAAGGAGGTACACACTTTTACCACTCTCATATCTTTATTTGCAAGTTGTGATAGAGAAGAGTTGGTGGACCTTTGGAGGTTACTAGAGACCAAGTATGAGGCTGAAGCACCAACTTCAGCTAATGGAATAAAACTTTGGACCACATTTAAAAGAATGTGTGGGACAAATGAGGAAGATCCTGAAATATGGAAGGATCTTGAAGATGACCTCAGTGGTCTTCAATGGAGGTTATATTCAGCTGCTGGTGTATACCATTTGAGTTCTACTAAGTTTGTTGAGTACCTACTTGTGGATGCTCAATATTTCATATCCAAGGCTGTTTTGGAAAAGATGAAGGACACTCAGATGGAAATAGACTATACAAGTGACGTGGCAAAGAATTTGATCAGATTTGTTTATTACCAATATGATAAGGTTTGTCAGACTCCTCCAAATTCTTAATGTTTATTCAGAAACTTGATCATAAGAGTGGATATCAAGTTTAGGGGAGGATTGTTGGGAATAAATTAAGGCCAGATCACTTGAACGCTGACAAGAACAACTTAAGCGTTGACAAGAACAAAGTGAGCGCTGACAGCTCAAGCGTTGACAAGTTAAAGTCAAGCGTTGACAGATTGAAGACAAGCACTGATGGAAGATATAAGCTACACGTTAATTATGTTCTATAATACTTCTAGTAAGGATAGAAACGACAATGTATTTTCTATGTTTATCTTTACCTAGAATAGTTGATACGTAGCTTATTGTACAAGGCTTCTTAGTCTATAAAAGAAGGCCTTTAGGTTAATGTTTAGTATCAAGTTTTATATAAGTTTTCATTCGTAAACATCTTTCATTGTATGCAAGTTCGACATTGATAATCAAAGTGAAATTTTTGTTTACATCTTGTGTTCTTGTATGCAAGTTCCGCATAATACTTAGATTCACAAAGCATATAACAAAGGTTTCTCTACGTGTTATACTTGATCTAATCTCGTATACACAAAGCTAATCGATCTAAGTTTGGGATCAACAAAATGGTGACACAATGTCATGAAGATATCATAAACAACACAGGCGTCGAGGTAAGTAGGTAACAGGCCTACCTCTTACCAAAGACATACAATTAAGAAATAACAAACATACAGGTGTCTACAAAGTATCACTTAATCTAACATTAAATAAAGACTAAGAGGAAAAGGGGTTCCTCCAAATGAAATCCTAAGGCTCCCAGCTAGCCACTCCTATTCTCACGCTTATCCACATTCTCACTTGAAAGAGACACTAAAACACGTCAACAATAATGTGGGTGAGAGTCATAGGTTTAGACTCCAACTCCAAATCAATTATAAGCTGTGAATAACAACCACTAATAAAAGAACATATGGACAATGTGCTACAATTTATATTAACAACTAGCATTCAAGATTAACCAATCACCATAAATCCAAGGCTCCAAGCCTTACCAGTAACCACAATTCTAAGGATCCAAGCCTTACCAATCACCATGGTCCCATAGGCGCCCATACACCTATGAACCAATCCCAAGGACCCTCCTTGTGAACATCCCCTTGGTACCAAGTCAAACCACAATAACTGATACGGTCCGTGTCCCCCGATCTAAATCATAAACACAATCAAGAATCACATAGCAGTTAATCACATACGTGCACACACAAGTCCATCACAAACCATAAAAACATTCACAACATTAGTTACGAAACCAAAGAGTGTCTCTTCCATCCCATATGGAATTCAAATCATAAAAAGACATGGGACTATGAAACTCACCTGAACAAGCTTCTCCAAGTATCCGTGCTCTAGCAAAAATCTAAACATACAAACGTATACAATCATGACATGAACCACATACCAGAATGGCTCATCAATCTATGATGGATATATAACATTAACCTACCACTTAACCCCATTTATATTCCATATGCGTCTCATTACATCCCTCTATAAAGCCCTTAACTTACATTAGTTCATAACTCTCCCCGTTAACATTTAACCCAAAACAATCCCGTTTTTCATACTTCAATCTATGAGTCGAACACCCCCTTAACCAAAATAACATGACCTGTAAAAGAAACCTTATGCCCTTACATGTGTTAGCATATCTCCTATTTGGCCGCAACAATAAAGCTACTGTTAAGGCCTCCATGTATATATATATATATATATATATATATATATATATATATATATATATATATATATATATATATATATATATATATATATATATATATATATATATATATATATATATATATATATATATATATATATATATATATATATATATATATATATATATATATATATATATATATATATATATATATATATATATATATATATATAGAGAGAGAGAGAGAGAGAGAGATATTATTAGAAAACAACATCTAAAAATAATCTAGAAAACATGCTTCCCCACCCTTTTTTTTCTTTTTGTCCAAACTACAAGGGCTGTTTTGCAAATGTTACAAACTTTGGGGTAAAACTTATATTTTTCATTCTTTTTTTTATTCTTAAGCTAAAGGGCTTCTTTGTAACTTCCTTTATTTTCTAGGGACTATTCTTGTATTCTTTAACATTTTTATGTTGACTGGTGTTTTTGTATTTTTGTTCTTTGACGTTTGCTTATGTACTTCATTTTTTGTTGTTATCGTTTTTTTGTTACCGTTCTTTTTTACCCTTTTTTTTGTTACCGTTTTTTTCAACAACTAAATAAGGTAAACAACAAACACAGAACTTGCCCACTGGATCGACAAGGTTACGCTCATACTTCGACTCTTCAGTGACCTATGATAATTCATGAAAACATCTCGCTCAATCGAAGGTTGCACCAAACTAACAATAAGATAACCATTTTTATTACACAACTGTACAAAAATGAAGCAATTAATCATGGTTTTGAATATGTTTAAATAATACAGATAAATATTTGGTTCCAGTAGCAGATTGGATTGACAAACAAAGTAATGGACAACATATTGCTCGATCAGTTGCTTCTTCGGCTCGGTTTGTGAATATATGACGAGACTGTACTGCTGCTACCAATAATCGAAAAAGCTGATTGCAAAGACCTCATACCTGAGATATGTTGTGGTCTGTCAACCAGAAAAGCCGAGTGCAAAGACCTCGTATCTTAGTTGTGTTGGGGTTTGTCAACTAGTATGTCTCAATTTTACCACTATCACTGGCTTCCTGTTTAATTTGCTTAGACTGTCAACCACAAAATCATTCTATAAGTCCGTAATATCATTCACAAATAGATGATAACAAACAGACATGATTCGATGAACTCACCTCGATAAACATTTCCGTTTGAATTAACAAACACATGCCGTAAATTGCTAGTTTTTCCACCAAGAATTTTGATGACTTGATAATGAATACGACAAAATCTGTAGATCACGCATCCACGGGCAAAGAACCTACCATGTGTCAAGGTAACTCATGAGACAATGTTCACGATACATAAAATATATCAAAGTAATACGACATAATCTAAAAAAGGGTAAAGAAGTCTAACCAAACTACCAACATGAAATTACTAGTATAGTTATATAAATCAAATCATCAAGGACATGTTGTAGCTATAACAACTCAGTTGGTTAAAAAAAGCTGATAACTAAAATGTAAGAGGTCATGAAAGTCCAAATATTTGTTGGTTTGAAGTCGTCATGAGGCTATTTGGACATCAATAATCTTGGTTGTTAGTTATTTTAACATCGATAATCTATTACACTTAGTTATAGGGCTATTTGGACAATGATTGAGTGTTTTAAGATTTGTATTTGGGCTGATATTAACTGTTGTCATAAGGTAGTTTCTTGTTGAACATTAAACGAGTGTTTGGAACTAGATGGTATTTTATAGATTAGGGAATACAATAATATATGCTCATCGATTCCCTAATAGTAAAGAGATGTCATAATAATATACTCGTCGATGTCGTAAAAATATGTTCATAACGGATGCCTGATTTCTAAAGATGCACTAAACATACAAACATATGCTTGGTTTCTTGACATAAGTTTGCCCGAATAATGGAAGTTGCAGGCTGCTAAGGGACAATCGTGATTTTTTAAATGTCAAAGTATTCACATGATATCCCAACCGTACTAGCATTCTATTTCTTCTTATTATTCTCGTTATCTTGTTCTTCTATGTACATACTAGTTATCCGTGTACAACAAAGGTGCATCAGTTAGTTTCAAATTATATATTTACACATTAAGATACTTTATAGGATAAGCATCCAAAACAAAAGCAGCTTTGGAAATCATATAATTATGTCAATATTTTAGACTTCATATAAACATTATACAATGTTTGGTGGACAATAAATTGTATAGTATGTCTAAGTAAAGCGTAATAAACTCACCCCAGATATAAGTGATCTTAGCTGGTCTTCATTTACGTTGTCATCCGTACTAACAATTCTAGTAAGTGTCTGCACACCGCCTGCTGTATGATGAGATGATATTTTAATTTGTTTCGCACAACAACTGATAATGCAAATTAAACAAGAAATGGTTCATATACAACAAAAGTAAGTATGTCTGTAGGTATTCGCTAGCTACTCAACTGACCAAGACACGAATATATTCAACTAAAAATAGACAATATATTATCGCAAACTGTGAAACTGATTTAAAAATTGATCCCAGACGTAACCAACAGACTAAAAGTAATTAAGCCACCTGAATACCTTGCACACATGTACAATTTGTTATCTTGCTAATATAATTAGGAGTAACTTTTAATTCTATAGTTTAATTTCCCACACCCCCTTCTGCTGCAATATCAAAAGTAACCAACCATACATATGATGATTCCTTAATATAGCATTAAACCGATTCCCTAAATATTACTGATCCGATGCCCTGGCATATTATTTCAATTGATATCCTATGGCAATTGCCAACACCATGAAAACTGATGCATTGATTTTAATAAATATACGCCATGAAACTAATATTTTTTCATACACCAAATCATGCTTTATTTTTAACAAACAGATGCATTACATCTAAAAGTATGCATACACCAAACTAATGCCTTGATTATAACAAAACAGATACCCTAAATATAATATTCATCATATACCAACTATGATTTATTTAATAACCTTTAGCAATGGAATATATGAGTAATTTTATTAAACAAAATATAAATACTACAATAGTAAGTTCAAAACACCGTGAAGCCTTAATTAACTAATAAATCATGCTACCTTATATATAATTAAAAGTTGTTTACACTAAATTCAATACCTACAAATCAAATACGAAATCATTAGCAATGATTCTAAGAGTTTTTCTCTTGGAAATTGTAAGATCCAATAATGGTAAAAAAAAGTGGAAAATAAGAGATTTCACAAGTAAAAACAATAGCTGGTCAAACATATAAGTTGTGTCACTTTCTAAAGATCTTGAAAGAACAACCAAAATAAAACATACCCCATGGCCTATAATTAACTAACAATAACTCATTATCAACACAGTAAAAATATAACGGATAAGTACTTAATAAGCAATCCCATACACCTTATAAGATTACAAATAATCAATTAAAAATTAAAAGAAACATATTTTCATCATAAAAGGATTTTCTCGTATTTCATGCATGGCCTTGGGCAACTTACACGAGGGTATTCATGGCTGGGGCAACTAGGCTCCGATCGACGCCATCATATCGACCTCCATCTCAAAAGAAAACAGTTTGATTTTTTGTTAAATATAAGTTGTTTTTATAAGCAATCCAAACAACCCCTAATGTAGAGGAACATCATGTAAAGCATATGAAATACAAATTAATTGAAGCTTTACCTTCTTGTAGGAATATTAGGATAACCTCTTCCCTGTAGGTAAAACATAGTTAATGGCTGATTGATGTAGATATGTTCAACTGATGAATTGCTTACCGTGATGACATTTAACAAAAAAGCCAAACTGATACATTTAACAAAAAAACCAAACCGATGCATTATACAAAAAATCAAACAGATGCATTTAATAAAAAACCAAACCGATGCATTATTAAAAAAATCAAACTGACGCCCTAATTTTCACGAACAAAGAAATGCATTAGATATGATAATAATCTTCATAAGCCAAACTGACGCCCTAATTTTCACGAACATATACCTTTAATCTAATAGCCTTCATAAACCAAAGTGATGCCATAATAGTCTTAATACCATTAATTTTAACACATATAAGCCTTAAATAACAAAAAAACAATAAAATAATTAAAATGAAAAATTCGAGCACTTACGAATAAGGGGTTTTCGATCCTCTGTATGTGATTTTGCTCTTCCGTTCATGGATTCATGTATTATGGTAATCTACGACGGTGGCGGATATCGGATATGGTGAAGGCGATCAGAGACCGGAGACAGCGATGGTGTCGGTGATCTAAGATGGAGGTCGAACACGATAGAAACACTGGCGGTGACGGAGTTATGGAGGTCGATATGATGGCGTTGATCGGAGATGGGGAAGACGAGCAACAACGGTTATGTCGATGGTTTCGAGGGAGTGTGTCTGTGGGTTTTTGTCGACTGGGTAAAATGAGTGAGAATGAATGGGGCCAAGTACACCCCTTCTATTTTTTGTTAGTTTAGATTTTCTACCCTGTGTTTTAAGATTTTGCAAAACGTGCCTTCTAAGTTGTTTTCTATGTTTTCTTTTGAGATGTGGTTTTCTCTAGATCCCACCCCTATATATATATATATATATATATATATATATATATATATATATATATATATATATATATATATATATATATATATATATATATATATATATATATATATATATATATATATATATATATATATATATATATATATATATATATATATATATATATATATATATATATATATATATATATATATATATATATATATATATATATATAGAGAGGAGCGTTATTGTGGTGACCAACGTTAAAATAAAAACAATAAGAACCGACTTGGACCGTTAGATGTGTCATTAATGATGTGATTAAAACTAATGGATTCAATGGCATTTTTGTAAAATAAAATAAATTTGATGGCATATTTTGATGACCATTTTGACATAACGTAGTTTATTTGTCCAGAATCAAATTTTAGTATTAAAAAATCTTAGCATTAAAGTCTACATTTATTTGATTCATTTTAATATTAAATCACATTATTGATTTGCCATGCTCATAGAAAATACGTAATACTTGATAAATTTTTGTTGACTGTCAAGTTTTTTTATATGAATGAAGTGATACAATTCTCGGATTATACTTAGGATGACACATAATAAGTTTGACATATCTTTAGTAAACATGAAACACTTCTAAATATCAAATGACACATTATTTTTTTAAAGTTCAGTTTCATGGTACATTTCAAATGACACATTATTTTCTAAAAAGTTGATACACAATTCTTTAAGACCAATTTAGTGATATGTGAATTTGACACATGAATTTTTAATAGTTGTAGAATAATTTATACGCTAAATTATCGGTACATTTTTATGGTACATTTTTAGCGACACACTAAAAAATTTATAAAATTACATAACCAATTAAAAATACTCAAGTGATACGTATGAAAAAAATACGTTGCTAAAAAAAGTCTTAACTGATACATATTCGTAAAAATACGAAAATAAGTAAAAAAGACTCAAATGATATCCGAAAAAGTACACAACCAACTAAAAAATATCCAAATGATGCATATCCGAAAAATTACATAACCAATAAAAAAAGTACCTAAGTGATATGTATCCGAAAAAATACACACCTAACTAAAAACGACACAAGTGATACATATGCGAAAACTTCCACAAACAACTAAAAAAATCCAAGTGATACGTCTCCGAAAAAGTACACAACCACTTAAAAACCCAAGTGATACGTTTCTAAAAAATGCACAACCAACTATAAAAGACCTAAATTATACATCTCTTAAAAAGTACACGACCAACTAAAAAAGACTCAAATAACGTATTCGAAAAAAATACACAATCAACTAAAAAATTAAACAATACGTATCAAAAAAAGTATGTAACCAATTAAATAAAATTCAAGTGATTGGTATTCCAAAATATACAATTCACGATGGAAAATACATGTTACCTGGTGCCAAACATTGAACACTTTGTTTCATATCCAACGATAATATAACAATATGATGATAAAAAGAACTTATACTAATATGATTAAATAAATGAAAAATCGACAAGTTACAAGAGACACTAGTTTTTCAATTAGATTCAAGGGTCCTAAAGGGTATTAGGTAAAATATTGAAGTGCCATAAACTGTCGCATTAATGGTGATGTTTAATTTGGATGAGTTAGTAAGTAAATGAAACGACAGTTTATTATTAAGAGTAGAAAAAAATAGCATATTACTACAATAACCTTTTAACTTAGTTTTAGATTTCATTTATGCTAAAAGTTATTAATTAGTTTAAAACATATTTAAAAACATTAAAATCCATTTGTCACATTCTAATTGGTTCTTATTGTTTTTATATTAAGAGTGGTTCTTACAAGAACGCAAATCTATATATATATATATATATATATATATATATATATATATATATATATATATATATATATATATATATATATATATATATATATATATATATATATATATATATATATATATATATATATATATATATATATATATATATATATATATATATATACACTTCTACCTATCAAGAATTGACTGATTTTGAACATACGAAAAGTTTGTTATGATCAGAGGGTCTTACCCTAACCAATTTGTTTAGCCCTCCTCCATATGTTTTATTTAATTTATAATCTAAGTCTCATGTTTGTTTGAAGGTCCAATTATACTCCTAAGTACCCTAAACATCTTAAAACATTAATTTAAACCGACTGATTTCAAAACTGCTTTGACCTCCGACTGTTGTAACATGTTTTTGACCCACTTCATGACCTCCAATTTAGTTCTCGTTTCTTGCATTTGAAATCCAACTCAAATACCTTTCTAGGGGTACCAAGATCGCAATTTGAAAGTTTATAAAACTTTAGATATGATCAAAATAATGACCCAACAATTCTGCCCAGTTTTTAATGACGAATTTAATATGATTAACCTAATTAATCATACATAAACCCTAATTAAAACTTAAAAACGATTTCCAATGATAAAAACCCATTATTACATCACTAATTATAAGTCATTAACAAACCCTAATAAAAAATTATTAATATCAACCCTAATCCATCGTATTAAGTTACATATACATAAATTAAACGTTAATTGTCATGGTTTTAGTGTGTACCTTAAACCCTAATTGAATTATTGGGTTTTCTTGCTCCTCCATTGATAGAAACCACTGAAATTTGTGTTATGGAAAGGATAAATTCGTTTTTTGGGGCTAAAGGGAGTAATATGGGTAATTAAAACTAACCAGGAAGCCTAATAGTACTCAAACTGGGCTCCCCTTCCTTTCCTTAAACAAAATTCGACCCGAAACCAAGTCCAACACCCTATGGCCGACTTTTTTAATTATATTACTGTAAATTAACTATTAATTATTACTACCTTAAATTCCCTTAATTTATTTCAGCTCCTAAAGCCTCCTGAACCTCAAAACCGTAAAACTAGTCAAATTTACGCGTATACCGTAAAAGACGTAAAATATACAGTTTTATAAAAACTCTTGAAATATGAAATAAACTAATTAACTAAGTCCTAAATGACTTAAAACCATCCCGAAAAATACTCCCATGACTAATTACCTCATCCGAGACCTCTAAATGCTAAACCTTAAATCGTAAAAATACGATTTATTTATAATACATATACGTATACGTAAAACCACGAAATAACACCATCTTATTTCATAGTCACTACCTTGTGAGATCATGAACATGAAATAACCGTTCCTCGATTTACTTATGAGTACCATATACCATAAACCTCACTCCAAACACACAAAATAAACACATAAGCACATAAAAGCACATATTTGCACAAAACACCCTAAACTATAGTCTAAGTGACGAACTCCTAAACCATGGGTGTCACATGGTGAACGGGGTAATTGTCAAAAATACACAACGTACTTTCTCAGATTTACCATTATGCTCATCGAACTTTTTTATGTTTTATTTTCCCATTGATTTTGGTCAAAAATTTGAATTTACCTTTGACTTAACGGAACTGTTATTTCATTAACTTGGCCTTTTGTTTTACATTTTTGGTCCCTTATCTAACTATCATCTTATCATCATCATCTTCATCTTCATAAACCTTAAACCCAGAAAATCAAACCTAAAAACCCAGAAAATCAAACCCAAAACCCTAGAAAATCAAACTCTAGTATTGTTAACGGGATGGAGGATATATCTATTTCAAATGGTCATGAAGGTACGTACGCAACGGACGGCTCGTTTTAATAAAGTGGAAGGAAAATTAGTGGAAAAATATATACAGTAGATCTGGAACGGAATTTATGATGCACCAAAGGGGTGGTGGGTGTGATAAGAAAAACACATAGAAAAGAAAATGGAAGAATACCTAGAAGAGCTTCGAACACCACCAGTATCACTAATCTGTATAATAAACCAACAAAACCTCCACACAACAATCTCATCACATCTTCATTCTCAGCAACCGCCCATCCACACTCTCGCTTTGTCTGATTTCACTAAAATCTCTTTTATTTCAAATATTAATAAATCGAAACAAAATGAGGGTTATTAACTAGTGGTGTTATCAAAATAGACTGGCTGTCCAAACATCAAACTAGGGTTCCTTCCGTCGTTGCTCTTCTTTTTAATATTCATGATATCCAATCTAATTGGGATCGGGTCTCTTCCGAAATTGATAATCTCAAGTATGTCTCTCTCGTTCTCTCTTTTTTAATAAATCAATCTCCTTACAACGATGTGCGTATTTTGTTTATACAGAGGAGTCATTAGAGGCAGGAGTATCAAACTGGTTGTCGTTGTCGTTTTTCGTTTTGATGACAAAGGTTAATTGCTTTTTTTATCAGCCTTTTGAATCTAATGTTAACAATACTAGAGTTTGATTTTCTGGGTTTTTGGGTTTGTTTTTCTGGGTTTAAGGTTAGATGAAGATGATGATGATAGTTAGATAAGGGACCAACAATGTAAAACAAAAGGCCAGGTTAACGAAATAACTAACGATTCCGTTAAGTCAAAGGTAAATTCAAATGTTTGACCAAAATCAGTGGGCAAAAAAAAGTTCGATGGGCATAATGGATAATCTGAGAAAGTACGTTGTGTATTTTCGACATTTACCCTTAGTTATCGCTACCTTTAGACGACATACTTTCAACTAGCGAATTAACCAACAAACACATATATCGGTATGAAAACTAGTCCAGTAACTCCAGTTATGTCTGTTCTAAAACACCCGTAGGGACGTTTTGTAGGCAAGTGAAGGCACGAGAGTTGATGGTTATTTAGTGATACATTAATGCATGTTTGATGGTTACCTAGTGATATATTAATGTTTTTGTGAGAGTCTTGACGTCTTCGTGATTCATGAGATGTATCTAAATTTTGATAAAATAGTCTTAAGGGTAGTATTGTTAATTAACAACAAATTTCTGTGTACAAATACAAAACATCCGTGTAAATATTACAAACTTTCACAAACTTACAAAGTACATACAAACATGCTTTTCACATATCCTAAACTCAGGTGGTACCATACAAGTCACAAATTTTTACAATAAAAAATTAAGAACAACTTCATCTTCTTTAACAAACTCATACCTGCAACAAATTCCAACACATTCTTCAAACATATTTTTGATTATATTGTTTTCATTGTTTCTTTGTTTTGAAAAGATCTAATTTTCCTATCTGGTTTCTAAGGTAGGTCCTAAAAAACTTCACTATAACGCTTCTAACAATTTTTTTTTGGCCAAGGCGGTTCCGGACACCACCTAGTTCTGATGTAGCTATAGGTCCGCCACTGGTTATCCTTCGGATACTTTGGTTATCCTTCGGATACTATGGTTATCCGTAAAAAAGGGATACATTGGTTATCCTTCGAATACTTTGGTTGTCCGTTAAAACAAAAATCGGGGTACTTTGGGTTATCCTTCGGATACTTTTGTTATCCGTAAAAAGTTAGGATACTTTTGTTATCCTTCGGATACATTGGTTATCCGTAAACAAGTAGATAAATATAGCCTGACCCGACTTGTGGGTTTAAGGTCCATTAAGGTTTCATATATAATCACCATTATAAACGGTGAATCAATAATAAATAATATGGATAGGGTTTTACATTGTCTAACAAAAACATCACCAAATCTCGGAAGCTTCGACTCTCGATGCTCTAGCCTCTTACTTACAGAACCTTCAATAAGTGTATCCAACCACTTATAAGCTGCCTTTGCCTGGCGTTGTACGTTCTGAGGGTCCAAGGGCTGCAACAATGGAAATATGTCCACTATGTTAAAATTCCCAAACACCTCCATCACTGTCTTCACTCTGGTCTTAAACCCCCCGATATCATCTGAGTCGTAGCTTGCCACATTATGTGAAAGGATCGTGTTTGACATCTGGTTTAGTGCGACTGCAAATGACAACTTACCAATGTCCACGGTCTTGTTATTTTGCCCAGACTCTCTAAGAAACTCGAGCATAGCTCCCACCACATTTTGGCGAAGGCCGCTGAGAGTATAAAGTTTTTGTTTCTGCGTAAGGCACATGTTTAGGGCTTTTCTATGGCCCCTCCACTCTTGGTTAGGTTGGATCCATATCACGGCCGCATCATGGTCGATCATGGCAGTGGCAGCGCCTCTGATAGTACGACACGCGACATCATTGCGTTGGATCGGAGGATTTCTCTAGCAGCACCAGGTGTGGATGCCACAACAGTGGTGATACTGACAATTCGGATGGTCATAAGTGGACCATGTTTCTTGGAGAGCTTGGCTAGAGAGGCATGGGGATTTGCTCCAATGTCGAGAAGGTTCCGGATGATGGGGAGGCCGGCAGGGCCCGGGGGCATTCTCATATTACGGTAAAGGCCTAGACCATGGAGGAAGAAAAAGAAAAAAATAATGGAGGTGATAGATAGAGACATAAGCTCCATTGTTTCTTTTTCCTTATTTGTTATATATGAAATAAGAAGTGAGTGAGTGTCAATTTATACACATCTTTTACGACTAGTAGCGATTAGAAATATTTGTACAGTAGTTTTCAGGATTTATACACATGACGTATAGTGGGAGAAAGAGCAAAAAAATATGACCACTCCTATCCCCTAGCCGCGGTTTGGGTGTTAGAACGTGTGAAGGTTTTTCGTGATCTAGCAATCTTCCTCATAGGGTTGTGCATATCTTTTTCTATTCATCTACCCTACACCACATTTCACGTTGTATCATGGCCGTACTAAGAACTGAACTACTCGGTATGTTAGTTTTAATCAATTCATAACGATCCAGGTTTTGTTTTGAATAGAAGTGCTTAAAAACTAAATATTTAGATTACTGTTATACGCATAATACCGAAACTAAATACTTAGAAAATCATGTCCATATGGGTGGGCTTCCTTTTTATACAAGTTGGCTTGTCATTTCATTTCATGACTCTTACACTCTGTTCCCGAGTATAAAAAGAGAAGAAATACAAAATCAAATTGGTGGAAGAAATACAAAATCAAATCAAATTGGTAGAAACGTGCTTTTATTAACGCTTTTTTTTTTTGAAAGCCGGAGCTTGGAAAGATTACGAGATTAAACATGCCTTGTATAAATTGGTGGAAGAAATACAAAATCAAATCAATGTTAAAGTTATTTGGATGCACCAAGATGACACCTATAGCAAGTGTGATTTTCTTTTCGTGTAATGTTTTTTAGTTTATGTATTGTTTTTAAAATGTATTTTATTATAATTTGTATTTTTATTTGAATAAGTGAAAAGTTAATTTGGTTGATAAAACCAAAAAAATAAATAAATAGTGAGTCCTAAAAAGAGAATGGTTTGAGTACGAAGGAGATGATATTTTGGTGTGTGTGAGTTGTGTGAGTTGCTAATGTGGCGTCAAGCAATACAACAATATTGAGTTTAGGGTCGCCCTTTTTCTAGGGTCGACTAAGTCGTCCCTAGATTAAGGGGGACCCACATGTTTTACAAGAAAATCCTGGTCAAAAAGGCTGTGGGGACAACGTGGGGCCCTTGAAACCTAGGGACGACTAAGTCGTCCCTAGGTGAAAAAATAAATATTTTTTCTCTTTTAATTGTATAAAATTATTTAAAATTAATATAAATATATTTTTTTTAAAAAGTTTAAAGTGAAAGTGAGACCCACATAACCTAGGGACGACTAAGTCGTCCCTAGGTTAAGGAAATTTATTTTCCTAGTTTTTTTTATCTTTTTTATTTATTTAAAATTATTTAAAATTAATATTAATATTAATATTTTTTTTAAAAAAAGTTTAAAGCGAAAGTGAGACCCACTAATCCTAGGGACGACTAAGTCGTCCCTAGGTTAAGCGAAATTTATTTCCCTGTTTTTTTATCTTTTTTATTTATTTAAAATTAATATAAATATTTTTTAAAAAAAAAGTTTAAAACAAAGGTGGGGTCCTTGTAACCTAGGGACGACTAAGTCGTCCCTAGGTGAAGGAAAATTTATTATTTCCGTTTTTTGGCACTTTTGTTTATTTAAAATTATTTAAAATTAATTTAATTATTTTATTTAAAATTAATTTAATTATTTTATTTAAAAAAAACTTTATTATAGTTAAAAATAACTTTATACATATTTAAAAAAAACTTTATATATATTTAAAAAAAAATTATATATTTAGAAAAAAAATTATACATATTTAAAAATAACTTTATACATATTAAAAAAACTTTATACATATTTAAAAAAAATTTATACATATTTAGAAAAAAAATTATACATATTTAAAAATAACTTTATACATATTTAAAAAAAACTTTATACTTATTTAAAAAAAACTTTATACATATTTAAAAAACTTTATATTTATTTAAAAAAAACTTATATGTATTTAAAAAAACTTTAGATATATATTTAACACTTAAACACGCGCTTAATTAAAAATATATATTACAACGATAATAGATTCATAAATAAGAAAAAAAACACATCACAAACTAGTTAAAACTAAACGTACAGATTAACACAGAATAATAAAATACAAATTAACACATTATAATAACAAATAGATTACTACTCAAAGCTAAGATTTTCCATATCATTTAAAAGCTCATGAAGTATTGCAGCCGATTGACATGCGTGGTCTTCAGGATGCCTTTCCATTTCTAGTCTTGTCTCTAGCATCTTTATCTTTAGATCTTTGATCTTGCAATTAGAGCACTCAGTTGGTGCAGATTGAGAAGGACCTGTAGAAGAACTTGGATGTGAACCTTGAGGTGTTGAAGATCCAGGGGAAGATCTTATACGGAGTTCGAGATCAAAATCATCCTTCCATTTAAAATATTTACATCCATAATCATCTGTTTTTGGTTGTTACAAAGTAAACAAATAACATGACATGTCATTTTAATAATCACACGTATTACATAACTAAAACATTTGATTGTTTACCTTCGAAAGAGGACATGCATAGTAAAGTTTACCAAAGCTATGAGGTTGATGTGACTGTCTCAACACAATATATCCCTTTCTACATGTACACTTATAAGCTTCAAGCGGATCCATATTATGCAAAATCGGGTGGTGGTGGTGGTGAGTTTGGTATGAGAGGATAAGAGTTTGTGAGGATAAGAGCTACCATAAATAAAGATAAAAATTTAGGGTCGACACATTTAGGGACGACTTAGTCGACCCTAGCTTTCCCGCCAACATTTTCCCGCCAGCATTTACCGCCAACATTTCCCGCCAATATTTCATCACTTAAACATGCTTAAGCTCAGTATTTTTAGCTTAATGGTCACCTCAGAGCAATAATAACATATTGTCTTACACTCTTAACGTATAACCCTAGCATATGGACTCATCGGTTGAACCTATAACGTATAACCCTGGCATATGGACTCATCGGTTGAACCTATAACGTATAACCGCAACATATGGACTCATCGGTTGAACCTATAACGTATAACCGTAACATATCGACTCATCGGTTGAACCTATAACGTATAACCCTAACATGTGGACTCACCGGTTGAATCTATAACGTATAACCGTAACATATGGACTCACCGGTTGAACCTATAACGTATAACCGTAACATATCGACTCATCGGTTGAACCTATAACGTATAACCCTAACATATGGACTCATCGGTTGAACCTATAACGTATAACCGTAACATATGGACTCACCGGTTGAACCTATAACGTATAACCCTAACATATGGACTCATCGGTTGAACCTATAATGTATAACCGTAACATATGGACTCATCGGTTGAACCTATAACATATAACCCTAGCATATGGACTCATCGGTTGAACCTATAACGTATAACCCTAGCATATGGACTCATCGGTTGAACCTATAACGTATAACCGTAACATATGGACTCATCGGTTGAACCTATAACGTATAACCGTAACATATCGACTCATCGGTTGAACCTATAACGTATAACCCTAACATATGGACTCACCGGTTGAACCTACAACGTATAACCGTAACATATGGACTCACCGGTTGAACCTATAACGTATAACCGTAGCATATCGACTCATCGGTTGAACCTATAACGTATAACCCTAACATATGGACTCACCGGTTGAACCTATAACGTATAACCGTAACATATGGACTCACCGGTTGAACCTATAACGTATAACCCTAAAATATGGACTCATCGGTTGAACCTATAACGTATAACCGTAACATATCGACTCATCGATTGAACCTATAACGTATAACCCTAACATATCGACTCATCGGTTGAACCTATAACGTATAACCCTAGCATATGGACTCATCGGTTGAACCTATAACGTATAACCGTAACATATGGACTCATCGGTTGAACCTATAACGTATAACCGTAACATATGGACTCATCGGTTGAACCTATAACGTATAACCCTAACATATGGACTCACCGGTTGAACCTATAACGTATAACCGTAACATATGGACTCATCGGTTGAACCTATAACGTATAACCCTAACATATCGACTCATCGGTTGAACCTATAACGTATAACCCTAACATATGGACTCATCGGTTGAACCTATAACGTATAACCGTAACATATCGACTCATCGGTTGAACCTATAACGTATAACCCTAACATATGGACTCACCGGTTGAACCTATAACGTATAACCGTAACATATGGACTCACCGGTTGAACCTATAACGTATAACCCTAACATATGGACTCATCGGTTGAACCTATAACGTATAACCCTAACATATGGACTCATCGGTTGAACCTATAACGTATAACCGTAACATATGGACTCATCAGTTGAACCTATAACGTATAACCGTAACATATGGACTCATCGATTGAACCTATAACGTATAACCGTAACATATGGACTCATCGATTGAACCTATAACGTATAACCCTAGCATATGGACTCATCGGTTGAACCTATAACGTATAACCGTAACATATGGAATCATCGTTTGAACCTATAACGTATAACCGTAACATACGGACTCACCGGTTGAACCTATAACATATAACCGTAACATATGGACTCATCGGTTGAACCTATAACGTATAACCCTAACATATGGACTCATCGGTTGAACCTATAACGTATAACCGTAACATATGGACTCATCGGTTGAACCTATAACGTATAACCCTAGCATATGGACTCATCGGTTGAACCTATAACGTATAACCCAAGCATATGGACTCATCGGTTGAACATATAACGTATAACCGTAACATATGGACTCATCGGTTGAACCTATAACGTATAACCGTAACATATGGACTCATCGGTTGAACCTATAACGTATAACCCTAGCATATGGACTCATCGGTTGAACCTATAACGTATAACCGTAACATATGGAATCATCGGTTTAACCTATAACGTATAACCATAACATATGGACTCATCGGTTGAACCTATAACGTATAACCCTAGCATATGGACTCATCGGTTGAACCTATAACGTATAACCCTAGCATATGGACTCATCGGTTGAACCTATAACGTATAACCGTAACATATGGACTCATCGGTTGAACCTATAACGTATAACCGTAACATATCGACTCATCGGTTGAACCTATAACCTATAACCCTAACATATGGACTCATCGGTTGAACCTATAACGTATAACCGTAACATATGGACTCATCGGTTGAACCTATGACGTATAACCCTAACATATGGACTCATCGGTTGAACCTATAACGTACAACTGTAACATATGGACTCATCGGTTGAACCTATGACGTATAACCGTAACATATGGACTCATCGGTTGAACCTATAACGTATAACCGTAGCATATGGACTCATCCGTTATTAATTATTACAAATTAAGTATAACGTATATTTTAATATTAATTATAATAATTTATTTTGATTTTTATTATTAATTTATATTATTAATTTTATTACATAGAAGGTAAAATGTATTTTAAATGTATGAAAAACACCTAGGGACGACTTAGTCGTCCCTAGGTTACAAAGAAAGTCGTCCCTAAAAAACCCTCCAACACTTAGCAAATTTTTGGGAAAATTGAAATTTTTTGGTGAAAATTTAAATAACCCGCTTTGGGTTTTAGGTTTCCCGGTTTACACCTAGGGACGACTTAGTCGTCCCTAGGTTACAATGGGTCGTCCCTAAGTTACTATAATAAACGAAAAAAATAATAATTTATAATTAACCTAGGGACGACTAAGTCGTCCCTAGGTTACAAAGAAAGGGTCGTCCCTAGGAAGCATTTCCAGTAACTTATCTTATCTATCTTCATCTCTCATTCATCTAAACAAAAAAAAACCGGGCGTCGCATTCATCACCATCTTCATTCTATCTTCATCCAACCCATATTCATTCTATCTCCCATTCATCACCATCTTCATCAATACACCCATCCAACCCACCACCATCACCATTTTTGTTTATTTCCACCACCATCATTATACACCTATCCAACCCACCACCATCAATCCGACCCACCACCAATCCGACTAACCACCATCAATCATCCAACCCACCACCATCAATCATCCAACCCACCACCACCAATCCGACTCACCACACTCGCACACCAGCACAATTATGTTTAATTTTGTTTAATTTTAGATTGTTTATCTACTTAAAGGTAAATGATTATGTTTAATTTTGTTTAATTTTTAATTATGTTTAAGTTTCTTGACTAAAAACCACCACCACCCCCGCGGCAGCAGTAGCCACCACCACTGTTGACAGTAGCAGTAGCCACCACCACCACTGTCGGCAGTAGCATCACCACCAAGGTGGATGTATCTTTGTGAGCTTATTTGATTTGGGGAATTATGAGCTTATTTGATTTCAACTTATACATAAGAAAGCAATTTATTTTTCTTTATGTAAGGCACAAGTTTGATTTTATTTTATATGTTTGTCGTAGCCGAGACCCGAGTCACAGCCGAGTTAGAGGGAAACCGAGTCGCAGCCGAGAACCAAGACCCGAGTCACCTATTTGAAAGGTGTGTTTGAAAAGTGTGTTTGTTTCAAGCTTATCACGATATGCGCTTGTTAGTTGATTTCAGATTATATTTAAGCTTATGATTTCATATTATATTTAGGGCTTAATAGATTTCAGCTTATATAGGCATAAGTTTAATTTTTTTGATATGTTTGTCGTAGCCGAGACCCGAGTCACAGCCGAGTTAGCGGGGAACCGAGCCGAGAACTGAGACCCGTGTCACAACCGAAAAAAGGTAATGTTTTTTAAATCGTTGTGGTGGTGTTTGTTTCAAATTAGAAAAATTTTTGGAAACCAACTAATTTAGGTTTTTTTTTATGTTTGTGTTTGGTTAGCACCAGGACAGTCGGGACAATTTCCTCATCCGGACCTCTTTTTCTATCTTTATATCTTTGCTTATTTCAGTCGTGACCGAGGTGTGTAATTAATATTATGCATATGTTTATTATATTATATATATATGATATATGATTGTTAGTCTTTGTAGTAAATAATTTTAGGAATATTTTAGGATTTTATCGATTAATTTCGGAAAATTCCCGTCCGAAGTTAATCAATCTATAGAAAACCCGTCCGAAATTAATTTATTAGGAATTAATTTCGGAAAGGCCCATGTTTGGGACTGCTTTTTGATGTTTCGTCTCATTTAGGATATGAATGCGTATAACTGGTTTATTATTTGAGATGATTTCGACAGTGTTTCTCCTTTACTCCTACGAATATGTCTTTAAACACATATTTGGGGAGTAGAGGGGAAATGCTGCCGAAATTTTCTCAAATAGTAAACCGGTTATACGCATTCATATATGGGACGAAACATTCAAAAGGTGGGTTAAGATTGCCTTCCATAGTTGCACTAGGAAGAAAAAAAAGAGTTCATATTCATTTTGTTAGTATGACATTTTACGTATAAAAAAAATAATTTATCTGAGTATGTTTATTTGCAACGCAGTTATGACAATTGATAAGAGTTGGACCACTGTAAACAATCGTAATTCCAATGAGTTTTTAGATGGTCTTTTTGGATTCATCCAGGATTGTGAGAAATTTTTGCACCCCATCTCACAAAAGCTCCGTTGCCCATGTAGTCATTGTTGTAACCGTGAAACGTTGGTTACCCTCGGCCAACTTGAGGCACACATATCCAAATTCGGGTTTGACAAACATTACACCACTTGGATATATCACGGTGAACCAATTCTTCCGTTACCTCCACTATTACCACATTCACCTGATCGAATTCACATGGATGCGTTCTTCGAAGATATTTCTGCAAATAATATTCCAAATCCACCATCTGAAACTCCACCCTCTCAAACTCCACCAACTCAAACAACCGGTCCTCAACCAACCCAAACATCGGGTCCTAGTAACGAGTTTGAAGAGTTACTTGCTAGGTCTGCCCAAAAGTTGTACCCGGGTTGTTATATGACCACATTGGAATTTACATCAGAGATTTCGCACATCAAGGTTTTACACAAAATAACTGATGCTGGGTTTAACAAAATTCTAGCTCTTCTCCAAAAGGCATGTTCCCCTAGTAAAGGATACAATTTCCCGTCTTCATACTATGAAATAAAAAAGACATACAAAAAGATCGGGTTAGGATACGAATCGATCCATGCTTGTATAAATGATTGTTTTTTATATTGGGGATCACCGGAAAACAAGGCGACGCAAACTTGTCCAATCTGTAACGCGAGCAGATGGAAAAACCCAAAGAAGAAAAAGGGGACGCAATTAGTTGCCAACAAGGTGGTGCGTTACTTTCCGATAACACCTAGACTACAACGTATGTTCAACACAAAAGACATAGCAAAGTGGATGACTTGGCATGCGACCGGACAGTCTAAGGAAGACGGTAAAATGAATCACCCCTGTGATGGCAAAGCATGGAAATATTTTGACATGATGAAACCTGAGTTCTCTTGTGACCCTAGAAACGTTCGATTAGGGTTGGCTGCTGATGGTTTTAATCCTTATGGCATGATGAGCCAAACTTACAGCATGTGGCCGGTTATATTGACAACATACAACACACCACCGTGGATGTGTTTGAAAGAAACTTCTTTAATGTTGACGATGTTAATTCCCGGCCCTAAATCAGTTGCAAAGGACATTGATGTTTACTTGCAGCCTCTAATTAAAGAACTCAAAGATTTATGGGAGGGAGTCTGGACGAAAGACGCTGCTACGGGTACTCATTTCAAAATGAAAGCGGCGGTTTTATGGACCATCAATGATTTTCCAGCTCGAGGTAGTTTGTCTGGGTGGACTGGGCAAGGGTACCTCGCATGCCCTACTTGTAATGTTGACACTCCATCGATGCGTATCAACAGCAAAATCGTTTATGTTGGTTACAGAAGATGGTTAAGAACAAATCATCTAGATCGGAAAAAATCCAAGGAATTCTACGGTTTTCCCGAAAATAAGCCTAAACCAAGAAAGTTTTCAGAACTTGATATTCAATTGCAGATTAGTAATGTCTTTAAACGTAAACCGGGGAAACATAAACCAATTCTCAAAGACAACCGCCCCCATAATCGAGATGTTGAATTGAACTGGAGTAAGCGTTCTATCTTTTGGGATCTTGAGTATTGGCCCTTTCTTCTACTAAAACACTGTTACGATGTCATGCACATCGAAAAGAATTTCCTTGAGGCTTTACTGAATACCCTGTTACAGAACGACAAATCCAAAGACACGCCAAAGGCAAGGCTAGACTTAGAAAAAATGGGAGTTCGAAAGGAGTTGTGGTTAGTTAAAAAAGATAACGGGAAGTTCGATAAGCCTCATCCAAAGTTCTCTTTCACTCCAGAAAAAAGAAAACTTTTTTGTAAATTCATTAAAGGAGTCAGACTACCTGATGGCTTTGGATCCAACTTCAAGAAAAAAGTGACCGCTGATGATGACAATATAACGAACTTGAAATCTCATGACTGTCATATAATGATGCATCGGTTACTTCCTTATGGAGTGCAACAATACTTGCCCGAAGATGTTGTAAAACCTATAATCGACATTTGCTTATTCTTTAAGCAGCTTTGTGCTCGAAGTTTGACTGTGCAGGACATGAAAGAAGCTAAAAACAAATTGATCATTATGATGGTTAATTTAGACAAATCTTTCCTCCTGCTTTTTTCGACATAATTACTCATTTGGTTATACATCTACCCGATGAGGCTATTCTAGGTTCCGTTACTCGCGGCAGGTGGATGTATCGATTTGAAAGATACATGAAAAAGCTAAAGAATTATGTACGAAATAAAGCTAAGCCTGAAGGTTCCATTGCTGAGGGTTATGTTGCAGAAGAGGCATTAACTTTTTGTTCGCGTTACCTTAAGGATGTCGAGACGAGATTTAACCGCCTTGGCAGAAATGAAGACGATTTGCCTGGACAACCAGATAAATTTGAGGTGTTCCGGACCGTATGCACACCGACGGGTGGAATCAAACCAACTCGTATGACTAATGACGACATGCAGGCAGTTACGTGGTTTATACTTAACAACAGTCCTGAAGTCGAAGCCGACATCTCAGCTTACAGCGAGTATGTTTCTTCCTATTTTTTTATAATTTTGAAAATTCTTCTTTCTCGATGACTTCTGCTAATATCATGAACCTTTGCAGAGAGGCGCCTGATAATGTGGAAACGAGTTTTCCAGCGTGGTTTAATAACATGGTAAATACATTAGATATATTACCTTGGAGTTATTCCTCATCTAATAAACCTTTTTGTATCTCATTTTTGTAGACTCGTGAAAAAAAAGTGAGTGTGGGTTGTAGTGACGAGTTATTCTCTTTGGCATGTGGACCTATTAGTTCATGTACATACCCCTCTTGCATAGTGAACGGTGTGAAGTTTGTGGTACGTGAACGCGATATACTTTGTACCACTCAATGCAGCGGAGTTTCAACACCCGGGGTTGATGGAGAGATGTATTATGGTCAACTCGAAGAAATTCTGGAGCTCACTTATATCGGCAACCGCAAGGTTTTGTTGTTTCGATGTAAATGGTTTGACACAATTAACCCTACCAATTGCACCAAACGCAACAGACGTTCTTACACTAAGCAAGGCATGCATTATATTTTGACCGATAGGCTATTTCACCAAAATAACCCATACATTTTCCCGACACAAGCAACACAAGCATTCTACCTTGAAGACCTTGCTAGACGACCGCTTCATTGGAAGGTCGTCGAACAGGTTTATCATCGAGATGTGGTAGAGTCAGATGAAGATGTTATACATGGTAGCAGTTCATCAGATGTTACACTGTCTGTTGCTTTGCCTAATTTGGGTATTACGGATTTGAGTGTAAATACTCAACCAACGGAAGTGGACGCCCCACCGGTTGATGATGATATTATTAATATTGAAGATGATGAGGTAGTTGCACACGTCATTGGTGATGTTGATGATGATGATTTAGTGTCGGATGATGATGAAGTGAACCCTAATAATGATGTTCAAGAAGTTTTATCTAGCGATGATTATGAAGATGATGACAATTGATATTAAGTTGTATTTTGAATGAAACAGTTGTTATATGCTTTAATGTGTAATTTTTTATTTGTAAACGATTGTTATATGCTTAAGTTGTAGTTTGAATGAAACAATTGTTATACGCTTAAATGATGATGAGTTGTTTTTATATGTTAAAATGTGTATATTGATATGAATTTGTGTATTAGTATTAATTGGTTAATTAAATTGTGTAATTTTGTTTTTTAATGAAAATGTTTTTATATGTTAAAATGTGTATATTGATAAAATGTGTATACTCATATGAACTTGTTATTTTACAGATGGCATGTTTAGCTCCTAGGTCACACGGTGGGGATGCTGGTGGTAGTCCACCCAGACGGCCCACACGTCCTGTACCGGCCGAGTGTCAGCGTAAGAAATCATTATTTTTTTATAACACTGATATTTATAATTTATGTCACTTGAATTTTTACGAGTAAATAACATATCATTTGTAGGTTCAAATCAACGCTTTGAGACCAACCTAGGAAAATTAAGGAAGGCGTACAGAGATAATCACGAAAGACCTTTGACAATTGGCTTTGAATTTCAAGATCTGAAAACCTTCCATTTTTTGGGCAATTATGCATCATTATTGTCTCATCTTATGGGGGAATTAATCCGGTCACTTCCCCTGAACTGCGAATGGGACGAAATTCCAGAGTGTGATAAAGCTCATATTTATCCTACAATTGAGGTCAAAATTGTTTATTTTACTTATATTGTTATTGTTATCGACATTTAGATATGTGTGTTATGTTTAATTTGTTTGTTTATTTAAATTCATATGTTTTTATGTAGATTATTTCGACCTCGAGCCATGGTACAATGATCGTACTGAGGTGGTGTGTGGCAGTGGTGTGTATGAGGTGTGTTCTCGGGTTAGGCTTGCGTTGGAACTCCAACTGAGGTTGCTGTATAAAAAATACAAGAACCGGATCAAGACAGATTTTTATTCGAAATATGAGACGCCCACACTGGCACAAGAACATGTACCGCCGCCGAGTGTGTGGGACAGTAGAACCGAAGGTGATTGGGCTGAATTGGTTCAGTGGTGGTCAGACCCAAAGAGGGTGGCAAGAAGTCAGGTTAATACTGTTAATCCTTCCAAAAACACAGTACCGACCACTCAAGGCAAAAAACCATTCACCCGAGGAAGGAATGAATACGTAAGACTCTTTATAATTTTTGTGATTTATTTAAAAGCGTTTATATTGTTTATTTATTATAGCTCGTTATTAATTTACTTGAGATTTTACAGAAAGTCAAGGAAGAGGTTTACGAGGACCTGGTTGAAACATGGAGGAAGGGGCACTCAAGTGGTGGCACGTTTAAAAGTAAAGAAAACGAGGAAAGATATGTAAGTAATATATAACTCTTTACATGCCTTAGTAACTAATTTCATTTGTTTTAAATCGTTTTTTTTTTCCAGCAAAAGATGAAAGCCCTTAGTGACCAAGTGAGAGCCAAGGTCATCCCGCCCATGTCTGATAAAGAAATAGTGGCTCAAATCATGCCAAGTCAAAATAAGCAAAATGTGTCGGGACAAGGCAGAAAGTTACCGGGTGGTGCCAATAACACAACTCGCAGGTTATATATCCTCAATAAAACAAAATGTAAATCAATTGTTCATATTTATGTCTTGTTGTATATAATGAAAAATTGTTGTTGTAACTTATCGCAGGCGGGGTGCTCCACGTCGACCAGATGTTCCCTCTCGTAGTGAATTTCAGGAATTGATAGAACGAAATGAGCGACAAGCTGCTGAGGAAAGAGAATCAGGAGGCGCAACAACGGGCTTACTTGGCAGCGTTAAAGGCAGATGCGGCGCAACAATATACTCAGACGTCGTACCAGCATATGGCGCAATATCAGAGTCAATAGGGTGTGTTTTTCCAGAACTACAACTCAAATACTGATCACCCAATTAGACCTCCTACTTTTGTACCCCCGCCCCGACCCTTTGTTTTTCCCACCCTAGCTCCTGACTGGGCTCATTTAGTCCAACCCCCTATCGTTGGGCACAACTAGTGCAACCTCCTTCCATCGACCCATACCGACCATCTTTGCCCGACAATCTCCAACCACTCGAACCTCCCTATACCGGCACTTATCCTATTGCTCCCGTCACCAACAATAACACATTTAACCATTGTTATCGTCCCACCACACACTCGACTCATGAGATCAGCTCTACTTCACAATCCATACCCGGAGGTTCTCGTGTAATCATAAATCCCCATCAGCACGATTACCGGTCCGTTGACGAGTTGGGTCGAGATAGGAATGTACAAAACAGTGGTGACGACTTATCAGGCGTTGACGAGGGGAATGACGAGGGGAGTGACGAGGGGGTGACGAGGAGGGTGACGAGGGGGAAGGTGACTTTTCACCTAACGAGGATGCGGAGTAGAGGTTGTGGTAGTATTTTTCTTATTATGCATGTTTAATAAAGTTTGAGACTTGTAGCGTTTGAAACATTTGATTTAGGATTGAATAAGTGTATTTGATGAATATTGTATCGTGACGTTGGATAATTTATCGTAATATGGTATTGTAACGTTTATTGATTTGTTATTATTCTGTATTTGCCGAATTCTGCCATTTTGAATTGTGGATTTTGTCCGGAAAAAGTTCCGGAAAAAATCTGGAAACTGCAAAACAGCCCAGTTTTTTTTTAGCCCCCAGGTACACCTAGGGACGACTTAGTCGTCCCTAGGTTATTAAATTTCCTCCAGGTTATAAACCTAGGGACGACTTAGTCGTCCCTAGGTTAATAAATAATATTTTTTTTTATTTTCTAAAAATGTTTTTATTAATATTTATAAATAATATTTTATTAAAAATAATAAAAAAAGAATTTTTAAGAAAAATTTTAAAAAGATTATTTTTATTAATAACCTAGGGACGACTTTGTCGACCCTAGGTTTCAAAGCAAGTCGTCCCTAGGTTAGTCAATTTTTTCAACGTAGTGGGTTGTGGGACCCACAAAGTCGTCCCTAGGTTACAAAGGATTGTTCGTCCCTAGGATTCTAGAGACAATTTTTTAGGCACTACCTCCTAGGGTCGACTTAGTCGTCCCTAGGAGTTTAGGGTCGAAAAATGGCGTCCCTAGGGACGAATAAGTCGTCCCTAGGGTTGAAAATTGTTGTAGTGAAGGTGTCCAACTGACTTGAACCAATTGGTGCCATGATACTTCGTGCTGCTAGATCACTCGCATCAGCGAAGCATCTTTTTCTTGCGTCACATCTAGCTATGATGAAGTCCCTTGGCCCATGTTTATGCTAATGACAACTTAGGAGCAGCTTTGCTCAGCATCTCAACTGACCTAATTAGAGGATTTTATTCACGTGGCATAACATGTTTATTCTCGTCCACGAATACAGTCTCTTTCTCAGGACCTAGTCTATTCAGAAGACCCGTTGTTGTGTAATCCAGAAAGGTTCTTAGGAAATGAGCAGGTTCATCATTTCAAGTTTATACCACTTGGGTTGGGTTGAAGGATATGTCAAGGAATGCCCTTGGCTCATAGAGTTAGTAGGATTTGGTAAACATAGTCGATATATCACTAAGATTCACGGACAAATTTTCCTTTTTCAAGTCATCTAAGATTCACGGAAATAACTCTCGAACAAAATCTTTAATCCTGCTTTGAGGCTATGTATACCAATCTTCACTAATGAGTAAACATCCAAATGAGATTGGAGATGCATCAAGATTCAAGAGAACACTTATTTTTATGCAAAATGAAGCTCACTTATTTTTAGCTACCTAAACATTGCAATCTAATATAATCAAGTTGATGCTGACATATACGGGATGTAGATATGCAAAATGAAGCTCACTACCTAACAAATATTAAAAATAAGCAAAAGACACATTAAATGAACAACCCTAATAATCAGTAAACAAGTCTTATAGGAAATCTGCAATGAGAAGTCCAAATTTATTTCTCTTCGCATCATTGGCTATTATGATTGAATCTCTTGATCAGAGTAATCTTTTGCGTTTGCATCAAAATGATTATATTTGTACTTCAATTGTTTATGTGAAATAGTCTAGTGTTGAAAATGATAGAATATGAGCTTGTGCTATGAAACTAGTTATCTTGTTAATGCTTGCACAATGGGATAAAAGTGTGATGTTGTTGTTCTTAATTAGATTTTAATTTCTCTCTCAAGATGTGCATTTAGAACATGTTTTCTCTGATAATGTTTTTTTGGTTTGGAAAGAGTTAAAATAAACTTATGACTAGATTGACGGTTCTATTGTGTTTAATTTGCTTTAAAAAATTAACACTTTTAAGCAAGGTGGTTTATTTGTTTTGACATTTTGACTAAATTTCTTGATTGTACTTGCGATGCTAGAAATGAATTGATTGATCATGGTAAAGTGTTAAAATTGATGCAATTTTGTATGGGTCTTAATGACATTTATCAACCTACAAGAAGTAGTTTTTTGACAAGGAAAATCTTTCTTGAAGTCAAAGATGCATTTGTTATCAGTTTTAGAGAAGAATTACATAGAGGCATGCAGACCTAAAACCGACCTAGACCGAAACACCGTATCGGACCAACCCGGACCGAACAATTTTTGTGCGGTCCTCGGTCCGGGGTTTTGAACTATTTCGGTCCTCGGTTTGATCTGTTCGGTCAGGTCTTACTAAAAATCTCGTCAATTATACCTAATAGGACCAGACCGGACCTAACCATTTCGGTCCGGTCTCAGTCCGGTGTTTCTGTAACACCCCCACAAATGCTATGCGCAGCGGAACTACAACATTTGGGTGCTACACAGTTATCATCGCACACAAGATATATCAAATGACTCAAAAGACGTAAAAGTCTTGACATTATTTAAACATAGTTAAAATGTACATGTCTACTGTTTTCCAAACCCCAAAAGAATACAATACAGAGTTTGCGTTTAGGTCCCCACTGAATCTCAACCCAAAAATACATTTTCATTCACATGACATAGTATAAAATTTTTAAGTGCAAAAAGGGAGGAAAACAAAGTAGACCGCCAAGCCACCACAACATCCATCCTCGCATGCTCCGCTGCTATCAATCTTGGTTACCTGAAACACATGCTTAAAATTGTCAACACAAAGGTTGAGCGAATCTATAGGTTTATCAAATCATAAGTTGAACATAAGTATTAAAAACCAATCATGATCATTCAATAGCACTGTCGTACTCACAATCTATTACTCAAGGATATGACAATTGTGTTTAAGCTCATGACACTAATCCGTTAACTCAATCACCCGCGTAATAATTACCGGCGTGATTCAGATGAAACCAGTGCCCCTTCTAAAGGCATCAGTTGCAATTATACCTTATCTCTCATACAAGATAATCTACCGCAGAACTTACTCAACGTACAGCTTCTCGGCTAGCATTGGGTCGTTAGCCCCGTAGTACTACAAATTGTATAAGCGGCTATTTCCCCCTACTCGAGGGCAGGACAATAGTTAATAGTTCATGAATTTAGGGACTTTTGCAACTAGGTACTCAACACAATTTCGAGGCAACATTCGGGTCCAACAATCAATCAAGACTTATGTTCATTTTCATTTAAATTAGCATGTATCCCCCTCGCGGGTTAAAAACATTTGAATAAAGTAAAGAGCGAGGCTATAGACTCACCTTGCGTAGTAGTAGTGGTTCTAGCGAAGACGTAACGAGAAATGTCACCGACGACGTGGATGCCCGGGAAAATCAAACACTTGACCTAAAAGTCAAAGTATGAAAACCAAATCAATACACCGCGTACATAATTGTACTAACACACGCATATGCAAACACACTCAACTCTTATGAAAACTCACGCCAAAATCAAACAAGTAGTTGTTACTAGACTTATACCATTTATCAATGTTTTTAAAGTTACTATCCATTTCACGACTTCGCCGTTACCTACCCAAAAGTATGGGCTGTTTTACTATACTTAACCATTTTTATAAAATTTGAGAAAATTCTCAAAAATACCTTAAGACCTGTAGAAAACCCATTTTTAATCCCATTAAAAGTTTTCGCTTTTTCGACCCGTTACTCAACACATTACTAAACCTACATTTTTCGGACTGAAATTGTACTTCGACCAACTTGGACTTCTTTGACCTATTTGAAATGCACCTTTGACCTCTTTGACTCCTAAGTCCACTTATAGACTCAATTACACAGGTTTGTGACCAAAATTTGACCTTTGACCTTTTACCAATTCATACTTGTGGTCCTCGGGATTTGACTAAAACTAAACATAAATTCGGATTATGAAAGTTCTCGTCTCCCGGTACACGATCTTTAAAACCTCATAACTTTTGGCTCGTTTGGAGTCACGAGCTCTACCTTATACCAAATTAAAGCTAAGAAGACACTCCATAACTACATCTAACTATCTAGACCTGTAGGAAAAATTATTTTTACAAAAATGTCTTAAACTTTCTGCCTAAATTTAACCATACCAAAATCATACTTAGGCTCGATTCCAAACCTATTTATCACCTCTAGGCATCATCCTAAGCTTCCTTAATCACAACCAAATCATATTTTCAGTTCCTAACCCCTATTGATCATCATACTCATAAGCTAAAAATCTAAAAATATACATGCAATGTGTTTAACCCATTCAAACACACCCAAAACATCATTATAAACACAAACCCATGACATTTCATCAAACACCTTGAACACACCCAAAAACCCCCCACATTTCGTGGCTTTTAGGGGCTTTGGAACACAAAACTCTTAATCCCCATCTTGTTTTATAAGTGAATTAACATTATATACACATGAATTAAACATGTGTATGGTTTAATTAGATCAAAACCCGTTTTTGAAAAATCACAAATTTTTGGAAGAAAATCAATGGATGCATGCATGTAAATGTTGGTGGGATTTACTTACAATGGTAAAAGAAACATGGGTCTTTGATTAGTTTTTCTCAAAATCAATTTTTTTGTGGTGGTTTGTGATGGTGGTTAGGGTGGCCGGCGGTGATGGAGGAAAAGGAGAGAGGAGAAGAAAATTTTTGATTTGTTTTTGTGATGTGTGTTTTCTTTTCCATCTTTTTGTAAAAAGGGGAGGGGCCTTTCTTGCAATTTAGTTATTCTTTTGTCCTCACTTGTAAACGACCCTTCTAATAGCGGGAAACGACCTATTAGTCGACTTGAAAATTTTTCGGAAGTCGGGGGTTGTCCCGAGCACTCGAAAATACTTTTAAATGGTTCAAACGCACACAAAACGAATATACATATGGTTCCGACTCGACTTAACACGTAATAAAAATAAAATCTCGAAAAACTCAAATATCGATCAATCGATAATAAAATGTAAGTTTTGGGCATCCGTCGGTATCGTAGTCGTTATCGGTTCTTCTTAAATCGTCAAACGTTAAATTACGACCGCAAATGTTGGTTTCAACTTAAACCGTCAAATAATTCCACGATAAAAATTCTTAAAAATTTCAAAAATATACGTAAAATAGGATTAAATAAATAATGTTGGGCTCGGGATATCATATCCACAAGTGAGCCACAACTTAAGAGAGATGCTCATACTGAAGAGCTCTTGAGACAATAACTTAGCATCATACGGTACTTTCACGGGTGTTACATCCTCCCCTCCTTAAGGGAGCGACGTCCTGGCGCTCTCTGGTTCTTATACTCGCATTTCGTACTACTGGGAAGATAAGGGTACTCCTTCCTAAAGAGGTCTTTACGTTCCGATATGGACTTCGGTTCACGTCTCGGGTTCCATCACACCTTCACGATGAGTATTATGCCTTGCTTCAATCTCTTACCATCTTGATCCATGATCTCCACTTCAATTTCCCTAAATTCTTCCCACGGGTATCAACACATCTCTTTCCACAGCTTCTCGCGGTTAGCATATAATTCTAAATCTACACCATCTCTTCCGTAGCCTCTCGAATCATTTCAAGTCCATCCAACTGACTTTTTCCTACTTCATTCTATCCAACTGGAGATCCACATTTTCATCGACATAATTCCTCAAAGGCTGCAGCTTCAATGCTACCATGGCAAATGTCGTTGTACAAAGGTACTACCAACGTCAATGGTCGATCTCAACAACTACCAAAATCAATCACACACGCTCGGTGCACGTCTTCCAACGTTCGAATCGTCCTTTCACTTGGTTCATCTTCTCATAAAAACAACTATCACAAAGAAAATCACACGGGTCGCACATCACCTCATAGAAAAACGTTCAAAATATACAAGACGAAGTAATTAATACTAGTCGTACAAAATCACCTTGTCGCAATGTTAGATACATACAAACCTAGTTTGTCAAAAACGAATTCATTGATACGGAAATCATCCGACGCATACATAACTCTCTCGAAAACGTCGCAATCCAACCAAATACAAAAGCTATTATGAAACACATACAACCATATTACGACATGTTTGCAACATAGCCAAACCATGCTAAACCAATCAGTTCAATCAGTTAACCCACGCTTGCTAATCAGCCAAGCCAATATAAAACAAGAATATTTACATAATTTTCGGATGAGTCCAGTCAAAAGAAAATTGCAAGTTAAAGAAGGTTCAAGAGCTTGCTAGCTATGGATGCATATCCAAAAAGAAATAAAATACTTACATGTGTCATCGTGGGGGTGCTCACACACGGATCCATACCCAAAAGATACTACAAGAACACCATCTTACTTCCGTCCCAAACGTGGTCAAAATCTTAATAAATATCATCGTTCACAGTTAAAAAAAAATATACATTACATGGCACGTGTTCTCCATGATCGGACTTCATTGGACAATGTCGTCTCAAGTTCTCACAACTTACGATCACTCGACCAGATTACTTACCACACAAATACATAAAAGGCAAGGGTTTACCACAAAAACATCAACTAGGGATATCTATCGTTTAACCATCGATAATCAAGGATGGTTGAGTCAAGCAAAGAGGATTCCTCACTTAAAGAAACGAAGACGACAATTGGAATGGTCTTCCAATTACCGATGCACAGTTGGTAAACTTCAACAATTTATCATGTGTCGTTGTCATATCAAAAGAACAAGAAAAGAATAATAAATAAAGTACGATACATTCGCTGTAGGAGAAGTCTTCGTTATTTCCCTTAGAGTTATTCAAACTCGGTTTTCCTCTACTTCGGAAGTCTTCTATTTTTGTTAAAAACTCTTCTCAGTGTCGATTCGCGCCCCTTTGGTATTTCATCAACACCCTCGTGATTCCGATAATCTTCACACATTACACACAACTCATAAAAACATTTTTCCAAAATTACTCGGTCACAGTGACTTACTAAGTCAACGCCAAACAAAAAGAAAAGATTTCAAAGAACACAAGAAAATTCAAAAATTGTCTTTAAGAATCAAAGAAATTACGACTACTTGCAAAAATGATCCACCATTTTAGAAAGAAACGTTCTCATCCAAACGTTTATCAAAACACTACAAGTTTCAAGATGACCAATTTGTTTGACACGATAGTGCCCTTCCTAAACTATGCATAATTAGCTAGATCATGCATACTTGAGGATCAAGCAACAACAACCAACAAAACAGGACTCTTCCCGAATTATGCATAGTTAGCTAAGCTGTGCATAATTGAGGATCGAGTGACAACACAAACATTATTATTACATACCAAACACGACTATGGAAGTTTTCGACCCAGCCTTCAAAATAATTAAATCATTTGAAATGAAATTTGAAATGGGAAAATATTGCTACTATCGTTCTAAGAAACACATCAAACATTTTTCGTCCACTTTGGGAACATATTTTTGCTTTGCCTTTTTATGGGAAAATAAATAAATAAGTAAATAAATAAGTCGACACCATTTACATTTGATTCAACGAACCATTTCACACACTCATACATATTTTCAAAATAGACTATTCACAAAATAACAGTAAGGTGGTTCATGATTAAAGATCATTGCAAGCACAACAAGTAATAAAATTAAGATCAATGAGATCGAACGAGGTAAACGAGCAATATAATTGTCAACGGAAATTAACTACATTAGAAATGAAAATACTTCAAATATATGACGAAAGTCTCAGGATAACAACAGCGATCTACGAATACATGGAGTAAAAGTTGAATATCAACACAAGCGTCAAAAATAAAACAACGATCACACTTCCCATCGTCTCGAGTTGCACACCCATTCCAACAAGGGTATACGGGGAGAGAAGAATAATCACTTGGTTAAATAGAAACAATTTCACCAGGAAGATCGAGTTCTTTCACCTCTTACAATTTGGTAAAGCGGCTACGCCTCCTCGCTTTTGTTAAATATAAATAAACAACCACTCTAATGAAGATTTATAGCATCATACAAGTAAATACATAATTTTTAGGTTCCATTAACCGAAAGAAGAAAGTTACGGCGTCCATGATCATGACAAAATACACCGGGTGACATACCCTCATCATCAAGTACTAGCGAAGTAGTGACACAAAAATAAATATAATAATATTGGTTTCATACCATAGACAATATTAAAATGAACAATCACCTGACGACTCATGTTTAGATACAGACTCACAAAATCAAAGAAGGGATGTCGGACGATCGAACCATCATGACTCAAAACGTTATATATACATCTTTATTAAATAATATACAAGTAGGCGTGTGTTGTGTAATCCAGTTGCGTATAATAATTAGTGTTACCTTGTACATTGTAAAACCGAACATTTACACATTTTTAATTTGTGTTACACCATTAAAGAATTTATACCTTTCATTTTCCAATCTTTACAACGCTTTCATTTCTGGAAAAAATTTCAATCTCTCGGAAATTATTAACATTAGTAGATGCGGTGACTCGGTTATCATAATTGACAAATCATTAGGTTTGAAAATCTCCATACTTGTGTCAAAACCTCATTAATGTTCATATCTTAAGTACCAAAAACATACGTAGTAAGAATTTTCCAAGTTTTACGTTTTTATTATTACGACTTATATTATCACAAATATACACGTATCCAACATGACTCAAACTAGTCCAATTAACTCTTAAAATCAACCTTTGACTTTTATTACACACATGTTTTCCCCAAAACTGTTTTGTTAAATCATATTCGCGTAATTCGACTCAAATGATAAAGAGGTTTCACGTGGTATTATCTCGGATACTTACTGATTTTAGTCGAGACTTAAATCTCAATAATAATAATATAATAAACAATCAAAAAGCTTATCTCAATAATTTTAAAATATATAAAATTCAACTTTTAATCCTTAGCCCATTATCAAATGATTTTAAAATTAACACATCTCGTCGCGGAATAAAACAAAAGATTTTTCAAACGATTTTAAACAAGCATCATCAAATTACACATATTGATTCTCTATAACGACAATTAAACAAACAAATGATTTCAAATGACGTTCCATCAAGATTTTATAATTCATTTCAAGCATTATAATTTCTCACTTAAAGTGTACATTCCGATTTTTAACCTAGTTTATTTACTACAACGAGTGACGAGTTCTAGTTTACACCAATGCATACGTAAACATAACCTTATGTTTAAAATAAACCAATTTTTACAAAGTTTCTACCTCCAAAATATATGACCAATTTTTCTACTCTATATTACAAATTATGCCAAAAGTTTGCTACATTGACCCGAAAATTAATTTATGCCAAATTCGAAGCTACATATACTCAATAGTCATATCGCAAATTTTATTATAACTCCTTTCTCAAATTAATTTAAACAAATTCTTAACAAGTCCATCACAATCTTTTAGTATCAAATTTTAATATATGAAAAACAAGGATTTTACGAGTAATAATAATTACTTATTACGATTTACCAACCAAGGTTGAAGGAAAATAATTTCACAATGTCCGTTTATTCTCTACACGAATTTTACTTGTTACAAAACACATCATACGTCATTTCTATCCGAAAGTTTCATTCACCAAATATTAAATATATAAAACACTTTATGTTTAAATCACTCAATCAACAAAGTTCGATGCTTACTTAACTTGCACAAATGCCGGACCTCGTCATGTAAAATATCGAATTCAAAATAATGAAACAACAAAACAAAATGAAATAAGCGAAGCGAGAATACGTATGTCAACTAAGTCTTGTTATCGGCCTCGGATGAGTCTCGAAATCGTACTCCACAAAATTAACACATAAACCAACCAAATTCCAAGTTATCGCGCTTGATCACAACGCCAGTCTATTTTAAAACACATCTTTAAAATTCAAGTAGAATAGTAAACAACGATTTAATGGCAACACGCCTCAACCACGTTTCATAATATACACACATGATTCGCCGCCCCAATGTACGCATCGTCGATTATACTTCGTCTATGTTATAGTTACGTGAACTAACATATCAAACCCATTAGGAATAAAGGAAATGAAGTAATACGTAAGTAAATTACGTTTCAAAAGAAAATGTCCAAAATGACACATCACGGTGTGATAACGACAATCGAGATCGACCTAGTCGATATAAAATATGTTACGAAGCATCATTTACGTATCTAGGATATCAAACGAGGTTCATATTCGGTTATTCGAACAATAAATTAATTATCAAGATCGATAATTAGCGGTAAGGCCGAATTCTCAACAAAACCGCATTTTAATGTACGATAATTACTCAAGGACCATTGCTTCACGTGCAATGCCTTTAAATACCATAGTATATACATACTTATACATACAACCATTCCTACATACACGTAGGATTACAACGCGGTGTTGCCATGTAATGCAATGTAGCCCGTTATGCCAACTACATGCAACATATAAGATAATCTTACAAGAATTTGCAAATTACGATGATAAGTACTCAACGTACAAAACAATATATCTCAATATATATCTCAAAGTATTTACTTACTAAATACTTAGGGAATTCATATCAATTTCGAGGGATACATCTAAAATATAAAGCAATGCTAAAGAATTCTTACCGGAGCCATGCAGGATAGTTGTGTGCTTGGACAATTTCTTACGACACCAAAAGTTATAGTTTAGGATTTTTCAAAATGACCTAGTTCTCTATAACTCATGGCTCTGATTACCAATCTGTAACACCCCCACAAATGCTATGTGCAGCGGAACTACAACATTTGGGTGCTACACAGTTATCATCGCACACAAGATATATCAAACGACTCAAAAGACGTAAAAGTCTTGACATTATTTAAACATAGTTAAAATGTACATGTCTACTGTTTTCCAAACCCCAAAAGAATACAATACAGAGTTTGCGTTTAGGTCCCCACTGAATCTCAACCCAAAAATACATTTTCATTCACATGACATAGTATAAAATTTTTAAGTGCAAAAAGGGAGGAAAACAAAGTAGACCGCCAAGCCACCACAACTTCCATCCTCGCATGCTCCGCTGCTATCAATCTTGGTTACCTGAAACACATGCTTAAAATTGTCAACACAAAGGTTGAGCGAATCTATAGGTTTATCAAATCATAAGTTGAACATAAGTATTAAAAACCAATCATGATCATTCAATAGCACTGTCGTACTCACAATCTATTACTCAAGGATATGACAATTGTGTTTAAGCTCATGACACTAATCCGTTAACTCAATCACCCGCGTAATAATTACCGGCGTGATTCAGATGAAACCAGTGCCCCTTCTAAAGGCATCAGTTGCAATTATACCTTATCTCTCATACAAGATAATCTACCGCAGAACTTACTCAACGTACAGCTTCTCGGCTAGCATTGGGTCGTTAGCCCCGTAGTACTACAAATTGTATAAGCGGCTATTTCCCCCTACTCGAGGGCAGGACAATAGTTAATAGTTCATGAATTTAGGGACTTTTGCAACTAGGTACTCAACACAATTTCGAGGCAACATTCGGGTCCAACAATCAATCAAGACTTATGTTCATTTTCATTTAAATTAGCATGTATCCCCCTCGCGGGTTAAAAACATTTGAATAAAGTAAAGAGCGAGGCTATAGACTCACCTTGCATAGTAGTAGTGGTTCTAGCGAAGACGTAACGAGAAATGTCACCGACGACGTGGATGCCCGGGAAAATCAAACACTTGACCTAAAAGTCAAAGTACGAAAACCAAATCAATACACCGCGTACATAATTGTACTAACACACGCATATGCAAACACACTCAACTCTTATGAAAACTCACGCCAAAATCAAACAAGTAGTTGTTACTAGACTTATACCATTTATCAATGTTTTTAAAGTTACTATCCATTTCACGACTTCGCCGTTACCTACCCAAAAGTATGGGCTGTTTTACTATACTTAACCATTTTTATAAAATTTGAGAAAATTCTCAAAAATACCTTAAGACCTGTAGAAAACCCATTTTTAATCCCATTAAAAGTTTTCGCTTTTTCGACCCGTTACTCAACACATTACTAAACCTACATTTTTCGGACTGAAATTGTACTTCGACCAACTTGGACTTCTTTGACCTATTTGAAATGCACCTTTGACCTCTTTGACTCCTAAGTCCACTTATAGACTCAATTACACAGGTTTGTGACCAAAATTTGACCTTTGACCTTTTACCAATTCATACTTGTGGTCCTCGGGATTTGACTAAAACTAAACATAAATTCGGATTATGAAAGTTCTCGTCTCCCGGTACACGATCTTTAAAACCTCATAACTTTTGGCTCGTTTGGAGTCACGAGCTCTACCTTATACCAAATTAAAGCTAAGAAGACACTCCATAACTACATCTAACTATCTAGACCTGTAGGAAAAATTATTTTTACAAAAATGTCTTAAACTTTCTGCCTAAATTTAACCATACCAAAATCATACTTAGGCTCGATTCCAAACCTATTTATCACCTCTAGGCATCATCCTAAGCTTCCTTAATCACAACTAAATCATATTTTCAGTTCCTAACCCCTATTGATCATCATACTCATAAGCTAAAAATCTAAAAATATACATGCAATGTGTTTAACCCATTCAAACACACCCAAAATATCATTATAAACACAAACCCATGACATTTCATCAAACACCTTGAACACACCCAAAACCCCCCACATTTCGTGGCTTTTAGGGGCTGTGGAACACAAAACTCTTAAATCCCATCTTGTTTTATAAGTGAATTAACATTATATACACATGAATTAAACATGTGTATGGTTTAATTAGATCAAAACCCGTTTTTGAAAAATCACAAATTTTTGGAAGAAAATCAATGGATGCATGCATGTAAATGTTGGTGGAATTTACTTACAATGGTAAAAGAAACATGGGTCTTTGATTAGTTTTTCTCAAAATCAATTTTTTTGTGGTGGTTTGTGATGGTGGTTAGGGTGGCCGGCGGTGATGGAGGAAAAGGAGAGAGGAGAAGAAAATTTTTGATTTGTTTTTGTGATGTGTGTTTTCTTTTCCATCTTTTTGTAAAAAGGGGAGGGGCCTTTCTTGCAATTTAGTTATTCTTTTGTCCTCACTTGTAAACGACCCTTCTAATAGCGGGAAACGACCTATTAGTCGACTTGAAAATTTTTCGGAAGTCGGGGGTTGTCCCGAGCACTCGAAAATACTTTTAAATGGTTCAAACGCACACAAAACGAATATACATATGGTTCCGACTCGACTTAACACGTAATAAAAATAAAATCTTGAAAAACTCAAATATCGATCAATCGATAATAAAATGTAAGTTTTGGGCATCCGTCGGTATCGTAGTCGTTATCGGTTCTTCTTAAATCGTCAAACGTTAAATTACGACCGCAAACGTTGGTTTCAACTTAAACCGTCAAATAATTCCACGATAAAAATTCTTAAAAATTTCAAAAATATACGTAAAATAGGATTAAATAAATAATGTTGGGCTCGGGATATCATATCCACAAGTGAGCCACGACTTAAGAGAGATGCTCATACTGAAGAGCTCTTGAGACAATAACTTAGCATCATACGGTACTTTCACGGGTGTTACAGTTTCGGACCATTTCGGTCCTTGATCCGGTCTGATCTTGGTCGATCCGATCCGATCCTAGCTCGAAGCTCAGCCCTTCCTGTAGTTCTGTTAAAAGTGAAAAACCATAAATATCTACTTTTGTAACCAAACAATTGATAATAACAAGAATATAATTAGTGGTAAGAAGTCTAATAGAAATAACAATGCTAATAAATATGATTCCTTCTTGCGTAAAAATTATAGTTTAAAAAGACACTATAGAAAAGTGTTTTGAAATCATTGATTATCCTCAAAGTTTAAAAGAAACTAAAATCGCAAACCTATTGGCAATCTTAATAATAAATAAAATAATCATGTTGATGTTAGAAGAGGGATTCAAGGTAATGGTAACAATGATTTGAATACTTCTGATAGTTCTTTGTTTTCGAGTAATGAGCAAATGCTCAAGTTGATGAGTCTTTTGAAAGATGATTCTAGTTTCATTGCTCAGGCTAATATGTCATGTATTGAAAGTTGTTTTTTCATAATTGCAATTTGTTTTTCTAATCAACGTATTTACATGTTTTTGGTGCTAATGTGAAAGTAATGGAGTCAAGTATCACTTTGGTTGGATAATTGACTCAGGTGTTAACCAATACATGACTAATAATAATAATGATATGATTAATCTTATTGATATTTTTGATTTAAATCTTATGGTTGGACATTCCAGTGGAACTTTAGCTAAAATTACTCATATTGGTAATCTGAAACTTAATAATGGTGTTATTTTGTTTGACGTATTGGTTGTGCCTAATATTATGTTAGTTTTCGTCTGCTAACAAGTTGATTAAATATAACAAATTGTGAGTTTGTTTTGATAATCTAAGTGTTATACTTAGGATTTAAAATAAGGGAAAGTCTTGGGGACTGGTAGTGAGTTTTCTGATTTGTATTTCTTTGATAAGGAGTTAAGAAGTCTCATGTTGTTCATAATAGTGAGTATTTTATTTGTTATGTTCTAAATGCATTTGGCATAATAGATTGGGTCAGTATGCTAATCAAATTTTAAACTTGTTAAAAAGAACTTTAACTTTAAAATATATAAATCATGAGCTCCCTTGTGACATATGCCATAAGGCTAAAAATATCAAGGAATCTTTTTCTTTAAGTGAACATAAATCTGTTTGTTTTGGCTAGCTGATTGCATTAGATTTTTGGGAGCCCTAAAAAGTGATTACCAAGGAAGATTTTAGATAATTTTTTTAACCATTGTTGGTGACTATGGTAGGTCTGTTTGGATGTATATGCTAAAAAGTAAAAACTAAGATTTAAGTTAATTTAGATACCAAACGTTTATTAGATACCTAAGGACTAATCTCCATCTTTCATATTCATTTTGATCCAATGGATACAATTATACCAAAAGCACATTTCCATTTTTTTCAAACACTAATATCTCTTAAAACGTTAATAGTTATGCGAAAATAAAAATATCATCACGACGGACATTTAATTATCTTTCTATAGATATGCTATATGATATACTTTCGACAAAATTTGTTTTTTTTTTCGTTTTTTTTACGTTTCTTTTCGTTGTCAAAATTATCATATATGATACTAATATCACATATGATGTAGCACTAGTATCATATATGATATAACTTATCATATATGATATAAACCAATATCATATATGATTCAATAGTAGTTTCTAATCTAGCACTAATATCATATATGATAAAACACTATTATCATACGTATTTGATATTTCACGTGATTTAAAAAAGCGAAATTTTTTTTTCAACACTTAACGGTTTAATAGATATTTAAATTATAAAATTAGATGAAATAATTAAATACTTTTAATCTTATCCATTAGATGGTGTGTGGATGGTGGGGATGAGCCGCTTGGTATCCAAAATAAATATGTTATCCAAAATAACTCTCCTTAAAACTAAAGATGAGGTTTTTCAAATGTTTGTGAACTTTTATAACATGGTTTTGACTTTGTTTAATAAAAGAATTAAAGTTGTAAGACCAGATAATGATACTGAGTTTACTACATTATAAAATGAGTGATTTTTTTTGCTATTATGAGAATTGTTCATCAAACTACTTATGCATATACACCGGAATCGAATGGTATAATTGAAAGAAAACATAGACATCTACTTAATGTAGCTAGAATTCTTATGTTTTATGGTGGGATTCCTCTTATATTTTGGCCTGAATGTTTTTAAATGCTACTTATTTCATTAACAGACTCCCTTCCTATGTTTTGAATGGAAACTCGTTTTTGTTTAGTCTATGGTAGGGAACCAAACCTTCTCATTTGAGAAGTTTTAGATGTTTATGTTATGCCACTATTTTAAAAGATCCTGATAGGTTTTTTAGTAAGTCTAAAAAATGTGTTCTAATTGGTTATGCTAGTGGAAAAAGGGTTTATAAGCTTTTTGGTCTTGTAAACAAAAGTGTTATATATTCTAGAGATGTCAAACTTTATGAAACCGCTTTTACATACAAAATGAATAAAGATGGTAAAGCTGTTTTTGAGTCTGAATACGAAGTTACAAATTTATTTATTTATTTTAGTCTGAAACTACATTAAAAACTTATCACCCTTGACCCAATGATGATGAGAAAGGTAATCCTTTAGGTAGAGATGGTAGTTTGCATCAACGGTGGTGTTCACATTTGTAATAGTTAACTAGTGTTTCGTGATCCCTTAAATCAACCAGAACATGACTTAGCTATTGCCATTCCAGGTTTGAATGAGGAACATACTGCAACTCCTGTAGGAGAAATAATTGTATCTGAGGGTGTTGTTGGTATAAATGAAGAGGTTCCTGAAAATGTTTTTGAAAATAAAATATAGAAATTTAATCTTAGGAGGTCTATTTGGGCTACTAAGTTTCCTAATAAGTTGAATGACCATGTGTTTAATATTTTTGTTAGATATGGTTTGAATAAGTATTATAATCATACTATGCTTAATATGGATAATTTGGTTTTCTCTAGTTTAAATAAGTCTTATGAACCCTTTTCTTATGAAGAAGCTTATAAGGATATTAACTGGATTAATTCCATGAATAACGGGATGCAAACTTCATATGAAATGGTACATAGGATTTATTTGATCTTCCTCTTAGCAGAAAGCTAATTAGAAGTAAGTGCGTTTATATGATCAAATATCTTTCTTCTAGATAGATAGAAATGTATAAAGCAAGATAGTTACTAAAGCGTGTAATCAAAGAGGAGGTATTGATTATGATGAGACATTTAGTGATGTTGTTATGATGGATACTGTTAGATGTCTAATTGATCTATATGTGCAAAATGGTTAGAAATTTTTTCAAATGAATATGAATAATGTTTTTTATATTGGGATTTTAATGAGGAAGTAAGAGTTTATAAGCTTAAAAGGTCGTTATATAGTTTGAAACAAGCTTTTAGACAATCGAACAGTAAGCTATCCGAGACTTTGATTGATGTTGGTTTTGTGTAGTCCAAAAATGGTCATTCTTTATACATTAATTATGAAGGTAGTGTTAAACTAATTTTACTTGTGTATGTGGAAGATATGAACTTAAGTATTTGTTTTTGGTGTTGAAATTTTAAAAACTACAAATGGTTTGTGCCTCACTCAAATAAAGTATTGCGTTGAGTTATTGAATGATTACGGTTTACTAGCTTGTAGACAAGTTGTTTCACCTTTACCTGAGAATATTATGTTAACTCATAAGGAGTTTAGTGATGATAAGTACATAACTAATATAACAAGTTATCAAAATCTAGTTGGTAATTTGATCTACTTAACTTTAACTAGGCCTGATATTTCATATTGTGCATTGTCTTAGCCAACATATGCATGCTCCATTACAGTCACACTTTGATATTGGTTGAAGAGTGTTTAAATACTTAAATCTGACTATTGGTAATGATAATGGTTTTAATAAGAATAGTTTTAGTTTGAAAGTTGTTGCTTTCTATGATTTTGATTGAGCTAAGTGCCCAATGAACAGAAAATTTGTATCTGGTTATTGTGTGTTTGTGAATGGTAACTTGATCTTTTGGAAAATAAAAAAAGCAAGTTACCTTTTTCCAAACACTAACACATAAAATAAATTTATCACAAATTTACATGAGATTAGCAGAACGAGTAAGACCAATAGACTCAGCATGCTCAAAATGCTTATTAAAAGGCATTGATATTGTGAAAGAATCTGCGACATTGTCATCTGTGTGAACTTTGTTAATGACAATTTCACCATATTCGATAACTTCTCGAATAAGGTGAAACCTCCTTTGATAAAGTCTAGCACCTCACATGATTTTAGGATCATCAGCGATGAAAATTGATGCATAATTATCGCACAACATTTTCATAGGTTCATTATTAATTGGCATGACTTCCGCAAGACCCCTAATAATTATAAAAATGAATATAATAAATAATGTTTAAAATAAAAATAATAATAATAAATTAATTAATAGTTGGTATAATTATTAAAGCATTTAATGGCTTAAAAGTAAAGATCAAATGATTGTCATATTAAATTTCTATAATTGCTATAATGATTACATAATCATTTTATTACTTAGCATATTTAATTCGGTGTATTTAGCAAATACCTTTTTTCATATTAACATGGTTATCTAAGTATTTAGTTTTGGTATTATACGTATGAAACAAATTTACAGTATTCATTTATTTGTAAAGCAGCTTGTTAATTATTCTCTATGTCAATAACTCGAGAATAAATACGAATAATTGGCTGAACATGATTTATTTTTTGTTGACTTAAAGGTTAAGATCTAGTCCTATTCTATAGTCTTTCCAAGTCTTCCAACTAATCATATTCAAATACGTGTTCACACTCTAGTAAGAAACTCGGTTTATCTATGAGCATGTACCTTTTCTCGGACGTACCAATTAGTCATAACAAACTCGGTTTCTGAAGTATAGATCAATGCATCTTATAGATTTTAAGCATTTCTATGAAAAAAAACAAAACCTGGATCATTTTAAATTGATTATAACTAGTATACCGAGTAGTTCAGATCTTAGTACGGCCATGATACAACGTGAAACCTCTTTATGCATGCACAACCCTATGAGGAAGATTGCTAGATCACGAAAAACCTTCGCGCGTTCTAACACTCAAACCGCGGCTAGGGGATACGAGTGGTCGAATATTCTTTTGCTCGACTCTCTGCCACTGTATGTCATGTGTATAAATACTGAAAACTACAATATTTCTAGTCACTACTAGTCGTAAAAGATGTGTATAAATTGACACTCACTCACTTCTGATTTCATACATAACAAATAAGGAAAAATAAACAATGGAGCTTATATCTCTATCTATCACCTCCATTATTTTCTTCTTTTTCTTCCTTTATGGTCTAGGCCTTTACCGTAAAAGGAGAATGCCCCCGGGCCCTGCTGGCCTTCCCATCATCGGGAACCTTCTCGACATTGGAGTAAATCCCCATGCCTCCCTAGCCAAGCTCTCCAAGAAACATGGTCCACTTATGACCATCCGAATGGGCAGTGTTACCACTGTTGTGGCTTCCACACCCGACGCTGCTAGAGAAATCCTCCAACGCAATGACGTTGTGTGCTCCGGTCGTACTATCAAAGACGCTGTCACTGCCATGAAGGACCATGACGCGGCCATGGTATGGATCCAACCTAATCAAGAGTGGAGGACCCTCAGAAAATCCCTCAACATGTGCCTTACGCAGAAACAAAAACTTGATACTCTCAGCAGCCTTCGCCAAAATGTGGTGGCAGCAATGCTCGAGTTTGTTAGAGAGTCTGGGCGAAATAACAAGACCGTGGACATCGGTAAGTTGGCATTTGAAGTAGCACTTAACCAGATGTCAAACACAATCCTTTCACATAATGTGACAAGCTACGACTCAGATGATATCGGGGGGTTTAAGACAAGAGTGAAGACAGTGATGGAGGTTTTTGGGAAGTTTAACATATCGGACATATTTCCATTGTTAAAGCCCTTGGACCCGCAGAACATACGACTGTTGGAATTTATAAATACTAGTTAACCATTAACTACGAGTACGCAGCGGAATGGATCTAGTATAACATACATGATTAAGCTCATAATAAAAACAATTTAAAACCAACCTTTAATTAATTGAATAAATCAATTAATACGTCTTGATCTTGATCTTGAACTTTAACGGCTAAATTACCGTCTCCATCGTTTGCACACACGACACGTCAAACGAACATCACTATGATGCTAGTAGTAACTTCACTTCTCAAACAACAAGTGTTTATTGCTTGTTCTAGATCCGATCCAAATACCAAGTGGTATGCGTTTAAATCGAATCTAAAAACTATCAAAAAAATAAAACCACGAAACTGACAACCACAGGATTCAAACCTGGGTCAGTTACGCCACAAACAAACAGCCTTACCACTGGACTATAGAGTCCTTTGATAAAAGCTTTGCAAATCGATTTACTTGTATAGGGATTCCATAACAGCAAACAAGTAAAAGAATAAAACTGGCAACGACAGGATTCGAACCTGGGTCAGTTTGTTCACAACACAAGAGCCTTACCAGTGGACTGGAGGTTCTTTTGTTGTTATGTATTGCAAACGGATTTTGTTATTATAAAAATAATAAAAGGTTGTTTTTAGGTTTATGTTTTTAACATAAGGCTCGAGATTGTGTTTGGTTTGCTTGGTTCGATCGGACGACACCAAAAGAGAGGAGTAGGACGAAATTTTATGAGGGTTGTGTGGGTTTGTATTTATACTAATCCCACCTCCTCAATATTACTTGGTCCCTACTCCAAGAAAACCTAAATTAAGTAATTATCTACCAAATCAAATATTAGGAGATATTTACTTACCAAACAAATAACAAAAAAATCTTCTAGAACCCTACACACAAAATAATCGGCCGATTGGCCTTGGTGTATCCTAGAATTGATTTTGTTCCCAAATTTAAATAACGCACTCGTATTAAATTAATTAAATCCCGTTAATTAATTTAACCACCGTTAATTAAATAATAAGTGAAGTTTTTATTAAACGTTTAATTATAAATAATAAAACGTAAATAAAAGTGTGTTCTCCGTATTAAGTGTGTGCCCCTGATAGGCTCACGTATTTCCGATGGCTAAACGATCGCATATCCCAACAGCTCCCACTTGTGAGAGTTTAGACATACAGCGTCCATAATGAAGTATCTAGCAACACTTCATTATAACCGGAAATGACTGAGGTATAGTTTCAAGAAGAATATCTCAAAAGTATTAATGGTATACGATTAATAATCATCCCTTTGTTACTAGTACTGTTTAAACTATGGATATGGATCCTAACTCATTCCATGAAGTTTAAATTATAGTTTCTCGTTATAGAAGTTAATTCAGATATACCAAACGTAAACAAGTATCATCTTGATTTACACTTTGGGTGCGGCCACACAATTATCTGATTAATTCTGGAGAGGGCCCAGTGGTACTTCACTGCACTATATCAAGTGGAGGAACAAATTCTATATTGACTACAAGTGTCTATGGATGCTGCTTCACAACACTTCCAATTAAAGTCTTTATAACTAGGTCTAGCGAACTAGCGTTGGACATAGAATCAAGAAGTAATATTCACACATGCACAAACTTGTTTGCATCTCAAGTCTAAGGATGATGACTTAATCACCATTTTCGAAATCTTACTCATGACAAGGATCCAAAAGTAACGATTCGAAAGTTCGGGGTGTCCAATACGCATCCCTTATGAATAACATATGAGTTTCGTGGGAACCGTCCATATATTCAACGAATATAACCAACACTCACATTTGTCTTAATGTAGACAATACTCCCATATTGCTAACCGACTATGGACATATTTAGAATAATCAAATATTCAAGGATTTAAACATACAAACATAGGGCAACAATAATTATATGAATGAATAACAAATACCAAGTATCTTTATTCATCGGAAAATAATTATTGTCTTACCATCCCAATTATCCAAATACTAAAATAGATATGCATGAAACTAATTTAGCAAGTTGAAGTCAAATGTTTCCAACATTCTCAACTATTCTTTAACAAGAAAGCTAAACAGTTATCTAAGTAAAGTTTCCGAATACTTGTTTCAAATTTCTCAATTGTGAAAGATTTGGAAAACAAGATGAGTGTCTTTTCTTACATGCTCATACTATTTGCAAGTTTCATAGTAGGGGATATCGTCAATCCTTGCATAAGGTATTTAACATCAACGATATACTGACAGTCATCTTTACAGTTTCTTAAAATGTAAAGTATTCTTATTCCTTAATGTGTAATGCAACAATGCTCATTGTGAGCACATCTAGTTTAGCAGATTTATCATAAATGATAATATCTCACTTTACTAGATTAATTATCCTCTAGCATCAGTGTACACATACATCACTATGCTTTATAATTCGTAAACATTTGTTTTAACAACAATCTAAATACTCTCAATTAGATATTGTTTTTGTCATCTCACTTTGCTCTTGTACAAAAATGACAACAAGTCATATACACAATATAGTATTTATACATAATGAATCCTTAGTTAAAAACATAAGGTTTCCATTCATGTTATAAATTATGTCAAGTGAAATATATCAATCAAGACTCGCTTTGAATGATGTATTGCATTGTGTTGGACTTAATTACCGCATATGTTTATGACAATAAACATTTATTCCAAAGTCATTTGTTTTATTCCATAAATTCTCAAATGAAATTTCATTCCAATCTTAAGGATTACATCTAGCTTAAATGGAATGATATCTTCAGTATGTTATACAACATATGAATTTAAAGAAAAAACATAGTGCTCCCACTCAATGTCAAGTGTACTCCAAACTCGTCTAAATTTAATCGAAATCACATTGAATTAAATTCTAGATTTAGTTTCTAGATGCATGATTTAATCCATACTTGAATTAATCATCTTGTATACTCAATAAAGATTTTATAGATTCATAAACCTTTTGATTATACACCATCCTCGCGAAAAGGTAATCATAAAGGAGAACTATAAAGCTTAATTGACATATTCCATATACATAGAAACATATATGACAATCAATTATCTTTGTTTAATCAATGCGTGCATAGAATAATGATTTAATCATAGTCAATTGCTTGAGTATAATTAAAAGCTTCCTATTCTTAGCCATGCATTAATTATGTATACCATTTTGTCCTTGTGAGTCATTCTTCAAAAGAAACTCCATCCAACCTCATAGGTTTATAATTAGGAGAAACATCAATCAAATTCAAAAGATTAGGACTGCATCTTATCATTCATATTTCTAAAACATTTATCAGATTCAAGATATGATAATATTCATTAGCAGTTAGTAGATTACAAAGATCTCCTAACTTATATTCCTCAGCATTGATATTAAAATATCAATCAAGTGATGAGGTATCTTTGCAGATTTATGAATGAGAGTAACATTTACTTTGGTTTGACATTTCCATGCTTAACCAAAATATGACATCAACAAGTGGATTTTGAAGGTTGTGTATTTTGCTCTTGAATATCTTCAAGATTTGTTATAACTCCCACTTACTTTTGTAAGTAGAGATCATTCTCTACATACTAAGTATTTAAGCAACAATAAATTGTTCTTAATAAAGAGACTACAAAACACATTTTAAATTCTTATCTCAAGTTTGTTAATAGTATGCTTCATAAGATATTAACAAATTAAAGAATTTAATCAACACATATTGGGATTTCTCCCAAGAACCCTAATTAGGGTTTCTAGTATGAACCCTAATTCTTGTATCACTCTTTTAACCAATAACCTTAGGAAAGGTTTGTGTTACATCAAGCTAGGAGGAACAGCAACACTACAATCGTATAGCACGGAAGTGTAGGAAATCGAAAAACGTAAAAGGTTTTAGGATTTTATTGGTTTGAGTGGAACAACCGAAAGTCCCTAATAAATTAGGGGTTTCCAATTTGTGGGTTGTCTTGAATACCTTCTAGGTTTGAACTATATTGAGTGTATCAATGAAACACGCAATTTTCTAACCTTGATAGATCATGAAGGTAGAATAACTAAAGCTATCATAAATCAAACTATACGAATATAGTTTGTTTAAACTCTTTAGACATACCATAACATTTTGGTATTCTATGAGTATTGTAATTGTGAGACTACATCAGAATTCTATAGATAACTTAATACTCTTTGGATTAAATACTTGTCAATTGGGTCATGCCAAATTACAATATCCGTATTTAAATCCAGATGCATGCTATAATGTATATTTCTTGAACAATGCGAGAACCATGTGTTTACAAGAAGACATAACAGTTCAAGAATTATATGTTCATGCGTTTACAAGAAAACAGAATATATCAAGTATACATTATTAAGTCTTTGAATAATTCAAGGATCTAATGTTTATGTGTTAACAAAAAGACATAACTATTTTACTACATACTTTATGTTATAAGTCGGTGAGTAATTCAAGGACTTTATAATTATGTGTTATCAAGGAAAAACATAATTATACTAACTAAAGCAATCATGAACGCAAACTCTTGAGTTCAATAGTAATTTCAAGTTAATTTTATGCTTCAAAATTATGATTATTATATCTTAACCATAATTGTATTTACTATAACATGTAGTAAATTACCGAAGTAGCTTTCCACTATATCATGACATTGAATGTAGTAGGACAACAAACATCTTGTATGTTCAAGTCCTAGTAGAATTATTAGCTTTCTTACCTTTTGGGCAAATGAAACTAATAATATGTTGTTCCTTGCACACACTTTGCAATTTCTCCCACTTGTGTAAGGCACAACATCATATCATGTAGACAAGCAATACAACATGTGGTTGATTGTGTAAACAATATGATAATGTCATTGATATTATAAGTAGATTTAGAACCATAACTTTAGAAAAGGAATTATGGATTATTATTCTATAGATAACGTTTCAGAAGGCGACATCAGAAAGGCAGCGTGTTATCATATAAAATAAAATGCAATTTTCTTTAAGCAATGGTCATTCATATTTGGAAGTGATAAATTATTTCAAAGCAAGTTCGAAATAATATGGATGACTAAGCAAGAAAATAATCTTGTAGCTCCCACTGAAATTGACAATATTACATGGATATTATTTCAGTAATAAACTGCAACGCTCCCACTGGATAGATGTTACATCACCAGTAAAAAGTGAATAGCAATTTATTGATTTCCTTATCTCTGAAAAATTCCTACAAGTATACATTTACTTGGGTATTTGAACAAAGTATATGAAATTCTACTTGTGTGGATGAGGGACTAGCCGTTCATTCTTTCAATTAACTTGACTATTTAGCATGCCATTCCTCCTTTATCGTCTACATAGCCGTAAGGGTATTTAGCACTTTAAGGAATAACAAGAGTCCAAGAAAGATACCTAGCGAAGTGCTAGTAAATTCTTTACTCTTTACGGTTTAAACTCATACATCGTGACAAGTGCAAGATGTCATTTATTTTGGTAGCTATAGACATTAGGTACACAAAATATGTTATCTTTCAATGATTTCAGAACCGGGTTAGGATAATGAAATATTAAAAGTGAGTTTAAATGCAATCGATAACGATTCGATTATGGTCCTATCTTATTCTTGTCAACTAATGAGAAGAGATAGGAGTAAGTCTCACTTTTCTTACCAGGGAAAGAGACTATGTTTGTTTTCTATAAGAAAACAACTTTAGTTTACGAATTATGTTGCAATAACACAATTAATCGGAACTTTAGAAAGTTCAATTTAGTATTTTCGATAATTAAATTCTTAATAGAATTAACTACCCAATTAATTACTAATAAGACTAAGATCCTTACTTGCACTCCCACTTAATATTAGAGGTCCGACCGTCTAGTATCAAGTAGGGCAAGAGGTAAGCGACGAGCGTTAATTGCATTACAAGTGCAACTCTTAGAATTATGAGACGATTCATGAAGTTTATTTGATGTAGAGTGTTTGGATGGGACGTTCTCTCATCTCTTTCGAGTACCATTGAACATCTCAAACAAACTTGTTCTACACGTAATAAAGTCATGAGTATGTTTCATCTCATCTTATGCCTCGGGTTCCGAATCTTACCGGGAACTCGACTTTAAGTCTTACCAATTTAAAGCATGCAATAATTGGCAAAGGTCTGACTAGTGACAAAAATCGCCTTGGGTGCATGATTCGCCCTAGGTCTGACCAGATGACGAAAAAAGACTACAAGTGCTATTAAATTGGGTGGCATAGACTTAAAATTCAAATAGGTATCACATAAGTTTTAGAAAACAAATGTCAAAAGCGTGTAAAAGATGCATGCAATCATCTTTTAGCACAAGTTAAGAAAACGTTTTGTTAACTTTGATTTAGGCGTGTTTACCGCGGGAAAAGATTAAAGAAGGATCAAACCCTATATCCTACTCTTCATGCGCCCGAGGGCGCAAGTGCTTGGGATAATTATCATATAGATGCCGAAACATGTACATGACACGGGAAAAGATTAAAGATCGTTCAAACCCTAGATAGCTTGACTAGAGCACGTAGTGCAATAGCAAGTCCACCATTAGTAAAGCACAAAAAGTTATTTTTAAGTATTATAAATCAATTAATTTTGCAAATCACGTCGTTGAGAAGATAGTTTATAAGCCATCATTACGGTATGTAAGCCCAACTCGAGTGACAATATGATTTCGCAAAACAATTCGATTATAATAAAAACAAGTTTCATAGATCTTATGTCCATATTAATATTTGTTCCAAAAAAACGATTTTTTTTAACAAATAACACATAGCCGATTCGCAAGGAAAGTATGTTGTATTAATATGACATATTTTTAAAGCTAGTTTCGATATAAGTAGAGATCCGTTTTTATGATTCCTAGAATCTTGAATTATTACATTTTGCAATTCATAATGGAAAACAAATAAGCACATAAAAACAGACTAGAAGGGGGTAGAAGCCGAAGACAGACTCTATATGAAAGCGATAAATCATATAAGATCCAAGTCTCGAATGAGTCTTCCCCAAATTGAGGACCAAAGACCCTCATCAAGTTTTCGAGCAAGGTACTTGATGACGTGCAAAATATCACAAAAGTGAGATGCAAAAGTCTTTGACGGATAATAAAACACTCATAATTATTAACCGGTTCAATTTAACCTACCCAATTTTAACCATTATCTAGATCAAGATTAAAACTTTATGACAAGTATGCATGTAATTGTCATAAAAACATAAATAAAAGAGACTTTAAAGCGAAGCAAGCGTGTTTTATTCTATGTGTAACCCATGAATGCCATACGAATTGACTCGTGATGCCACTGTTGGAATTTATAAATACTAGTTAACCATTAACTACGAGTACGCAGCGGAATGGATCTAGTATAACATACATGATTAAGCTCATAATAAAAACAATTTAAAACCAACCTTCAATTAATTGAATAAATCAATTAATACGTCTTGATCTTGATCTTGAACTTTAACGGCTAAATTACCGTCTCCATCGTTTGCTCACACGACACGTCAAACGAACATCACTATGATGCTAGTAGTAACTTCACTTCTCAAACAACAAGTGTTTATTGCTTGTTCTAGATCCGATCCAAATACCAAGTGGTATGCGTTTAAATCGAATCTAAAAACTATCAAAAAAATAAAACCACGAAACTGACAACCACAGGATTCAAACCTGGGTCAGTTACGCCACAAACAAACAGCCTTACCACTGGACTATAGAGTCCTTTGATAAAAGCTTTGCAAATCGATTTACTTGTATAGGGATTCCATAACAGCAAACAAGTAAAAGAATAAAACTGGCAACGACAGGATTCGAACCTGGGTCAGTTTGTTCACAACACAAGAGCCTTACCAGTGGACTGGAGGTTCTTTTGTTGTTATGTATTGCAAACGGATTTTGTTATTATAAAAATAACAAAAGGTTGTTTTTAGGTTTAGGTTTTTAACATAAGGCTCGAGATTGTGTTTGGTTTGCTTGGTTCGATCGGACGACACCAAAAGAGAGGAGTAGGACGAAATTTTATGAGGGTTGTGTGGGTTTGTATTTATACTAATCCCACCTCCTCAATATTACTTGGTCCCTACTCCAAGAAAACCTAAATTAAGTAATTATCTACCAAATCAAATATTAGGAGATATTTACTTACCAAACAAATAACAAAAAAGTCTTCTAGAACCCTACACACAAAATAATCGGCCGATTGGCCTTGGTGTATCCTAGAATTGATTTTGTTCCCAAATTTAAATAACGCACTTGTATTAAATTAATTAAATCCCGTTAATTAATTTAACCACCGTTAATTAAATAATAAGTGAAGTTTTTATTAAACGTTTAATTATAAATAATAAAACGTAAATAAAAGTGTGTTCTCCGTATTGAGTGTGTGCCCCCGATAGGCTCACGTATTTCCGATGGCTAAACGATCGCATATCCCAACAACGACGCCAGGCGAAGGGAGCTTATAGTTGGTTGGATACACTCATTGAAGGTTTCGTATGAAAGAGGCTAAAGCATCGAGAGTCAAGGCTTCCGAGGTTTGGTGATATGTTGGATTCACTGTTGGATTACACTCAAGATCATGAAGCTGACTTTAAACTCAAACATGTCAAGACTTTACTTATGGTAAATTCTCCTTTTTTCCACCGTTTTATTAACAAAATATAAGAACTTATGTTTATGAAGAACTGATATTATAGGATATGTTTTTAGGTGGAACAGAAATAAACTCAAACATAACAGAGTGGGTAATGACTGAACTGTTGCTTAATCCTTATATTTTCTCAAGAGTCCGGGAAGAGGTTTTTGCAACAGTTGGAAAAGATGGAAAACTTCAAGAAGCCAAAGTCCTTGAGCTACCCTATTTGCAGGCTGTAATCAAAGAATCCATGCGACTTCATCTACCTGTGCCTTTCCTAGTGCCTCACAAAGCAGAATCTGAAATCAAGCTTGGTAACTATATTGTGCCTAAAAACACCCAAATTCTGGTGAATGCATGGGCAATAGCTCGAGATACGAGGTATTGGGATAACCCACTCATGTTCAATCCAGAGAGGTTCTTGAGAAATGAGGTGGACAATAAGGGTCAACATTTCGAGTTTCTACCATTTGGATCGGGCCGGAGGATATGCCCTGGAATTCCCTTGGCTCTTAGGATAGTGAGTTTGATGGTGGCATCATTTGTTTATCATTTCGATTGGAGACTTCCTCATGCTAGAGAAGAAATGGATATGAATGTCATCTTTGGCCGTACACTTTTAAGGGCAACACCACTTCTTGCTACTCCCATACGTGTCAAATATGTCATATAAGTGCATATGATGCCTATGAATGGCGACAATATATGTTTTAATCGTTACTTTGGATCACTAATAGATTCTTATGTCTAAACTTCCATGGTTTCTTATGACGACAATTTGGATTCATAGCTTATTGCTAATATTTATAGTTGATCGATGAGTCGAACAATGTGTAATTACGGAATTCATGTGGTATAAAAATGTTTCAGGACTAAGAGTTTGTGTGTAGTACCAGATGAGTTTATAAGCTTGCCTCAGTAAAAATAGTATTAGACTAAACATAATGCAACCATATCAATCGATCTCGCACGTCAAACGAACAATCACTATGATGCTAGTAGTAACTTCATTTTGATTATCTTGTAACTAGAAATCCTAGATCCAAAACCTTAATTGGGATTACGTAAGATCGGTTTAGAAAGCGTTACAAAATACTTGAAAAATCACCCGAAACCCTAGGTAGGGTTTATAAATCGGACAAACCACAAGGGGAGACAAACAAGACTAAAACCTTGACACGAGGATCAAGGGTTTAGTTTAAGGCTTAGAAACTTCACAAGGGAGTACCAAAAGGTAGTCGATCTTGCAAAGGTTTACGCGTTAGGTGATTTTAGGGTTTAAGGGAAATTGTTTGGTTTCTTTCTTTGGTCAATCGGTCGAACGAAACGAAGAGAGGGGGAGGACAAAATTTACGAGTTATGGAGATGTGTATTTATACTAATCTCCACCTCCTCAAAACTTGGTCCTTCCTCCAAGAAAACTTAATTAAGGTAAAGATTTTAGCTTAATCAATAAAAAAATAATAATATTCTAGAGCCCCTATGTGAATATTCGGCCGATTGGCCTATATGGTATTCTAGAATCGATTTTGTTTTCTTAATTTAATTATACGCGCTCACGATAAATTAATTAAAACTAGTAATTAACTTAATCACCGTTAATTAAATAAATAGTGAAGTTTTTATTAAACATTTAATTAATAAATAAATAAACGTAAATAAAAGAGTGTCATCCGTATTGAGTGTGTACCCCCGATAGGCTCACGCATATCCGATGGCTAAACGATCACGTATCCCAACAGCTTCCACTTGGGAGAGTTTAAGACATATAACGTCCATAATGAAGTATCTAGCAACACTTTATTATAATTGGAAATGTTGAGTTAATAGTTTCAAGGAAAAAATATCTCAAAAGTATTCGATGGTATATGATTATTAAAGCTTGCTGATAATCAGCCCTTTGTTTCTAGTGCCATTAAACCATGGATATGGATCGTAACTCATTCCATATAGTTTAATTTTAATTCTCGTGATCAAATTAATTTAGATAGTCCAAATATAACAAGAATCATCTTGATTACAATTTGGGTACGACCATACAGTTATCCAATTAATTATGGGGAGGATCCAGTGGTACTTCACTGCACTATATCAAGTGGAGGAACAAATTCTACATTGACTGCAAGTGTCTGTGGCTTCACAACACTTCCAACTATAGACTTTATAACCAAATCTTACGAGCTAGCGTTTAAAATCAAGAAGCGGTATTCACACATGCACAAACTTGTTTGCATCTCAAGTCTAAGGACGACTTAATCTCCATTTTTTGGAAACTTACTTATGACAAGGATCCAAAAGTAATATTCAAAAGTTCGGGGTGTCCAATACGCATCCCTCATGAATAATATATGAGTTTGATTGGAACCGTCCACAATATATTCAAAGAATATAACCAACACTCATATTTGTCTTAATGTACACAATACTCCTATATTGCTAACCGACAATGGAGATGTTTGGAATAATCAAATATTCAACGATTTAAACATACAAATATAGGACAACAATAATTATATGAATGATAACAAACATCAAATATCTTTATTCATCAGAAAATACTAATTGTCTTACAATCTCAAATTATCCAAATACTAAAAATAACACAGATTACATGAGACTATTAGCTGGAAGCAAGCCAATATTAGTTGTAAGCATTGAATGCTTTTTAAAGTCCAAAGCCTTCGTAAAGGGGTCAGATAAGCTGTCGTCTATGTGAACTTTGTCCAATATAATGTCACCCAGTTCAGTGACTTCTTGGAGGTAGTGAACTTTAGCACAATAATTTTTCGCACCTTTAGTGGTTCCTGATTCATTAACTATAGTAATGGCTCTGGTATTGTCACAATACATCTTCATAGGTTTATTATTTGTGGGAACAACACAAGCCCAAAAATAAATTTTCTAATCCAAAATGCTTCTAGCAGCCTCCGAAGCGGCTATATACTTGGACTTTGTAGATCAGATGGCATGGATGGTCTCCTTTGCACTTTTCCAGCTAACATCACCTCCATTCAGTAAGAAAACATGTCCAGTCTAAGACTTCGTATCATCAACATCTGTCAGATATCTAACATCAGTGTAGAGAGCAACCCTGAGCTCTCGTTTTGTATCTCTTCCATAAACAAGAAAAATATCTTTTGTATGCCTAAGATACCTTAGAATGTTCTTAACAGCAGTCCAATGAAGACCACCAAGATTCTGCTGATATCGGCTTGTTATGTTATGTGAGAATGCAAAACATCTAGTCTAGTGCATCTAACATCATACATGATCGATCCTACCGCCGAAGCATAAGGAACTCTCTGCATGCGTTTTACCTCATAAGGGTAGATGCTCCTTGAGTCTTACATAATTTTGGTTCAGCCTGCATGGGAATAAAGCCACGTTTGGGATTATCCATGTTATACTTCTTCAAAAAAAAATTTATGTAAGCACTTTGACATAAACCAATTAACCATCTTGACCTATCTCGGTAGATCTTAATTCCAAGAATATATGCAGAATGTCCTAGATCCTTCATAGCAAAAAACCTTCCAAGGTAAGCTTTTACACATTTCAACGTTGGAATGCCTTTTCCCATAAGTAATATGTCATCAACATACAGAATTAGGAACACTACATTACTCCAACTAGCTTTGATATATACACATGGCTCATCGAGATTTCGAGTGAAACTAAATTTGTTGATTTCATCATCAAATCTCTTATTCCATTGCCTTGATGATTGCTTAAGCCCATAAATGGATCTCTGAAGCTTGCATACACGGTTTGGATATTTAAGATTACAAAACCTCTAGGTTGCTTCATATAGACTTCTTCGTAAATTTGCCCATTTAGGAAAGTGATTTTAACATCCATTTGCAAAATCTCATAGTCATAGAACGCCACTATGGCTAATGGAATCCTTATAGCTTTGATATCTGCAACCAGAGAGAAGGTCTCTTCATAATCAAACCCGTAGGTTTGAGTGAAGCCCCTCGCTACATATCGAGATTTAAAGGTGTTTACTTGCCATCCATGTCGTTCTTCTTCTTGTATAACCACTTGCCGCTAACGGTTCTAGCATTAGGATGAAGGTCAACTAAGATCCAGACATCATTGTCTTTCATGGATTGCATCTCCACATTCATAGCATCCAACCATTTTTCATATTCAGGTAATGCCAATGCAGCTTTGTAGTTAGTAGGTTCACCATGATCCCCTAACTCATGTTTCTCAGTGTCAATGTATAAATACATACCTTCAAAAGCACGCCTAGTCCTTGTAGACTTTCGAATGGGAGAATATCACATATAGGTTCATCAATTTCTTGATCATCCTCTTCATGATCGCTAGTGTTTTCAGAAGGATGTATATCTTCATGTTGAATTAATTCAAGATCTTCTAAACTCCCACTTGCTTCTTGATTCATAAGATTGCTCTCTAGGAATTCAGCATTACGAGCAACAATAACTTTGTTCTCGGGTGGGTAGTATAAGGAGTAACCCATCGTTTCCTTTGGGTATCCTACAAAGATACACTTAACCGATCTGGGTTCAAGTTTGTCAGGTTTATTAAGCGTATCACGCTTAAGAAGATCCTCACATCTCCGGACCTTTAAGTAAGACAACTTAGGGGCTTGCCCATGCAATACTTTGTATGGAGTCTTTTAAACCTTCTTAGTTGGAACCATATTGAGAATGCATGCAGCTGACTCAAGAGCATAATCCCAAAAGGACTTTGGAAGAGTTGTTTGAGCCATGATGGAGCGAACCATATCCAGTAGGGTTCTATTTCTCCTCTCAGACACACCATTATGTTGTGGTGTATATGGAGGAGTTCTATGGGTAATAATCCCATGCTCCTTAAGATGATCCAAAAACTCATAACTAATAGATTCACCTTCATGATCAGAACGTAGTGCCTTTATGGTTTTACCAAGTTGATTTTCTACTTCCTTTTGAAACACTTTAAATGTTTCAAACACTCCGTGTTTATGCTTTAGCAAGTAAACCTAACCATAACGACTAAAGTCGTCAGTGAAAGTAACGAAGTAGCTTGCACCTTGTCTTGACACGGTTCTAAATGGGCCGCATACATCAGTGTGTATAAGTCCAAGTAGATCTTTAGCCCTCTCAACTTGATGTGAATAAGGTTTACGTGCCATCTTACCAGATAAGCATGAAACACACTTGTCAAAGGAATCATCAATGTTTGACTTAAGCAATCCATCAATTTGTAATTGATTAATGCGCTTTTTACTGATGTGGCCAAGGCGACAATGCCATAACAATGTAGAGTCCAAATTAGATTTGGACCTTTTGTTACATACAACATAAATAGAACTATTATTTTCATTAGAATCACAAATATCAATTTCAAATATACCATCACGAGGAATAGCACTACAATAAAACATATTATCATTAGAAACTGAAATACTTGCATTATTCTCAAAACGGTTAACAAAAACATCGTCATACAAACGGAAAAATGAAACAATCGCTCAAAGGTGCATAATGACAATTATTTAAAATAACAACTAGTACGCTAGGGAGAAATAACTGATAAACTCCAATGGTTTCGACAGCTGCACGATGACCATTGCCCACATACAGTTTCAAAGCTCCTGGCTTCATCTTCTTACTTATCCTTAGTCACTGAGTAGTATTACAAATGTCAGTACCACAACCAGTGTCATAAACCCAATATTTATTAGGAAAAGTAAAGAGTTCTATAGTGAAGATACATGAAGTGCTAACTCCTTGAGATAGATTCTTTTTCTTCCACAACTAAGCAAGATACTCTGGATAGTTTCTCTTTCAATGACCAATGTCACCGCATTGGTGACAAGTGGCTTCCTTAGCAGGATTCTCTCTCTATGGTGGAGGGGAAATCTTAGCTCTAGGAGTAAAGTTTGCTACTTTCTTCCATTTGCCTTCATTCTTACCCTTCGCAACATTAGACGGTTTAGCCTTATTAGGTTTTTGGATCCTTCCTATCCTAATAGCATCAATGGTATTGTTAGCAGGTGCAACCTTCTTTGGTAACGTTTTCTCATGTAGCTTTAACATGGCATGTAACTCAGGTATTGTCTTCCCCAGGCCATGCATATTGTAATCTTACACGGACCTATCATAATCCTTGTAGAGTGAGACCAAAATTAGGCTGACTCCAAGTTTAAGTGTTACGGGATGATCAAGATGTTCCAAAGTCTTTATGTAGCCCTTCATCTTCAAGAAATAAGAGCTCACAGATTGTCCTTCCTCATGTTTACACGCGTTAAAAGCACGTGCAACATCAAGGACTTCCTGATCAGCTTGTTCAGTGAACATAGTTTTCAATTCCCCCATCATTGATCACGCGCCATGACCCTTCCGATTTTTCTGGTGTTTAGAGGACATAGTCATAAGCATGAGACCAACAATTTCTCGGGACCTTTTAACCTAAAGGGGATGATCCTATGGGTTGGGTAAAGGGCCTTCTTGGCCTGGAGGGATAAACGAGAGGTCACGAATAGGTTGCTCAAGGTATTTAATCAAATCGTTAGTTTCGAGTGCTATCCTAAGAGCACGATACCAATCAACAAAGTTAGTTTCAATCAACTTCATTTTCTCAAGGAAGGACTTAACAACCGAAGTGTTTAAGGAACGGGTAGAATTATTCATCTACAAAATAAATATTCAAACCATTAGTATTTTCGGTAATTTCATTCTCAAAAGAATTAACTATCCAATTAGTCATTTATGAGACTAAGATCCTTGCTTGCACTCCCACTTAATATTAAAGGTCTGACAATATAATAATAAGTAGGTTATGAGGTAAGCGTCGAGCGTTAATTGCATTAGAATTGCCACTCTTAGATTTATGAGACGATTCATGAAGTTTATTGTTGTAGAGTGTTTGGATGAGATGTTCTCACAACTCTTTCGAGTACCAATGAGCATCTCAAACAAAATTGTTTTACATATAATAAAATCATGAGTATGTTTCATCTCATCTCATGCCTCTGGTTCCGAATCTGACCGAGAACTCGACTTAAGTTGTACCAATGTAAACCATGCAATAATTTACATAGATCCGATCTATGAAAAAAATCACCCTGGGTTTATAATTCGCCCTAGTCTGCCCAGATGACGAAAAATAACTACAAGTGTTTTTAGCAATGTTGCAAAACAAGGTCTATAAAGGCGATTAATCGCCGGTTAATAGCTACAAAGCCCTCAACCTTGCTGATTAATGAAAAGGCGATTAATAGCGGTCAACTATGGTCAATGACGATCAAGGGTGGTCAAACTTTCCAAAAACTTGCAAATTTGGCCAAAAATACCAAAAACTCATTGTAAACTTATGTTAATCACTCATAGTAACTATTTATATGTATGATAAGTTGTATATTAAGAATATATTGCCCGAAAGTACCTAAAACTCATTAAAAATTTCCAAAACTTGCCGAAAATACCAAAAATTTGCTAAAAATACCAATCCGATTAATCACCGATTAATCCCGCCTAGAACGATTACAAGTTACAAGGTGGTCGACCGACCGGTTAGCGATTCGCGATTTTTGCAACCTTGGTTTTTAGATTGGATGACAGAGACTTAAAGTTTCAAATAGGTATCACATGTTCAGCTAACAGATTTCAAAATCCTGTAAAAAGATGCATGCAATCATCTTTTTAGCACAAGTTAAGAAAAACCTTTTACTAAGTTTTATTTTAGGCATGTTTACCACAGGAAAGCATTAAAAAATGATCAAACACTATATCCTACTCTTTCATGCACCCGAAGGTGCAAGTGCTTGGGATACTTATAATATAAATGGCGAAACATCTATATGACACAGAGAGATATTAAAGATCATTCAAACCCTAGATAGCTTGACTAGAGCACGTAGTGCAATATCAAATCTATCATTAGTTAAACAAAAAATGGAGTTGTAATTTTAAGTACTATAAACCAATTAATTTTGCAAATCGCGTCGTTGAGAAGATAGTTTATAAGCCATCATTACGGTATGTAAGCTCAACTCGAGTGACAATATGATTTCGCAAAATAATTAGATTATAATAAAAACAAGTTTCATAGATCTTCTATCAATATTAGGTTTTGTTCAGAAACAAGTTTTAACAAATAACACATAGCCGATTCGCAAGGAAAAACAAGTGTATTAATATGACATATTTTTAAAGCTAGTTTCGATATAAGTAGGGATCTGTTTTTATGATTCCTAGAATCTTTTATTATTACGTTTTGCATTTCATAATGAAAAACAAATAAGCACATAAAAACATACTAAAAAGAGGTAGAAGCAGAAGACACACTCTGTATGAAAGCAGTATCATATAAGATCCAAGTCTCTATGAGTCTTCCCCAAATTGAGAACAAAAAACCCTCATCAAGTTTTCGAGCAAGGTACTTGATGACTTGCATGAATCACAAAAGTGATATGCTAAAGTCTTTGACGGATAATAAAACACTTGTAATTTATTAACTAGTTCAACTAAAACCTACCCACTTCTAATCATTATCTAGATCAAGATTAAAACTATATGGCAAGAATGCATGTTATTGCCATAGAAACATAAATAAAAGTGGGTGTTGTAATTTTAAGTACTATAAAATTACATCATTACGGTATGTAAGCTCAACTCGAGTGACAATATGATTTGGCAAAATAATTAGATTATAATAAAAACAAGTTTCATAGATCTTCTGTCAATATTAGGTTTTGTTCAGAAACAAGTTTTAACAAATAACACATAGCCGATTCGCAAGGAAAAACAAGTGTATTAATATGACATATTTTTAAAGCTAGTTTCGATATAAGTAGGGATCCGTTTTTATGATTCCTAGAATCTTTTAGTATTACGTTTTGCATTTCATAATGAAAAACAAATAAGCACATAAAAACATACTAAAAAGAGGTAGAAGCAGAAGACACACTCTGTATGAAAGCAGTAACATATAAGATCCAAGTCTCTATGAGTCTTCCCCAAATTGAGAACATAAACCCTCATCAAGTTTTCGAGCAAGGTACTTGATGACTTGCATGAATCACAAAAGTGATATGCTAAAGTCTTTGACGGATAATAAAACACTTGTAATTTATTAACTAGTTCAACTAAAACCTACCCACTTTTAATCATTATCTAGATCAAGATTAAAACTATATGGCAAGAATGCATGTTATTGTCATAGAAACATAAATAAAAGAAGTTTTAAGCGGATCATGCGTGTTCATTGTATGCGTAACCCATTAATGCCATACGAATTGACTCGTGATGCCACTGTTGGGATTTAAGATACTAGTTAAACCATTAACTACGAGTACACAACATAGTGGATCTAGTATAACATGCAAAATTAATCACATAATAAAAACAATTTAAAACCAACCTTGAATTAGTTGAAGCAATCAATCAATGAATCATGATCTTGAACCTTAGAGATTAAATAACCGCCTCTATTGTTTGCTCACACGACACGTCAAACGAACAATCACTACGATGCTAGTGGTAACTTCACTTCGATTATCTTGTAACTAGAAACCCTAGATCCAAAACCCTAATTGGGAGTATGTAAGGATCGGTTTATAAAGTATTACAAGATACTTGGAAAAATTACCCGAAACTCAAGTTAGGGTTTATAAATCGAACGAACCACAAGGGGAGACGAAACAAGACTCAAAACTTGACATGAGGATAGTATAAGGCTTAGAAACTTCACAAGGGAATACCAAAAGGTAGTCGGTCTTGCAAAGGTTTACACTTTAACTGATTTTAGGGTTTAAGGGAAATTTTTTTTGGTTTCTTGCTTTGGTCGATCGGTTGAGCGAAATAGAGGGGGAGGAGAAAATTTATGAGTTATGGAGATGTGTATTTTTACTAATCTCCACCTCCTCAAAACTTGGCCCCTCCTCTAAGAAAACTTAATTAAAGTGAAGATTTTAACTTAATCAATAAACAAAAAAATCTTCTAGAACCCCTATGTGAATATTCGGCTGACTGGCCTACTGGGTATTCTAGAATCGATTTTGTTCCCTTAATTTAATTATACACGCTCAAGATTAATTAACTAAAACCAGTAATTAATCTAACCACAGTTAATTAAATAAATAGTGAAGTTTTTATTAAACGTTTAATTAATAAATAAATAAACGTAAATAAAAGTATGTTCTCCGTATTGAGTGTGTGCCCCTGATAGATTCACGCATTTCCGATGGCTAAATGATCGCATCTCCCAACACCCCCAACCCCTTGATTTATATTTGGTCTGCTGACATACCGAACAAAAGAGATGGGTTGGGTGAGTGTGGGTTTTTATTTACTCTGTATATTAATTTTTGTAGGGTCCTTTCACTACGAGCATCTATGAGATAAAAATGAGTTAGCGCGGATTTGGCGGGATTGTTTCGCCCATCTTTATTGTTTAACTACTATCAGGTTTATTATCTTCTATGATGAAGTCCCTCGACTTATGGTTAAGCTAATGACAACTTAAGAGCAGCTTTGCTCAACATCTCAACTTACCTAAGAGGATTTTAGTCACCCGAAAAAACATGTTTATTCTCGGCAGTGAATACAGTATCTTTCTCCGGACCTAGTTGTATTCAGAAGAACCATTGTTGTTTAATCCAGAAAGGTTTTTAGGAAATGAGCTTGACTACAAGGTTCTGTAGGAAATTTAGTGCAATTGTGGGATATAGTTAGACATGTAAATGGGTTTGGAGGTACGGAGTGTACACCCATTAAATCCTTGACCTCCCTGGAATCAATATAGTGGTTTGCTTATGCCTGTCAGAGGCTAGAATTTGGCCTGCCAACTACTAGAATTTGGCCTGTTAGCGGTTAGGTTTTGACTTGTCAGGGGTTAGATTTTGGCTTCAAAGGGGATAGATTTTGCCTGTCAGTGGCTAGCTTACCCATTAGTGGGTAGACTTTCCATCAATGGGTGGGTTATCTTTGTAACCTCTTTGACTATTTCAAAAGGGGTTTAAGATTGACTTAATGATCATGATTATGGTCATAGAACCACTATGTAATCATGTGAGAGATAATAAGATTAATTGGCCGATTAATACTCATTATTCCTTTGACTATGAGTTACATTCTTAGGAATGAGATCACTATAAATAGTGATCACACTTGCATGAAGAGATATACGAAATAAAAAAAACATAAACACTTAAGCGCATAGGGTTCTTGATTTGTGCCTAAAATAAGAACTGGTTTTAACCCAAGGAGGTATTCGTGTTAACCCAATCATAGGGTCAAATAATCTTCTTTAGAAAGTAATTACACGACTTCAAGTGATATCTGGTAACCATTCATTGGTACGTAGTTAGGCTGTTGATTATCTTTACCCTGTTGGAATGAAGTAAACCCCAACAATCAAAGAAGATTATTTTGTGATAATCAATAGCGACTGCAATGATGCATATGGTGGCTAACTTCTCGAAATTGGATAAGTTTTAAGGGGTTGATTTTACGAGATGGCAAAAGAAGATGCACTTTCTTCTTTCTACCATGAGCGTGGTGTACGTGCTGACCACTCCCATTCCTGATGGTGGTGATGATGCTACCTTAGAGGACATTAGGAAAAGGAGCAAATGATAGAATGATGACTATGTGTGTCGTGACATAATTCTCGATGGTATGTCTGATTCCTTGTTTGATACCAAAATTTTGAATCTGGTAAAGAACTATGGGATTTGTTGGAAGCCAAATATATGGCTGAGGATGCATCAAGTAATAGGTTCCTTGTGAGTGATTTCACAAATTACAAAATGACTGATTCAAGACTAGTCATGAACAATACCAAGAACTTCTTGGAATACTAGGTAGATTTACACAACATAAAATGAACATGGATGAGACCATTCAGGTCTCGTGTGTCATTGACAAACTACCTCTTTGGAAAGATTTCAAGCACACATTGAAACCTAAGAAGGAGGAGTTAACTCTTGTTGAGTTGGGAAGTCATTTGCGCATTGAGGTATCACTCAGGATGCATGAAAGTGACAAGCCAAAGAGCAACCATGTTGCTGGTTCATCAGTTGTTAATATGGTGGAGCATAACAACTCCACCAGGTACAATGACATAAAAGGGCAAATGTAAGCATAAGCATAACACTAAAGCTAATCCTACCAAGAAGCCCTTAGTGACTTGTTGGAAGTGTGGAAATTTGGACACTTGAAAATGGATTGGAAAGGTGTTGGTACTGGCAGCAAAGCTAGTGGATCAGGCACAAAAGGTCATAATATGTTTAATGAATCTCTCTAGATTTATTATGTTACATATGTATCTGAAGCTTATTTTGTGTAGGAGATGATGTAGCATGGTGGGTTAACTCTAGAGAAACAGTACATGTGTGTAAAGATAGATGTTGGTTCAAGACTTATGAGTCATTGAATGATGGATCTATTCTTCACATGGGAAATGAGTCAACATCCCCAATGCATGGACGTGGTTGTGTAGATCTTCAATTTAGTTCTGTAGAGATTGTTTCTTTGTTTATTATTTTGCATGTTTCTAGTATTAGGAAGAACTTGGTTTCTAGCAGTGTTTTGAATAATTGTGGTTATAAACAAGTGATTAAATCTAATAAACTTGTTTTTATCTAAACATGGTGTGTTTATTGGTTTTGGCTATTTTTTAATCAATTGTTCAGGCTTAATATTGATTCAAGTATGAATGTTGATTCTGTCTCGATGACTACCACTAAACTGAATGATTCATCACTATGGTATGCTAGACTAGGCCATGTCCACTTTAAAAGGATGCAAGATATGTCTAAGGATGGGTTAATTCTAGCCTTTGACATGGACACTGATAAATGTCAAACTTGCATGCTAAATAAAATTACTAAGAAACCATTTCAAGATGTAAAACGTGAAGCTAAAGTCTTGGAGCTAATCCATTTTCAAGATGTCTAAGGTTTTGTTATCTTTATTTGTTGCATACTAAGGATGAAGCATTAGATAAGTTTAAAGTATTTAAGACTGAATTTGAATTACAACAAGGAGTCCAAAACAAAAGATTTAGGAATAATAGGGGAGGTGCGTACATGGATACTTTGTACTTTCAGTCTGTTGGAATAATCCATGAAACAACCGCCCCCTATACTCTACAACAAAATGGTATATATCAGAAAGGAAAAATAGAGTACTGAAGAGATGGTTAATTCCATGTTGTCCTATTCAGGACTGAGTCAAGGGCTTTAGGGGGAAGTTATGTTAACAGCTTGCTATTTATTAAATAGGGTTCCCAATAAAAGGAAAAAGATTACCCCTTATGAACTCTGGACTAAAAGGAAACCAAACTTGAACTAACTCAAAGTTTGGGGTTGTAGGGAAGTTGTAAGACTCCTTGATCCAAAGGTGAAAACTTTAGATGAAAGAGGCATTGAATGCATATTTGTTGGATATGTTGAGCATTCCAAGGCTTATAGGTTCTATGTTATTGAATATAATGATTCAGTTTCAATAAACTTAAATTGAATCAAAGGATGCCAACTTTGATGAGACTAGGTTCTCATCAGTCCCTAGACCAAGCCTTAGAACTCCTACTGGAGCTGAGGACATTGGTGCTTCAGTGGAACCTGAAAGGGTCACTGATGAGGTTGTGGTACAGAAACCTAAGCCTGAGCTTAGAAGAAGCACAAGGTATATCACTCCAAAGGATTTTGAGCCTGAGTTTCAACTATATTTAGTTGAAGGGACAAGAGAAGAGTTCTCTAATCAATACTCCTATTGCTTTAATGTTGAGGATGATCCCAAAATATTTTATGAAGAAATGAAGTCCCAAGATATTGCTTTCTATAAAGAAGCAAATAATGATGAGATGGACTCCATCATGGGCAACAACACTTGGGTGTTGGTTGATCTACCTCTAGATTGCAATCCATTTGGATGCAAATGGATCTTCAAAAGAAAGATGAAGGTAGATGGAACTATTGAAAAGTTCAACGCAAGGTTAGTCATTCAAGGCTTTAGACAAAAGTCAGGGATAGTGTACTTTGATACGTATGCTCCTGTAGCACGCATAAGTACCATAAGAATGTTGATTGCCTTGACAGGTATTCACAATCTTATTATTTATCAGATGGATGTGAAGAAAACATTCTTGAATGGTGATTTGGATGAGGAGGTTTATATGAACCAACCTCAAGGTTTCATCATTCTTGGTCATGAAGATAAGGTATGTAAAATGATTAAAGTCCTTATATGGACTAAAGAAGTCACCTAAACAATGAAATCAGAATTTTGATGAAGTGGTTTTGTCTAATGGTTATTTACTTAACCAAGCTGACAAATGTGTATATGGAAATTTGATGAATCTGGTAAAGGATTCATCATTTGTCTATATGTTGATGACATGTTAATCTTTGGTACTGATCAAGTTCAGGTTGACTTGACAGAATTTTTTCTATCATCTAACTTCTCCATGAAAGACATGGGGGAGGCTGATGTTATTCTTGGCATAAAGATTAAACATAAAAGTGATGGTATTGTAATTTCTCAGTCTCATTATATTGAGAAGTTCCTGAAGAAATTCAATCACTTTGATTGTACTCTAGTGAGTACACCTATGGATACAAGTGAGAAACTAATGCCTAACAATGGTCAAGCTGTCTCCCAACTTGAGTATTCTAGGGTGATTGGTTGCTTGATGTATGCCATGACTAGTACAAGGCCTGATATAGCATTTGCAGTGGGTAAACAAAGTAGATACACTAGTAATCCTAGTACTCATCATTGGCAAGCTATTTAGAGGGTACTGAAGTATTTGAAAGGGACTATGGATTATAGTCTTTCTTATACTAGATATCCTTTAGTGTTGGAAGGATACACTAATACAAGTTGGATCAGGAATACTGATGATAATTTATCCACAAGTGGTTGGGTATCCCTTCTTGGTGGTGGTGTAATTTCTTGGGCATCCAAGAAGCAAACTTGCATTACTAGTTCAACAATGGAGTCTGAGTTTATGGCTCTAGGAGCTGCTAGTAAAGAGGCTGAATGGTTGAGAAACTTACTTCTTGAGATTCCATTGTGGGTCAAACCAATGGCACCCATATCTATACGTTGTGATAGTGCAACTACATTAGCTAAGGGTTATAGCTAACTGTACAATGGTAAGTCTAGACACTTAGGTGTCAAACATAACATGATTCATGAGCTCATCATGAATGAGGTGATTTCAATAGAGTTTGTGAGGTCTCAAAAAATTTAGGTGATCACTTGACGAAGGGATTGGCTAGAGACTTGGTTATAAAGTCTGCTAAAGGGATGGGTTTAAAGTCCAAACTAGTCACTGAATGCTAGGATACCCAACTCCCTCCTAAGGAAACTTGGGATTTGAGTTCAATATGGAAAGCTGAACATTCAGGGACTAAAACACATGTTTTACATATCATCCCAAGGATGTGCTTGTAGCTGTTGAAAGGAGTATGAAGTTATAAACTTCTTAATGGTTAGTTTCTTTGAAAAAGTGCTTAAGTAGGAGCATGAACTAAAGAGGAACCAACTATGTAAATGTTGAGGTTTCGCTACCTCAAGGAGCATGGACTTTGGCTCTTACAACATTTATGAATTGGATATGGACACATGGCTTGTATGATGTCAAAAGCGTTTTAATTGTTTGAAAACTTGTGTGTATTTTATCTTCAAATATTCATAGTAGTTGAAAGGTTCAATTCTTAGAACACCCTGATTCTCAAATATTTGAAGTGATGTACTATAATGGAAATTCAGTCCTTAGGACATTTTCGTTTATGCACTTGTTTTGTTAAAGTTTATTTTCATTCAAAAGGAATTGTACTAAATTAGAGAGGATTATTGGGAATTTAGTGCAATTGTGGGATATGGTCAGACTTGTAAATGAGTTTGGAGGTATGGAGTGTACACCCATTAAGTCCCTGACCTCCCTGGACTCAATATAGTGGTTTGCTTTTGCCTGTCAAAGGCTAGAATTTGGCTTGTCAACGGATAGAATTTTGCCTGTCAGCGGCTAGGTTTTGGCTTGTCAGGGGCTAGATTTTGCCTGTCAGTGGCTAGCTTACCCATCAGTGGGTAGACTTTCCATCAGCGGGTGGGTTATCTTTGTAACCTCTTTGACCGTTTCAAAAGAGGTTTAAGATTGACTCAATGGCCATGATTATGGTCATGTAACCACTATGTAATCATGTGGGAAATAATGAAATTAATTGACTGATTAATACTCATTATTCCTTTGACTGAGAGTTACATTCTTAGGAATGGTATTACTATAAATAGTAATCATACTTGTATGAAGAGATATACGAAATACAAAAACATAAGAACTTAAGCGCGTAGGGTTCTTGATTTGTGCCTAAAACAAGAACAAACACCTGGTTTAATCCCAAGGAGGTATTCGTGTTAACCAAGGCATAGAGTCGAATAATCTTCTTTGGAAAGTGATTACACGAATTTAAGTGATATCCGGTAACCATTCATTGGTACGTAGTTAGGCTGTTGATTGTCTTTGTTAGAACCTATGTAATAGGTGGTTTGTAATAGGTGAACTAGGAGGTATGTAGTTCCTCCTGGTCCTAGTAGTAGTAGGAGCAGCATGTGCTCCTAGTCTGGTAGAAAGTCAAACATTATTATTTGTAGTAGTTTGTTAGGATATGCATGAGATATCTTAGGAAAGGATGTGCATATCAACTGTTACACGTTTTGTGTTTAAGGTAGTTTAGGGTTTACTTGTATTATAAAAAGAACCTATTGGCAGAAGGGTTAGATACACCTTTCACCAGTTCTATTTCATATCAATAATAGTAGAAATCCTTAGAATGGATCAAGTTATTTATTTAGTTAAACTATTTCTTCTTGTTCTTGGTGTTTGTATTCCGCACAAATACTTTGTGTTCATTCGAGTCTCTCTGTGAATAGACTTGTGATTACAAAAGTCGTTCACCATCCTTAGCAGGCTATGATATCTACAACTAAAGGACCCAACAAGTGGTATCAGAGCCTGGGAGAGTCTCTGTACAAGAAGAACCATTTTTCTTTCTAAATTATTTTTTTACACTCACTGAATCATGTCTGCTTCTAGTTTAACTAAAACAGGACAAACAAGCACCAATACAACACAACAAACACAGCAAATTGTTGCTACTGTCTCCAACACAAATGGGAAATTCCCACATTGAAGAAAGAAGAGTATGAAAGCTGGGCCATGAAGATAGAGTGCTGGATCTAGACATCAAGTGGCACCTACCCTCTCAATTTTGAATGTTGTCCAGAAAATCTTTAAGTATATTAAGGCACAACCCAAGCTAGGCTTATGGTATCCAAGGGAATCCACTTTTGTTCTTGAAGCCTATAGTGATTAATAAGTGTGAAAACACTTATCCTTTTACCACTTATTTCCTATAATAACCAGACCAAAACGTGTGATTTATGTCGTAAAAGTCGGAATTATGCGTGGTGTGTGTTTTTTTTGTGTTTTAGGACCAAAATATGAAAAAGGAAGAAAACACGGGTTTTCACGGGCTTTTATCGAAGAAAACGGGAAAAGACGAAGTCAAAAGATCAAGAGTGCAAAAAGAACGGAAGTCCAAGGCCTATTCTAAAGATTTATCAAAGAAAAAGTCTAAAGGCGGAAGTTTAACGAAGTCGAAGAACTTAAGTCTTATAGAAGAAGAAAATTAAAAGACAAATTCAAATCTCGAGACGACAAAGACAAAGAATTAAAGTCGAGTCGAGAAAACGTGAAGAAAGCAAGAAAGAAGATGCAACACATGCACTCCTTCCACCTTCCCTATAAATACCCTCCTAATAGTCATTAGGAGGGTGGTTAGATAGTTTTAGTTAGTTTTCACTTTTTCATTTTCTTTCTAGTTTTAGAGAGAGAAAGTCTTAAACTTTCTCTCACTAAACTTCATTTTTTTCTCTTAATCTTTCAAGATTAAACACTTTGTATTGCTTATTTTCATTAATCAAGTTCCATTTTAAGCTTTTAATCCTTAATCTCATTCTACTCTTCTTTGATTTTAGATTGATTTTGGTGCGATTATCATATGATCCGTGTTGTTCTAAATGATTTCGTGCTTAAAAAGTTAATCTTTTGATCATTTCATAAGTTTTCATTTGATTAAGCTTTAAGACTTTTGTGCTTATTGGCTTATTTTTATGATTAGCTTATTTATTTATAAAAGTTTTCCTTAAAAAGTTTATGTTTTTATCGTTTGATCCAAAAAGTTGCTTATTTTGAGGTTAGATAAGTTGACAAAAGTGCTTATTTGATTTCGTTTAAGTTGATTCGTTCTAGTTTTGGGAATAAGCTCTCCATTATAGCTTATTTCTTGCTTTTTAACCGAATCCCATAAAAATCGGAAAGGGATTAAAACCCCTTTCCGATCGAGACTTTCCGATCAGCCCACCCCTCTTTCCGATTGAGTCCAATCGGAAAAGGGTTTGTAGATTCCGACAGTGGCCAACTTTAATATTCCGATTGGTAGCCTTTATTTAGTATTCCGACGGTAGCCTTTGTAACATTCCGATTGCCCCTTTCCTTGTTATTCCGATTGGGCAGCTTGGTTGTATTCCGATTGAGTAAGAATTGTGAACATTCCGATTGGATTCGGTTGCTGGTTATTCCGATCAGTACACTCCCAGATTCCGATTGTGTGCATTTTTCCATATTCCGACCACCAGATCGGAATACATTCCGATCTGGGTTTCTTTTAGCTTATTCCAATCGAGTTGTTTTGGTGTAGTCCGATCTTACTTTCTTTTAGTACTTTTTAACTAAGTTCTTATTTTTAGAGAGTTTTCCAAGTGTTAGTTTTATTTAGTGCGCAAATGTTTTTCCATTATTTCTTTTAAGTTTACAAGCATTTATTTTTAATTGTCATTTTAATATTAATCTTTATTCTTCCATTTTACTCAACGACACTTTAATTACTTGCTAATAGTTTAAAATTAGTCAAACAAACCAAACCATTCTCTTGATTCACCAAAAGACGATTGAGTCGCACTTAAGACCGGTTCTCAATTCGAAAAGGTCGGTTTAACGAACTTTCATACGAGGTGTAAAAACCAAGTATTAGTGATAGTGACTATGTAGGTGCTAATAATGATAGAAGGTCAACTACTGGTGGCTGGCAGTTTTTGGGTCACAGGCTTATTTCATGGCAATGTAAAAAACAGACCATAGTTACTACTTCCTCAACAGAAGCTGAATATGTTGCTGTTGCTAGTTGTTGTGGACAAGTCTTGTGGATACAAAATCAAATGTTAGACTATGGGTTCAACTTTATCAACACCAAAATCTTCATTGACAATCAAAGAACTATCTGCATTGTGAAGAATCCTGTTTTTTTTATCAAAGAACCAAGCATATAGAGATCAGGCACCATTTTATACGGGATGCAAATGAAAAGAAGCTGATACAGGTTCTTAAGGTACACACGGATGATAATGTTGCTGATTTGTTGACTAAAGCATTTGATGGACCAAGGTTTAACTACCTGGTGGTTCACATTGGTATGGTCAATTCTTAAGGTCTAGGATTGAAGGGAGGCAAAGCATAAGGGGAGGCTTGTTGTACATGTATACTTGTACATACTTACTTCTAGTATCTTCTTTCGTCATTTTACATGGGTTTTTGTTGTGTGTGCTACTTCTGGTGGAAGATTTTTGTTACTCCTAGTGGCTCTCACGTGCTCCTAGTGGGTCAATAGTCCTCCTTATCATATTGTGTTTGGCTCTTAGTGATTCTTGGGGTCACTGTTCATTATAGTTGACTTTTGTTGACCACTCACTGCTACCAGTGTTGACTTCTTGACAGTTTGACTTTTAGTCAGCATAAGTTACTTCTGGTCCATCCGTTTATCTATTATTTTGGTAACTAGAACAGGATATTAATGGATTAGCAGGTAAGTGGTTACTCCCATTAATGTCTTATTTTAGAAAGGGCAACCCCCTTAATTAGGGGTCAATGAATAGTTTCTCTTAGTATTATTTATGGTCAATGGGATCATTTGACTCAATTATTAGACCTAAACACACACACATACGCTCCTACCCTTCATACTCAACTATCCTCATCCATTTTCTTACCAAGCTTCATTGATCATCAACGGCTGGATTACTATACAAGTCTGATCACAACAAGGTGGCCTACCTTGGCGAGGGCCTAAAGAGAGAGGATTTTGCGGACATCTTGGAGTTCATTAAGGCTTCTCATATCAGGTATTCTCTTACTATATGCCCTACTGTTTATAACTCAGTCATACGATAGTTTTGGGCCACTGCTGATACTCAAGAGGTATTGGGTCACCCATTGGAGATTCATGCCACAATTGATGGTCGTCCATCTGTGGTGACTGAAGCTTCCATTAGGTCTGCCCTGCATCTTCAAGATGCTGATGGCATTATTTCCTTCTCTAATGAGGAAGTCTTAGATGGGATGGCTGCTATTGGGTATAACCATGAGGGGAAATTTATTTTTCATAAAAATCGCTTTTCACCCCAATGGAAGCTCCTTATTCACTTCTTGATTCATTGTTTGAGTCCCCAAGCTGGGAGTTGGGATGCATTTCCCATCTCCCTTGCTACTGGTTTGATTTGCTTGGCCCAAGGACGTAGATTCAACTTCTCTTATTATATTCTGGATGGTATGGTAGGGAATCTTGGTGGTCTCAAAAAGAAATTTTATATATACCCTAGATTTTTACAGAAGATACTCACGTGTGTTCCTAGAAATAGAAAAGAATATGTGCCAGTTAGACTCATTCCTAAGGTGTATGCTAACATGAAGCTTGCTTATCTTGGTCCTGACCTTCCTCTCACTCTTGTTATGTTGGGCATTGCCCAAGGGGATCCCAATGAGGTTCATCCAACTGCGCAAGCCGAGGAGGAACCTCAATTGGTTAATGATCCCATAGAGGAGAAGGATCTTACCGCTAGGGAACCCATGTGATTGTTGAGGATCCTGCTTCAAAGGTGGTAGTTGAGATGCCTTCGTTCTTGAAGGCTACCTCTTTTGTTGTCCCTAATGTCTTACCATTTATGGATACTCCTCCTCCTAGTGCTATCCACCCATCTCATGTGGAGCCATCTAGCTCTTATGTGCCACATACTCATGCTCCCAATGTTGACCAATCCTTTGATTATGTTCCCAATGATGCATCCCCTACACCAAGTTCTCTTGGTGGGGACACTAAGGAACCTATTACTCTCACATCTCTACTTGCTTTGGTGCACATGTACTATGCAAAGATCCAATCATTAGAAGAAGATCTCAACAAGCACCACCAGTTGACTAGGGACTTTGTGATCCCTTTGGCTGCTCGAGTAAAGACTTTGGAGAAACTTTTGAGACGTCAAAACAAGAAGTTGGTGGTGACTGATTTTGATGATGAAGAAGAGGATGGTATAATTGTTCTAGCTAAAGCCGCTTTTGCAGCCAAGCCTAGTGAGGACATACCTGCTCCTCCTAGTGCTTCAAGCATTCCCACATCTGCTGCTGGCCCTATGACAATGACTGCAACTCCTGGTCCTTCTACTACAACTCCTGGTCCTTCTACTACTGATAAAGGGAAAGCCCCCATGACTGATGCTCCATCTCCTCCTAGAAAGTGCACCCACAGACATCTTGAGGAAGAAAGATTGGGTAAGGAGGCTGCAAGGAGATTGCATGAAGAACAGGAGCAAGAGGCTGCGGCTGCGGCTGAGGTTGCGGCTAAGGCTGAGGCTACAGCTGGCGGTGAAGCTCTTTGGAAGCAACGACCTGAACAAATGAGGCATAATGCCATGTTTTCGGATAACAAAGATTGGATGGATGTGGTCACCATTCTTACCTCCAATGTCTCTTAATTCTCGGACATTTTGGGTGAGGGGGTGAATCAAGAAAATTGTGCTCGCAAGGTTGTTTCTTTAGTTCAAAGGCAAAGGGAAGAGTTGGCTGCTCAACTTGGTGAAATTCGCCGTAACAGGCCACTTTCCTATGCTGAACAGAAGAAAATCATGCAACAATATGGTAAGAATCAATCCGGAGCTTATTTAACTTATGGTGCCTATGAAGAGGGTTAAGCAGTTGTCTGATGATGAACTTAAGATTTTGTACAACAAAATGATTCAGCTAAAGCAAAAGGATGTGCGTATGCCTGCTAATGCAACATATCAACCACCAGCTGCACCTACTCCTACTGCTACTACACCAACTCCTAAGGTTGCCCCATCACCTCTCTCCGGTACACATGATGTGGGTACTTCTGATGTTCCAACTACTCCCTTTCTACATGTTTTTGCATCTACTATATCTGTTGTTGAAACTACTACTACACCAGTTGTTGATCCTACCACTCCACTAATTCCTGCACCAACCCCTACACCAAATGTTGATGAAGCTGCTATTACCACCATGATTGTTGATCTTACTACTCAGGATGATGCTCAAGCCTCTCCGTCTGCTGCTACTACTATACCTGGTGATACTACCACCATGGCCAAGGTTAAGGAGGAACCATATCCTTCTACAACTAAGCCTCGCATGTCTATTCGCAAGAAGAAGGCTCGTCGTGTCAAGGTTGTTCCTTGGAAAAATAAGGATCCCACAAATTTGATTGATGCCGCTTCTGATAGCGATGACGATATCCCTCTTGGATGTGGACACATTGTGCACTAGAAATTCAACCATCCCCTATTATTGTTGGCCCTTTTACATATATGATCCGGACAAGTGATTACCACCATAAATATTTCTCTGGTCTGTAAAGTATCTTATATTGGGTGGATCGTTAGGATCTTATGGTTCTTTATGGGTTGGTTGATGTTGTTGTCCCTGCGACCCCTGCTACATGGCCTGGTATGGTCCTTTGGGGAGACTTGAAGATTATGTTGGATTGTCCTCGTGGTACTCCTAGTGTTGGGGTATGGCAGGATCAACCCTAATGGGTCATCACTAGGTGGAATTTGTATGCCATTTGTGCTGTGCATGTGTTGGAGTTGGAGTCTAGCGCCAGAGTGTTCATGCTTGTGGATAAGGAGTATCCTATTAACATTTCTACTATGGAAGCTATGCTGGAGTGTCACCTGCTGGTGTCCAATGCTCCTTCTGGTAATGAGTCTGCTATTGCCACCACATTGGTTGAATCGATTCAGGCACGACTTCTTGCAGACAAGGTTGCAGCTTCTGGTTAGTGAATCTGGTATGCTTGTTCTATACTTTTGATATCTTTTGCATTCTTTTCACCAATGTGTATAGTTATTGGTGACTAACAAACTCATTCATCTATTTAAAAAAACAAACAAACAAAAACATGTAAATAATATAATATCTGCTTATACTTTTCCCTTATGAAATCTTTTCACGCTTGGGCTGTTTTGGAATGTACTTCTGGTGTTGGAATATTTCCACACAACAAATGGTGTTCAACTCACCATGTCTCACAGACAAGAAAGAGTTGATTCACCATGAGGGTATGACTCTGGTGTGATTATCAAATCCGTTGATGGTTGCCAATTTACCCAAAATTGGATGGTCTTCACTCGCCTTGGTCCTAGACTGAAGAGTGGCTAGTCCAAGGGGGTACGGCTCTTGGTAAATACATACATCAAATCCGTTGATAGCTGGAATGGCTTGCTCAAAGCCATAGGGTTTTCAGCTCACTGACGCTTTGCTTTATTGCTAAGAGTTGTCTAGTCCAGGAGGGTACGACTTCTGGTAAAGACTTTAATCAAATCCCTTGACGACTGTAATGGTTTTCCCAAAATCATCAGGGTACTCCCACTCACCATTGATTTACGTTCTAAGAGTTAGGTTGGGTTCTGGTCTCCCAGGGTGATGCTTGATTCCACCAAAAAGACTAGCTAGCCCAAGAGCGAGCAGCTACTTGGTAAAGGCTTATCAAATCTGCTCATGTTGCTGTGAAGATTCAACAAGTGCATATATATTCCAAGATTTCAAGAAGCTTCCCAGAGTTCTTAGTAGCAACAAGGTTTATGTTTTGGTTGATGATGGTTCTACTGCTGCTATGGGTGTGATGTTTCAATTCTTAATTTGTTTCTGCAAGATCTACCAAGAAACTTGAACTCAACCAGTCAAATTCATGTTTAGGGGAGGATTTTTAGGACCTATGCAATAGGTGAACTAGGAGGTATGTAGTTCCTCCTGGTCCTAGTAGTAGTAGGAGCAACACGTGCTCCTAGTCTGGTAGAAAGTCAAAGATTATTATTTGTAGTAGTTTGTTAGGATATGCATGAGATATCTTAGGAAAGGATGTGCATATCAACTGTTACACGTTTTGTGTTTAATGTAGTTTAGGGTTTCCTTGTAGTATAAAAGGAACCTATTCGCAGAAGGGTACACCTTTCACCAGTTTTATTTCATATCAATAATAGTAGAAATCCTTAGAAAGTATCAAGTTATTTATTTAGTTAAACTTTTTCTTCTTGTTCTTAGTGTTTGTATTCCGCACAAGTACTTTGTGTTCATTAGAGTCTCTTTGTGAATAGACTTGTGATTACAGAAGTCGTTCACCATCCTTAACTGGCTAAAAGATCTACAACAAAAGGACCTAAAAATTTTTACCCTGTTGGAACGAAGTAAATCCCAACATCATTTCAAGTTTATACCATTTGGGTAGGGTTGAAGGGCATGTCAAGGAATGTCCATGGTCACACGTGAAAGAGGCATCGTTTAGCAAGGTTACGCGTGAGATACTTAAAATGAATATGAATATAAGCGATACTTACTGATTTCAAAAAATCGAGTTCATTCGTTAAACTATCCACCGGTATATAGATCGAATCTTGGATTGCGGATTGTTGTGAGAAACCCTTTATTATGTTATTTGTGTAGAATTGAAACTGGCTATCGAATACATTTTGAGGTAATTTTTATGACATTTAATTTAGAAAACTGATAGAGAGACCTAATTCATATTTTTAAAAAGAGGCCGAATTAAGTATAAAATTAAGACTAGTGGTCGAATGAAAGGCTGAGATGAGGAAAGCGAAAATATGAAATACCAAGCCCCATGCATTTCACCAATAACAAATCAACAGGTAAGCTTAGTTCTATATTTAGGCTTTCTTATTAAGTCAATATATCAACAAGCAGCGTATAGCATAATTTACCACGTAGTTATGATTTTAGGACTATATTTTAGCCTTCTCATTATGATTTTAAATTAGGCGTGATGGAAAATAATGTCATGGATTAGAGTTAAATTTTGATTGGTAACTGCTTTGCTCTTCATAAGCAAGAAGCATATAGAAGAATTTACCACGTAGTTATGATTTTATAAAGATATCACAACTGGATCACGCGTCTTTGTTTTTAAAGTATTAGACCGTTTTCTATTTTATATAGAGGGGGTGTTTGAAATTGATTATTGAAAACAAATTATTCATTTATAAAATGAATAATCAAATACTCCCTCCGTCCCAATTTATTAGTCCACTATGAATTTTAAAGTTTTTTTTCATTCAACTTTGACTTTAAATTAATATTGTTGCGTTATATAATATTTGATGCAAAATATATGTATTGATTGGGTTTTAGATGTATTTTCATTTGGTACTAGCACGGTACCCGCGCGTTGAGCGGCAGGTACCTTATAATTAAAGTTCAAGCACAAACAAAATAAAAATACTGAACCGATTAGCTTGAAGAAAACAAAAAAAAAATAGTTCACTTCCACTGTGTTTAATTTTCGGATACCTTTTATTAGTTAGTCGAACCGGAGGCGACTTCAGTTTTCGGATGACTCCGTTGGTCCGATCTAAAACCATCAACTTGGCATATAAATTTTACGAAAATTTATGTGTTTTATTAGTTTGTACTATATGAATTGTAACATATATATATATTTATTTTAAAATGTTTTAAAAATAACATTAATGGGTGTATTTAATTTGTTTGTACTTGTACATTATGTTTTATTATATGTATTAATTATATTTTAAATTTAAAAGACATTTAACGAATGAATAGTTTATAAAATAAGCTTCATATGTTGTATTACTTAAAGTTAAGTTTTGTGCATTTTACAATTGTACTATAAATTTTAAGAGTTGTACTTCTTAATATTAAATGAGGAGAGAGATATCAATCTCTTTTATATGTAGTATAGATAATTTTCATCAAGTATTACATAACATAAAAATAATAATTTAAGGTCAAAGTTTAGTAAAAAAGATTTTAAAAGTCAATAGTAGACTAATAAATTGGGACGAAGGGAGTAATGATCATTGTGAAAACGTCATTCTAGAAAATAGTGTTTGGATTTGATTTTGTTGTTTGAAATCACAATAATCAGATAATCAATTTTTTTAGTGTTTGACAAATTTGATTATTTGATAAGTAAAATAACTAAAATAAACTCATTTTAGTTTTTCTCCATTTTGAAAATGAAATAAGTAGTTCCTCAATTACTTTTTCAAAACTCCATTTTGAAACATTCTAAAAGAACATACTCACTTTTTTTCTTTTATTATCAAAACATTAATTTTAGCTTATCTTTATTTTGAAAATAAAATAAGTAGATAATCTAATTCTAAACGCAATCCCAAACACCCTCATAGTATTGTTTTTATCTAAATTATTGTTTTTTACTGTATATATATTGTTTAAATAATTTATTTTTTAATAAATTAGTTTAACTTTTTTTACTTTATTAATGATTGTTTAAATAATATATTTGTTTTAAAAAATCATTTTAAATTTGTTTGAAGTTTAAACCTTTAAAATTTACACATGCTTGTTTTTTAGAGATTACAAGGTGGGCACTCCCGCGCTTCGCTGCGGGGGGCCTTTTTTTATCTTTCGGTAGCTGGTTTTAGCGTTGCGTTAACGGGAGGAAGCAAGCGTGCGTAGTTCGTATGCAGAAAGCAGAAAGGTCATTGTTCAAAAGGTAGTCATTATTCTAAGAACATAGATTTTTGATACATACAAACGCACGTGCTGATTATACAAAATGTTTTTAACAGCTGCAACATTCGCTTTGAGAATTGTACAAAAGGGTTGACCGGTGTGTGTGCTTGCACTCTCCTGCTTCTACCTAGCTTATGTTGCAAAAAAATTTATGATTTCCAAAACGCGTGATAGATACTTTCTGCAGACTTGTTTTGCATTGTTCTTTCTAGGTCTTCTTTTTTTCATGCTGTTCGGTAGGGAAAATGTTTCTTTTGACGCCTTTTGTGGACGTTTCGGTATCCGACTGGCCTGTATAATTTACGGACTTACAGAAGCTATTTTGGCAAACGAGATAAACATGAAACTATAATAACATTTTTAGGTGATTAATGGTAGCGTTTAATCGTTACATTTTATCTTTAGGTTAATTATTGTGACCTGTTGTGGTATGAAAGAGGTGGATGGGTTGTTTAGAAGATAAGGGACAGAATCCTAAAAACAGTATCAAAGAAAAAGAAATGGGCTAATAAGAAGCTACACTGCATTTAGTGATAAAAAGTTATTTCAATGTCAAATTATTTCTCTTTGTGGAAACAAACTTCTAAATTGTTGTCTTTTGCTTTTCTCATATTTTACGTTTATGCCATATTTTGAATTTGTTAAGTTTAGCATCTCTTCGATCCTATATTTTAGTGATAAAGTTCTAACTATTTTTCTGAAAAACTCACATACGATCTTATGTTCCATTTAGATTGAGAAGTTATATTATTTAGTGATAAAGTTCGAACAATTTATAAGTTTCGAGCAAATAAAGAAACGTGAGTGAAAAACAAAACCACGCTCTTACTAACAAAAATAAAGTAGCAGAATGGTACTTCTTTAGTCATTTTTTATCTGCTGGATTGTGGTTGAGCTGTTGCAGCCTTCTCTAAATGATCAGTTTCTACCTGCATCAAAGAAAAAACAAACTACTCTATAAGTAAAAGAATATACTAATATAAACATGGTCATAGAAAATTATCTGCCAAAAAATTAAAGAGAATAGAAGAAAATCAATGATGGTATGGTCGCACTTTCAGAAAACAAAGGTTGATTTGCCAAAGCATAGTGCACAAAGCTTATAATTCGTACAAACCCGTAGAAAGCTTAGAATTTGTACAAACCCGCACGACGTTCATCGAAAACCATTTTATCTATTCTTTTCAAATCGCGTTTGTCAAACTCGTTCGCCTTCTTGTGCTGCAAATATCATCATTGTAAACACACTCAGTTTGAAAACTATTTTTGAAATTGTATTGTGCCGGGAGAAAAGATAGATTTTCTCATATTACACTTGAAAAAAATACCCACATTATCACCAAACGCTACAGGCGTGTACATATCTCTACAAATGAGCCCCGGGTCACATTCACCCTGAAACAACCATAAGAAAGAAATTATTCATTAGTGTGAAGTAAAAAGATAACCAATCTTATCTAATCTCGCTAATGCAAGCAGATAAAACAATTCTAAAACTAAGCAAAACTATAAGTATCATCATCATACTGCATAAGAAATAAAAAAAGAGGATGCTCACTTTCCGATTAAAAAACAAAAAACCTTTTTACTCTTCAGTTCTCTGTCATCTAGCTAATAATGTTTCCTAGAACGAAAGAACAACACATGTATTCCAACTAATCAATAAACATCGAAACCAAAACACCTAATAAAAAAATACCCATCTCAACTACAAAGAAAAAATATCTACGAAAAAATCAAAGTCATACCAAAAAAAAATTAAAATATCTTAACGCGAAAATGGAGTTTTAAAGTAACTAAACCCGATCCATCAGATCCATATGAAGTTAATAAAAATTGGAAAAAAATAACCCATAAACTCTGCCTATTTCTACTAAAAAGCATGTAACAATCGGTATTCTTGTAGTAAAATCAAAGCCAAAAGTCTAATTTAATTTTGGTTCGTGTGTGCAGGAATGATCTAAAAAATGGTGATAAGGTGAAATAAACAATGGGGCACCGTTTTTTACCCATAAATATTTGACGTGGGTAAATCTTATGCTAACACTTGTGTGAGGGTTTCATGATACGTGTCAAGAAATCTTTCCCGCCAAAAGAAATAAAATAATAGTTTACTGTAGTAAATTACGACAAACAGTATATAAGTTATAATATACGAAAATGAACGAAAATTGTTATATATTTTACGTTATCAAAAAAGCAGTGGTTAACATTGTTGATGCAAAAGTTGGTTGATCCTTGCTAGACCCGAATTAGGCTTAATTCGGGTTGGCTGGGCTCCGGCTCCTGCACCAAGTGAATCGTCTGGTTGGGATCCTGCACACTAAACAACACGCGTTAAGCTTACCGTGGGAAGGTTTCCCACGATTAGACTCCGGCGTGAGAGTAAGTAATCGATTTAGGGTTATATGTGAGTTTAGAGTGAGTTGTGATACCTTTGTGGAACCCTTGGGGGTTCCTTTTATAGGCAGTGAAACCCTAGTGGGCTTTCACTGATCCTTCGGCCCCAAGGAAGAGATAAGCACCAGAATTAGAATGATTGTTATCTTCTAATTCTGGTAGTGAATATCCTCTCCTTATTGGGGTAAAGATATTCCTAGACAGAATATCATTCTGTCTAACCCTATGTCGGCCGTGTCGGGCGTACTGGGCCGTGGGCCGCACATATGTGTGCGGTTACTGTTCATTCAAGCCCATAAGCCTGACTGACATTATCCCACCCATCTGTGATGGGCCGGATACGGGTAGTACCCTTGGGCCGGGTCCATGACCCGGCTGGGGACTATACGTCATCATGTCCCCCCAGTCTAGTTGTTACAACCGTAGGTGGAACCTCTAGACTACAAAGATGCTCCCGGACGTACCAAGGAAACCATAGCAAAGGACTATTTTGTTCAAGAATTTATGTTGGCCGCTCGTGGCAACCTGGATTAAGAAGTTATCTTATCACTACTTCATCCATACATAGTAGCCGAGACAAATTAAATATACCATTAAATGTCAATTCTTACGTAAGAGCCGCATAACCCGACATGAACAACTGTTCATCTGACTTGTTTGACTGACAAAAGTGCAGACAGTCAGAACATTGAGCAGTGCAAACGTGTGGGTCAGATATGACCCGTGGGTCCCATCTGACGTTTCACTTGCCACTTGCCCCCTAGCCACACGATTAAAACTAGTGGCCGACACGTGTCACACATCCAACAGACTGTGACCCTCGAGGCAACCCTATAAATAAGCCACCCCTACGACTGTGTGAAACACATAGTTCATAACCTCCATTTCTACCATTAAAGCTTTCTCTCTTAGCTTGAACCAAGTACGCACGGATCCCTTCACACGCAGGTTAGAATACCACGTCCTTACACTCTTTTTTAGTAATGGCTCATAGAAACAGCCCCACCATCGGATCCGTGCTAAATGTCATGACCCAAGACCAATTAAATCATTTTTGTACAACTTACTTCATCCCTACCAACCTACACCCCTCACTTCCTGGCGCCGGAGACCTCATAACTGAGGCTCCAGCGGGTAAGATAGGCCTTTATACTCGCTTGTTTGACGCGGCTAATTACCGCATCCCTTTCACCCACTTTCTCGTAGATCTGCTAGGATATTATAATGTACACATTAGTCAGCTCCACTGTATAGGTGCCTGTAAGATTAGCCAATTCGAGATTCTTTGCCGTGCTAGGAGAATCCCCCCAACCGTAGAGTTATTTAGGTTGTTTTATACCCCCAACTTAGTGAACGGTTGGGTATCTTTCAAGAAACGAGCCTTCAACAGTCCACAATCACACAACAAACAAATGGATTCACTGAAAAATTGGTATGATCATTACTTTTTCATTGACGCAGTGGTATGGCCGGGTGATTATGTCATTAGAACCAGATTCCCGCACGACCCCAAGCCGCACGCCAGTACATACAATCCTCGTCACTCTCAAGATTTAGATCTAAATAGGACTGGATTCCACAGAAACCTACCCGAATCATTCCTATGCTTGCTAGGAATTAGCCGCAATTACTTTGGTCCTTCCAATAGATATCCCGTTTTTTGGAGAAGGCAGGGCGAAGGTAGGCTAATCATCCGTACTCCAAGAAGAATGTATACATGTGTTTGCATAATAACTAACATTTATTGTTTTTTTTTTGGACAGAAATGAACTTTTTTGGACTGTTGCGCCAGGGCGATCCAAGGCTTGTACCGGAAGGTCTCCGTCCTCTTCGTGAAAATGAACAGCCCCTTCTCGAGCACACCCGACCAGTGACGGTTGCCTTGGAAGCCATGCCTGATCCCCATTCTGACGAGGAACATGGAGACAACGGCGATGGTAACAACCAGATGAACCAAGGAGGGGCCGGGCCCTCCTCACCACATAGAGAACAACAGGGAGACAATATTGAACAAACCGACTCCAGCATTCGCCGACTGATGGGCGATGATGATGATGAAGTGCAACAACATGTCAACTTGGACGAAGAGGAGGAAGCCGAAGAGGAGATTGCTGAACTAACAACGCAGCCCATCACCAGGCGTACCCGGAAGAGGGGGAACCGTGCGAGAGGGACTGCCTCGGTCGAGATTGGTGAACACAATGCTCCCGCCAAGAGGCTTCGAGAAGACCACCCCATGTATCAATCTGTTGGGAGTGCCACCCAGGGTTCCGAGGCTAACCGGGCCGCTCATGCCGATCCCGTCACCCAAATTGCCCCAACCGCCTCCGAAGTAGCAGGAAGCAATATGTAAGAAACCATCTCAATATGCAAGAATTTCCGCTTCTCTTTTTTTTTAAAGCCATACTTAAGATATTTCGTAATACTCATGTCGCAGGGACAACCAGGCTGGTGCCGCGCCTCCTTCTGACACCCAAGTGGATAAGGAGAAAGGAAAAGCTGTCGAAGAAAACCCCACGGCCCCCACAAAGTCCGGCCCTGTCTTTGAAGATGGTTCACCCCTGGCTTCCCAAGACTTCCCCACATCCGGCGCTCCCCAACCTTTTAACCCTATATGGACTATTACCACAGCGTCGCAATTGAGGAGTGCTGACAAGTGCCGGGAGTACCTCAATAACTGCATACCACCAAGCTTGGTGCAAGAGGTAAACTCGCTCAGTCATGCGGATTTGGCGGATGAGTATAATGGGACGCTGGTACATCAAATGGCGATGGGAACCTCAATGAGGGTTAGGTTTGAAGCTGCGCTTGGGCATGTTGACTCTCTCAAGAGGAAAGTTGGACGGAGAGAAAAAATGATTGAAGATAATGAAGCCCTGATTGCTGACCTCCAATCCAAGCTAGTGAATGCCGAGGCAACCATCAAAACACAGTCAGCCCGCGCGAGTGAATACGATCAACAAGTAGCCCACCTTGAGTCTCAACTAGATGCTGCAAACACCAAGGTACATATCCGTGCCGCACCACCCATATATACTAAAAAATGAATGTACTAACACGTTTTTCCCTATAGGTAACCACGGCGGAAGCTTCTGCCCACTCTTACTCCAACCAAGTAGATGTTCTGAACCAGAAGCTAGAGGACGCGCACTTGGCCGTCCAAAACATGGAAAAAATGCAGACAGACCTTGCTGAGGAGAGGGCCGTCATCCAAGAGCTGAAAGAGGCAGTTGCCCAAAACGAATTGATGATTGATGCCCTGACCGCTGAGCGTGACAACGTACTATGCCCCCAACTGCTAACAGCCATTGCCGGCCGTAGGTGGATGGTTGGGCATGGAGCACGCCTAGACGTTATGAAGGTGCTAGAGGCCCCATCCTTTGTACAACAGTTTGCCAACCTTGTATCTGATGGTATTGACCACGGACGGCACGAAGGAATGGTTGAGGCTGCTGAACTGATCACGAAAGGTGGGGACATCGCCCGTTATACCTTCTTTAAGCCCGAAGCTGCCAGCAAGATGACTGCCTCCATGGCCGCGATGCAAGATCTACATTACCCATTCCTGGATGAGCTAGAGGCCACCAAAGATGCCCCAAACACTAAAATCATGGAAAAGCTCAGTCCTAGCACGCCTTCCAATGCTTCCTTTCCTCTAACCCTTCCTATATATGAGGACGTAACCAGGGTCGTGCTTGACGAAGAACCCCTAGGTGTGGTGTTGGAAAGAACCGCGGCTCAAGCCCAGAAGCGGGGAGAAAGTGATGAATGGTTGTCGCGTCTGGTCGAAGAACAAGCAGAAATGGGTAGGTTTCTCCCCTCTATTTAGGATGCTCCTTTTTCATGATCAAACACTTGTTTTGTAATCTATGAATATGTATTGTTTCGATTCGTCCGTGCATGTACACGGCTAACAATATTTATGTTTTGTATATAAGTCCGTGAGTAACCACGGCAATTTTGATCTGTTTGGAAACCTGTGTATTTTTACTTGTGTTCGAAATATTGTAGCTCAATACTGCATGATATATCACGTCTTACTCACAAAGAAAATACATACAAGTCTATAATTTACTAGACATGCGACGTGCGTCTTTACTATGCGGAGCACCGTATGGCTATAGCATATGAAACTTACCCCAACGTCTTGTGAGTAAGGTGTCTAGTAAGGATACATGATCCGTGCGGCTGGGGTTGCATCCCTCTTACGCGGCAAGTTGAATTAGTAGGTTCACTTAATCCTCTTACCCCACCTGGAGGCGTATGGTACATGTACGGTATTTTGAGAGAATGCATACGAATGAAACATGGCATATTATAATACAAGTAAAATTCATACGGCTAACAAAGAATCTAACAAAGAAAGGAAAATGATTTGCACGAAACAGGCCGTGGAGCTAGCTAGGCACCACGGCATTTTATTAGAACGTTTACACTTTTGTTTGAATAATGACGACAAGTCCTAAAAAATAAGAGGAAACTTAAACAAACATGAGAAAAACAAACAAAACAAATAACCCGCATGGTTCTTTATCAAAGCCGCTTATAGCGAAGTCCCATGCGGAAGCCGTAGCTTTTAAAGATAGCACCTTTTGAGATTGGAGATGTTCCATGTGCGCTCTAGGTCGCGGCCATCCATGTCACGTAACTTGTACGCACCTCGTCCCAAGGTTTCAGTGACTTCGTACGGTCCTTCCCATTTAGGTCCCAGTTTTCCTGTATTCTCCACTCGACTTGCTTCGTTAGCACGATAGACGTAGTCTCCCGGTCGAAAAGAAACACCTTTGACCTTGGCGTCATAATAAGCCTTCATCTTAGCCTTGGACTTAGCCTCATTGATGGCTGCTATTTCCCTTTTTTCTTCCAACAGATCTAGGTTGATTCGCAGTTGTTCATCGTTTGTGACGACGTTAACCTCCGCCGTGCGGATAGTAGGCATCCCTATTTCTGCTGGTATAACGGCTTCAGTGCCGTAAGCCAATGCAAATGGAGTATCTCCGTTGGCTGTTTTGATCATGGTTCTATGTGCCCATAGCACGTGTGACAACTCATCGACCCATTTGCCCTGTCGTTCATCCAGCCGTGCCTTGATTCCATTCCCCAAGCTCCTATTTGCTCGTTCGACAAGGCCGTTCGTTTGTGGATGCTTAACGGACGCGAAGCGCCGTTTGATGTTCAATGATGCACACCAGTCTTTGAATGGGTTGTCCGTGAACTGCTTGCCGTTGTCCGAGATAATTTCCCCTGGTAGACCGAAACGGCACACGATGTGTTCCCACACAAACTTCTTGACCTGCTTACCCGTGATAGACTTTACTGCCTTGGCTTCTATCCATCGTGTGAAGTAGTCCATTGCAACAATCAAGAATTTAACCCCTCCCGCAACTACAGGAAATGGTCCTGCAATGTCAATTCCCCACTTGTAAAATGGCCACGGGGACGTGATAGGTGTAAGCTCCTGCTGCGGGTGCCGTGGTACTGGCCTATGCACTTGGCAATCATTGCACCTGCGAATCATATCGCGCGCGTCTCTGTGCATAGTGGGCCAATAGTATCCTGTTCGTAAGGCTCGGGCTACCACGGATCGTGGGCCTGCATGCATGCCGCACAACCCTTCGTGTATGTCACTGATAACGTAAGCCGCCTGGCGTGGTCCAACACACCGCAGCCACGGCTGCAAGAAAGAGCGTTTGTAAAGGATGCCTTCCCGGAGTTCGAAATGTTGTGACTTCCTTTTAACGCGCCTTGCTGCTTTTTCCTCGTCTGGAAGGGTTTCATTAGTCAAATAGTTGATGATTGGGGTCATCCACGTAGGTCCCTCCTCTTCAACTATAGCGGTCACTTCCCCTTCCGTGATAGATTTCTCCTTGAGTATTTCCACCAAAACCTGTTTAGACAAGTGGGCGAAGCTCGTGGATGCGATCTTACTGAGAGCGTCCGCTTTCTTGTTCTCGCCCCTTGGCACCTGCTTGATGGAAAACTTACTGAAAGTCGCGATTAACGACTTGACTTTTTCCAAATACCTGACCATGTTGTCCTCCTTCGCCACATACCCACCTAGAATATGGTTCGCGACAAGCCGTGAGTCCACGTAGGCCTCAAGGTTGCGGACCCCCATTCTAGCAGCGATTTTTAAACCCGCAATTAATGCTTCATATTCCGCTTCGTTATTGGTGGCCGTGAACTCGAAACGGAGGGCGTACGTGAATTCCATTCCTTCTGGATTTGTGAGGATGAGGCATGCCCCGGACCCGTCTGTGCATGAGGATCCGTCCGTGAATAGCACCCAAGGTTCCGCTGGGACCTCCTCTAGCTTAATGATTGGTTCTTCCTCATCCGGCTTCTCGATCAGGAAATCTGCCAAGATCTGGCCTTTAACAGCCGTCCTTGGTCTGTAAGATATATTATGCCCTCCCAATAGGATGCTCCACTTCTCTAGTCTCCCTGCCACGTCTGGTCTAGATATAACCTGCTTAATTGGCTGATCCGTGATCACAACAATCGGGTGCGCCTGAAAGTACCGGCGCAGCCGCTTTGTAGCAAATACTAGTGCTAGCACCAATTTTTCCATGGAGGAATAATTCAGCTCCGCCCCTTGCAATGTTCTACTTATAAAGTAGACCGGGGTCTGTATTGTGTCTCTATCCGTCATCAGTACCGCGCTTATTGCGCCATGAGTAGCTGAGAGATACATAACGAGTTCCTCCTTTGGCCGGGGAGCTACCAACATGGGGAGAGATGCGAGATGCTGCTTGAGTTGGCCAAAGGCTTCCTCAGCTTCCTTCGTCCAACGAAAGTCTCCCTTTCTAATACACTTCTTGAGTGTCTTAAATATGGGTAATGACTTCTCTGCGGATTTAGATAGAAATCTATTCAGCCCGGCTAACTTCCCATTCAGGGACTGCACCTCCTTCCGTGTATGCGGGGACGGTAGCCGTATCATCGCGTCCGTCTTCTCTGGACAAGGTTTGATGCCGTTTGGGTCAATCAAATATCCCAGAAACATTCCTTCTGTTGCACCAAACGTACATTTCTTTGGATTTAACTTCATGTTAATCCTTCTCAGCGTGTCGAATGTCTCCTGGACATCCCGGAGAAGTGCCTCCTCCGTGTGGCTTTTTATCACCAAGTCATCAACATATACTTCCAAGTTGCGTCCTATTTGTGATTCGAAAGCTTTATCCACCAACCGCTGATACGTAGCGCCGGCGTTCTTTAATCCGAACGGCATTTTCGTATAGCAATATACGCCCTGGCTTGTGTGGAACGCCGTTTTTTCTTCATCCTCCTCCGCCATCTGGATTTGGTGATACCCTTTATATGCATCCAAGAAGCATTTGAAAGGATATCCACACAAGGACTCTACTTTCCAGTCGATTTCTAGTAGCGGGTAACAGTCCTGTGGGCAGGCCTTGTTCAGATCCGTGAAATCCACGCACATGCGCCAACTTCCGTCATGCTTCTTGACCATGACCGGATTGGATAACCACTCGTGGTAGTATACCTCGCGCATGATGCCTGCGTCCACCAGCTTCCGCACCTCCTCCAGTATAACTTGACTTCGCTCGGGCGCCTGGCCGCGCTTCTTTTGCTTGATGGGTTGGTACCCTTGGCGGATCTGGAGCTTATGCTCTGCTATCGCACGTGGCACACCCGTCATATGTTTTGGCTCCCATGCGAATATGTCCAGGTTTGCATTTAAAAGAGAGCACATGGCCCTTTTGCCGCTATCTGAGAGCGCCCCTCCTATGGATACCTCCTGTTCCGGATAGTCAGGGTGAATGGCCACCTTCCAATTGGGTGGTGGTGATCCATCCTTGGGTGGTACAGGTGGTGCCGGTGTTGTCACAGTGTGACACTCGGATGTTGGCACGACTGTGTTGTAAATAGTAACGATTCCCCCATCAACGGGGAATTTAATCATTCCGTGTGCCGTAGAGGGTACTGCCCGGATAGCCAAAATGCCTGGTCTGCCTATGATTCCATTATAAGGAGAGTGTGAACGTATCACCATGAAGTTCATCCACGTTGTAGTGGAATGTTCCTCATTCCCAATGGTGACAAGCAAACGCAACTGCCCTATCGGCCAGATAGTGTCTCCACTAAAGCCAGTAAGCGGCGACGTGGCCGGTACTAATTGGCTTCTTATCTCTGGGCATAACTGCACAAAGCAGTGTTCATACAGCACCTCTGCTGACGACCCTCCATCCACATACATGCGACGAACATTGTGTGTTCCAATGCTTATCTTAATAGTGAGAGGCGCATCAACCACGTCGCTTGCTGTAATGAGAGGGAATGAGATTTCCTTGCCGCGTGAAAATTTTTGGCCAACTTTCTGTCTCGTGCGGCGCTGTCTGGATTGGATCATGTATATGGTAGAAGGCTTGTCCTTTTGGGGATCCTTCTTATCATACTTCTTGTTGTTGTCCTTTCCGTCTTTCCAATCCTTAACTAGGTGCTTTAGTTTGCCTGATTTGATTAGCGACTCAATATGCTTCTTGAGCTGGATACACTCCTCCGTGCCGTGTCCTTTGTCATTATGGAACTCGCAGAAGCGACTTCCTTGCCGACGTTCCGGGGGTGTGGTCATTGGGGGAGGCCTTGGAAAATTCGCCCCTTCAGTCAACAAGATCTCCCGGTAGGACATCTTTAGGGGGTGAACTTGTCGTCCGACCGTCCGCCTTTGCTTTGGCTCTTATAGTCCGAGCCCTTGTTATTGTTCTGGTTGCCTTGAACGCCCGACTGTCTCCGGGACTGGTCATTTGACCGGTACCCATTTCCTCGGGATGGGTAGGCTGCGGCAACAGCTGTCTCTCCCTCTATGAAATTTCTGACCCTTTCCATGAGGTCGTCATATCTCTCTGGACGCTTGTCGTTGAGACGCCTGATCAGTTCTCTGTCTGTTATGGCGTGCATGTAGTCAGAGATTTTCAGGAGCTCTGGCATGGTTCTCGTGCGTGTGCACTCATCATTGAAGCGCTTAGTGAAGGCTTCTGTGGACTCCCCCGGCCATTGCTTGACAGTTGCTAATGAGACCGGATCCCTATTATACTTCTTCCTTTGAGTGTAATTGTTCTCGAACGCAGTGCGTAGTTCCGTGAAACTATCAATGCTCCGTGGGGGGAGTGCCTCGAACCAGTCACGAGCGTTTCCAATCAAGGTCGAATTAAACATTTGGCACCATATAGGCATGGGCCATCGCTCAATTTTAGCCTGAGTATCGAATATTTTGAGGTGATCCACAGGATCGCCGGACCCATCATAAGTCTTGATACATGCCGGCATGCGACGTTTGGTGTCCTCAGAATAGTTCCGTATGCGGAGGGTAAACGGATCTTCCCTGGGATCAGCCCATGGCCGTGTGAGCCTAGGGTCATCCCATGGTTCACACCATGGACGCGAGAGGTCCTCTGCTTCCGTATCCCGATAGTAGGGGCCACCATAATACTCCTCATTGTTTGGTGGTGGAGGCGTGCGCCTAGGCCGGCGGCGCTTAGGCGGATGGTCATCTGAGTCCTCCCCAGACGGATCTGGGGACGGCGGTGGTGCCCCACCTTTTGAATAGGGACCACTTTTCTGAGACGAACCAGGAGCCTTCCTCCCGGTGTTCATTCTATCCCACACACTTGGGCGGCGTGTGGTTCTGGTCAGCTCTCGATCTGGCCGCTCGGGTGAGCCATCTGACCTTTCTCCATCTTGAGACTGCGTTAATTCTTGCATAATGCGATCCCCTATGCGTTCAAACACATTCCGGGGTTGAGGGTTTTCCTCAAAGGTTCCCTGCTCCTGAGGCCGAGTCCTCCTTTTTCTCCGGTTTTGGGAAGGGGTGGATGGTCTACTGTCGCCAAAGTTGAGTCGGGCTTGGAGGTTCCTCCCCAGACTCAATCTTGATGCGATCCCTGGGACGATCCTTTCAAAATTCTGAGTGAGAACTCGAGTAAGATCCTCCTCACTGAGTGGTAGGGCTTCCACTTCTTCCTCCGTCGAAGGTCTGCGTGGTTCCTTGTTAGGAGGGTCTGGCGCACTCCCTGGATCAGGGTTGTCCAAGGTTGAAGTGGGCGGGGGTGTCACCGAGATCGTGCTCGTCACCCCCGCGGGTTGAAAACCGCTACGGTTACCCAGCCCGCCTGCGAGGCGGTTAGGTGACTGGTTGGGGATGAGAATCCCTTCCCCTTGGGACTTCCGGTTCCCAGGATTCACATTCCTGGGGTTAGTTGGCGGGTGTCCCTTCGTCATTGGAGATTTGAGATGAGATTTTGTTCTAGCTTAGTGTTACTGGTCCCACGGATGGCGCCAACTTGTTGATGCAAAAGTTGGTTGATCCTGCACCAAGTGAATCGTCTGGTTGGGATCCTGCACACTAAACAACACGCGTTAAGCTTACCGTGGGAAGGTTTCCCACGATTAGACTCCGGCGTGAGAGTAAGTAATCGATTTAGGGTTATATGTGAGTTTAGAGTGAGTTGTGATACCTTTGTGGAACCCTTGGGGGTTCCTTTTATAGGCAGTGAAACCCTAGTGGGCTTTCACTGATCCTTCGGCCCCAAGGAAGAGATGAGCACCAGAATTAGAATGATTGTTATCTTCTAATTCTGGTAGTGAATATCCTCTCCTTATTGGGGTAAAGATATTCCTAGACAGAATATCATTCTGTCTAACCCTATGTCGGCCGTGTCGGGCGTACTGGGCCGTGGGCCGCACACATGTGTGCGGTTACTGTTCATTCAAGCCCATAAGCCTGACTGACATTATCCCACCCATCTGTGATGGGCCGGATACGGGTAGTACCCTTGGGCCGGGTCCATGACCCGGCTGGGGACTATACGTCATCAAACATAATTCCGTTTTTTAATAATAACAACTATTAACTAGAAAATAGTGTATTATTTAAATAATTGGTTTGACGTTCTTTATACAATAAGTTTTTGTTTGCAAATTATATTTTTTATACTGTACATCGGCTGTTTAGCAATTAAGTTTTTTTATTTTTTTTTACAAAAACGTCCTTTATTTTATCTAAACCTTGTATTTACCATCCGTTTAGTTTTTTTTTTTACCAAATCTTTCTTAAAACTAATTTTATTTTTAATGCTTTAAGCTTTATTTGTTTCTATATTGTAGCGATAAATCTATACTACATTTTAAAGTGTTTGAGACTATTTCATAAGTAGAAAGTCTGAATATTCAGACATTTTCACTTACTTTTTATAAGTATTTTTTATCAAAATATGGGTGTTGATTCCATCATAACAACCGCCATCCTCACCATGCACCAATATATGCTGTTACAACAAACACTACCATCGCCGAACAAACACAATCACCATAATAACCACAATTTAATCTGCTTATCACAACTAACATCCAGTTTGAGGAAGACGACTACATTAGGTAGATGAGTGATTATTTGCGTGTGGGTCTTAAAACATTTTCTACTTCTATATAAGAAGTTTTAATTTAGCCCTTCAACATGTAACACTTGATGAAATTATCTAATATATACAGTATAGTATAAGTTCCTTAGTAGGAGATAAATAATTAAAAGAAACGTTCATTAAATTATATAGAATTTCAAAGTAAATATTTAACATCTTATCTGTTACATGTTATTTTTTAATGTATTAAAGAAAAACATAAATCTAATATATACTCTTTTTAAAAATGCTGTTATGATAATTTATTAATCGTATCTTACGAATTATACGATAAACTACACGTCAAGTAAGTATGACTTCTTGAACTCAATTTAATTGCTCCGGTCTGTGGTTATATTATATTTTGAGGGTGTTTGGTTATTTTTGTGTAAAAAATGTTGCGCGAATTTTGTGTTTATTTGTGACTTTTATTGTTAATTTTCCACTTGTTAATTAAAAACGGCATATATTTTAAAATTAAACTATCCTTTTGTTTAGGGTAGACTGCAAATTTCGTCCATCGACTTTGTAAAAATGGCCATTTGCCACTGATTGCAAACTTCAAGCAAATTTACCACTATACTTGTAATATCTCGCAAAACAACCATTCAGTTAACGTTTTTTTTACTTTTACCCGTTTTCCTCCATTAACTCCCACGCGTGTCTGGAATGTGTGAGTATTTTAGTCATTTCCCGTGCTACACCATCTCGTCATCAAATCTCCAACTTTCCTTTACTCAATTTTAGTCCCCGAAACCATTTCCCGCCATTAAAAACACGTGTGGTTGGAAGCTTGCACACATAGGTACATCGACACAGTAATCTTTAGTCATAACCTTTTATATCTTCTTTAACACATCACTGCTGTATTCAAGGTGATCATATGTGAAATGTGGCAAACCTGTAACAATCAAAATTTGATAGAAGCATGCATACTGTTGTCATGTATGTGGTTTTATTGGTTGGAGTGACCCCCATTGTGTTATCGAGCAGTTGATGTGATTCCTGGGCTCTTGAGGGCCCGGAATAAGATCGAAGAAGATCTGAATGAGCAACTGATGTTGAGTGAGAAGGAAGCTTTTGTGAATAAACTGAAGAAGATGCCTCTTTTTTCGTGGATCTTTATGTTCCTTGAATACAAGTTTTTATATTTTTTAGTTTCATTTTAGTTTCATGTTTCAGGAAATAAGGTCATCCTTGGTTGTATTGACCTTTTTATGTTAAATAAAATATGTGTTATGTCGTAATAGTGATTTATGAATCATTAAAATGTTTGTTGGGGGTTGTTGATTATTGTGATTTGTGTTGTATGTTTGGATATAGGGTGTTCTTTACTTTGTCTTTAATCAGTAAAGAAACAAGTTTGTTTTGGTAAAACTATTAAATCTTGACTTTAATTAGTCAACATATAAGATGTTTGAAAACAGGTCTTCATGTTTGAATTTAATCAATCAACAAACGGTTTTTTGCTTGTTTGGAACTATATGTTACTCTAAATCCTATCTGATAAGGGAAGGATGTTGTGCAGTATCTCTAGCCTACTACAGAAAATGATCAACATTTGACCGATTCAGTTAAAAAAAACATAACATTATGCCTAAAATGAAAAACGAGAACGTATATAGTGAATTAAGCAAGTACAACAGAACCCCTATATTAAATAGCTACCATTCCAAATCAGGCTCTAAACAACCATTATTTCTGCTGTCTACAACATACATTGTTTAAAAGTATAAGAATAACATTTTTGTCCTTAAACACACATAAAATTAAAATGAAATAACTGTGAACATTTTTCAACATCAAACTCACTAGCGCAATCTCACTTATGGAAACTCACAGCTCCAAGCTCATGTCTTTTGCTTTGCAGAACCACCATCCCCTATCTTGCTTAGTCTCTTCTTCCTTAGACCCTTACCAGCTGGACTTGAACCTGATGCTTGAGTTGTTTGTGATGCCATTGCTGGCTATCTAGGAATCCTTAGCTTACTCTTTGACCCTTTGTTGCTCCTTGGCCCAAACTTCCAATAGTACACCCTCTATTATTATGACCCTATCCTTTACACTTGATGCAAGTCATCTGGATACCCTCCCTTGTCATCTTTCCTTTCTTAGTTATTTTCTTTATAGCCTCCTCAACAGCTTCATCCTTAGAAATTATTCTTGTCTTCTTTGCTCTACCTACATGAACATGGTGGTGCAGAGGTAGTAACAGACTCGGGATCCTGCATCTTGGCCATAAACTACAGCCAATAACAGGTTCAACCTTATATTTATACGTCTCCTTCCATGTATTCAGCCAATAACATGGTGCAACCCATTCCTCTGGAATGCCAACAACTTCTTCATGAGCCATCATGTTGCTCATTGCTGCAACAACATGCGTATATGGCACGTTAGTTACTCCCATCTCCTACAATCACATTGCTTAAGGTTGATCTTCACAATAGAATGATCATTAGGTCCCTTACACTGATATGATTCCCCCGCTATAAAGAACCATGTAATCATTTGTAGAGGCCTTAATGCAGTTAAAAATTTGCGTAGCAGTTGGCGTTGGCATACTAGTACTTCTATCTGTCATTTGCAGCACATTTACAATTCTCTTCATAAGATACTTCCTTATGTATTCCAAACAACTAATGATTGACGCATCTCTGCCATCCACCAACTTTCTGTTAAAAGCTTCACATATGTTGTTCAGCGGAATATCGCACTTAGGTCTCCCTGAATGTCACATATATTATAAGTAGTCAAGTAATAAAATTAGAATTACATATGCAACCAACCAAACAAACATATGTAGTATGAACAATCAAGTATTAAAATTAAAAATTGCATGTTACTTGAGAAATGTGCCCTGCACTAGGGGTGTTCAAAAAACCGAGAATGGACCGAGCCAAACTGCTCATTCCAAAAGCGAAAAAATCTGAAACCGAAAAAACCGAAACTAAAAAAATCGAAACAAAAACACCCACTCATCACTGTTTGGTTTCGGCTTTTTACTTTTAGAAATCTGTCACCAAACCGTACATATTATACATGAATTTTTAGCTAAACATTCAAATAATCTTAAAAATATCAACCATTTTATTGAACTGCCCTTATTCTATAACAATGTTTTAGCTCCTAATGTATGCATTTATAATAATATATGTGTGTTTGTTGATGCAAAAGTTGGTTGATCCTTGCTAGACCCGAATTAGGCTTAATTCGGGTTGGCTGGGTACCGGCTCCTGCACCAAGTGAATCGTCTGGTTGGGATCCTGCACACTAAACAACACGCGTTAAGCTTACCGTGGGAAGGTTTCCCACGATTAAACTCCGGCGTGAGAGTAAGTAATCGATTTAGGGTTATATGTGAGTTTAGAGAGAGTTGTGATACCTTTGTGGAACCCTTGGGGGTTCCTTTTATAGGCAGTGAAACCCTAGTGGGCTTTCACTGATCCTTCGGCCCCAAGGAAGAGATAAACACCAGAATTAGAATGATTGTAATCTTCTAATTCTGGTAGTGAATATCCTCTCTTCTTAGGGTAAGGATATCCCTAGACAGGATATTATTCTGTCTGACCCTATGTCGGCTGTATCGGCCATACCGGGCCGTGGGCCGCACACGTGTGTGCGGTTACTATTCATTCAGGCCCATAAGCCTGACTGACATCATCCCACCCATACGTGATGGGCCGGATACGGGTAGTACCCTTGGGCCGGGCTCATGACCCGGCTGGGGACTATACGTCATCATGTCCCCCCAGTCTAGTTGTTACAACCGTAGGTGGAACCTCTAGACTACAAATATGCTCCCAGACGTACCAAGGAATTCATAACAAAGGACAAAGATGCTCGATTCATAGTCGCCGAGACAAATTAAATATATCAATAAATGTCAAGTCTTACGTTAGAGCCGCATAATCCGACATGAACGACTGTTCATCTGACTTGTTTGACTGACAAAAGTGCAGACAGTCAGAACATTGAGCAGTGCAAACGTGTGGGTCAGATATGACCCGTGGGTCCCATCTGACGTTTCACTTGCCTCTTGCCCCCTAGCCACACGATTAAGAATAGTGACCAACACGTGTCACATATCCAACAGGCTGTGACCCTCAAGGTAACCCTATAAATAAGCCACCCCTACGGCTGTGTGAAACACACAGTTCACAACCTCCATTTCTGCCATTAAAGCTTTCCTTCTATCTTGAACCAAGTACGCACGGATCCCTTCACACGCAGGTTAGAATACCACGTCCTTACACTCTTTTTTAGTAATGGCCAATAGAAACAACCCTACCATCGGATCCGTGCTAAATGTCATGTCCCAAGACCAGTTAAACCATTTTTGTACAAATTACTTCATCCCTTCCAACCTACACCCCTCACTCCCTGGCGTCGGAGACCTCATAACTGAGGCTCCAGCGGGTAAGATAGGCCTCTATACTCGCCTGTTTGATGCGGCTAATTACCGCATCCCTTTCACCCACTTTCTCGTAGATCTGTTAGGATATTATAATGTACACATTAGTCAGCTCCACTGCATAGGTGCCTGTAAAATTAGCCAATTCGAGATCCTCTGCCGTGCTAGGAATATCCCCCCAACCGTAGGGTTATTTAGGTTGTTTTACACCCCAAACTTAGTAAACGGTTGGGTATCTTTCAAAAAACGAGCCTCCAACAGCCCACAATCACACAACAAACCGATGGATTCACTGAAAAACTGGTATGACCATTATTTTTTCATTGACGAAGTTGTATGGCCGGGTGATTTCATCATTAGGACCAGACTACCGCCCGACCCTAAGCCGCACGCCAGTACATACAATCCCCTTCACTCGCAAGAGTTAGATCTAAATAGGACTGGATTCCACAGAAACCTACCGGAATCATTCTTATGTTTGCTAGGAATTAGCCGCAATTACTTTGGTCCCTCCAATAGGTATCCTGTGTTTTGGAGAAGGCAGGGTGAAGGTAGGCTCACCATCCGTACGTCCATAAAAAATGTATATGTGTTTGTAATCAACTAACATCTTTTGTGTTGTGCTGGACAGAAATGAACTTCTTTGGACTGTTGCGCCAGGGCGATCCAAAGCTTGTGCCGGAAGGTCTCCGCCCTCTCCGTGAAAATGAACAGCCCCTCCTTGAGCACACCCGACCAGTGACGGTTGCCTTAGAAGCCGTGCCTGATCCCCATTCTGATGAAGAACATGGAGAGTATGGTGATGGTAATGACCAGATGAACCAAGGGGAAGCCGGGCCTTCCTCACCTCACAGAGAACAACAGGGAGACAATATCGAAACCGACTCCACCATTCGCCGACTGATGGGCGATGATGATGATGATGAAGTGCAACAGCATGTTAACTTGGACGAAGATGAGGAGGCCGAAGAGGAGATTGCGGAGATCACAGCACAGCCCCTCACTAGGCGGACCCGGAAGAGGGGGAACCGTGCAGGCGAAACTGCATCGGCCGAGATTGGTGAACACAATGCTCCCCGCAAGAGGCTTCGAGAAGACCACCCTATGTATCAATCCGTTGGAAGTGCTACCCAGGGTTCTGAGGCTAACCGGGTCACTCATGTCGATCCCGTCACCCAAATTGCCCCAACTGCTTCCGAAGGAGCAAGAGGAAATATGTAAGAAATCATCCAAGCATGCAAGAATGTCTTCTCTTTTTTTTTTTGCCATACTTAAGATATTCCATGATACTTATGTCGCAGGGACAACCAAGCTGAGGCCGCACCGCCTTCTGACACCCAAGTGAATAAGGAGAAAGGTAAAGCTGTCGAAGAAAATCCTGCGGTCGCCACAAAGTCTGGCCCTGTTTTTGAAGATGGTTCACCCCTGATTTCCCAAGACTTCCCCACATCCGGTGCTCCCCAACCTTTTAATCCTGTATGGACCATCACCACAGCGTCGCGATTGAGGAGTGCTGAGGAATGTCGTGAGTACCTTAACAACTGCATCCCACCAAGCTTGGTGCAAGAGGTAAACTCCCTAAATCATGCGGATTTGGCTGACGAGTATAATGGGACGCTTGTACATCAGATGGCGATGGGAACCGCGATGAGAGTCAGGTTTGAAGCTGCCCTTGGGCACGTCGAGTCCCTCAAGAGGAAAGTTGGACGTAGGGAAAAAATGATTGAAGATAACGAAGCCCTGATTGCTGACCTCCAATCCAAACTGGCGAATGCTGAGGCAACTATTAAGACACAATCGGCCCGTGCGAGTGAACATGATCAGCAAGTAGCGCACCTTGAGTCTCAACTTGATGCTGCAAACACCAAGGTACATATCCGTACCGCACCACCCACATATACCAAACAATGAATGCACTAACACGTCTTTTACTATAGGTGACCACGGCCGAAACTTCTGCCCATTCTTACGCCAGCCAAGTAGATGATCTGAACCAGAAGCTGAAGGACGCGCATTTGGCCGTCCAAAATACGGAAAAAATGCAGACAGAACTTGCTGAGGAAAGGGCCATCACCCAAGAGCTGAAAGAGGCAATTGCCCAAAAAGAATTGGTGATGGATGCCCTGACCGCTGAGCGTGACAATGTACTGTTCCCTCAACTGCTAACAGCCATTGCGGGCCGTAGGTGGATGGTTGGTCATGGAGCACGCCTGGCCGTGACGAAGGTGCTAGAGGCCCCCTCCTTTGTACAACAATTTGCCAATCTTGTTTCTGATGGCATCGACCATGGCCGACACGAAGGAATGGTTGAGGCTGCAGAATTGATCACCAAAGGTGGGGACATCGCCCATCACACCTTTTTTAAGCCCGAAGCCGCCAGCAAGATGACTGCCTCCATGGCCGCGATGCAAGATCTGCATTACCCATTCCTGGACGAGCTAGAGGCCACAAAAGATGCCCCGAACACTGTAATCATGGAGAAGCTCAGTCCTAGCCTGCCGTCCACTGCTAACTTTCCTCTAACCCTTCCTGTCTATGAGGACGTAACCAGGGTCGTACTTGACGAGGAATCCCTAGACGTGGTTTTGGAAAGGACCGCGGCCCAAGCCCAGAAGCGGGGAGAGCGTGATGAATGGTTGCCGCGTCTGGTGGAAGAACAAGCAGAGATGGGTAAGTTTCTCCCCTCAATTTAGGATGCTCCTTTGTTCACCATCAAACACTTGTTTTGTAACCTATGAATATGTATTGTTTTGATTCGTCCGTGTATGTACACGGCTAACAACTTTTACGTTTTGTATATAAGTCCGTGGGTAACCACGGCAATTTTGATTTGTTTGGAAACTTGTGTATTTGTGCTTGTGTTTGAAATATTGTAGTTCAATACTGCATGGTACCACGTCTTACTCACAAAGAAAATACATTCAAGTCTATAATTTACTAGACGTGCGACGTGCGTCTTTATTATGCGGAGCACAATATGGCTATAGCATATGAAGCTTACCCCAACGTCTTGTGAGTAAGGTGTCTAGTAAGGATACGTGATCCATGCGGCTGGGGTTGCATCCCTCTTACGCGGCAAGTTGAATTAGTAGGTTCACTTAATCCTCTTACCCCACCTGGAGGCGTATGGTACATGTACAGTATTTCGAGAGAATGCATATGAAAGAAACATGGCATATTATCACACAAATAAAATTCATACGTCTAACAAAGAATCTAACAAAGGTGACAATAGTTTGCACGAAACAGGCCGTGGAGCTAGCTAGGCACCACGGCATTTTATTAGAACATTTACATTTTTTGTTTGAACAATGATGACAAGTCCTAAAAAGGTCCATAAAGGAAACTTAAACAAACATAAAAAAAACAAATAAGACAAATAACCCGCATGGTTTTTTATTAAGACCGCCTATAGCAAAGTATCCATGCGGGAGCCGTAGCTTTCAAAGATAGCACCTTTTTAGATTGGCGATGTTCCATGTGCGCTCTAGGTCGCGGCCATCCATATCGCGCAGCTTATACGCGCCTCGTCCCAAGGCTTCAGTGACTTCATACGGTCCCTCCCATTTAGGGCCCAGTTTTCCTGTATTTTCCATGCGACTTGCTTCGTTAGCACGATAGACATAGTCTCCCGGTCGAAAAGAAACACCTTTGACCTTGGCATCGTAATAAGCCTTCATCTTAGCCTTGGACTTAGCTTCATTGATGGCTGCTAATTCCCTTTTTTCCTCCAACAGATCTAGGTTGATTCGCAGCTGTTCATCATTTGTGACGGCATTAACCTCCGCCGTGCGGATGGTAGGCATCCCTATTTCTGCTGGTATCACGGCTTCAGTGCCGTAAGCCAATGCAAACGGAGTATCTCCGTTGGCTGTTTTTATCATGGTTCTATGTGCCCATAGCACATGCGACAATTCCTCGACCCATTTGCCCTGTCGTTCATCCAGCCGCGCCTTAATCCCATTCCCCAAGCTCCTATTTGCTCGTTCGACAAGGCCGTTCGTTTGTGGATGCTTGACAGAGGCGAAGCGCCGCTTGATGTTCAATGATGCACACCAGTCTTTAAATGGGTTATCCGTGAACTGTTTGCCGTTGTCTGATATAATTTCTCCAGGTAGACCGAAACGGCATACAATGTGTTCCCACACAAACTTCTTGACCTGCTTACCCGTGATAGATTTTACTGCCTTGGCTTCTATCCATCGTGTAAAGTAATCCATTGCAACAATCAAGAATTTAACCCCTCCCGCAGCTACAGGAAATGGTCCTGCGATGTCAATTCCCCACTTGTAGAATGGCCATGGGGACGTGATAGGTGTAAGCTCCTGCTGTGGGTGCCGCGGTACTGGCCTATGCACTTGGCAATCATTGCATCTGCGAATCATGTCGCGCGCGTCTCTGTGCATAGTGGGCCAATAGTATCCTGTTCGTAAGGCTCGAGCTACCACGGATCGTGGACCTGCATGCATACCGCACAATCCTTCGTGTATGTCACTAATCACATAGGCCGCCTGGCGTGGTCCAACACACCGCAGCCACGGCTGCAAGAAAGAGCGCTTATAAAGGATGCCTTCCCGGAGTTCGAAATATTGGGACTTCCTTCTAACGCGCCTTGCTGCTTTTTCCTCGTCTGGGAGTGTTCCGCTAGCCAGATAGTTGATGATTGGGGTCATCCACGTAGGTCCCTCTTCTTCAACTATCGCAGTCACTTCCCCTTCCGTAATAGACTTTTCTTTGAGTATCTCCACCAAAACCTGTTTAGACAAGTGAGCGAAGCTTGTGGACGCGATTTTACTGAGGGCGTCCGCTTTCTTGTTCTCGCCCCTTGGTACCTGCTTGATGGAAAACTTACTGAAAGTTGCGATTAACGTCTTGACTTTTTCCAGATATCTGACCATGTTGTCCTCCTTAGCCACATACCCACCTAGAATATGGTTCGCGACAAGCCGTGAGTCCACGTAGGCCTCAAGGTTGCGAACTCCCATTCTAGCGGCGATTTTTAAACCCGCAATTAGTGCTTCATATTCCGCTTCGTTGTTGGTGGCCGTGAACTCAAAACGGAGGGCGTACGTGAATTCCATACCTTCTGGATTTGTAAGGATGAGGCCTGCCCCGGATCCGTCTGTGCATGAGGACCCGTCCGTGAATAGCACCCAAGGTTCCGATAGGGCCTCCTCTTGCTTAATGATTGGTTCTCCCTCATCCGGCTTCTCGATCAGAAAATCTGCCAAGATCTGGCCTTTAACAGCCGTCCTTGGCCTGTACGATATATTATGCCCCCCCAGTAGGATGCTCCACTTCTCTAGTCTCCCTGCCACATCTGGTCTAGATATAACCTGCTTGATTGGCTGATCCGTAATCACGACAATCGGGTGCGCCTGAAAGTACCGGCGCAGCCTCTTTGTAGCAAATACTAGTGCTAGTACCAATTTTTCCATGGGGGAATAGTTCAGCTCCGCTCCTTGTAATGTTCTACTTATGAAGTAGACCGGGGTCTGTATTGTGTCTCTGTCCGTCATCAGTACCGCGCTTATTGCGCCATGGGTAGCCGAGAGATACATAACAAGCTCCTCCTTTGGGCGGGGGGCTACCAACATGGGGAGAGATGCGAGATGCTGTTTGAGTTGGCCAAAGGCTTCCTCAGCTTCCTTCGTCCAACGGAAGTCTCCCTTTCTAATACACTTCTTTAGTGTCTTAAATAAGGGCAGTGACTTCTCTGCGGATTTGGATAGAAATCTATTTAGTCCGGCTAACTTCCCATTCAGGGATTGTACCTCCTTCCGTGTCTGCGGGGACGGTAGCCGTATCACTGCGTCCGTCTTCTCTGGACAGGGTTTGATGCCGTTTGGGTCAATCAAATATCCCAAGAACATTCCTTCTGTTGCACCAAACGTACATTTCTTTGGATTTAACCTCATATTAATCCTTCTCAGCGTGTCGAATGTCTCCTGGACATCCCGGAGGAGTGCCTCCTCCGTGTGGCTTTTTATCACCAAGTCATCAACATATACCTCCAAGTTGCGTCCTATTTGTGATTCGAAAGCTTTATCCACCAACCGCTGATACGTAGCGCCGGCGTTCTTTAATCCAAACGGCATTTTCGTATAGCAATATACGCCCTGGCTTGTGTGGAACGCAGTTTTTTCTTCATCCTCCTCCGCCATCTGGATTTGGTGATACCCTTTATATGCATCCAAGAAGCATTTGAAAGGATATCCACACAAAGATTCTACTTTCCAGTCAATTTCTGGAAGCGGGTAACAGTCTTGTGGGCAGGCCTTGTTCAGGTCCGTGAAATCCACGCACATGCGCCAACTTCCATCATGTTTCTTGACCATGACTGGATTGGATAACCACTCGTGGTAGTATACCTCGCGCATAATGCCTGCATCCACCAGTTTCCGCACTTCCTCCAATATAACTTGGCTTCTTTCGGGCGCCTGGCCGCGCTTCTTTTGCTTGATGGGTTGGTACCCTTGGCGGATCTGGAGCTTATGCTCTGCTATCGTACGTGGCACACCCGTCATATGTTTTGGCTCCCATGCGAATATGTCCAGATTTGCACTTAAAAGTGCACACATGGCCCTCTTGCCGCTATCTGAGAGTGCCCCTCCTATGGATACCTCCTGTTCCGGGTAGTCAGGGTGAATGGCCACCTTCCAATTGGGCGGTGGTGCCCCATCCTTGGGTGGTACAGGTGGTGCCGGTGTTGTCACGGTGTGACACTCGGACGTCGGCACGACTGTATTATAAATAGTAACGATTCCCCCATCAACTGGGAACTTAATCATTCCGTGAGCCGTAGAGGGTACTGCTCGGATAGCCAAAATGCCTGGTCTGCCTATGATTCCATTATAAGGAGAGTGTGAACGTATCACCATGAAGTTCATCCACGTTGTAGTGGAATGTTCCTCATTCCCGATGGTGACAAGCAGACGCAACTGCCCTATTGGCCAGATAGTATCTCCACTAAAGCCAGTAAGCGGCGACGTGGCCGGTACTAATTGGCTTCTTATTTCTGGGCATAACTGCACAAAGCAGTGTTCATATAATACCTCTGCTGACGACCCTCCATCCACATACATGCGGCGGACATTGTGTGTTCCAATGCTTATCTCAATGGTGAGAGGCGCATCAACCACGTCACTTGCTGTGATGAGAGGGAATGAGATTTCCTTGCCGCGGGAAAATTTTTGTCCAATTTTCTGTCTCGTGCGGCGCTGTCTGGATTGGATCATGTATATGGTAGACGGCTTGTCCTTTTGGGGGTCCTTCTTATCATACTTCTTGTTGTTGTCCTTTCCGTCTTTCCAATCCTTAACCAGGTGCTTGAGTTTGCCTGATTTGATTAGCGACTCAATATGCTTCTTCAGCTGGATACACTCCTCCGTGCCGTGTCCTTTGTCATTATGGAATTCGCAGAAGCGACTTCCCTGCCGACGTTCCGGGGGTGTGGTCATTGGGGGAGGTCTTGGAAAGTTCGCCCCTTCAGTCAACAAGATCTCCCGGTAGGACATCTTTAAGGGGGTGAACTTGTCGTCCGACCGTCCGCCTTTGCTTTGGCTCTTATAGTCCGAGCTCTTGTTATTGTTCTGGCTGCCTTGGCCACCCGACTGCCTCCGGGACTGGTCATTTGAGCGGTACCCATTTCCTCGGGATGGGTAGGCCGCGGCAACAGCTGTCTCTCCCTCTATGAAATTTCTGACCCTTTCCATGAGGTCATCATATCTCTCTGGACGCTTGTCGTTGAGACGCCTGATTAGTTCTCTGTCTGTTATGGCGTGCATGTAGTCCGAGATTTTCAGGAGCTCTGGCATGGTTCTCGTGCGGGTGCACTCATCATTGAAGCGCTCAGTGAAGGCTTCTGTGGACTCCCCCGGCCGTTGCTTGACAGTTGCCAATGAAACCGGATCCCTATTATACTTCTTCCTTTGAGTATAATTGTTTTCGAACGCAGTTCGTAGTTCCGTGAAACTATCAATGCTCCGTGGGGGGAGTGCCTCGAACCAGTCACGAGCGTTTCCTATTAAGGTCGAATTGAACATTTGGCACCATATAGGCATGGGCCATCGCTCAATTTTAGCCTGAGTATCAAATATTTTGAGGTGATCGACAGGATCACCGGACCCATCATACGTTTTGATACACGCCGGCATGCGACGTTTGGTGTCCTCAGAGTAGTTCCGTATACGGAGGGTAAACGGATCTTCCCTGGGATCAGCCCATGGCCGCGTGAGCCTAGGGTCATCCCATGGTTCACACCATGGACGTGAGAGGTCCTCTGCTTCCGTATCCCTATAGTAGGGGCCACCGTAATACTCATCATTGTTTGGTGGTGGTGGCGTGCGCCTAGGCCGACGGCGTTTGGGCGGGTGATCATCTGAGTCCTCCCCTGACGGATCTGGGGACGGCGGTGGTGCCCCGCCTTTTGAGTAGGGACCACTTTTTTGAGACGAACCAGGAGCCTTTCTCCCTGTGTTCATTCTATCCCACACACTTGGGCGGCGTGTGGTTCTGGTCAGCTCTCGGTCTGGCCGCTCGGGTGAGCCATCCGACCTTTCCCCATCTTGAGGTTGCGTTAATTCTTGCATGATGCGATCCCCTATGCGTTCAAACACATTCCGGGGTTGAGGGTCTTCCTCAAAGGTTCCCTGCTCCCGAGGCTGAGTCCTCCTTTTTCTCCGATTTCGGGAAGGAGTGGATGGTCCACTGTCGCCAAAGTTGAGTCGGGCTTGGAGGTTCCTTCCCAGGCTCAATCTTGATGCGATCCCTGGGACGATCCTTTCAAAATTCTGAGTGAGAACTCGAGTGAGCTCGTCCTCACTGAGTGGTTGAGCTTCCACTTCTTCCTCCGTTAAAGGTCTACGTGGCTCCTTATTAGGAGGGGCTGGCGCACTTCCCGGATCAGGGTTGTCCAGGGTTGAAGTGGGCGGGGGTGTCACCGAGATCGTGCTCGTCACCCCTACGGACTGAAGACCGCTACGGTTACCTGGACCGCCTGCGAGGCGGCTAGGTGATTGGTTGGGAATAAGAATTCCTTCCCCTGAGGGCTTCCGATTCCCAGGATTCACGTTCCTGGGGTTAACTGGCGGATGCCCCTTCGTCATTGAAACAATCGAGATAAGGTTTTTGTTCTAGCTTAGTGTTAAGGTCCCACGGATGGCGCCAACTTGTTGATGCAAAAGTTGGTTGATCCTTGCTAGACCCGAATTAGGCTTAATTCGGGTTGGCTGGGTACCGGCTCCTGCACCAAGTGAATCGTCTGGTTGGGATCCTGCACACTAAACAACACGCGTTAAGCTTACCGTGGGAAGGTTTCCCACGATTAAACTCCGGCGTGAGAGTAAGTAATCGATTTAGGGTTATATGTGAGTTTAGAGAGAGTTGTGATACCTTTGTGGAACCCTTGGGGGTTCCTTTTATAGGCAGTGAAACCCTAGTGGGCTTTCACTGATCCTTCGGCCCCAAGGAAGAGATAAACACCAGAATTAGAATGATTGTAATCTTCTAATTCTGGTAGTGAATATCCTCTCTTCTTAGGGTAAGGATATCCCTAGACAGGATATTATTCTGTCTGACCCTATGTCGGCCGTATCGGCCATACCGGGCCGTGGGACGCACACGTGTGTGCGGTTACTATTCATTCAGGCCCATAAGCCTGACTGACATCATCCCACCCATACGTGATGGGCCGGATACGGGTAGTACCCTTGGGCCGGGCTCATGACCCGGCTGGGGACTATACGTCATCAGTGTTGAAAATTAATTAATCTAATCGTAATATGTAAACAAAATAACTTATATTGATTATATGACTTTATACGACTTTCATATGACTTTTATGTACTAAATGTTATTTAGTTTTACTAAAATGATATATTGTGTTATACGCCACGTTATTCTTTATACGGTAAAATTTGATTAAGCATAAAAATGGTTAACCGAGAACCTAACCGTGGGTAACCACTCACTTTGGGTACCCACATGTCCGGTTACCCGCGTAGTACGGTTCGGTTTTGGGTAGTAAATATAATTACCCGCCTTGCGACGAATAGATAAAATCTTCAAACTAACCGAACCAACCCGAACCGTGAACACCCCCACCTTGTACCATGATGCTGGAGGAATTTTTAACCACTCATAAGCTTTAGGGTGAACTTCTTTTACTTGATCCATAGCTGTTTCCAACTGAGCTACTGTTGACGCCCTTGCATATTTCCAAATAAGCTCCTTCAATTTTCTGTCTTTGTGTTCATTTTTCATTTTTCATAAATGTGTCTAAAATAGAATCTATCTTCAGCTGTAGGAAATATTTCTGCAACGGCTGGTGATATCCCTTAATTCAAGAAAGAATATTTCAACTGGGTGGCACCAAGAGTATACATAATTAATTGAGTGAAGTAAAAAATAGTGAAATACATCCATGTGATTTACCAAAAGTGTGGATTACATCCCTCGTCGGTACTACGAACACTATACAGCCAATTGTTAGAAACCTTGTGTAGGACACATCCTTTGGACTAACGATGAAAATAGTTACCCCACGTGTTGTGCACGTGAGTTGTTTATCACAAACAACACATACGACTCTAGGAAACTCTTCATTTCCCTCCTTTATCCTTGTAACTCGATGATCAAGAATCTTTAATTCCCCAAACCCTACTCGTCTTATTCATTGAATTTAAATCATCAGAAATGGTAGTTGCTGAATGAAAGATCCGTGATTATGAAGATCCAGTGGATGAACATCAAGCATATAGTAAGATTCATACTGCTATTGTTTGACTAAGATAATACATTGTTGTTTTATTGTGATCAAAACCCTAATTTCATTAATTGTTAGTTATAGGTAAATATGATGAAAACTTGTTCTCATTGAAGATTCATCATGGTGGATTCTTCACTGAACCTCTAGGTAGGAGTTATACAAATAAGAGCTTCAACTTTATTGATTTTATAGATTCTGACCTTTTCTGAGTGATTGAATTACAAGAAATGCATAAAAATTTAAGCTACACGAGCAAATGAAGCCCAATGTATTCTCATTTTAAGATACCTAATAATAATTTGTATTTTGGCTTACAAGCACTAGGAAACTATTCAGAGGCTCTGATATTAGTTAGATATATTGATAAGTACAAACTTATTGAGGTGTATATTGAACATGGGTATTCAGTCTTTGACATTTACTCAAAAGCCTCACGAAAATTGAGAAATGAAGAAATAACTGAACCATCTAGTGCACCCGCTAGGAAGCTTTTTAAGAACCCTGGTAAGAAGTTAAGTAAGTTGCCACAGTTGCTGCTAAAGGGGCCTAGTTTGGATGTTGAGAATGAGACAAACCCTTAAAAGTTCATAATGTTTCAGAGGATGAGAGTAGCGGAGGTAATAGTAATGATGATTTTAATGAGTATGCTAGGTCAGCTCATGAAGGTAAGCTGAGGATTTGATGACGAAATGGTGTGGCACGAAAAATGACTAAAATACTCTTACGTGCCAAGCATATGTGAGACTTAACGAAGGAAAACGACGAAAAGTAAAAAAAAAAGTTAACTCGGTGGCTATTTTGCACGATATTGACAAGTATAATAACATAATTGCTTGAAGTTTGAAGTTTGCACTCGATGGCAAAATTGCCGTTTTGTAAAGTTAAAAGATGAAATTTACATTTATTTTTTGTTTATTTAATATTTAATGATTTAATCTTGTCATATTTTTTAAGACGTATGCTCTTTAATGCGACATTTATTTTGATAATTTTTATTAATTATTAGTTTTTGTTTTCATGTTTAACAAAATCGAATCCGCTGGTTTGTATACGCGTACGCATGTGGATATTTAAATGGCAAGATGGAGATTTTTGTTACTTACGTGTAACTTAGACGCGTATGGATTTTGAAAAAGGGAATATTTGGTCTATATAAGTTTGATCCACCTAAGAAGATGAATTTGTTTGTTCGCATATGCCGGTTTCTTTCCGATATCTTGACACCATCTTCTCCTCCTGCTCCAGTTTATGATCTTTCGTGTATAGAGAATCATCAACTAGTTGAACTATTCGAATCACTAGATAAAAAAGATCTTTTTGGTAAGTTAATTAGTTTCATTCATTCAAATTCAAGATGGATCGTAGATTAACTATTCTTATTTAACAAATTAACAGGATCCGTGGTGTCGAAAGTAGAACAAGTGCTATTATTCAGGTTTCCTTATTCCCTATACAGGTTGACCAACGGTGCAAAACTAGAAGACGTGTCCTTAAGTATCCCTGGAAAAGAGAAGAGGATCGAGACTGATGAAACTCTAACAATAACCCTAGATTTTGAAGCCAAGGATTATAAATCAGCTGGGTCTAGTGCCGAGTGGGATAGGGAACTCAATGTGGTCTTCATCACAGCCCATGTCGAACCTAGGCACTCTCCTGAATACCCCTCCCCTCGTATTTTCAAGTCAATCCACAGCAGGGTTGATTTAGGTAATGTCGTTTTGTACAAGACCACGTACGACCTTCAATTCAACGACGATGATGGACTCCTCATGCTTACTTTATACAAGAACGCACCTCCGAACAAACCTTGATCACTTTTACATCGCTAAGCTTTTTATTTATTTATGTACTACTGTAATTGTTTTTGTTATTACTCAATTTTGCTCCCAAAGCTAGCTAATGATGTATGGTGTTACTTTTAACCTATCAGCTCTATGTTATTAATGAGTTCAAGGATGTTCTCTTTCTCGAATCAATCAACTCGTTTCCAAGCGTCGGCCTTAGTTTTTCCAAGCAGAACGTTTTGCATTGCTTATTATAGCTTCTATAAGCTGATGGGCGTATGGCCGTCATTTAGGCGCACCCGTTACACAATATACATCCTAACCCGCGGCGATTATTGCATTAAAAACGTAAATATAGAAAATACATCTTCTCTGTTAACAAAAATTACATCTTTGGTATAATTATCGACGACTTATCACCATGTTTTCGTTAAAATAAGTCAAACTGTTTGGATCTAATAAGTCCCTCGATCGACACATTTAAAGCACCAACAACCAGATAAAGTAAATCACGTACTGCTCGACTCATTGTCACATACTAGTACTACTACTCATCACTTATCAGCTAATTTAACCAAGTGACGGTAATCGATCAACTAACAAGAAGTATATGACAACGCGAATCTAGCTGGTTTGAAACCGACTGGATATGAATCAGAAGAGAATTAAGATATAAAAAACAGGAAGAGACGATTACAAAAATAAAAACCCCTTTGAGGATTCGAACACGGGTCTCTCAAACTCAAACCAGATCACAACACATTAACCATATTGCCACTTGGGTCTTTTTCGTTAATACAAGCACCCCTTAATTATTTATACACATGTTTTAAAAACTCACAATTATCATTTGTTTTTTAATACTGGGTTACGGGATCGACCATCGGGCAAATCCGATCGAGTCACTGGGTCACGGGATCGACCATCGGATAAACACGGTTGAGTCACCGGTTCGAGTGAGCGGGTGAAGTCATTGACAAATTTTGTATGCAAATGAATGTGTATAAAAGGTTTTTGACTAAAAAATAAATGGTATGTGTAACTTAGACGCGTATGGATTTTGAAAAAGGAAGGCAAGAAGCTGTATATAATAAGTTTGAAACCCCCGACCTAGCTAAGAAGAAGAAATCCTGAATAAACTCAAGATCGATCGATCGATCGAAGATGAATTTGTTTGTTCGCATATGCCGGTTTCTTTCTGATATCTTGACAAGATCTTCTCCTCCTGCTCCAGTTTATGATCTTTCGTGTATAGAGAATCATCAACTAGTTGAACTATTCCGATCAAATACTAAAGAAGATCTTTTTGGTAAGTTTCATTCAATACTATAGCTAGCTCCTTCAATGATCATGATCATACATGCATGTATGTATTTACTAAACCCTACTTAACGTGCAGGATCCGTTGTGTCGAAACTAGAAGAAGTGCTATTATTCAGGTTTCCTTATTCGCTATACAGGTGGTGCGAAACTAGACGACGTGTCCTTAAGTATCTTTGCAGCTGGAAAAGAGAAGAGGATCGAGACCCATGAAACTCTAACCATTATACTTGACCTTGAAATCAAGGATGATGATTATAAGTTCTCTACGTGTGCTGTCAACTGGGATTGGGAACTCAATGCGGTCTTTATCAGCGCCGTTTTCCAACCTAGGCACTCCCCCGAATACCCCTCTCCTCGTATTTTCAAGTCAATCAACAGCAGGATTAATTTGGGTAAAGTCGCTTTGTACAAGACCACCACATTCGACCATAAATTGAAAGACGGAGTCCTCGTGATTACTTTTTACAAGAATCCTGCCCCTCGTACCTAAGTTCCTTTAAAACTTCACTTTTAGATTTTTATTTGTTATTGTATGGTAGTGATCGAACTTATTACCCAAGAATTTTGCTTCCAAAGAATTTTGTAGTATGTACTGGTTGCATCGACACCTTATTCTGCAAGAGAAATCCTCAGACGCCATGATGATGCTTGATCTGGTCGTCTTGTCCAGACGTCATCTCGGAGCAAAAATATCCTAATAAGCGGCTGTTCTATGGATGCCACCAAATGATACTTGGCGAACCATTAGAAAAGTCCTTAACATATATTTAACCAACCAACCGAGACTCGACTATCTCAATAACCTTCGACAAAATGTGGTGAAGGGATGTTGGTTTTCCTAAGGGAGTCTGCGGGAAAAAAGGTGCCTGTGGACATTGGGAAACTCGCATTTGGAGTTTGATCACTCAACCAGATGTCGAACACGTTTCTTCCACAGGATGTAACGAGCTATGAGTATGACTCTGATGAAATCGAGGGCTTTAAGATTGCAGTGGAGACGGCATTGGAGGTGCAAGGGAAGTTCAACATAGCAGACATATTTCCGGTGTTGAAACCCTTGACCCCCAAAACATACGGCCACAGGCAAAGAAGGCTTACGACTGGTTGGATATATGTTTTATTTTAACAGCTTCTGCTACTTATATCTTTGTGACATAAAAAGTCTTAAATCTTAGAACTTTTCATAATCTAATGCGTGTGTGTTATGATTAAACGTTTCATAAATTTATCGTACATGACGATAATAAGTTCATAGTATGATAGTATAAAAATGTTTATAAATTGATGATTTAACACGACATAACGAGTTTATAAATCTTTGAAAAACTACACTATTGTGAACAATCTTGCACTTGATTCATTTCTTTTTCCACTGTCTAACCATCTTTATTTCAGTAGCTAGCGACTTAAATCCTTTTGTGTATAATAGCTTCACCTTTTTGCGTATATTAGAACACACACGCACATAAAATTTGGTACCTCTCGATCATGCGTGAAACAAGTGAGGTGTAGTAGTTGTTGCACTTGCACTCGTTCGAAAGGGGTGTCACGTCACATGACCATTCGTGAGGATTAGCCTTGTTACATCAACTCTTACAACTCGATCGAACTACTTATAGTTAGCAACACAAGTAAGTTGTTACCAAGAAATCTAGAGGCATGCATCAAGAAGACTACAAAGGGCTTTTTAGTACGTAGTTTACATTATTTTTCTAAAGATCATTCTCGATATGTTAGATACTGTTGTATATTATTGCAAATCAATTGCAGTACGAGTTATAAAGTGGTTGCGGTGAAATCATGTCAAAATGACAAAACCCTGGCAGAATTCTTTTTTCTTCTTCATGATTCGATTTTTCGATCTTGTTAATATCTAAATCTTATAACAATGTTGGTTTCTCGATTAATCTTTGATTAATCTTGAGTTAACTTAGTTGTTATTTGATTGAATGTTTTTCTAGGGTTTCTTAATCGTTTTTTTAATTATTATTCTGCTTGCGTTTTTTGTTGCGATTTTTCTTGTTAATCTAGGTCGGTTCGTGTTTTGTTTTATGTTGTGTGTCCTCCTTGATTACCTACACGATTGTTTCCTTTGTGTCTTTGTTTTTTCCTGTCGTCGCTGTATTAGGGTTTGGGTATAATTATTTTTTAGGGTTTGGTTACTGTTCGACTGCTTAGGGTTTCATTCTTCGGGATAGATTCTATTGATTATGCGAGTTTGGATTCAAGAGGCAAGGCTGCTGCTATCAACAGTATGCAGACCTGTAAGATGGATGTGATTAGGAAGGTGTTTGGGGTGCAACTGGCAACTGCTAGCGACGTGCATGATTTTGTGCGCAGCTTGAAGATGAATGAATATGACTTTTGGTCCTTGGTGTCAAGTGCTCGATCCCAAGAAGTATTTAATATGCTGTGCTCTTATGAATTCGGTTTGCTTGCGAAGGAGGGGATTGATCAGACTAGGGTTTCCTCAAACACGCAACCGGTTAGGGTTTTATACCCGTCATTCGATGTGCAGCAAGATGAGTTTGTTACTATGTCTTCTCCTATGGTTTCTCAATTTCTAGATGGGGATGCTGGTTTGTCGTAGATAGATGGAAATCCTATTAGGGGTTTGCATGAGGGTGAGGGACCATCGTTTGCTGGTGAGGGCTTTGTGGTTCGAAAGGAGCATGATGGGCTAGGTTCGCAACAAAAATATGAGTTTGTTAGTATGTCTGTGTCTATATCTAGTGAAGAAGGTGTCAGTGTGAGTAAGAATGTCCTGTCGAAGGTTGATGATGTGCCTACTGGTCTGACTCTGGATGGTGCAAGTATACGGTCGATTGATGATATTACCGCTGATTTTTCTAATAAAATGGATACGCTTGCTTCTACTTGCAGTCATGATACTAGTGCAAATGAAAAGGAGCAGTCCGCAGATACTGGTAGTTTCCGTCACTTGGTGTCAGAAGATGTTTTTGAAGGTGTAAATGTCTCTATTCCTTGTAGAGTGGTTCAGAAGGTCAGTAATCGTCTTGAACATACTCTATATGGTTACTTTATTGGAAAGAGAATGGCTTTCCCGGTGGTGGATTATTTTGTTAGAAACAACTGGGTGAAACATGGGTTGACACGGATCATGATGAATTCTAAGGGTTTTTTCTTTTTCAAGTTCAAGTCACTTGCTGGGTTGGAAGCTGTGTTAGAAGAGGGCCCGTGGTTGATTCTTAAATCTCTGATCATTCTCAAAAAATGGTCGATGGATACTAGGTTGATCAAAGAAGAATTGACTCGTATTCCTGTTTGGGTAAAATTACATGATGTGCCTATTCAAGTTTTTGAAGAAGATGGAATTAGTTTGATTGCTTCTTTCATTGGTAAACCTGTAATGCTAGATTCCTATACTTGTTCTATGTGTAAGGAGTCATGGGGTGAGAGTAGTTTTGCCAGATGCTTAATTGAAGTTAATGTTGAGGCTGATTTTGTGGATGTTGTTACAATTGGTGTCCCTTCTCTTTCGGGGGAGGGTTTTACCAAGGAAACTATCCGTATTGAATATGAATGGAGACCTCCTAGATGTGTTGAGTGTAAGACTTTTGGTCACTCTCTTGATAAATGCTCTAATAAGGTGGTTGTTTCTCCTATAGTTCCTACTCCTAGTACTGGTCCTTCTACTTCTGTTGCTATTCCTGTTGTTGAGAATAATGATGGTTTCCAAACGGTGACCAAAAGAAAGAAGAAGACGAATATGCCGAATTCTATTAAGGGTGGTAAGTTTACTGGTCCATCGGTTCAACCGAATGTCAAGTTTTTGCCTAAAGCTACAATTAGTAACCCGAAGAAGGGGGTGACTAGTGCGAAGACTGGTTCTTTGCCCAAGTTGAAGTCTATTGTTACGTCATCGTCAGGTGCTGGTTTATCTACATCAAATTCTTACTCTGTTTTAGATCATGATGATGAAGATGACGAGTTTGAAATGGTATATGATGAAACAACCAATTTATTCTCTAAGACAAATGCAGGTGGAAACTCCTTCACGGCAGCTGTTAGTTAGTTTGGTTTGTTTCTTTGTGTACTAGGTGTTTTGTAAGTGTTTATGGACTGTCATAAGCACTAGATTTTGGTGTTTATCAAGCTTGTTTTAGATTGAGGTTAATGTGGTACTTTAGCCACATTCTATTTGTACTTCACTGTTTTTTTTGTTAATCGATTTACCGGGGAAACCCATTAAAAAAAAGAGTTATAAAGTGGTTTTATATAGAATAGACTGGATTCGGTTAAAAAGTGAATCTTCACTTCTTTTATTTGACATGCGAAACTTAAAGAAAAAGTTAGTATTTGGTCGTTATAAATACGATCGAATCTCTTCATATAAAATCCATCTCTATAATTAACCTTTTTTCCTGTCTATACGTTTAATTTTGTTATCATGCAGAAAAGTGCATCATCTTTAGCTCTTGGTCCAGGTGGATTAGACTTAGCTCAATCCTTCTTCAAGCCAATCCATGGTGCATCACAACCTTCAACTACAATCCACAACACCAATATCCGTCATTGGTGTTGGGAACGTTGGCATGGCTATTGCTCAGACCATCCTCACCCAAGACCTTGCTGACGAGATTGAAGGTTCTGAGCCTCCTTGGACCCAGACTCTCACCACACAAACGCCAATCAAAACGGCAGACTTGCTTTTCAATGCTTGTGTTTTTATTAGGAAACTGATACACTTACATACTGTGAAACCTAGTGCCCTATTTATAGACTAAAATGCACATAACTTGCATAGAAGGAACGTGGGTATACACACTCCCATGTTCTCCTTAATAATAGGTCAGCCATGAACTAGTAAAACCAACTATGTAAAATATCCTAAAGACTAGGTAACTATCAAGATTATCCAACAATCACCCCCATAATCTTGATGATCTCCACCTGCGCCTCTTCCACGGTTGTCTTTCTCAGTCAAATCAAAACCATCTCGGTTTAAGCTTCCAACACAACAATGCTCACTGCTCACTAGCTTGTTCTCCAGCACCCCTTTGAGACAAAACTCGATTTGTGTGTTTTCTTGCTCCTGCTACTCGTCGTTAATCTACATGGTGTCTTTCTCGTTCTTGCTACATGCTAATCGATTCTTCCTAGTCGACCCTTGCTTGTCGACCCTTGCTAGTCGACCCTTGCTTGTCGACTCTTGCTTATCGACCCTTGCTTGTCGATCCTTGCTTGTCGACCCTTGCTTGTCGACTCTTGCTTATCGACCCTTGCTTGTCGATCCTTCCTTATCGACCCTTGCTTGTCGACTATTTTCTTGCTTGCTACTTGCTATGGTTTTGTTGCCTGCTACTTGCTACAGGCTACGCGACAACCTGCTAACTTGCGAAAACATGCTGCCCTTTTTTCTCTTGCTGATGATTCTTGCTTCTTGCTCGCTTCCTTCTTTGAGAAAGCGCTCCTTGCTATACTTCTTGCTGCGTTCTCTTGCTGTGACCTTTTTTTTTTTTTCGCTATCATTCTCGTTCTTGTTGATTTCATGCTACTCTCTTGCTGTTTAATCTTTCTTTCTCATTCTTCTTTTTGTTCTTTCTTGCTATTGTGCTGCGTTCTTTTGGTCACCCGCTGTGATCAAAAGTTGTTGCATGCTTTCGTCTTTCTTGTTTGCTACCATTGGACAGCCTGCTGCTTCTTTCTTCCTCTCAACCTGATTGCATAGGGTTTGCAATCGGCCCTTTCTATTTCTGCCCTGCAGCCAATGGCTACACCCTTTTTCTTGAACCGACTTTCAAACCCGCCTTCGATCGACCAGCTCTGATACCAAATGAAGGTTCTGAGCCTCCTTGGACCCAGACTCTCACCACACAAACGCCAATCAAAACGGCAGACTTGCTTTTCAATGCTTGTGTTTTTATTAGGAAACTGATACACTTACATACTGTGAAACCTAGTGCCCTATTTATAGACTAAAATGCACATAACTTGCATAGAAGGAACGTGGGTATACACACTCCCATGTTCTCCTTAATAATAGGTCAGCCATGAACTAGTAAAACCAACTATGTAAAATATCCTAAAGACTAGGTAACTATCAAGATTATCCAACAGAGATTGCCCTTGTGGACGTTAATGCAGACAAGCTCCATGGTGAGATGCTCGACATCCGACATGCGGCTTCATTCCTTCCACGTACCACTATCTCTGCCTCGGTTGACTACTCAAGTACTACTGGTTCAGATCTTGTGATTGTAACTGCTGGGGCTCGTCAGATACCAGGGGAGTCTAGGCTTAATTTGGTGCAAAGGAACTTGGCTTTGTTTTCCAAGATTATTCCGCCTTTGGCAGGTGCTTTACCTGAGGCTATTTTACTCATCGTGTCGAATCCGTGGATGTTTTGACTTATGTTGCTTGGAAGCTATCCGGGTTTCCTGCTAATAGGGTTATTGGGTCAGGTACCAATTTGTATTCTTCAAGGTTTCGGTTTCTCATTGCTGATCATCTTGATGTCAATGCTCAAGATGTCCAGGTTAGTTTTACAAGTCATGCAAACATTTTCATAATCATGTAGAAACATATATGACCAACTTTAGATATAAATATTAACTTCAAAACTTTTCATTTGCATGTTGAAGGCATATATTATGGGAGAGCATGGAGATTCATCGGTAGCACTATGGTCAAGCATTAGTGTAGGAGGGGTGCCAATACTTAGCTTCTTAAAGAGAGAACAAATTGCGCACACGAAGTTATTGGGTTGAAGGGTTATACTTCATGGGCCATTGGTTACTCTGTGGCTAACTTAGCTCGTACCATATTAAGAGACCAACACAGGGTACACCCTGTTTCGGTGTTAGCCAAAGGGTTGTATGGTATTGACGAAGACGATGTGTTTATTAGCCTTTCGACGCAACTAGGGAGAAACGGACTGTTGGGCGTCCCAAATTTGCATCTTAGTGAAGAGGAGTCTCAACAACTTCAAAATTCGGCTAAGACCATTCTAGAGGTGCAAAGCCAATTGGGTCTTTGAACTTGATTATATCTTATTATGCAATGTTTTATTTAGAGCAAATTAAACAATAAGTGTGATTTTGTGTAATCTTTTTTATATTTGGACTACACAAGAATATATAAGAACTTTCTACGATAACTTATGTGTGATTTTTTTTAGATTTTGTGATTTTTTTTTGGGTTTTAACTTGATAGAGAAGTTTAAATATTTGATCACCAAAAATATATTGAACAAAAATCTTTTCCGATCAAAATTATTAGTAAAGTTTTACAAGGAGAATGATATTAGTAAGTTGTTATATATGGAATATGTAGATCTGAGCCACTGGTTACAAATTGAAATGTACGGCTGAGATCTATTCATTCAATCTCATCATCTCCCTACATCCCTACCTGCTACAAACAAACACATACTAAAAACAAATCCACCCACCACTATCGCACCCCATGGCCACCACCATCGCACCTCACCACCCCTGTTGTCGCAGCCACCGCAACACCAACGTCGCACCCCACCGCTGCGACACTAACGTCGAACCCCACCAACCATCCTATGAATTGCTATTGGCCATATTAACGTGTATGCACTTTTCATTTGAGCAGTTTGTTGATCTCATGATATCATTATTGGTTGTTAGTTTGTTATAACTGCTTAGATCTCATGATATCATTACTGATGTGAAAAGGTGTGGAATTGAATTTGAAGGCTAATATTGACCCATTTAACTATTTCCCATAAGGTGTTTGATAAATTGTGTGAGTCGATAAGATCTCTAAGGTCTAGAGAATCACATGTGCTTCCATAATATGTTGAAAGATTTAGGTCCTGCTCTAAAGAATTTCTGGGCCTAGCTGGTAAGACACGCTCTACGCGTTAGCTAATCTTGTAGTTTTATCGCTCATGTTGGCAAGTCATCTTGCTAAAGGTTGTCTGATTTGTCACATGAATATTTTTTAGGGAGCTTAAAAGGATGCTGATGGAGATGCCGATGTAATAAATATTAATCTTGTACATGATGCTCGTGCTCCTGTAACGAAGTTCAAGTTGAATAGGGTTTCGGTTGATCTTCTATATCTCGACTTTCACTTCAGAAGAATATTATTTTTGTTAATTATGTGTATGCTGAGATAGAGCAACCATGATGCACTGTGTAATATTTTATTAGGTGGTATATTCACGAGGATCACAACATATGTATAGACAGTTTGTACATTGATTTTTGTATAATGTTGGAAAGTCTTCAAAAGTGATATAATGTTTTTTTTTCTTTCTTAATTAAGAAGAATTGTAGAATACTGAGCAAAATATTTCAAAACTATAACTCTTTCTAACAAACACACATTAAATGAATCACATGGGATTTTGTTTAAATCACATGTAATTTTTTTAACATATGAAAATGTCATTATTGTAAAATATATAAAACAAATTGACTTCTGAATTACATGTGATTTTGTTTAAAGCGAAAATTATCAAAAGAGTCTTTCATTTTTGGACAATTCTTAAAAGGGTTCAAAAAACATGTTTTTCCTGATATGGTCCAGGGCAACAAATAATATAGGACAGCAACCGTTCAGATTTTAATAAGTGTCCAAAAAATAGGGCAATTCTGATAGATTGCCCCAAGAGATAGGGCAATAGAGGACACGTGACGCATTCTGCACCAGTTGCCCTATATTCCCAAAAAAATAGTCCTTTTCGGGAAAAAAAAAAGTTTTAGCCTTTTTTAAGAAGAGAATAATGGGCAACAGACCTTTTTGGTAATTTTCCCTTGTTTAAATCACATGTAATTTTGCATGAATTACATGTGATTTTTCTTGTATTACATGTGATTCGAGCATTTTAAAACCCTATCATCTTCTAACAAACTCATTGTAGATGAGTCACATGTGATTTTGTCTGAATGACATGTAATTCTCTCAATATATTAAATGTTTTGTTTTCATTCATGTAAAATATATAAAATAAATTGGCTTCTGAATTACATGTGTTTTTTTTCGAATCACATGTAATTTTTCTTGAATTACATGTGATTCGTTGATAATTACATGTGATTTTGCTTGTTGTCATTCATGTAAAATATATAAAATAAACTGGCTTCTGAAATAAATGTGTTTTTGTTCAAATCACATGTAATTTTGCTTGAATTACATGTGATTCGTTGATAATTACATGTGATTTTGCTTGTTGTCATTCATGTAAAATATAAAAACAAATTGGCTTCTGAATTACATGTGATTTTGTTTGAATCACATGTGATTTCGCTGGAATTAGATGTGTTTCGGTGATAATTACATGTGATTCAAGCATTTCAAAACCTTCACATCTTAAAAAAAAACCCACTTTAGATGAATCACATGTGATTTTGTTTTGAATCGCATGTAATTCTGTCAATATATTAAGATGTATGTTGTCATTCATGTAAAATATATAAAACAAATTTGTCTTTTGAATTACATGTGATTCGGTGCTAATTACATGTGATTTTGCTTGAATTTCATGTGATTCATGTGATTCATGTAATTATGTTTAAATTTCATGTAGTATTTTTTATTTATCATCTCACCAATTAACATATAAATATATGATTTTTATTCAAGTAACAAATAAATGCATTTTATATAATAAAATCAATCTGATCAAATAACTATTCGATAATACATAGAATTAAAAAACAAAAATGTTTTTAAACATCAATTATTAGTGTCCCATTCTTCTTTCTCCTTGCTTTCATACAAATTACATGTGATTATGTCAGAATCAAGTGTGATTTTCGCCTATTAATAACCGAACAAATACCCAGCAAAATCACATGTGATTCACCATAATCACATGTGATTTACATCTCCACCTTCAAGTTCTTTCATAACATCATCTTTTTCTAATTTAAGATCATATAAAGATCAAATTTTTTTAACATTTATCATAATTTTTCACTATCTCTTTCAACATAACCATCTTCTACAATAATTCATGTGATCAAAACCCATAATTTATAAACACCTATTTGATATTTTGTTGAATCGGTTCTGTATTTAATGTTGGTGGTGGAGGTGGTGGTGCATTGATTTCTAGAAAAGAAGATACGATGGTGGTGGTGCGGTGGTCGGAGGTGATGGTCATGTATGGTGGGAGGCAGTGGTCGGGGTGGTGTGGTGGTTAGAGGTAGTGTTCGGGGGTGGTGCGGTGGTCGTATGTGGTGGTCAGGGGCTGTCAGGGTGGTACGGTGGTTGGAGGTGGTGGGAGGGGGTGCATCTGGTGGTTTGAAGGTTGGGGTGGATGTGGGTGGTAGAGAGAGAAAGTAGAGGTGTGTGTGTTTTTTAGAGAGATAAAGTGAAACGATAAATGAGGGTGGTTTGTGTGTTTTTAGGGTTTATATATGGTTGGTGCTTTTAATATGGACCGTTGGATGATGGAAAATTGGATGGCCAGATTGCTTCCTTTCTTCTTTTTTGGATGCACATTCTATGTTGATCCCGCCTCTGCTATGGGTTACTCGTATAAAGGCCTTTTGTGTAAGCAAGTGGCAAAGTCAAAAAGCCCATAGGCCTTACCGGGTTATCGGGTCGGGTCAAAACAATCTGATAACATTTTTAACCCGATCTAATAAGCCTTATCGAGTTCGGATTCGGTCCGAGTCGAACGAAATTGTTTCTCATATACATTTAACCTAACTATTGCTTCTATAAATTACGAAATTAGTTATTTATAAAGAAATTTGCTGGAAGATGTCTATTTCTTCTCTAGCATGAGGAAGCTTCCAATCGAAATGATACACAAATGATGCAACATCAAACTCACTACCGTATGAGCTAATGGCATTCCAGGACACATTCTTCAGCCCGATCCAGATGGTAGAAACTTAAAGTTTTGTCCCTTATAGCCCAAGTTATTCCCCACAAATCTTTCCGGCTTGAACATCGTTGGATCCCGTGCCATGGACCATGCATTAATAAGATTTGTTCGTTCTTTGGTACAATATATTTACCTAGTTTAACTTCAGTCTCAGTTCTGTGAGGTAAAGTGAAGTCGCATTGTTTCTTCTATAACTGCTTGCAAATAAGGTAAGACCAGCAGGTTAGCTTCTTAAATTTTCCCATCTTTTTTCTACTGTTTTGGAGACTTCTTCTTGAACTTTTGAGAACATACTAGGGTTAAGCAAGAGTTCCGTCATTGCCCACTCAGGCCAGGTAAGAATTAAACTCATCATGTAATCAATCCCTTCATTCATAACCCGCAACATGAAAATAATTTTCATGAACACAATTTGAAAAAGCTAATCTACATCGTCGTGCTCGTTAGCACGTAAATCAAGTTTTAGCCGTAAAGTGATCTCATTTTATCTATTGTTGTGTTTTTTTCTCAAATTAATCTGTAAAAGAGGCTGAAATAAAAAAAGAGAGATTTTTTCCATTAAAAAGGTTTTGGTTGTGGTTGGGATTTGTTAACATACTTGCCCGGCTACAAAATCAGTTGTGATATTTTGGTTGTTTGACAATCCTATGTAGGAATTGTTCGTTCTTCCAAGTTTCAAAGGAGATTGGACGTTAACCAGGACGGAGTATATCTTGTAGTCGTTTAGAAAATAATCCTACGTATTAACATAGAACTTCTCCACAATATTGTAGAATATAATCGTGTTTTATTTCTTAATTCAATCATAAGAATACTCAAATTAATATTTATTCAAAACAAAGGCGAAAGGGAATAGGTATATAGATAGCTTATCGACCAAAGGGTTGTCGTCAAGTCTCAACATATATTTGTGAATAATGATTGCAGACAATAGACATTTTACCATTTTACACTTACTTAACGAGCATAGGGGTGGCGACAAGCGGAGTTGCTCAAACAATGTTAGACTAAAGATGTCATTCATGTCCATTTCTTCTCTAGCGTAAGGAAGCTCCAAATCAAAATAACACACAAATGATACCACCATTAAACTCACCACCCTATGAGCCAAGGATATCCCTAGACACATTCTTCGATCCGATCCAAATGGTAAGAACTCAAACTGTTGACCCTTGTAGTCAATTTAGTTTCCTAAGAACCTTTCAGGCATAAATCTCAATCGGTTTTCCCAATACTGAGGATCTCTTGACATGGCCCAAACATTTACTAGAATTTGGTTATTTTTTGGCACATTGTATTCACGGAGTATGAGAACTTGTCGAATAAGGCAAGTGGAGGAGTATGGTCTCTTCAATTTTCCCATCTTCTCTCACTGGTGAAGAGACTTCTTCCCGGACTCTTGAGAACATGTCGGGATAAAGCAACAATTCAGTTGTAACACTCTCAAATCGGGTCACTTTAGCGGAAGGGTCCTTGAGTGTTACTTACATGATACAATCACAGAATTATAGAAAACGGCTTAAAACGATTCGTTTTTGATAAAAAAAACATCCATTCATCCATTCAAAAGATAAATAATCTATACACGGTCCCAAAAAATTTTAAAATATTTATGTTGATCCCAAGCTTAGATCGATTTAGCTTTATGTATACCAGATTAGATCAAGTAATACACTTAGAGAAACCTTTGTATATGCTTATGAATTTAAGTGTTATGCGGAATTTAACACTTAAGCAAGAACACACAATGATATAAACAAACTTTCACTTTGATTATCAATATCAAACTTGCTTACAATGAAAGTAGTTTATAAACGAAAACTTATATAAAACATTAACCTAAAGGTCTTCTTTTATAGACATAAGAAGCCTTGTACAGTAATCTACGTATCAGCTATTCTAGGTAAAGATAAATATAGAAAATACATTGTTGTTCCTATCTTTACTAGAAGTAATCTAAAATACAATAAACACGTAGAGTCTATCTTCCCATCAGTGCTTGTCTTCAATGTGTCAACGCTTGACTTTATCTTGTCAACGCTTGAGCTGTCAGCGCTTGTTTTGTTCTTGTCAACGCTTGTATTACTCTTGTCAGCGCTCAAGTGATCTGGCCTTAATTTATTCCCAACAATCCTCCCCTAAACTTGATATCCACTCTTATGATCAAGTTTCTGAATAAGCATTAAGGACTAGGAGGAATCTTACAAACCTTCTCATATTGATAATGAATAAATCTAATCAAATCTTTTTCCACGTCACTTGAATAATATATTTCCAGCTGAGTGTCCTTCATCTTTTCCAAAATAGCTTTGGATATGAAATACTGACCATCCACAAGTAGATACTCAGCAAACTTTGTAGAACTCAAATGGTAAACACCAGCAGCTGAATATAACCTCCATTGAAGACCACTGAGGTCATCTTCAAGATCCTTCCAGACAGCAGGATCCTCATCTTTTGGTCTACCCATTCTTTTGAATGTGGACCAAAGTTTTATTCCATTAGCTGAAGTTGGTGCTTCAGCCTCATACTTGGTCTCCAGCAACCTCCAAAGGTCCACCAAGTCTTCTCTATCACAACTTGCAAATAAAGATATGAGAGTGGTAAAAGTGTGCACCTCTTTACCATATCTGCCAATCTTCCAAAACCCACATTCATCTTCTTCATAAGTCACAATTGGGTTCCTGGAATCTAATGGTAACACTTGCACCATATCTGAAGCTTCTAAAGGTGAGAGCTTGAGGGTCTTTCTGATGACAGCTTCACTTGGATATAGTGGATCCATATCTTTGGGAAACTCAAATGAAATTCCCTTCTTCACTGGCCTGGGAATAAACATAGCTTTCTTGAGTTCCATTTCTTCTGCAAGTTCCTCCTTTCTTTCATCTGAAAGAAGTCTGAGAGTGTTTGCTTCCTGCACTCTCACCCAAATGGGATAAGCCCTGTTTTCCAACTCATCAAATGTCAAAGCTTTCAACTTCTGATATGTCCATCCAACTCTATGACATTTGAGCAACATAAAGTATAACTCCCTTCTATCCCTTTTCAATTCTGAGAGAATATTACTTGCCTTGTGTTTCAAAATTACCTGGCAATCTTTCTAAACTCTAAGAAGAATCTCCAAACCCCAAATTTGATCTGAAATGGTCAAGTCTGGATTCTCCATACATCTTTCTTCCCAAGCATTGCACATTTGAACCACCTCTGGCATGTCAAAGTCAACCTGCAATTTCAACTCTCTCAGCTTCTCCTTAGCCAACTCATCACCATACTCAAGTCTTTCTGGTTCTATAATCATCACACTTGAGTCTGAGCTAGCTCCATCACTTGCTTCTTCTGAAGTCACAACAAATGGTGACTCTTTCATCTCCTTTTTATCATGTTCCAAGATTTGTGCAGCTAATCTTCTATCAAACTCAATTTGAGCTGCATCCTTTGGAACAATCTCTTCTACCAATATACCCTTACCCTTATCTGATGGTGCAATGGTTGGTAAGGTAGATGGTAATACCTGTGCAGAAACTTCCTTGATGATAGATGATGACTGGGATACATCACCTTCATATGCAGGTCTGTCAACGCCCAATTTTGTCCTATCAGCGCCCAAAATATTTCTGTCAGCGTCCAAATTCTCCTTGTCAACGCCCAAATATCTCCCCTCAGCGCCTTGTGTAACCTCTCTCAACATAGCTGTAAATGATAAATTTAAGTTGGTAGTGTTGGGAATAAATCTATGCTTATTTGTTTCCCCTGCTAGTTGATTACTCATACCCCTGCTAGAGTAAGTTCCCCCTGCTAAATAACAAAGGCAGGGGGATCCGTTCCCCTGCTGGAGTCAAAGGCCCTGCCGTCAAGATAAACATGGAATAGATCTTTACGCGTTTCAGTTATTATTCCTTAATACTTTCCATAGTTTGTTAGTAGTGATCTTGTACGTGGGTCCTTGCATCTATAAAAGGACTCACTAGGTTAGCATGCAATAGGTGTCTTTCTCATTTCGTCTTTCATTATTATTACTTTAAGGTTTTGTAAACCCTAATACCACTTTGGGTATTCGTATATCTTTGATATATTAAAGTGCAACGTTTGAATCTCATTTGTTCTTGTGCTAAACATTACATTCCGCATCTTGTTTAGGTACTTTGCTTTGCAAAGTTTCTCTAGTGTTAGATTGAATTCTTTCTCTCTATCACAACCCTTAAACAAGCTATTAAGGTTTAAGATCTGACTTTGGGATCAACAAGTGGTATCAGAGCTTGTTGAGAAACTTTGTCTAAATCAAGAACAAAATCCTTATAGCAAACATGTCTTCAGATTCATCCACAAATAGCAACAATCACAATAACCTCAAGTTACCCATGTTGGATCCTGAAAACTTTGAATTATGGGAATTCAGAATCCAACAATACCTGAAAATGGAACACTATGTTCTCTGGGAGATCATAGAGTTTGGTGATCAATTCAACAAAATGGTGGCTGTTGAAGAAGGGAAGGATGAAGGTGAAAGTTCCAAAGGTAAGGACAAGAAGAAATCTGCTGCTCTATGTGATAAGGAAATACTGGCTAGAAGGCATGATGTCAGGGCTCACAGCTCATTGCTGTTGGCCCTACCTGATAGACATCAACTCAGATTCAGGAAATACAAAACAGCTAAGGAACTATGGGAAGCCATAGGCACAACCTTTGGAGGAAATGAAGCCACAAAGAAGAAGAAGAAGAACCAAATGCTGGATGATTTTGCTTCCTTCAAAGCAATTGGTGATGAATCAATTGGAGCTATTTACAATAGACTTCAAGACATGGTGGCTCACTTGGAATTCTTTGACATTGAGGTGACAAAAGAGCAGGTGAATACCAGGTTTCTTAATAGCTTACAGAAAGAATGGTTTGTCTATAAGGCAATCTGGCAGAATAAGGATGACTTGGACAACAATAATATTGATGATATATACAATAACTTAAATGTCTTTGAACCTATTGTCAATGAAATGAAGTCAAAAGGGACAATTCCCACTAACTCAAGTGGAATCGTTGATTCCCCTGCTAACATGGCATTCATATCACAAAGCAGTGGAATCTCCAAGAACAGTGGAATAGAAGTAGCCCCTGCTACTTATTCCCCTGCTACCAGGTCTGGACCTTCCTATGATGAAGAAAGACCAGCTACATTCAGCCTTGATACTGCATGTGCCTTCATAGCATCTCAAGGTCCACAAGGATCTACAGTGTTACATGAAGATCTTAATAAATCAGTAAGCAAGCATTAGAAGAATTGGATATCAAGTGGAATATGGCTTTGCTAAGCATGAGAGCCAACAGGTTCCACAAGAAGTATGGCAAGAAGATCACAATTAATCCATCTGATGTGGCTGGGTTTGATAAAGCAAAAGTTGAATGCTACAATTGTGGCAAGAAGGGTCATTTTGCCAGGGAATGCAGAGGACCTAAGTCTGGAAATAGCCATAGAAAGGATGAGGATTCTGGTGCTAAAGCTATGGTAGCAATGCAGGGGATAGATGGAGCTAATGGATGGGACTGGAGTGCTATGACAGAAAGTGTGGAAAGAAACCAAGCTTTGGTGGCTGAGGAAAAGGAAGAAGACTTTGCACTTATGGCCATGTCAAGTTCTAGCTCTGACAATGAGGTATATGATGACTCATACTGTACTAAAGCTTGTAGGAAAAATACTGAATCTTTGAATGATCAAATCAGAAAGGTAAAAGCTGACTATATAAATTGTGATAATGATCTTGATAACTACAAACGTGCTTTAGAACAACTAGAGTCCACCATAAGAGAGTATAGGCAAAGAGAAAGTGAATATAGGGATCACATTGTGATTCTAGAAAGAGATGCCAAGGAGAATAACCAATCTATAAATGTTTTAACTGCTGAACTTGAAATTTTTAAAGCTAACCAAAAGATAGATGAGGAAACTGTTGAAAATTTTGGAAAAGCTTCAAAAGATTTAACCAAGGCATTTGAAATTGGTCAATCTCCTAAGGACAAAACAGGGTTTGGAATTAAGAACATGAATGCTACTATACCCCCACCCCCTGCTAACATCCATGCTCCCTATCCTAGAAAAGACTTGTCATGGACTGGTCTCCCTTGTTTTGAAAAACAGGATGACATTGAGTTTGACTTGAGTGCTTATATACCTAATAATCCTGATACAGAAGAGTCTCTAGTTAAAACTAGTGTCATTAGGGATATTAAACAGGAACAGGTTGGCTTAAAGCAAATTGACAACCCTGTTAAATTTTCAAAAGAAGGAAGTTCTAGCAGCAATCCAAACTCTAAGAGCAGGGCTAGACCACAGTCTCCTAAACCTATCATTAAATATGCTGGTATGTACAGGAATGTCAGAGGTAATCAAAGGAATTGGAATGACCAAAAGTCTCATCAATTAGGAAAAGACTTTGTGATCAATACCAAGCCCTGCTTCACATGTGGCAGTTTTGAACACACTTATCAAGAGTGTAAGGCACCAATGGAGATGGTGGCTGCAAATCCCTTAAAGGATATGCAACCTAGAGCCATTCTTCTAAATGCAGGGGCAAAATCCTTTTCCCCTGCCAAGTATGTTGCCCCTGCCTTGAGAAATAGAGTTGCTGAGAAATATGTTGCTCCAGCCCTTAGAAAGGAAAATGATGTTCACCCAAAGCCCAACACTTCTGTGACTACCCCAACACCTTATACTGCATATAAAACTAGACAAAGACCTTACCAACACATGAATAGAGGCCAAAACAAAAGGTGGGTTCCCTCTGCCAAGCATAAGGATTCCCCTGCTAAAACTGGGGTATCCCCTGCTAGAAGAGGTGTGCATTCTAGGAACATGGGAAGATGGGGAAAAGCTGTGAAAGCCTCAGCTCGTTGGGTTTGGGCACCCAAAAGGGGTACTCAATCTAATGGTGTATCTCTAGTCTTTGATAAGCTATCTTACATTGATACACGAGGTAGATCCAAGTCTGTAATGGCTTGGGTCCCCAAGAAAAACTAATTTGTTTTTCCTTTTGCAGGTGACAAAGAAGACAAGGGATGATAGAGCATACTGGGACAGTGGATGCTCAAGAAGTATGACTGGACACAAAGCTTACTTGTCTAACTTTGTACCCCTGCATGACAATGATGGTGTTTCTTTTGGAGATGGGCATGGAACTATAACAGGAAAAGGAACTATTGTCACCAATGGGATGACTTTTGACAATGTGTATTTGGTGAAGGAGCTCAAGTATAATCTCTTCAGTGTGTCACAGATGACTGATAACAAGAATTTTGTCTTGTTTACTGACACTGAATGCTTGGTATTAGGGAAGGAGTTTGTCTTGCCACAAGACACTCCAATTGTTCTCAGAACACCAAGACAGAAGAACATGTACACAATTGATCTCAAGGACATCTCTCTCCAAGACAATGAAACATGTTTCATTGCCAAAGCTTCAGCAGATGAATGTAAGAAATGGCATAGAAGACTTGGTCATCTTAATTTCAAGAACATGAACAAACTAGTAAAGCATAATCTGGTTCATGGTCTTCCCTCCAAGTCTTTTGCCACTGAACATACTTGTGCAGCATGTCTGAAAGGGAAGCAACACAGAGCATCTTGCAAGTCAAAAACAAGTATGTCCACCACCAAGCCATTGGAACTATTGCATATGGATCTTTTTGTTCCTACTTCTGTGGCAAGTATAATGAATAAATGGTACTGCCTAGTAATTACTGATGATTTTTCAAGATTTACATGGACATTCTTTCTATTTGAAAAAAGTGACACTGCTGATGTACTCATTGGGTTCATCAATCAAATTGAACTGTCAAAAAGCATGAAGGTAGTTACCATAAGATCAGACAATGGTGGTGAGTTCAGAAATCACAAGTTGGATTCTTTCTGCATAAACAAAGGCATCAAGAGGCAATTTAGCATTGCTAGAACACCTCAACAGAATGGAGTGGCAGAAAGAAGGAATAGGACACTCATTGAAGCTGCAAGAACTATGCTGTCTGACGCCAAACTTCCAGTTATCTTTTGGGCTAAAGCTGTATCCACTGCTTGCTATGTGCAAAACAGGGCCTTGGTGGTCAAGGCACACAACAAGACCCCTTATCAGCTGTTTAATGGAAGACCTCCCTTAATTGACTTTTTCAGACCTTTTGGGTGTCATGTTATCATCTTGAACACCATTGACAATCTTGGTAAGTTTAGTGAAAAGGGTGATGATGGATATTTTGTGGGTTATTCTTTAAACAGCAAGGGATATAGGGTCTTCAACAAGAAGACAAGCAAAATCACAGAAAATCTTCATGTGAACTTTCTTGAAGACAAACCTGAAGATGTTCAAACAGGTCCTGACTGGTTCTTTGATATAGATGTACTTTCTAAGTCCATGAATTATGTACCTGTTGTCTTTCAGAACACTAACATTTCAGGTACTCAAGAAACAATTGCTGCTGAGAAATCACCTCTGAGGTACATGAATGTACCCTCATTGTTTCCTAGTGAAGCTGATAAACAAGAGGATAATTCTGCTTCAGAAAAAGAACAGCCAATCTCATCCCCTGCTATGTCTGAAGGCAGTGGAATGGCTGAAAGCAGTGGAATCCTGGATTCCCCTGCTAGAGGAATTTATTCCTCTCTCACAAAGGATCATGATGCTAATGAGACTTCTGATGCAGAAAGAGAATCCCCACTCATCTCATCAACTACACCCATAAATGATGGTCCTATCATATCCAGCAGTGGAAGCAGAATCATCAGGAGTGGAGGTCCTAGTTATTCAGAGCTTCATTCTGCTCACAAGCACCCATCTTTAGGTCATGCTGTCACATTTGGAAGTTCCTTTGAGGACTTCTTTCCTAATCAGAACAGCCCCATCAATTCTGATTTGGAAGAAGATGAAACAGAAGTCATCATGCAGCCTACCTATAGAATTAATAAAGATCATCCTATCTCTCAGATTATTGGTGATCCTGAAGCTCCCAGACATACAAGGTATACAGCAAAGGAGCACAGCTTCATTGCTAACATCACCATGAAGTTCAATCATGACAACATGCAATGTTGTCTGTTTACTGCATTTTTGTCACAAGAAGAGCCAAAGAAGATTTTTCAAGCTTTAAATGACCCAAGCTGGGTTGAAGCTATGCAAGAGGAGCTCTTACAATTTGACATACAAGAGGTTTGGATTCTGGTTGATTGTCCCAAATGGGCAAGGCCTATTGGGACCAAGTGGGTGCTCAGGAACAAAAAGGATGAAAGGGGAATAGTTGTCAGGAACAAGGCAAGGTTAGTAGCACAAGGGTATACTCAGGAAGAAGGGATTGATTATGAAGAGGTGTTTGCTCCAGTAGCAAGGATTGAAGCTATTAGATTATTCCTTGCTTATGCCTCATTCATGGACTTCACTGTTTTTCAGATGGATGTGAAAAGTGCATTCTTATATGGAACCATTGATGAAGAAGTCTATGTCATGCAACCACCAGGGTTTGAAGATCCAGAACATCCTGACAAAGTATACAAAGTGAAAAAGGCCATGTATGGCCTTCACCAAGCTCCCAGAGCCTGGTATGGTACTCTTTCCAAATATCTTCTAGACAATGGATTCAGCAGGGGGAAGATTGATCAGACCCTGTTTACAAAGAAACAAAAGGGTGACCTTCTGCTAGTACAAGTCTATGTGGATGACATCATTTTTGGATCAACTAACTCCATGCTTAGCAAAGAGTTTGCCAGATGCAGGATAAGTTTCAAATGAGTGCTATGGGAGAACTAAACTTCTTTTTGGGGTTACAAGTTCAGCAGCGGAAAGATGGGATATTTATCTCTCAAGACAAATATGTAGCTGAGATTGTAAAGAAGTTTGGCATGTCTGATGGGAAGAAGGTGTCCACTCCCATGGACAAGGATCATCCATGGGGCAAGGATGGTCCTGGCAAGCCTATTGATGTCAGGAATTACAGGTCTATGATTGGGTCTCTTATGTATCTCACTGCTTCAAGACCTGACATCATGTTTGCTGTCTGCTTATGTGCAAGATACCAGGTGTCACCAACAGAGTGTCACTTATTTGCTGTGAAAAGGATTTTTAGGTATCTAAAATGTCATCCCACCCTAGGACTCTGGTATCCAAAGGAGTCACCATTTGAGCTGATAGCTTATTCAGATAGTGATTATGCTGGTGACAACAATGATAGGAAGTCTACAACAGGGGGATGCCAATTTTTGGGGAGCAGGCTTATATCTTGGCAATGTAAGAAGCAGACTATCATGGCAACATCCACAACTGAAGCTGAGTATGTAGCAGCTGCTGCATGCTGTGGTCAAGTTCTTTGGGTGCAAAATCAATTACTTGATTATGGGTACAACTTTCTTAAAACCAAGATATTTATTGACAACAACAGCACTATCTGCATCATAAAGAACCCTGTTTTTCATAGCAAAACCAAACACATTGAAATTAGACATCACTTTATCAGAGATTGTTTTGAAAAAGGACTGATTGTCCCTGAGAAAATTGATACAGAACTTAATGTTTCTGATCTTTTAACAAAAGCTTTTGAGGTAGGGAGGTTTCAGTATCTGGTTGCAGGTATTGGAATGGTTACTCCTTAAAATCTGATGTCTATTTGTGTCATGTGTAATCAGGGTTACTTCATTGCTGTTGTTGTATAATTGTTAGTCAATTTTACCATTTCTTTCATTCCACTGCTTTTAAACACTGATTCCCCTGCTTGGGGTTTATTCCCCTGCCAAGAGAATTTTTCTCTTAAGCAGGGTGTGTTCTGTTTACAAAAGTGGTTTTATGTGGTTTTAGACTAACAATGCAGAGGTTCATATTGGTGCATACTACTCTCCTTGGTGGATCAGGTATATACTCTATGTTTCAGGGGAGGTTAGGTCAAACCTTTAGGATTCAGGGTATTCTTAGAATGCTCATATATGATCTTAGATCATATCCATTGGTGAGTGGGGGTTCAGGGTAATGATGACCTGCTGCACAGCTTGTCTAAACTCTGAAACCTTGAGGCACTGTAGTGTGTGTTTGCATTTCTTTATTCAAGCAGCTTGCTGTTCAAAATATAGATGTGTGGCACACATTGCCAAGACTAACTGACCATAGGTAAGGGACAAGGTTGGGATGGTGACTGGGGTATGCATGATTTCTTGGGATTACCTGGTGTAGGGGGGACTTATGTATTAACTTTTTGTATTGGGACCATTGCTGAATAGAGGACTCTTGAGATTCTATGTATCTATCTTGTGTATACAAGTGTGTGCATTAGAGCAGAGCTAGTTAGCATTAGTCCCTTCATGACTAGTTTAATACCCCTAGGAAAGTTTCCCCTGCTTTTATTTTTTATTCCCCTGCCTTCACAACATTCCCCTGTTTGACCATTGACCGACAATACCGTTACCCTGTTCATAGCCGTTGGGCCTGCTTGCTTAAAGTTTGGTTCGGGAATATTTTATTCTTTTTAAAAGATATTTAAGGCGCTTTCTTAGCTGATTGGTAAATCATAACCAAATTGCTTTGCTTCATGATGAACCAGCCGAGTTTGCTGAGGCTGTGGCCTTTCTAAAGTCCTCGTACTTCAAAGTGGCCCTTCTCATCAATCCTCGCATTTATACCTCACACATTCAACAGTTCTGGTCTAAAGCCATGACCAAAACAGTGAATGGAGAGGTCATAATACAAAGCACAGTTTATGGTCATTCCAAGGTAATCTCACTTGCCTCCATTAGGGAGAACCTTCTCCTTGATGATGAGGATGGAATAACCAACTTTACTGAGGCTGAAATTTTTGAAGGTCTTGAAAAATTGGGGTATAAACTTTCTGAAAATCAAAAATTAAAATTTGCTAAAGGCCAGTTTGCTCCTCATTGGAAACTTTTGATTCATACTATTATGCAATGTTTGTCACCCAAAACCACTGCTTTTAATGAAGTTGGTAGTGAGATAGCTTCTGCCCTGATCTGCTTTGCAACAGGAAGGAAGTATTGTTTTTCTCAAATGATTTTTAAAGGCATGGTGAAAAATGTTTCAAGCACCTCAATGTTTTGTATGTATCCAAGGTTTATAGAAGTTTTGCTGAATATGAGTGATCATGGTCCCATTACACACAGAAACTATTTTTCAGCAACCAAACACACAACCAAACTTTTCACCACATTACTTGCACCATCACCTTTGTTCTCTGGCAGAAATATTCCATTCACTTCAATCATGCTAGAACAAATCAGACGGGAAGAAGCCAAACATCAAACAGCCATAAATCCACCTGCTGAATCCCCTGCCAAGAACCTACCACCTGCTGATCCACACCAAGAAAGGCGTTCCAAATCCAGGTTTGCCAGGTCTCCCTTGCCTGGTGAATCTTCACAAGCAGCAGAGAGGAGAGTCTCCAAGAGTTTGGAGAAACCTGGGGGTTTGGCTGCCACTACTGTCTCATCCTCAAGGGGTGAGCAGGATAGTGACACCATCAATAAGTCCTCTCCCCCACTCCATGATATCCAACAAGGGGAGAAATTCCCTTCTAGGATTGAGAGCAGTATGAAACCTTTGACAAACTTGGAATTGACGAAAATGTGCATGAGCCTGAAAAGGCAGAATGCACAACTTGTACAAGATGTCAAAAAGCAAGGTCTGGTTATCTCTCATTTGGAAACCAGACTTGCTACTCTTGAGGGGAGGAGAAAGCCCAGACTGATTCTTTCCACAGATGAGGATGCTTCCAAAGGGGAGGAAATTCCAACCAAAGAAGGATCTACTGAGTATTATTCGTATCCTGGTAGGGAGCATGGAAAGATAACAGGTACTAAGGAAGGAATGGAGAGGGAAAGTGCTGATAAAGGAAGTGACAAGGGAAGTGCAACCAAAGATATTGCTCAAACATTGCTCACCATGGGCAATCAAGAAGAAGCCCCTGCTTCAAAAGTTTCCCCTGCCATTGCTGATCCCACTGCTGTAAGTTTATCCCCTGCTAAGAACATAACTCAAACATTTGTTAGGAAGAACAGAAAGCAACCAGCTCAGAAGGGGATAACAATCAAAGAACCTGCAACTAAAGCAAAACCAGCACCAGCAGTGGATCCAAAAGATAAAGGAAAAGGAATCATGGTGCAACAGCCCAAGAGAAAATACAAGCATCTGACTCCTGAACAGCAGAAGATCCAAGAAGCTCATGATGCATAAGTAGCTCTCAGGCTACAACAAGAGGAAATGGATATGCAGGATCAAAGGATGGAGAAGATGAGGCCCAAGGATATGCTAAAACAGGTTGAAATTATGCATAGGGAACTAGATGACAGGGTACCTCATGTTGAAGAATTTCTTAATCAATGGGAGAAGGAGTTGAAAAATGCTCCTTTGGAAGACAGGTATGAGTTGACTTGTCTTGTTTACAAATTTCAAACTGAATATCTAGAAAGAAGGGCAATGCAAATTCAGAGTGAGAAGTATAGAACATCAGAGAAAGGGCAACTTGATCACTACAAAGTTCTGCTTAAAAGGCATAGAAAGTGGAAGGATGGTGACTTCACATATATGAGCTTTGAAGCCATAAAGAGAGCAGTCAGACCAGTTCTAAAGTTGTATGATGTGGAGGATTGGATGACAATCAACACTCCTGAGGAAGCTGAGTATCTTAGGAGACAAAGTGAAGTGCTACAGAAAGCTAGAGCAACAAAGAAAAGAAAAGCTGGAGAGACTACACAAGCAGGTGCATCATCCCCAGCAGGGGAATCACACCAAGCAGGTGAAAGTCTTCCAGAAGTACTTGAGAAGTCAGTACTTAATGCACAAAGAGCTGCAAAGAGACTCAAGAGAATGGAGCAAGTGGGCATAATCACTAAAGAGTCTCAAGGGCCATCAAATGATGAAATTGACAAACAACTGATTTTACAGGAAAATGATGAAATCTCACCTAGTGAACTTGGAAAGAAGTTTGCTATTATAGAGTATGTTGTTTATGAACACAAAGGGAGAACTTGGTGGAAGCTTACAAGGGCTGACAATACAGCACAGACATTTCTAAGTCTAGATGTCATGTTTCAAATTTTGGATAGTGAAGACTTAGAAGATCTGTGGAAAATATTGAAGAAAACATTTGCTGCAAAACCTCCTACCATGGATGGTGTTGAAAAGGATTGGGTAATCTGGGAGTGCATGCATAGAATGTATGAACATGAATTATTTGATCCTCTATTTGATGCAGTGAATAAAGGAGATTTGGTGTATTGGAAGCTGTTTACAAATTCTGGGGTTTATGAGGTAGTAATGGAAGGTGTGAGTGTTTATTTACTCAATCATAGGTATTATCCTTTCTCTCAGGAAACCTTGAAGAAGTTAGCACAGGCTAAGTTAATTGTTGATGCCAAAAAGCCTGTTGCTTATGATCTGGTGAGAATGGTTCACAGTCAGATTTGGCCAGAGAGTTTGTAAGCATCCTCATCAACTAGCATTTATTCAGAAACTTGTCTTTAGGAGAAAGCACAAGTTTAGGGGAGGATTGTTGGGAATAAATCTATGCTTATTTGTTTCCCCTGCTAGTTGATTACTCATACCCCTGCTAGAGTAAGTTCCCCCTACTAAATAACAAAGGCAGGGGGATCCGTTCCCCTGCTGGAGTCAAAGGCCCTGCCGTCAAGATAAACATGGAATAGATCTTTACGCGTTTCAGTTATTATTCCTTAATACTTTCCATAGTTTGTTAGTAGTGATCTTGTACGTGGGTCCTTGCATCTATAAAAGGACTCACTAGGTTAGCATGCAATAGGTGTCTTTCTCATTTCGTCTTTCATTATTATTACTTTAAGGTTTTGTAAACCCTAATACCACTTTGGGTATTCGTATATCTTTGATATATTAAAGTGCAACGTTTGAATCTCATTTGTTCTTGTGCTAAACATTACATTCCGCATCTTGTTTAGGTACTTTGCTTTGCAAAGTTTCTCTAGTGTTAGATTGAATTCTTTCTCTCTATCACAACCCTTAAACAAGCTATTAAGGTTTAAGATCTGACTTTGGGATCAACAGGTAGGAGAGACTAAGGACGTATCAAAACCTGTTTGTTTCTTCAAAGTTGTAAGGGCCTCAGCAACATCCATTGATTGACCATCATGACTGCCCTTATCACTTAGATTTATTGGATCATCCTCCCCTTTGGAAGATTCCTCCATACCCCTCCTTGCACTAGCACTCTCCAAAACAACAATCCTCTCCCTCAAGTGCTTGAGTTCAAGGCCTTGTGAGCTGACAACTTGTACTAAGTCTGCATTTTGCTTTTGCAAGCTAATGCAGACTGCCGTCAATTCCATAAGAGTCATTGGTTCCAGTCTGCCCTCTTCTGAACTGGGAATTTGACCTCCCAAGTCAGATTCATTGGGCATGGATGAGGACTTAATGATGGTGGGACTGCCTTGGCCAGCATCTAAGCCAGAACCAATAGTCTCAGCCTCATCCAGGTCACCAGCCACACTTGTGGTGGTGGTTCTCTCTGCTACATGGCTAGGACCACCAGAAGAGAATACTCCAGTAGTCCTTTGGCGTTTCATCAACCTATATTCTGGGGGTGTGGAAGATGGTGTGGAAGAATGGGTGGATGTGGGTTGGTTAAGGGGTGTTTGGGTTTGTGAAGGTTGTGTGTCAGCGTGGGAAATAGGCACATCAACGCCAACATTTGATGTGTCAGCGTTGAAGGAAACTTGGTCAAGTTGCATATGTTCAGGTGAAGGTATGGATTCAGGTATTGGTTCAAGTTGTGGTTGGGGGTCAATTTGTGGTTGGGGGTCTGGTTGGGGTTGTGCTGATGCAATAACAGCAAGCATAGCTGGAGTTAAAGGTAGGTCACGATGGGGTGGTGAGTTCATCTTCATAAAAATAGCTTTCTTTTGCTCAAGGATCTTATAAAAATCATTATGATCCCTTGTGCAATAACCTTGGACATCAAAAACCATTTGTAGAAAACGGGGATAAGCCAAAGTCATTTTGTTCCCCTTGTGTTTACACATCCCCTCAAAAATCATTTTAGAATAATTAAATTTTTGCCCTGTTGCAATACACACAATAGCACTTGCAATGGATCTATTGATCTCATTGTGTGTAGTGCATTTGGGACTCAAACATTGAAGGAGGACATGTATGAGGTACTTCCAGGCTGGGGGAAATTCCTGTTAATGGTACTTCTTCAAGGTACCTTCATCAGGAAAAGGATATCCCAAAGCCCTAAGCCCTTGTTCTATCTCATTAATGGGAAGGGTGGCTATACCATCAGCATCATCAAGATGCAAGGCTTGGCGTACCAAAGCCTCAGTAATCACCCAAGGTCTCCCATGAACAATAGAAGTCAATGTAGGCACTCTATTAACTGTTGAGTAATGATTGTAGTATTTTTGTATACCCTTTTAGGAAAAAGAGGCAACAAAGTAGTGGTAAGCGTTAACGAGTAGTTTAGGAAAACCACAAGTTATGACCCTTAAATGGGATCGTTCTCTCGAGGAGGCACGTGTGTTGTGTAATGAATGATTGATTAATGTTTTTGATTATTAACAAGAAAGGAGAAGAGAAAATGACGAAGACGAAAAAAATAGAAAAATAGGCAAAAACACTACTAGAAAGTTAAGACGTAGAAACGTAAAAATGACAAAATTTAAAATTTTAACCTAAAAATTCCTAAAAATTACTAAAAATCCACAATAATATTCTAAGAGTTTACAAAAAATCCAAACTTGCTAAAATCTTTTAATTAATTTAATAATGACTTTTTAATGCTAATTAAAGCCCTAAAAATCACTTTTAAATATTAAAAAGCCCTAAGCAAGATTTAATAGTTTGTAAACCTCAAAAATGACCTAATTAAGCTAAAAACTATTTTTAAAAATTTTAAAACCAAATTAAACTATTTTTAAACTCCTAAAAACTATTAAAATCTATTAAATCTTAAATTAATTCTAAAAATTAATTGAAAAGCCTAAAAATTAATTGGAAAGTGAAAAAGTTCTTATTTTAATGTCTAGAATCTAGGAAAAATGAAAAAAAGTTAAAAATAAGACTTTGAATTTTTCTTAATAAAATAATATTAAAATATTCCAAAAAAATAAAAAGTTCTCAAATAAATTCTAAAAAATTCTTAAAAATCCTAAATATTCTAACTAAGAAGAAAATGTAAATTAAAGCTCCTAAAACCTTTTAATTAATTTTATATTAATTTTTAAAGTTTAATAAAAAACCTAAAATCAAATAAAATTAAAAATTAAAGTTTTTGAAAACTTTATGATATGTAAACCTCAAAAATATAAATTAAAACCTAAAAACTATTTTTTTGGATTTTTAAATTACTGTTTGCTATTTTTTTAATTACTTTCTAAATTTAAAACTAAAAATAATCCTAATAATTAATTAAATAATGGGAAAAATAAAACTTTTAAACAGAAAAATCCTAAACTCTAATATTATCCTAGGAAAAATGAAAGGAAGCAAAAATGCCTATTCAATAAGCCAGAATAAGCTTAAAAACCCACGGCTTATTTAAATGAGAACAAAACAAAGACACCTTATATAACTATTGAAATGAAAGGTTAACATAAAAACTCATCTGGATCACTAGTAGAACCCCTCACTCCTGAGCTGCAGGTCGGGGGTTCGAGTCCAGGCAGGGTGAGTCTCTAAAAACATGAGCTACTCGAGGTAGACTCGCACCAATCAAATGAAAAGATTTTCCATTTATTGCATCGGTGGAAGACCGAGATTTCCCTATATAAGCAATTCCAGGATCAAATATCTCGTCCTCGGTGGAGAAAGGGAAGGGAACATAAGGGGCTTCCCCCATACTAAGTCCACACAAAGCATCGTCAAAAGGAGAAGACGAGCTTGTAGTACTCAATAAACGCGGTGATGACGGAGTTAGAATTGTAGAAAAATCTTTTAAATTAAATTCAAAATCTTTTCCTTTTTCATCTTTTAAACTCTCCTTGTGAAAACCCGATTTAATTATGTCAAAAATATTTGGTGTATCTAAAACGATGTTAGTCACACTAAAAATTCTCACATTTTGAAATCTTTTTGGTTTAGGTGGTGGCAAGTTTTCAAATCTTTTGTCAACAAAGAAAACCTCCCCATCGGGATCAACGTATTCATCATCCGAAGAATTACTCGAGATTGGAATCATAGGCTTAACACTCTTAACCTCCACCGGCGGAGGGGACGGAACTTCATTTTTCTCAACAACTCCTAAAACTCTATTGGAAATCTTTTTGCAAATGCTTTTGATGGGATTGACATTGTACAAAGATGTGATAGAATACACATGAGAAAGAGTGGAGTTTTGGATTGCATTAATGACGAGTTCTTCCTCATTGAAACGAAGAGTGATTTTTCTTGCATGCACATCGATAAGTGCTCTCGAGGTATCCAAAAAAGATCGACCTAAAATTAACGGAACTTTAGGATCAATAGGAATATCAACAACAATGAAGTCTACAGGATAGTAGAACTTTCCAACTTTCACGAAGACGTCCTCGGCAACTCCACAAGCTAGAATCGTAGAATGATCGGCCATTTCGATTGACATTCTTGAAGGAGTGAGATTTGGAAGATTGAGCGATTTAAAAATCTCAAGAGGCATCAAATTAATACTAGCACCAAGATCGGCCAAGGCGTAGCATTCTTCCATGTCTTGGATAGCACATGGGATTAAAAATTTTCTAGGATCACCGACTTTTTGAGGTATGCGGCTTAGAAAAACCGAAGAACAACTAGACGATTTTTGCAATTTCTCTTTGTTATTCAACATACTTTTGAAGTTCGCGGCAAATCGAGGCATCATGACTAAGGCGTCGGCAAAACTTATATTAAAATGCAAGTCACGAAACATTTTCATAAAGAGTTCAAATTGATAATTATTTCGTTCTTGTGCCTTTTCCTTGTTTCGTCTTGATGGGTAGGGCAAAGGTGGTGGTGTGGGTTGGGGCAAATTAGGCATAGGCATCGGCCTTGGAATCTCGGGTTCCATTATAGGTGTTGGTTCAACCGTAGGTGTGGTTTGAGCGGTACTTCGTGGGCTTGCAATGTGCTCCTTTTCAACCACAACCTCGGGTTCTTTCTCTTTTTCCTTCTCCATAGAAGTACTTGGACGAGAAATGGGTTCTTTGAAAGTTTTACCACTACGAGTAGTAATAACCTTCAATTCTCCTTTCGGGTTCACGATGGTATCACTAGGAAGACCACCCGAAGAAGAGGGCTTACACATGATAGCTTCAAACATTTTAGCCATATGGTCTTCAAACTTAGATTGCCTAGCATCCGCTTTTAACAACTCTTGCTTAATCTCATGTTGTCCTAATTCCATCTTTTGTTGATTTTGTTGAAGACGTTGGACATTTCCTTCCATTTTGTTAGCATGAGTTTTAAGTTCATTAGCAAGTTCGTTTTTAAGCTCGTTTTTCAACTCGGACCTTAAGCTAATCATCTCACGTTGCATGTTATCAAACTTAGCATCATTAGCCTTAGCATAATCTAAAAATTCTCCTTGCAAATTTTTAGTGTGAGCATTTTGAAAACCTTGAGTAGGAGTTTGAAAATCACGGTTTTGGTTTTGGTTTGAAATTTGCCCATTTCCACTTTGGTAATTACCTTTGTTATAATTCCTTTGATTTCCTTGGTAATTTCCACCTTGATTGTTGTTTCGATAGTTATTAGCATTTTGATTTTGTGGAGCTTGATTTTGGCGGGAACCTTGACCGATTTGGTTATAAGTTCCCGTGGCTACATAAGCATTCGAAGTGTTACCATCCGCGGTAATGCACTCGGAAAAATCATGAGCTCCACCACATGAAATACAACTCTTAGCAATCGCTTTAACCGAAGCGGAATTTGAAGCTTCTTGAGCTTTCCAATGAGACATAAGAGTCGAAAACCTATCGAAAAACCGATTCTCCTCATTTGCTTCATCTTGCAAGGCATTAATGGAACGAGATGATGACGAGCCCAAATTGGCAACACTCGGTGTGTTACGAGGGCTATAGACCTTAGACCTATTTTCTATGATTTTCAAAGCCTCATTGGTCGTTTTGCACAAAAAATTACCACCCGCGGCGGCATTTAAATAATCTCGTTCATGATCATTAAGCCCATTATAAAAAGTGTCAATTTGATGCAATTCGGAAAAATCATGGTGTGGACATTCATGTAACATTTCTTTAAACCTTTCCCAAGCCATTGAAAAACTTTCATTTGGTCTTTGTGTAAAACGTGAAATCTCGTTTTTCAAATGTGTTGTCTTAGATGGTGGAAAAAATTGATTCACAAATTTAGACACGAGATCGGCCCATGTCAAAATCGAATTCGGTGGTTCTTTCTCAAGCCAAATCTTGGCGGGTCCATCTAACGAGTAAGGAAACAACATCATCTTAATGGCATCGTGTGGTACATCCTTAAACTTGCTTGTCGCGGTAAGACGATTAAATTGCCTAATGTGATAATGTGGGTTGTCTTTTTCGTGACCGCGAAACTTGTTTGCTTGAAGCATAGACATTAAACCCGTCTTGATCTCAAAGTTCTCCGCAAGGATGGCGGGAATCACAATGGCCTCTCCAAAACCCTCGGTGGGTGCTTGAAGCAACTCCATCATAGTACGATTAGCCATGATAGCTTCTTGTTCTACAATAGGTTCCTCACTTGGAGACTCCTCACTAGAATGAGTTTTAGTAGGAGTTTTGTTCTTTCATCTACGTGCACATTTTGCTTGATTACGAGTGAGCATAAACGTCACGTACAACGTGGAGACGAGCAAAGAAGATTCTTTTTGGTATTTTGTGTTTTTTCAATTTTTTTGTGGTTTTTGATTGTATTAACTTTTTGGAAATTGGTGAATGTATTAAGTAGACAATGAGTCCACAAATCTCCTCCTCAATCAAATCTCTTGATTAAAAAGGCCTCAAGGAATGAAAACGATCACGTGGAGTGAACGCTTTCGATGACTTTAGAACGATGGTGGAACACCAAATCGTTCAAGAGGGTTTAATCAAATGAAACCAAGAAAATATATATGATATGTAATAATACTTTGGGCGGCAAAACCCTCGATTCACTCTCAAAATCAAATACGCACAAGCAAGCGGAGGAAACGAGGCGGCGCGAAGCACTTAAGAGCCTTTTTCCTTTAGGTCGTGAAATACAACCGCCTTATACCCACCTTATAGTTTGTATTATCAAAATTAAGCTTCACGAAAGTATTTATCTATTTTTGCCTTTTTTCTTTGGTTTGAGATTCGAATACAATGATCGAGTGATGAAATCCCGAATCAAGGTTGTGATTGCTCACGTATTTGGAGTACTTGTGATTTTATTGTTCTACGTATACAATATAGTAATATTATTCACACAAAAACCAAAAAACGATAATACGTATTAATAGAGTGCTATTAATACAATTACTATTATGGCTAATATAAAAAAAACAACAATTGTTCAATCAAAACACAACACGCCTCCCCGGCAGCGGCGCCAAAAATTGATTGTAGTATTTTTGTATACCCTTTTAGGAAAAAGAGGCAACAAAGTAGTGGTAAGCGTTAACGAGTAGTTTAGGAAAACCACAAGTTATGACCCTTAAATGGGATCGTTCTCTCGAGGAGGCACGTGTGTTGTGTAATGAATGATTGATTAATGTTTTTGATTATTAACAAGAAAGGAGAAGAGAAAATGACGAAGACGAAAAAAATAGAAAAATAGCAAAAACACTACTAGAAAGTTAAGACGTAGAAACGTAAAAATGACAAAATTTAAAATTTTAACCTAAAAATTCCTAAAAATTACTAAAAATCCACAATAATATTCTAAGAGTTTACAAAAAATCCAAACTTGCTAAAACCTTTTAATTAATTTAATAATGACTTTTTAATGCTAATTAAAGCCCTAAAAATCACTTTTAAATATTAAAAAGCCCTAAACAAGATTTAATAGTTTGTAAACCTCAAAAATGACCTAATTAAGCTAAAAACTATTTTTAAAAATTTTAAAATCAAATTAAACTATTTTTAAACTCCTAAAAACTATTAAAATCTATTAAATCTTAAATTAATTCTAAAAATTAATTGAAAAGCCTAAAAATTAATTGGAAAGTGAAAAAGTTCTTATTTTAATGTCTAGAATCTAGGAAAAATGAAAAAAAGTTAAAAATAAGACTTTGAATTTTTCTTAATAAAATAATATTAAAATATTCCAAAAAAAATAAAAAGTTCTCAAATAAATTATAAAAAATTCTCAAAAATCCTAAATATTCTAACTAAGAAGATAATGTAAATTAAAGCTCCTAAAACCTTTTAATTAATTTTATATTAATTTTTAAAGTTTAATAAAAAACCTAAAGTCAAATAAAATTAAAAATTAAAGTTTTTGAAAACTTTATGATATGTAAACCTCAAAAATATAAATTAAAACCTAAAAACTATTTTTTTGGATTTTTATATTACTGTTTGCTATTTTTTTAATTACTTTCTAAATTTAAAACTAAAAATAATCCTAATAATTAATTAAATAATGGGAAAAATAAAACTTTTAAACAGAAAAATCCTAAACTCTAATATTATCCTAGGAAAAATGAAAGGAAGCAAAAATGCCTATTCAATAAGCCAGAATAAGCTTAAAACCCACGGCTTATTTAAATGAGAACAAAACAAAGACACCTTATATAACTATTGAAATGAAAGGTTAACATAAAAATTCATCTGGATCACTGGTAGAACCCCTCACTCCTGAGCTGCAGGTCGGGGGTTCGAGTCCAGGCAGGGTGAAGTTTTTACAAAATTTTTCTTTTTTTTTTCTTTTTAACACTCAAACAGTGACTTGTATAAACACAAAAACACAAACACAATCCCAAAGTGACCAAGATTAGATCAAATAGAAGCTCAAATATGCCCAGTTAGGCTTTGGTTTCTGATGAACAAGTGAACTTTGTTCACTTGTAAAGAGTATGACCAAGAGGGCTTGGTTTGCTTATGATTTGTGGTGTTTTGTGGACAAGCAGGGCACCCCTACACTCTTTCTGAGTGTAGGGAGTCACAATAAACAGGAAATCAAGCACTTAGCACACAATCAAAGCCCATACAAGCATTTTCAAGTTGCTGGTATCCTTTTGTAGGTCTGGTGGTATTCTTAGCAGATTACTAGCACACCAATGGATTTCAAAGTCCAAGATTTAGCACACAGTAGCACCAATTAACATAAAAACAAGCTTCAATCCTAGAATCCCCTATAATCTAACAAGTGTCAAGATCCAAGCACAAATTACATGAAAATAAGCAGAAAAAGTGGTTATGCAATTTTTTAGCTATGGTTTTCACTTTTTTGCACCCAACTTGCTTCAAAACTTCACCAATTCAAACTAATACTAAACTGCAACCTAACACAACCCTATTCAAGCTATATAACACGTTTTCCACTACTAAATCTATCAAAATCTCTTTATAAAACTCAAATCCAAACACCCCTTTTAAAATCAGTTTAAGAGATTTAACAAAGCAACACTTATCAAACCAACTCAAAACTGATTCAATTCCTTCTAAACATGCATACTAATGCCTAAGAACTCAAATCAAACCAATATTACACCCTTAGCATGCAAATCAACAAATCTCATACCAAATTCAACAAAACTGAAATTTAAAAGGAAAAATGATTTTTACCTAAGGGACCTACATCCAGGTCCCTTTGTGGATGTTAATCCACCTCCAATACACTCGGGTGTATGCAGAACCTTGATTCAATCAAGCCCAAACAACCCTGCTAAGAAAATGAAACACAAACAATGCAACTTTCTGATTTTTTTTCTGAAAACTTCCAAAACCTTTGAAACTTGTTGTACAAACAACTTACAAATCACAAACCAAAGGATGCTACTCCACTTTCACTTCATAACACCCTTTGATCCCTGAATTTGTAAAATCCTTTCAAACCTTTTTTGAAAAACTTAACACACAAAATCTTTCACAATTTTTTAAAATGGAACTCAGCCTTAGCATTTAACACAATACACAAACTTTTTAAACTTAATAAAAGGAATTACACTTGTCTTTCACAAACACCAAACTTCATTAATTTAAAAAAGGAATTACAAGTTGAAAAATGCTAAAAACTGGAACAAGGAATGAACAAGTCTCATTCTCTTTAAATACTGCTAAAAGACTATTCTAGAATCTCAAAACCCTAAACATTGAATTGCCAAAAGTTCCCTTTGAAGATTTGACTGATTTTTGGGTCAAAAATCGCCCATGTGATATGCCAGCCTTGCTTGTGATGTTTGAATGAATCACAGTCGTCCATGTGAGCTTGGGGACCAAGGGGAGTATCCTACACGTTCACTTGGTCGGTTTTGGGGTTTGGGGGAAAGTGACTTGAGCAGGGGAGGTACGGGGTGGGTTCCACAGGTCATGTGAGGATGTTGGGTGAGGTGGGAAAAGGTGAGGGGGAAGTTAATTAGGGATCTGGATGATTTGAGGGAATAACCCTTTGTTTTAGGGTCAAATTAATCTGGGTTGGTGTTAGGGTTTATGTGGATTAAGACCAGGTTTAATCTATTTTTGGTATAAACACTTTTTAAAAAAGTGTTTTAGGTGGGAAAAGTTGGGGTGTGTTGACTGGGGTTTGACCCAGTTTATTAAATAAACTGGGTGGGTTAATGGGTGGTGGGTACGGGTTGGGGTAGGATATGGGTAAATGGGTGGGTAGGGCTGAGGTGTCACGTGCTGGGTGGTGGATATGTTTGGTGGTTTGGCAGATTTGGCCCCCAAGCTATTCATTTTCTTTCATTTTGTATTAATTAGCCATCAGCGCCTTCTTTCCCTTTGTCAACTTTGCACAAGTTGTCTTTTTGGCACTAAAACTTTTAAAAACTTTATCCAAGGGTTTCTTTTGGATATTCTTGATTTTCCAAGGGCTGAACTTCTAATATCTTCAAACATAAAGGACCACACTTGTACAATTGATATTTGGAGGGTCAATTGTGACAAGTTCTTCAAAGATGAGGGACTAAACTTGACAATCTTCAATTCTTCAAGGGTCATTTTGCAAAATCCAAACTTGGGCCCGGTTCATTGTGCGGCTTCGTTTCCCGTGTTCGTTTTTGATTGATTCTTGTGATCTTTTGCCAATTCCTCAATATCCGTACCTAAAAATACACAAGTAACAAACACGAGCATATATTTGGCATATTTTATGATATTTTATGCATTTTAAGGCCGATTTGGACGATGAGACCATGTATAAAAGCAGTCTCATCACTCCCCCATACTAAACCATTACCGTGCCCTCACGCAATGCTAGAATAAAGTATCAAAGCATCTCCAAAATTCATTTTATTCACTTTATTGAATGATAAACTAGCTACACTATATTATTGCTACTACTTGCGTTTTAGACATAATGTATGATTTTCATCGCAAAATGGGACGTTTAGGTTCATAGAATAAGAACACGTGAATGCTTCGTTAGAAATAATTTCATCGTCCTCGATTTTCACCTTAATTCCATGCTAAGCGTGCAACGAGATCATTGTCATTATAAGTTAGTAATGCTAACACTACTCATATGCCCTAATCACGTACTTATTCTCCCATTATTCCTAAGTTGTATCTCTTATATTTTATTATGTCTTAATGATCACGAGGATACATCATTGACTTATGCGATAATAGAGATTTAGGTCTAAAAATAGAGTCCTAACGGTGTAACTAAGACCATCAAATCAATAACCCCTCCTAATAGACGACGATGTTAAAAAATTAAGTTGACAAGAAGAATCGATAAACACGGTTTTATAACGGTTTTGAACATGAGACTTATTACCAAGACTTTTATACGCCCCCTAACGGAAGGGCCTTATTATCTTTGGTTTACCTCCATCTTTTATTCAACTTCGCCATGAAGCTTTTATTATGACTTCGGTCTTGCCTTGCCTTTTATTATCCGCCTCATCGGTGGTTTTATTAGCCAAAGACGTATATCCTCACGCTAAAGCGAATTTTGGATCTTTAAAGCTTCGAAGATTAAGGCTTGATTCACTTTCAATTTTGCATAGATTTTAGGCCTTGTGGGGCTTCAAATTGTTTGCTTGATTTAGGTGAGCACTTGAAATCTTATTATTGGGTGAAGCTTTCGATTATTCGGGTGCCAATACTTCAAAACCGTGACGCTGGCGATACCTTAATGTCTTCCCAATTTAATCACACGGAAGCTACTAGAAAAGACTAGAAACCCAACAATCCTAACTAAACCGCTAAGTCAATATTTATTAAGCAAAAAATATTTACAAGCGAAGGGAGGATAAGCAAACAACGAGAACACATGAGTTTTTGAAAGAATACGAGTACTCTACGTTTAGCATAGTAACTTATAATTAACTCTATCATTTCTCGTCCTCATTTAAGAGACTTAGCCTAAAGTGTAGTTAAGGAATCAAAGCTAAGTGCTCAACACGCACGGTCGAGTCAAAAATTACTCTTATTCTCGCCATCGGAAAACCTACATTCGTGTCTTCAAACACTTATAAAACATGAGAAAAATTTTAAAATTTTGCCATTTTTAGCCTTATTTTGCAACAAAACGATAAACAAACGATAAACTTTGGAAAGCGTGAAGGTTTGGCAAGGCAAGTATCTATTCACCCCCCCCATACTAAAGTTAAACATTGTCCTCAATGTTTCGAGTCTAGGGGTGCAAACACCCCCATACTAGAGACGTAGTCGAATGCCTAATCTAGCATGGAAAGGGAGTAACCATTAAATTAATAGCCGTTTATGAAGTGTGCTAAAAACCTAAGGTTAGAACATAAAAGGATATATCATATGGATATTGGGAAAGGCCTCCAAAGAAAACGATCGAGTGCTCCCATAAAACGAACACGAGAGGCTCCAATCGTGAAGATCATGATCATCTAAAAACCACAATGCACAAACAACCACGAAACAAAGGTTGGAAGGGCACAAATCCCCTCACATTACACTAATTAGAAAGCAATAATATGTACATGGATAAGCATGGGTCTCCCCCACGAGGCACCTTGTTTTTGATAACCGAGTCAAAAGCTCGACTCGAATCCCCATAAATGTGATCATTTAGGGATAATCATGGTTTGGTCATTTTTGGTGGGGCTTACATGATAAACAAGGCCCAAAAGTACGTGGAGTACTTTAAAAATCCGATAAACGTATACCGGGGTCAAAGATAGCGTCTTCGTTTTCGGATGAAAGACGAAACAACGCTTCTTTAACACAAACCCCAATGGGGTAGAAGAAAATAGGAGAGAAGAAATAGAAGGGTGGGACAATGGGTAAGTCTCTAAAAACATGAGCTACTCGAGGTAGACTCGCACCAATCAAATGAAAAGATTTTCCATTTATTGCATCGGTGGAAGACCGAGATTTCCCTATATAAGCAATTCCAGGATCAAATATCTCGTCCTCGGTGGAGAAAGGGAAGGGAACATAAGGGGCTTCCCCCATACTAAGTCCACACAAAGCATCGTCAAAAGGAGAAGACGAGCTTGTAGTACTCAATAAACGCGGTGATGACGGAGTTAGAATTGTAGAAAAATCTTTTAAATTAAATTCAAAATCTTTTCCTTTTTCATCTTTTAAACTCTCCTTGTGAAAACCCGATTTAATTATGTCAAAAATATTTGGTGTATCTAAAACGATGTTAGTCACACTAAAAATTCTCACATTTTGAAATCTTTTTGGTTTAGGTGGTGGCAAGTTTTCAAATCTTTTGTCAACAAAGAAAACCTCCCCATCGGGATCAACGTATTCATCATCCGAAGAATTACTCGAGATTGGAATCATAGGCTTAACACTCTTAACCTCCACCGGCGGAGGGGACGGAACTTCATTTTTCTCAACAACTCCTAAAACTCTATTGGAAATCTTTTTGCAAATGCTTTTGATGGGATTGACATTGTACAAAGATGTGATAGAATACACATGAGAAAGAGTGGAGTTTTGGATTGCATTAATGACGAGTTCTTCCTCATTGAAACGAAGAGTGATTTTTCTTGCATGCACATCGATAAGTGCTCTCGAGGTATCCAAAAAAGATCGACCTAAAATTAACGGAACTTTAGGATCGATAGGAATATCAACAACAATGAAGTCTACAGGATAGTAGAACTTTCCAACTTTCACGAAGACGTCCTCAGCAACTCCACAAGCTAGAATCGTAGAATGATCGGCCATTTCGATTGACATTCTTGAAGGAGTGAGATTTGGAAGATTGAGCGATTTAAAAATCTCAAGAGGCATCAAATTAATACTAACACCAAGATCGGCCAAGGCGTAGCATTCTTCCATGTCTTGGATAGCACATGGGATTAAAAATTTTCTAGGATCACCGACTTTTTGAGGTATGCGGCTTAGAAAAACCGAAGAACAACTAGACGATTTTTGCAATTTCTCTTTGTTATTCAACATACTTTTGAAGTTCGCGGCAAATCGAGGCATCATGACTAAGGCGTCGGCAAAACTTATATTAAAATGCAAGTCACGAAACATTTTCATAAAGAGTTCAAATTGATAATTATTTCGTTCTTGTGCCTTTTCCTTGTTTCGTCTTGATGGGTAGGGCAAAGGTGGTGGTGTGGGTTGGGGCAAATTAGGCATAGGCATCGGCCTTGGAATCTCGGGTTCCATTATAGGTGTTGGTTCAACCGTAGGTGTGGTTTGAGCGGTACTTCGTGGGCTTGCAATGTGCTCCTTTTCAACCACAACCTCGGGTTCTTTCTCTTTTTCCTTCTCCATAGAAGTACTTGGACGAGAAATGGGTTCTTTAAAAGTTTTACCACTACGAGTAGTAATAACCTTCAATTCTCCTTTCGGGTTCACGATGGTATCACTAGGAAGACCACCCGAAGAAGAGGGCTTACACATGATAGCTTCAAACATTTTAGCCATATGGTCTTCAAACTTAGATTGCCTAGCATCCGCTTTTAACAACTCTTGCTTAATCTCATGTTTTCCTAATTCCATCTTTTGTTGATTTTGTTGAAGACGTTGGACATTTCCTTCCATTTTGTTAGCATGAGTTTTAAGTTCATTAGCAAGTTCGTTTTTAAGCTCGTTTTTCAACTCGGACCTTAAGCTAATCATCTCACGTTGCATGTTATCAAACTTAGCATCATTAGCCTTAGCATAATCTAAAAATTCTCCTTGCAAATTTTTAGTGTGAGCATTTTGAAAACCTTGAGTAGGAGTTTGAAAATCACGGTTTTGGTTTTGGTTTGAAATTTGCCCATTTCCACTTTGGTAATTACCTTTGTTATAATTCCTTTGATTTCCTTGGTAATTTCCACCTTGATTGTTGTTTCGATAGTTATTAGCATTTTGATTTTGTGGAGCTTGATTTTGGCAGGAACCTTGACCGATTTGGTTATAAGTTCCCGTGGCTACATAAGCATTCGAAGTGTTACCATCCGCGGTAATGCACTCGGAAAAATCATGAGCTCCACCACATGAAATACGACTCTTAGCAATCGCTTTAACCGAAGCGGAATTTGAAGCTTCTTGAGCTTTCCAATGAGACATAAGAGTCGAAAACCTATCGAAAAACCGATTCTCCTCATTTGCTTCATCTTGCAAGGCATTAATGGAACGAGATGATGACGAGCCCAAATTGGCAACACTCGGTGTGTTACGAGGGCTATAGACCTTAGACCTATTTTCTATGATTTTCAAAGCCTCATTGGTCGTTTTGCACAAAAAATTACCACCCGCGGCGGCATTTAAATAATCTCGTTCATGATCATTAAGCCCATTATAAAAAGTGTCAATTTGATGCAATTCGGAAAAATCATGGTGTGGACATTCATGTAACATTTCTTTAAACCTTTCCCAAGCCATTGAAAAACTTTCATTTGGTCTTTGTGTAAAACGTGAAATCTCATTTTTCAAATGTGTTGTCTTAGATGGTGGAAAAAATTGATTCACAAATTTAGACACGAGATCGGCCCATGTCAAAATCGAATTCGGTGGTTCTTTCTCAAGCCAAATCTTGGCGGGTCCATCTAACGAGTAAGGAAACAACATCATCTTAATGGCATCGTGTGGTACATCCTTAAACTTGCTTGTCGCGGTAAGACGATTAAATTGCCTAATGTGATAATGTGGGTTGTCTTTTTCGTGACCGCGAAACTTGTTTGCTTGAAGCATAGACATTAAACCCGTCTTGATCTCAAAGTTCTCCGCAAGGATGGCGGGAATCACAATGGCCTCTCCAAAACCCTCGGTGGGTGCTTGAAGCAACTCCATCATAGTACGATTAGCCATGATAGCTTCTTGTTCTACAATAGGTTCCTCACTTGGAGACTCCTCACTAGAATGAGTTTTAGTAGGAGTTTTGTTCTTTCGTCTACGTGCACGTTTTGCTTGATTACGAGTGAGCATAAACGTCATGTACAACGTGGAGACGAGCAAAGAAGATTCTTTTTGGTATTTTGTGTTTTTTCAATTTTTTTGTGGTTTTTGATTGTATTAACTTTTTGGAAATTGGTGAATGTATTAAGTAGACAATGAGTCCACAAATCTCCTCCTCAATCAAATCTCTTGATTAAAAAGGCCTCAAGGAATGAAAACGATCACGTGGAGTGAACGCTTTCGATGACTTTAGAACGATGGTGGAACACCAAATCGTTCAAGAGGGTTTAATCAAATGAAACCAAGAAAATATATATGATATGTAATAATACTTTGGGCGGCAAAACCCTCGATTCACTCTCAAAATCAAATACGCACAAGCAAGCGGAGGAAACGAGGCGGCGCGAAGCACTTAAGAGCCTTTTTCCTTTAGGTCGTGAAATACAACCGCCTTATACCCACCTTATAGTTTGTATTATCAAAATTAAGCTTCACGAAAGTATTTATCTATTTTTGCCTTTTTTCTTTGGTTTGAGATTCGAATACAATGATCGAGTGATGAAATCCCGAATCAAGGTTGTGATTACTCACGTATTTGGAGTACTTGTGATTTTATTGTTCTACGTATACAATATAGTAATATTATTCACACAAAAACCGAAAAACGATAATACGTATTAATAGAGTGCTATTAATACAATTACTATTATGGCTAATATAAAAAAAACAACAATTGTTCAATCAAAACACAACACGCCTCCCCGGCAGCGGCGCCAAAAATTGATTGTAGTATTTTTGTATACCCTTTTAGGAAAAAGAGGCAACAAAGTAGTGGTAAGCGTTAACGAGTAGTTTAGGAAAACCACAAGTTATGACCCTTAAATGGGATCGTTCTCTCGAGGAGGCACGTGTGTTGTGTAATGAATGATTGATTAATGTTTTTGATTATTAACAAGAAAGGAGAAGAGAAAATGACGAAGACGAAAAAAATAGAAAAATAGGCAAAAACACTACTAGAAAGTTAAGACGTAGAAACGTAAAAATGACAAAATTTAAAATTTTAACCTAAAAATTCCTAAAAATTACTAAAAATCCACAATAATATTCTAAGAGTTTACAAAAAATCCAAACTTGCTAAAACCTTTTAATTAATTTAATAATGACTTTTTAATGCTAATTAAAGCCCTAAAAATCACTTTTAAATATTAAAAAGCACTAAACAAGATTTAATAGTTTGTAAACCTCAAAAATGACCTAATTAAGCTAAAAACTATTTTTAAAAATTTTAAAACCAAATTAAACTATTTTTAAACTCCTAAAAACTATTAAAATCTATTAAATCTTAAATTAATTCTAAAAATTAATTGAAAAGCCTAAAAATTAATTGGAAAGTGAAAAAGTTCTTATTTTAATGTCTAGAATCTAGGAAAAATGAAAAAAAGTTAAAAATAAGACTTTGAACTTTTCTTAATAAAATAATATTAAAATATTCCAAAAAAAATAAAAAGTTCTCAAATAAATTCTAAAAAACTCTAAAAAATCCTAAATATTCTAACTAAGAAGAAAATGTAAATTAAAGCTCCTAAAACCTTTTAATTAATTTTATATTAATTTTTAAAGTTTAATAAAAAACCTAAAATCAAATAAAATTAAAAATTAAAGTTTTTGAAAACTTTATGATATGTAAACCTCAAAAATATAAATTAAAACCTAAAAACTATTTTTTTGGATTTTTATATTATTGTTTGCTATTTTTTTAATTACTTTCTAAATTTAAAACTAAAAATAATCCTAATAATTAATTAAATAATGGGAAAAATAAAACTTTTAAACAGAAAAATCCTAAACTCTAATATTATCCTAGGAAAAATGAAAGGAAGCAAAAATGTCTATTCAATAAGCCAGAATAAGCTTAAAAACCCACGGCTTATTTAAATGAGAACAAAACAAAGACACCTTATATAACTATTGAAATGAAAGGTTAACATAAAAACTCATCTGGATCACTGGTAGAACCCCTCACTCCTGAGCTGCAGGTCGGGGGTTCGAGTCCAGGCAGGGTGAAGTTTTTACAAAATTTTTCTTTTTTTTTTCTTTTTAACACTCAAACAGTGACTTGTATAAACACAAAAACACAAACACAATCCCAAAGTGACCAAGATTAGATCAAATAGAAGCTCAAATATGCCCAGTTAGGCTTTGGTTTCTGATGAACAAGTGAACTTTGTTCACTTGTAAAGAGTATGACCAAGAGGGCTTGGTTTGCTTATGATTTGTGGTGTTTTGTGGACAAGCAGGGCACCCCTACACTCTTTCTGAGTGTAGGGAGTCACAATAAACAGGAAATCAAGCACTTAGCACACAATCAAAGCCCATACAAGCATTTTCAAGTTGCTGGTATCCTTTTGTAGGTCTGGTGGTATTCTTAGCAGATTACTAGCACACCAATGGATTTCAAAGTCCAAGATTTAGCACACAGTAGCACCAATTAACATAAAAACAAGCTTCAATCCTAGAATCCCCTATAATCTAACAAGTGTCAAGATCCAAGCACAAATTACATGAAAATAAGCAGAAAAAGTGGTTATGCAATTTTTTAGCTATGGTTTTCACTTTTTTGCACCCAACTTGCTTCAAAACTTCACCAATTCAAACTAATACTAAACTGCAACCTAACACAACCCTATTCAAGCTATATAACACGTTTTCCACTACTAAATCTATCAAAATCTCTTTATAAAACTCAAATCCAAACACCCCTTTTAAAATCAGTTTAAGAGATTTAACAAAGCAACACTTATCAAACCAACTCCAAACTGATTCAATTCCTTCTAAACATGCATACTAATGCCTAAGAACTCAAATCAAACCAATATTACACCCTTAGCATGCAAATCAACAAATCTCATACCAAATTCAACAAAACTGAAATTTAAAAGGAAACATGATTTTTACCTAAGGGACCTACATCCAGGTCCCTTTGTGGATGTTAATCCACCTCCAATACACTCGGGTGTATGCAGAACCTTGATTCAATCAAGCCCAAACAACCCTGCTAAGAAAATGAAACACAAACAATGCAACTTTCTGATTTTTTTCTGAAAACTTCCAAAACCTTTGAAATTTGTTGTACAAACAACTTACAAATCACAAACCAAAGGATGCTACTCCACTTTCACTTCATAACACCCTTTGATCCCTGAATTTGTAAAATCCTTTCAAACCTTTTTTGAAAAACTTAACACACAAAATCTTTCATAATTTTTTAAAATGGAACTCAGCCTTAGCATTTAACACAATACACAAACTTTTTAAACTTAATAAAAGGAATTACACTTGTCTTTCACAAACATCAAACTTCATTAATTTAAAAAAGGAATTACAAGTTGAAAAATGCTAAAAACTGGAACAAGGAATGAACAAGTCTCATTCTCTTTAAATACTGCTAAAAGACTATTCTAGAATCTCAAAACCCTAAACATTGAATTGCCAAAAGTGCCCTTTGAAGATTTGACTGATTTTTGGGTCAAAAATCGCCCATGTGATATGCCAGCCTTGCTTGTGATGTTTGAATGAATCACAGTCGTCCATGTGAGCTTGGGGACCAAGGGGAGTATCCTACACGTTCACTTGGTCGGTTTTGGGGTTTGGGGGAAAGTGACTTGAGCAGGGGAGGTACGGGGTGGGTTCCACAGGTCATGTGAGGATGTTGGGTGAGGTGGGAAAAGGTGAGGGGGAAGTTAATTAGGGATCTGGATGATTTGAGGGAATTACCCTTTGTTTTAGGGTCAAATTAATCTGGGTTGGTGTTAGGGTTTATGTGGATTAAGACCAGGTTTAATCTATTTTTGGTATAAACACTTTTTAAAAAAGTGTTTTAGGTGGGAAAAGTTGGGGTGTGTTGACTGGGGTTTGACCCAGTTTATTAAATAAACTGGGTGGGTTAATGGGTGGTGGGTACGGGTTGGGGTAGGATATGGGTAAATGGGTGGGTAGGGCTGAGGTGTCACGTGCTGGGTGGTGGATATGTTTGGTGGTTTGGCAGATTTGGCCCCCAAGCTATTCATTTTCTTTCATTTTGTATTAATTAGCCATCAGCACCTTCTTTCCCTTTGTCAACTTTGCACAAGTTGTCTTTTTGGCACTAAAACTTTTAAAAACTTTATCTAAGGGTTTCTTTTGGATATTCTTGATTTTCCAAGGGCTGAACTTGTAATATCTTCAAACATAAAGGACCACACTTGTACAATTGATATTTGGAGGGTCAATTGTGACAAGTTCTTCAAAGATGAGGGACTAAACTTGACAATCTTCAATTCTTCAAGGGTCATTTTGCAAAATCCAAACTTGGGCCCGGTTCATTGTGCGGCTTCGTTTCCCGTGTTCGTTTTTGATTGATTCTTGTGATCTTTTGCCAATTCCTCAATATCCGTACCTAAAAATACACAAGTAACAAACACGAGCATATATTTGGCATATTTTATGATTTTTTATGCATTTTAAGGCCGATTTGGACGATGAGACCATGTATAAAAGCAGTCTCATCAAGTAACTAACAGTGTTCCAAAACTGTTTAATATGTGTGACTGGAATGAGTGGTGCATGAGAAAGAGCATACCTTAATGGGGATGTGTTCAAATACGCCATCATTTGTGTGTATTGGGGAAACAGAGCATCATCAGCTTCAAGATATGCAATCATGTTGTGTTGAGACCTGAACCCCAATTCCAATTCTGATGGTTTAAACTTGGGTGCCATTGATGAAAGCTGTTAATTTTAAGCGAAGAAGATGAAGTTGATAAGAGAAAATTGTGTTAGACAAGAATTATAGATACCCTGTTTAAAAATAGGAGCCAAATTTATAGGAGAAGAAAATGCATGTGATAGGCCCAAAAATAGGCAAGTATTTTCAAAAATCAATCATGAAAATATTGAAAAAGTATAAGTTTATCTCATGCATTAAATGAAAAGTAACAACTCCCAAAATTACGGCCTAAAGATATGTCAAAAATAACAACTGGGTAGGTCCCATTGAGTGTCAACGGTCAAATATAACCTATCAACGCCCAACGGCTATAATCTTGTCAACGTTTGCCTAAAGCCATGTCAGCGTCCAATTTGGTCACAACAACGCTTGGAAAATTCTTGTCAGCGTCCAAAACTAAAAAAGTTTTAAAAATGAAAAATGACCTAAACAAGTAATTTATCCTAGAGAAGATAACCAAAAGCTGATAATTATTATAGGGCGGCAAGCACTGTCCAGTTATGCACACTTGCTTAAGCAAGATAGACATAACAGTCCTCTAGTGTCCCTTGCTAACCAAAACTCTTAACAACCAAGTTACCTTACAAAATTCCTTGTTACTCCCAGGTAAATCCCATAACAAAATTATTTCCAAGTCTCCCAACAGACCACAACCAATTCTAGGCCAAAAATGTCTTGGCAGCATGCATAGTATATCAACTTTGCATGCTACAGTGCCTCATGATTTAGTAAAACTAACTCATACTCACCTGTGGACACAATCTAGAATTGTGATAAGAGTATCATATGGATACCCAAACATCCTAAAGGTTCCTAAAACCTCCCCTTAAACTATGATACAAAAGTTTGCTAAAATCATGCATGAACATAAAAAATTTATGTCAAGATAGGAATGAAACATTCCAACCATCATCCATAAACAAAAAACTTGTCCAAATGCTTCTCCATTGATCCATAAGCAACTCTGTATCCAATGGTATACTGCTAACACCATCTGCACATTTAGATTAAAAACCACAAAACTAACATTGTTGCTGACAACGCCTCGATAACACATGACAGCGTTGAGGGAAGCTTTGTCAGCGTTAGACAATTATATTGCTGACAACGTTGCAAAAACACTTATCAGCTTTCAAGCAACCTTTGTCAGTGTTAGAAAAATATAGTGGAAAATCTAAAACATCAATAAGACCAATAACAATGCATCATCCTGTACATACTTTTACAAAAAGACTCCAAAACACATATTATGTGAGATTGACCATTCCAATACTTGTTACCAAGTATTGAAATCTCCCAGCATCAAAAGGTTTAGTTAACAAATCTGACACATTTTCCTCAGTGTCAACCCTATCTGGTTGTATTAAACCTTTCTCAAAGCAATCTCTTATAAAATGGTGTCTAATTTCTATGTGTTTAGTTTTAGAATGATGTACAGGATTCTTAATGATGCATAAAGTACTGTTATTGTCAACAAATATCTTGGTATGCATAAGATTATATCCATAGTCCAACAGCTGGTTCTGAATCCACAAAACATGGCCACAACAAGCAGCTGCAGCCACATACTCAGCTTTAGTTGTAGAATTAGCCACCACTGTTTGTTTCTTGCATTGCCAAGAGATCAACCTGCTCCCAAGAAACTGACATCCACCAGTTGTGGATTTCCTATCAAATTTATCACCTCCATAATCACTATCTGAATATGCAATCAGCTCCAATGGTGAATCCTTTGGGTACCACAAACCAAGACCAGGATAGCATTTTAGGTACCTAAAAATCCTTTTTACAGCATAAAGGTGACATTCTTTGGGAGTCACTTGATGGCGTGCACAAGCACACACAGCAAACATGATGTCAGGTCTGGAGGCAGTAAGATACATCAAGGATCCAATCATGGATCTATAGTGCCTGACATCAACATCTTTACCATCTCCAATCTTTCCCCAAGGGTGTTCTCTATCCATAGGAGTAGTAGCCCTCTTTTCATGTGGAGAAAAGCCAAACTTCTTCAAGATCTCAGCAACATATTTATCCTGGGAGATGAAGATACCATCTTTTTTCTGCTGAACTTGTAAACCAAGAAAGAAGTTCATCTCCCCCATAGCACTCATCTTGAATTTGTCTGTCATAAGCTTGGAGAAATCCTCACTCATCTTTGGATCAGTAGACCCAAAAATGATATCATCAACATAGACCTGCACAAGCAACACATCCTTGCCTTTCTTCTTTGTAAACAGTGTCTGATCTATGGTGCCCCTCTTGAATCAATTGTCAACCAAATAGGTAGACAAAGTACCATACCATGCTCTTGGGGCTTGATGAAGACCATACATAGCCTTTTTGACTCTATACACTTTATCTGGATGCTCTGGATCCTCAAAACCAGGAGGCTGCATTACATATACTTCCTCAACAATAGTTCCATAGAGGAAAGCACTCTTGACATCCATTTGATAGACTGTGAAGCCCATGCAGGATGCATAGGCTAGAAAAATCCTAATAGCTTCAATCCTTGCAACTGGTGCAAAGACCTCCTCATAGTCTATCCCCTCCTCTTGTGTATATCCCTGAGCCACTAACCTTGCCTTGTTTCTGACCACAATGCCTCTTTCATCTCTTTTGTTCCTTAGAACCCATCTTGTCCCTATAGGTCTGACATATCTGGGACAATCAACCAGCTCCTGAACATCCTGAATTGCAAATTGGTGAAGCTCATCCTGCATTGCTTCCACCCAACTTGGTTCTTTGAGAGCATCAAATATTTTCTTGGGTTCCTGTTGTGACAGAAAACAGGCAAACAAACATGCTTGCACAAGAGGGGTATCAACCTTCTTGTGTATATTGGCAAAAAAAACCACCAATACCTTGATGAGATCTTCTAGTCTGAACTGGAGTCATAATATCACCAATGATCTGGGAAGTGGGGTGATTTTTCATTGTGGAAGTAAGAACCCCTCCTTCAAAAAGTCTGGTGTCCTCAACCTCATGCTCCAAGTTGCCAATATCTTCTTCATCAGACTCTCTTATATCAACATAAGGATGACCTTCTTCATATGAATTGGAAGGTTCACCTTGTTCAAAAGTGGAAGAGAAAAGATGTGCAAAGGTGTTGTCAACGTCTGAACCTTGTTTGTCAGCGCTTGGGCTAACAACGCTTGAACTGTTGTTGTCAACGTCTGAGCCATCAACGTCTGAATTGGTCTTGTCAGCGCTAGATTTACCTTTGTCAGCGCCTGAAGGACCATGCATGTTTGTATCTGGTGGTGCTTGGAAACCACCATTATCTTGTCCAGCAGCAGCAGCAGCAGCAAAAGCATCTGTCCAAATGGGAATGGAAACATATTCTAGGATAGGAGATGTCTTTTCTGCTTGTGATCCAACCTTTTCATGAACCTGTGTACCTGAAACATCAACTACTTGTTCCTCCATAACATTTGAAGTTACCTTCACAATGTCTGGATTAGTGACAGGCATATAATTTAAAGTTCTAGATAAAGGTTCCAAGTCAAACAACCAATTAGGACCACTTTCAGAATCACTAGGCTTATTTTCTAAAAACCTAACATGTACTCTTTCAAGTATACGTTTTTCTTCTTTAAGATAAACCCTATAACCCTTGCTCTGCACTGAATACCCCATGAAGTAGCATTCATCACCTTTTGCACTAAATTTACCTAAGGCATCACTAGTGTCCAAAACTACTACATGACAACCAAAAGGTCTGAGAAAACCAATATTAGGTTTTCTTCCCCAAAGTAACTCATAAGGTGTTTTGTTCTGAATTTTGTTAACCAATGCTCTATTTTGAACATAACAAGCTGTGTTAACAGCCTCAGCCCAAAAGCCTATAGGGAAATGAGCATCAGCTAACATTGTTCTGGCTGCTTCAATTAGGGTTCTATTTTTCCTCTCAGCAACCCCATTTTGTTGTGGGGTTCTAGCAATACTAAATTGCCTTGTAATTCCTTTCCTGGCACAGAAATCATCTAGCTTCTTATTCCTAAATTCTCCACCATTATCACTCCTAAGCATTTTAACCTCATTGCCATACCTCTTCTCAATCTGAGTGATAAAATCAATTAGAACATCAGCTGTGTCCCTCTTCATAGCTAGAAAGAATGTCCAAGTAAACCTAGAAAAGTCATCTGTGATGACAAAACAATATGACTTACCATTCAAACTTTCTATATTGGTTGGACCAAAGAGGTCCATGTGAAGCATATGAAGAGGTCTGGAACTAGTGTGCACCTGTTTGGACTTGAATGAGACCTTGTGCTGCTTGCCTTTAAGACATGCAACACAAGAGTGGTCATTGTGGAAGGCCTTCTCAGGCAAACCATCAACTAAACCAAGCCTCACAAGTCTATTTATATTTTTAAAATTTATGTGCCCTAGTCTCCTGTGCCACAAATTACTCTCATCTACTGAGGCCTTAGCATAAAAACAAGACATATTATTATTCATTTTAATTCCATTCAAATTCACATTATATATGTCTTTATGCCTAGGTGTTCTATACTCAATATATTTCTCATCAGGGATCTTAAAATCCTTGCTTAACGCCAAACACTCAGTATCAGTAAACATAACTTTATTTTTGTTATCACAAACTTGTGATACACTAAAAAGGTTGTAATCAAGTTCTTTTACCAGAAAAACGTCTTCAAAACGCAAATTCTTGGTGAGAAGGGTTCCTTTGCCTGTGATAGTACCATATCCGCCTCCAAAGTATACCTTATCACCATCCTTAATGGGAGAGAAGTTGGTTAAGTAGTCTTCCTTCCCTGTCATGTGCCTTGAGCATCCACTATCCCAATATCCATAATCATTAACTTGTCTTTGAATGCCCTGCACATAAAGGAAACAGATTAGTTTTCTTTGGGAACCCAAGTCTTAAAAGACTTGGATTCATCTGGTTGTTCAATAAGAACGGACTTAGTTCTCACAACAACCCCATTCTCATCCTTCTTAGGATGAAATACCCAGTTAACCCCAATAGGTTTTGTAATGACCTTTGAAATGTAATTAAATCTATTGCAAGTCATTGAAATCCCATTATCATTAGGGTTTTGATCTTTCTTGGGTCTCCATGTTAAGCTTGAAGAAGCTTTAGACCCCTTACCTTGTGGTTGCAAATATTTAGGTCTGGTCACGTTTCTTTCAGCGTTAGAATTTGTCCTGTCAACGCTGAAATTACCCTTGTCAGCGTTGAACCTAGGGTTTGCTACAGAAACCCATTGCCTATTTGACCAGGTGTTTGTCTTTTGAAATGGTCTTTGTCCATGAGTGTTAGACCCTCTAGTAAAGAATGGGGCAGGTCTAATCACTTGTGGAGTTTGCTCCACACAAGGTTTGGGTCTGACAACGTTTGACTTCCTAACAACGTTGACTTTGTTCCTGTCAGCGCTGAAAATGTTCCTGTCAGCGTTGGCTTTGGGAGCGTTGACACACTTGTAAGCCAAATGTGAAGAGCTACCACAAGTGTAACAGGATTTTCTAGACACAACCTTAGGTCTAGAAGAGAAGAAACCTGTTCCATGATTGCTAACTTGGCTCTTGGGTGACCTAGTATTCCTATACATCTCTGCATATTTAATGCTAGGTTTTCTATCAGTGTTTGAGCCTAGGTTAACAACTTTACCAGTGAGAGGGTTAGTAACCTTAATGGGTGTTGACTCATTGGGACTTTCACATAGTAAGCCACCCTTAACAATTAAAGTAGGGTTAGCTTTCTTCCATTCATTCAGGTCAGTCAACTTTTGTTGATACTCTTCAACTGGATTGACAATTCTTGGTGGAGGAATGAATTCCTCCTCTAGGAGCTCTGGCAAACCAGTCCAAGATAGGTCCTTTTGTTGGACACCATAGAAGTCACCAGCTGGTGGTGGAACCAAAGAGTAATCATTCATCCCAATCCCAGTCATGTCCTTAGGATCCCTTTGTTTACCCACACAATCTCCTAGGGTTTGGGTGGCTCTATCAAATCTTTGAATTTTAAGGCCAACATTATCTTTATTCTTAATAGCCTCATCTAACTTAGCCTGTATCTCACCATTAACCCTTTCCATGATGTTTCTAATATCCATACTAGCATCTAACTCATGTTTTAAGATATTGATTTTATCTTTTAAGTCAAATTCCATTTTCTTATATTCAGAAACGGTTTTCTCAGTTTCAGTAAGAGCTAGTTGGTAATTAGACATTTTACATCTTTCAGTACTCACATCCTCTAATAATCTTAACACTTATTTGTTAAGTCTTTTAGTATTTAACCTACAACCTTTGCTACAGAAAGCATCATCATATACCTCATTGTCAGATGAAGAGGAGGAGTGTGCCATGAGAGCATATTCAACATGCTCTTCTTCTTCAATATCAGCAACCAAAGCTTTATCCTCTTCAACATTCTTAGCCAGATAGCTCCAATCCCATCCCATACCATCAATTCCTTGAACTGCAACCATGGCTTTGGAATCCTGAGCTTTAACAACCTGACTTGAGGGTTTACCAACATCAGACCTTCTAGGAGATCTGCATTCCCTCATGAAGTGTCCCATACGATGACAGTTGTAGCATTCAACTTTGGATTTATCAAATCCAGCTGTGTCTTTAGCATTGAAGGTCATTTTCTTCTTAAACCTTCTGTTCCACCTATTTGCTCTTATACTAGCAAGAGCCATATTCCACTTGATGTCCATTTCTTCCAAGTGCTCATCACTTATCTGCTCAAGGTCCTCATATGTAATCACTGAACCATTGGGCAAAGAAGCAATGTAAGCACAAACAGTATCCAAATCCAAACCAGCAGGTTTAACTCTTGGAGAGTCACTCTTGAATGTGTCAGCGTCTGAATAGGAGACGTTGACAGGACTTGTTCCAGCGCTGACATATGATGATCCAGTAACTGGATGCATGTAAGAGTCCTTCTGATTGAATTGACCTTCACTATGAGAGAAGAAGGCCATGTTGCTGTTGGTAGATTTGCTTCCATGTTCTAAAAGGTTTTCATCTTCCAACAGCCTTAGTTTGTTGTAGATGTCATCAAACGAGGAGCTCTTGTAAGTATTGTTGGCAAGAATGGATCTTGCCTCAATCTTCCATACCTCACCAAGACTTTTAAGAAAGGTAGCATTAATGTCAACATCACCAACTTGTGTCCCCATGAAGGACAACTTGCTTGTAATGTCAAGCAGTCTGCTTCTCACACTACTCAGTTTCTCATTGGGTTGAGCTTTGAAGACAGCATAATCATGCATGAGTTGCTTTTTCTTTTCTTCCTTAGTCTCTGCATTGCCACCATATGCAACTTCAAGAGCTGCCCAAAGATCCCTAGCAGATTCATAGCCTCTATATTTATGCTGGTTTTCTTGTCCCAAAGAGACTTTCAGAATATTTAGGGCTTTCATGTCAACCCTTTTCTTTGCTATGTCATCAGCAGTCACAGCTCTACCATCTCCAGGTTTTTCTCTCTTATCCTCTTCAGAACATCCAGCAACAGCTGCTCTTTGAGCAATAACATTAGCAATCTTTTGAGCCTTATTGAATGTGTTTCCATATTCAATAATCTCCCAGAGTGTATAGTCATAGATCCCCAGATATTGTTCTAAGTTGAACTTCCACAAGTCAAAATTGGTTGCATCAAGCATGGGAATCTTGATGTTTGTTAAGGATGAGGAGGAGGAGGTTATTGCTTCAGACATGATGTTGTTTATGGTTTCTGAGAAAATTAGGGTTTTGGTGATTTTTAGGGTTCTGGTGTTCTTTAAGATCAAAAGTTCCTCAACAAGCTCTGATACCACTTGTTGATCCCAAACTTAGATCGATTAGCTTTATGTATACGAGATTAGATCAAGTAATACACTTAGAGAAACCTTTGTATATGCTTATGAATTTAAGTGTTATGCGGAATTTAACACTTAAGCACGAACACACAATGATATAAACAAACTTTCACTTTGATTATCAATATCAAACTTGCTTACAATGAAAGTAGTTTACAAACGAAAACTTATATAAAACATTAACCTAAAGGTCTTCTTTTATAGACATAAGAAGCCTTGTACAAGAATCTACGTATCAGCTATTCTAGGTAAAGATAAATATAGAAAATACATTGTTGTTCCTATCTTTACTAGAAGTAATCTAAAATACAATAAACACGTAGAGTCTATCTTCCCATCAGTGCTTGTCTTCAATGTGTCAACGCTTGACTTTATCTTGTCAACGCTTGAGCTGTCAGCGCTTGTTTTGTTCTTGTCAACGCTTGTATTACTCTTGTCAGCGCTCAAGTGATCTGGCCTTAATTTATTCCCAACAATTTATAGTACACATAAGAAGATAAAAGTTGTTTTGAATGGATATATTTTATAAAAGCGGGCCAGAGTCACCAAAATTTAGCAAGCTTCATGAAATCACCTTCCCTGAGTACCTTCTTTATGGACCTGAGATAAAACATGCTATAAAATCAATAAAAATTGTTGAGTGAACCCATAGAGTTTAAATTAAATAAAGAGAACACAAGTACTTTGAATAACCTTCCATGGTTAAAAATTCATCGAAAAACTATTATGTTGTACGGACATAATTATCGGTGTTATTACATAAGCCTCATGACATTGAACGTTAACATATATTTATTTCAGCCCACCAACACACCAGCCAAGTGCATATATTTCTCTTATATGTATGCATCCGATGTTTCATTACTAGTGTTTCATTACACCACGCGATAGCTAGTCGCAATCGGACTGGGCGTCACCCCGATAGATCTATTCATAGTATTAGCGTTCTTTCGATTAACAATTCATGATGGGATGTGGGTCTTTTTAAGGCTGTAAGCTAACTTATGTAATAACTTTCATCTAAGCATACAATCGGGTCCCTTGTGTTCTATATTAAAAACAAGCATGTTATCCCCTCGCGGGTTTTATAAAACAAGTAAATAAATAAAAGCGAGGCTATGAACTCATCTTATCGAGTAAGACGTGTATACTAGAAACGGTACAATAAGTATACACAACCAAAATCTCTCAGACAATCCTCTTTGCCAAAATCCAAACGTTTTGCTATATCCTTTCCGTCTAAAATAATACTTGTAAACCTTTCGGATATTAAGCCTATATAATGATATGTGATATGAAAGAAAATAACAAGGATTTATATCATATGAATGCTACTAATATTTTGTTTCCTTGTAATTAATTTGTATGTATCCGTAGATATAACACATTTCTTAAGCTTTTGACACCGCATTGGCGTAGGATATACATGAGCTTTACACGTATGTCGTCATTTGTAGTCTTCATTTGATTATATTTTGTTTACAAGGAAACTTAGTCATATCAATTTGGTCATCTTAAAATAAGTATCATGCATCCGTTTTTATTTATATCAACTTGACGAGGCATGTGTCATTTATTTAGTTAACATATCTCTCACAGTTAATAAGGAGGTATTATCGAAATCCGATATTTTAAAAGTTACGCGATTTGAAAGGTACACATAAAACACGAAAAATAAACGGTTAATATAAAATAAAAACATCAACATTCGGAGGACATTTATATTTTGATAATTAAATGACTTAAAATAGTTAATGCGTCAAATTAACGAATGACACATAAAGGTTTAACGTAAATTACGAAAATACTTTTAAAAGAAAAAAATAAAATAAAAATTAAACGACAAAAACAGAAAATATTTTTATGTCATAACGAGAAATAAATATCGATACCTAACGTATTCCTTGTCGGTTATAACCTAAATGACATTCTTACGCTAAGTTTCAAGCCTTAACCTTCCCGGTTAGTCGATAATTTAAATTTCTCAATAAAGTAAATACATAATACATAATAGTCGAGATTAGAATAACAACCTAAAATCGACGGATTGTCACATCATCCCAACCTAATTAGGATCTTCGTCCTCAAAGATCAGTTTGCCTTATTGCCTGCCTTCTTGTTGAAGTCATACAAATGAGGATATTTCTTCCGCATTCGATCATCCTTTTCCCAAGTGTATTTTGGTCATTGTCTCTAGTTTCATCGGACTTTAAAAACATAGGAATTCGACTTTGTATTAGTTGCTTACTTTCCTATCCAGAATTTTGACAAGTTCTTCAATCAAATTCATCTTATTTCCGAAACTTAATTCGTCATGAGAGATAATAAGATCTTTGTTGGATAGACACTAATTTAGGTTCGATATATGAAAAGTATTGTGAATTCCTTGTAAGTCTCGAGGTAATTCAAGTTTTTATGCCATAGAGCTCAATCTCAATATTATCTCGAGTGACCCAATATAACGGGGACTTAACTTCCCGCGTTTTACAAAACGTATTACACCTTTCCATGGTGATACTTTCGGCGTAACTTTGCCACCTACCTCGAACTCCAAAGGTTTTTGCTTCACAACATCATAACTTTTCTGTCTACTACGAGCGGCTAACAAACGATTCTTAGTTTGTACGATCATTTATTATTGGAATGAAATGAGAAGATTTAGTTAATCGGACGATAATACCCCAAATTGAATCAAATCCAAACATTTTTTTGAAGCATTGCAATGAAATCCATTGCGATTGGCTCCCTCTTTCAGATAGGAATTTTCGGTTGTTGAAGTAATCTTGATGGCTTTTGGTATTCGGCATTGACTTTTGCATATGCCAATCATTTGCCAACGTAAGTCACAATATCTGCTTTCATGTTTTGTCACCAGTACAACTTCTTCTGGTCATGGTACATTTTTTTGGAATCGACTTGAACTCTACATCTGTCAATCACATGGCTAAGAAATTGCATGCAATCAAACCAAAAATCACATTTTGAAAATTTTGCGTACAGCTTTTCACTTCTTAGAAAATTCAAGATAGTCTCCAAATGTTCACCTTGCTCTTCTTTATATTTACAATAAATCAGAACAATATCAATGAACATGATCACAAATTTTCAAGATACGGCTTGCACACGTGATTCATGAATCCATGTATACTGCCGGTGGATTGTTCAATCCATACGACATTACTTAGAACTCATAATGTCCATAACAATTTCTAAACGCAGTATTTAGACTATCTTCCTCGCAGATGCGAAGTTGATGATAACCAGACCGTAGATCACTATTCGAATAGACACTAGATACTTACACCTAATTAAATAAGCCATCAATCCTCAGAAAAGCATATCGGTTCTTGACCGGAAAATTATGCAGTTCTTGATAGTCGATGCACATGCGAAACGATCCATCTTTCTTCTTACGAATAATATCGAATCTCTCCACGGCGACAAGCTTGGTTGAATAAACCATTAACAGATAGCTCTTGCAACTGCACATCTAATTCATTCACTTTTTTTTCAACAGGCTCCTCCTCCAAAATCATTTGCACCACGAAACCACTTGCTCCACCCGAACTACCGGCCCATTAGAGCCACCAGCTCCATCATTCATGTTGGCCATGAATTCAGTTAAGGATGCAGCAACTTCTTCACTCATAACTTGGCGCATAAGTGCCCGTTAATATTTTTGGCGACATGATTCTAGTACACCGCGAATCATAATGAGTAATCATTCAATGATTTCATTTCAAAAGGAATAATTAAAAGGGAGGAATGATTAAAAGAAACTAGCAAGGAAAGATAACAATAGAATGCTGTAGAATTATGAATCAAAAGATAGTGATTTCATTAATCACTTTCGAGTACAACTTGTATTGCTATGCATTATAGATTATCGTCGTCTAATGCTATACAACTCAAAAAGACTCTTTCTACTAACTGATGTTACAATTTAGTTAGTGATATATAAAAGATACTACAGTTGATAAGCTAATCCACTTTGAATTACTAGGTCATTCTTGTGGCTAAGAAGGCTCCTTGGTCCCACTAGAATAAGATTTCTCCAATGTCTTTTATGGGAGGCTTGATGTCCTCCTTAATTGGCAGTTTAAAACAGCCCTAATACAACCATCACACGATGAAGGAATTAAAGGAACAAGATCAAAGAATGAGTCAAGCAAACAAACTACAAGTCAATAAGAGTTTAATTGCGCGGATGCTATATGCTTAAGCCCACACATTTATAAATCATTATTTCCATGGACTGATCAAATCCATCCAAATAAGATTTAGAAAGTAATGGTTCAAAAATTTATAATTTCCTTGTTCAAATAAATGGCCAATTTATTTTCACAAGACGATTATAAATCACCTTATTTAAGCATCGCCAGCTCAACGCAGGAGATCAAGATCGAAACAAACGAAAAACTGATTTAACAGAAAAAGATCAGCGATATGATATGAAATTCTATTTGGCATGTGAATATCATACCAATGAACCTCAATTTCTAACAAACAACAACCACAATCTCAGAAAAACTTGTTTCTAAAAACAGTAGAGTGTTGGAGATTAATGAAAATGGAGATTCAATTTACTAAACGAGATGAATAGATTGATAAATCAAGAATGACAACCAAGGAATCAAAATCCTTGTAACCAAATAAATATAATCAAGAATATTACCCATTTCGTTGGAATCATGGATATCCACAACTTAGTTAGTCTCGGGAATAACAAGAGTAACTTTAGGAATAGCTTGGGTGTTAGCTTTAGAATGATTGGGATTGCTTCGTGACAATCTACGTCGTATAAATATCTCGTATAAGTACAAAATTATCGTTTATAATTAAATATATGAACACATACATTGTAATTCAAAAGTACAAATAATCAATATGAATTACAGCATAAATATATATAATCTCGTATATATAATTTTCTCATTCTCGTCCATTGGCAACTCAGAGGTTTCGCTTGCAACTGTTATAGCCAAAAGATTTCAAAAATTAATTTTTGGAAAATCTTTTCGTACACTATAACTTGAGCTCTTGATACCAATCTGTAACACTCTCAAATCGGGTCACTTTAGCGGAAGGGTCCTTGAGTGTTACTTACATGATACAATCATACAATTATAGAAAACGGCTTAAAACGAGTCGTTTTGATAAAAAATCCATTCATCCATTCAAAAGATAAATAATCTATACACGGTCCTAGAAAATTTTAAAATATTTACAGTACACATAAGAAGATAAAAGTTGTTTTGAATGGATATATTTTATAAAAGCGAGCCGGAGTCACCAAAATTTAGAAAGCTTCATGAAACCAACTTCCTTGAATACCTTCTTTATGGACCTGAGATAAAACATGTTATAATGTCAACAATTGTTGAGTGAATCCATAGAGTTTAAATTAAATAAAGAGAACACAAGTATTTTGAATAACCTTCCATGGTTAAAAATTCATCGAAAGACAATTATGTTGTACGGACATAATTATCGGTGTTATTACATAAGCCTCATGACGTTGAACGTTAACATATATTTATTTCATCCCACCAACACACCAGCCAAGTGCGTGTATTTCTCTTATACGTATGCATCCGATGTTTCATTACTAGTGTTTCATTACGCGATAGCTAGTCGCAATCGGACTGGGCGTCACCCCGATAGATCTGTCCATAGTATTAGCGTTCTTTCGATTAACAATTCATGATGGGATGTTTTTTAATGGTGTAAGCTAACTTATGTAATAACTTTCATTTAAGCATACAATTGGGTCCCTTGTGTTCTATTTTAAAAACAAGCATGTTATCTCCTTGCGGGTTTTATAAAACAAGTAAATAAATAAAAGCGAGGCTATGAACTCACCTTATCGAGTAAGACGTGTATACTAGAAACGGTACAATAAGTATACAACCAAAATCTCTCAGACAATCCTCTTTGTCAAAATCCAAATGTTTTGCTATATCCTTTCCGACTAAAATAATAATTGTAAACCTTTCGGATATTAAGCCTATATAGTGATATGTGATATGAAAGAAAATAACAAGGATTTATATCATATGAATGCTACTGATATTTTTTTTCCTTGTAATTAATTTATATGTATTCGTAGATATAACACATTTCTTAAGCTTTTGACACCGCATTGGCATAGGATATACATGAGCTTTACACGTATGTCGTCATTTGTAGTCTTCATTTGAATATATTTTGTTTACAAGGAAACCTCATATCAATTTGGTCATCTTAAAATAAGTATCATGAATCCATTTTTATTTATATCAACTTGACGAGGCATGTGTCATTTATTTAGTTAACATATCTCTCACAATTAATAAGCGGGTATTATTAAAATCAGATATTTTAAAAGTTACGCGATTTGAAAGATACACGTAAAACACGAAAAATAAACGGTTAATATAAAATAAAAACATCAACATTCGGAGGAATTTATATTTTGATAATTAAATGACTTGAAATAGTTAATACGTCAAATTAACGGATGACACATAAAGATTTAACGTAAATTACGAAAAATACTTTTAAAAGAAAAAAAATAAAATAAAAATTAAACGACAACAATAGAAAATATTTTTATGTCATAACGAGAAATAAATATCGATACCTAACGTATTCCTTGTCTGTTATAACCTAAACGACATTCTTACGCTAAGTTTCAAGTCTTAATCTTCCCGGTTAGTCGATAATTTAAAATTGTCAATAAAGTAAATACATAATACATAATAGTCAAGATTAAAATAACGACCTGAAATCGGCGGATTGTCACATCAGTCATTGCCCATTCAGTTGTGTTTGAGCTTGTTTTTGTCCCATCTATAAATAAATCCTGTGTTTAAACATGACAATGTTATCAACGCTTATTCTGGTATATCATTAGGTGTTAATATGATGACTTCAATGCTTTAATATATTTCACAATCGAAATATAAACTCTGCATTGTTTTCAGATGCAACAACAATTTCATGATATTGTATTATTGTTACAGTATAATCCAAAATCAAATATATTTTTCTTAAGTTACTTTCAATTCGTTTCTTGTTAAATAAAACCTGATATTTTTTATAAATTAAAACAACTTTTCAGCATTTTAAATATAACTAAATTAAAAAAGTTTATTATTTATTAACTAACTTTAAGGCCCGCCCGATGGACGGCTAGCTTTAAAATTTTTATTTGAAATAATAGATGTAAAAATTAAGACGTATTATATACATGATTGTAAGACGTACATAATTTTGATATGAATATAAAGTTATTAAATGTATGAAAACATAAAAGATCTAAATTTTATAAATCGTAACAGCTAAGTATAATAAGTTAAACATTATTATGAATCTAAAAGTGCTAGAAATTTTTTCAGAAAACATTCCAAAATGGGTATATTGCAATTTTTTTATTAAAATACATAAGTTACAAAAATCCACTTATCAAACAGCTTTGTTATCTAAGAGATGTTGGGTACGGATTGAAATGGTTTGTGTCGGGTTAGTTTGACCGAAAGCTTTACTTTTCTCCAATGTTTGTATAAATTCCAACACCAAGACGCATATATTTCACCAATGTACGTACAACTATTTCCATAAACTTCCAAGCGGTGCTTCAATGCTAATCACGTGGGTCTTTGCATATCTGCCCAAATGCTTTAATGCATTGCACACATTCTTTGTTTTTCTGATATGCTTTGATAGATGCCATCAGTTAGTCTAAGAGCGCGAAACTGCACATCTAGAAAGCAAGATAAACTTTAGGTATTCGTATCCCAGCCTGAATCAAAACAAAACTACAGTTACTTAAATACATGTGAATGTGTATACATTCCTTAATTTTCATTTCGTGCTTTTATTTTGGAAGTTCATCAAAGTCCAAACTTTCATAGATGACGTCATATAAGTTTTTATCGGGGCTTTAAAGTTTAAGAAGTACCTGTTAGTTGACATCAAGCAAGTTGCCTCAAATTGCAGGCATCAATCCCAAACCACCCTTGTAAGGTATTTCAATAAGAAATCTCAAACATATCATACAATTATGTAGGGGTTGTTTAAGATTGCTTATTAGAACTACTTATCAAGACTTTGTATTAGTAGCCAAACCTTAAACTTCCATCTTAGTGATTTGCTTACTTACACGAGCATGCTACAAAAGTTAAGACACACTAAGCAACTTGTAGGATTATGACAAACAAATATATTATGATCAACGTATATGTATGGAGTACAGTAGTTACATATAGACATAAATAACCACATAAAAGTTGACACTATAATTTTCAAATGAAGTGACATGATTTCTAACAAACTTAAGATCCATAATGGAAGAGTAACAATAATAAGCATGGTCTACTTTATCAAGTCTTCAATCACTTAAAGACATGTTTAATCATTATAACTTTACTTTGTATACATGTTTAAAGCTTCCGAATCATATTTTTCACACAATCATCCTCAAGGCTATGAAAAAACACGTTATAAACTTTAGTTAAAGCCACCCTTCTTAGGACCTACAACAATCACAATTGAGTTAAACTATATACAATAAGAAATAATAAGAACATATTCTTTAATTTAATCAGGATTATAAAGATTATTGTAACAGATCTCATATGACGTAAGTAAAAGCATAAATTTTCCTGTAATATATGTGCTTAAATTTTTCTGTAATATTTGTGTTATTCAGAATAGGCACCACAAACACCACCTGTGATGCAGCACCACCAGGTGTCCTTTTCTTTGTTGCTCCTGTCAGAGACTTAGCCGTTATAGGTTCCTTGACAGCTTTTGTTTTCTCCTCAATTGGTGCTAACACGTCTTTAAAATCTCAATCGTCACTCATCTCAATAACACTACTGCAAGAAATGAATGCACATCAACACATACCAGCAATTAAGAATATGAAATATAGCCCATAAAAAAGCAAAATAGGACTCGTTATGTGCATGAGAAAACCATTTGGACCTTTTTATTATGTCAAATTTAAATCATAACGCCTAATTAAATCGGTACATATTATTAAGGGTGCGTTTGGTATGCATTTTAGAATCACAATCGGTATAAGAATGATAGTAGAGCGAAATGAAAGTTATAGTATCATATCTAAAATTATTGTTTGGTTGAGTATTATGTTTTGAAATCAATTTTGTTTAAATGGGACCATTTTCATACAAAAATAAAAATAAAACACAAAATAACACAACAGAAATAAATATAATTGATTTGCATATATAAAAACAAAAAACAAAGATAAAGAAGAAGAAATGAGTTGATAGGCATGTATTTTTACTCCTATGGGAAAGAATGTATATTTGTATTTCATTACGACATTTGATTCCAACATAAATCTTCCAAACATAAGTAATCATTACCAAAATCATTCCTGCATTCCCATTACCCCATACCAAACGCACCCTAACTAAGTCTTGATTTAGTTTCAATCAAATCCTAAAATGAGAAATAACCTACGTTAGATGATTCCTATATACACAAATTCAGTTCTATATTCAAGAAAACATAATAATTATTAAAAACATCCGAGATTAATGAAATTAACAACACAAAAAATGAAGGAAAAGGCAAAATTTGGTTTTCCCAAACATCAAACATCTTTGATTTTGGTTAATATAGAAAAGGCAAAATTTCAAATATGATAGAAAAAAATCGATCTGTTTCATGATTTTCTAAACTTCTGATTTCAGTCACTTGTTGTGGTTTCAACTTTCAATTTTTTTTGTATCTAAAACTTAGAAATTCGATTTGTTCAGAATTAGAAAATCACGCATGACTAACCACTCAAGGGTGGCCTAGTGGCAAAAAGATTTGTGGCTATCACTCCAAAATGTGTGAGGTCTCAAGTTCAATTCCCACTAGGTGCAAACAACCTTGTAGTGGCCACGCCAACCTCCTGAAAAGGGAGGGCTTTACCTGGTTTGAGTCTGTGTGACGGTGGGCTCAAACCCCGTGGATTAGTCGGCCAATGAGTCGAAAATCACGGTTACCAAAAAAAAAAAAAAAAAAATCACGCATGAATCAATTGATTTTGAAACACATGGGGTTTTGATGGGCTTGAAAAGATTTAGGTTTGTGGAAGCTGGTTTTGATTTTTGTTTGAAGATGATATTGTTGTCAATTAATGCTGAATGCATAAAATAATTCTCAGCCGTTGATTATTTTGTTATTTACAGGTGTCATTTTTTTTTATTTTTGCCCTAAGATCATGTTTGACAAAATCATCATTTATATAGGTAATAGATAGATAGATTAGAGCCTGGTCCCTTACTCAAACATCATCTTTTTGCAATAATTCCATAAAAAAATCTATAGGATCTACCTGAAGATCTATCAATGCTGTTTTATAATATTTAAGCTACGATAAAAAAAATTGAACAAATGATCTATCAATGCAGTTTTATAATATTTACTCAAACATCATCTTGTTGCGTAATATAGTATCTACAATTACGTGTACACTTTTAAAAATGTTTTTAAGGCCCTCAAACATCATATTTTAATAACGTAACTGCAAATCATAGTACTGTATTACTTTCTTAGGCTAAGAGCATCTGGTATAAGAAGTTTATGAAAGAATTTATTGTTTGTTTTAATTATAAAAAGCTTGTAATTTAAATGTATATGGCACTACATTATAAAAGTTTATGAGAATAGTTATTTTGTACTAATGTTTATATTGGATATTAAGGGATTCATCCTATCTCTATCCCATCTAATGTATAAGATTAAAAATATATAATTATTTCATTTATTTTTATAATTTAAATATCTCTTAAACCGTTAAGTATTAAACGAAAAAAAATACCATCGCGACGAGCATTTTATAAGCTTTTTACAGATATAAATTATGATATACTTTTGAAGAAAATTTTTTTATGTTTTTTTTCGTTTTTTTTAATTTACGTAAAATATCATATATGATAATAGTGTTTCATCATATATGATATTGGTTTATATCATATATGATAAGTTATATCATATATGATACTAGTGTTACTATCATATATGATACTTTTCGACAACGAACAAAAACGTGAAAAAAACGAAGAAAAAAAAATTTGTCGAAAGTATATCATATAGCATATCTGTAGAAAGATAATAAAATATCCGTCGTAATAGTATATTTTTTTCGTATAACGATTAACGGTTTAAGAGATATTAATGTTTGAAAAAAAAGGAGGAAAATGGGTTTTTGATTTAATCTTATCCGTTTGATAGAGATGAAAATGGAGGATAGAGATTAGTCCCTGCTATCCAAATAATGTTTGATATCCATGAACTTAAATCATTTATACATAAGACTATAAGAGTAAGAGGTTTATAATATCAATAGTTCTGCGTAACTTACTTCATTTTATGGTCAAATTTATGTCGGTCGGGTGTTTAGTTAATTTAGTGGTCTGTGATTGGTACTTTGTCGCAGGTTATATGGGTTTTTGTCTATTAGCATTATTGGTCACTACAAGAAAAAAGTGTTTATAGGACACCAATTAGTGTCCTGTATAACTAGTTTTTAGGACCTTTAAGCTAATAGGACCAAAATAAAAGTGTCCCATAGGAAGGGGTTGTAATAGATATTTAGGACCCTTATCGGCATCCTAATAAACTCGAACATTTTAAAACTAACTCTTTGGTCCCCTAAACATGTTTATGCAACCAAAATGGCGTCCTAATAACCACATTATAGGATGCTATCCAATGTTCTAATATGTGCTTATCCATCTCTTATGTTTTGAGACACTTTCACGAGTCCTAAGACACATTTCACAGGACAAACACATAATGGATACAATTTCATTTTTTAGTACCAAGGAAAGGGTCTAATACATAGGTGCTCTATTAAGCCCAAATTTGATTTTATAAAAGCGGATATTAATGGTGCTTATTGAAGCAAGTAAAGAGAAGGAACATACTGTAATTCAATAAGCAAGAAATGATTTCATTCAATAAAATAAAATTTCAATCAAGTAATAACAATATCCAATCTAAAACTCTTATACAATTCAACATAAATACAAGGAAAAAACGTAGTAGGAACAAGTAGAAACAGGTTCACCCATCCGACGCCTAGCAACAATGGTTATGGATCCTTTGAAAAGCCAGTTACAATAGCGACTTTATTCTTAGTTTTAGTGTTCGAGCTGAGGTATAAGTTGTGAAGTGTTCTCTCTGCTTCTATAGTTTTGGGTCATCTACAATTTCTTCTACATACTCCAGGTCTTCAAGAGGATGTTTCATGGGTGGAATCTTCACTTTTGGGCTTGGTCTGCAAGTATCAAAGTGTCACTTGGTATGTAAGCTTCAAAATCAGAATTTACTAAAAAAACATCACCAAAATTGATAATGGACAACACCATCATATGAGTAATGATCATTGTGGCAAATTGTATACTTGATGGTTTTTGAATACTATAATATGACTGATTACCTTGCATATAGATGAGCAAAAATGTTTCCTAAAACAAAGTATTAGAAATGTTTTCTTTTGCAACATGGTTTTTTATGATATCGCATAAATACATGACGAAGCAAGTCGAATAAAAGTAGAAAGCTATCACGCTAATTTGTATTGAAACCTTATAACGGTACTTAGTAAATTTGAGCTACGGATATGAATTTTGTAGATCCTCTTGACAGATAGAATCGTGAAACGATTAGATAGTATGGTCATTGTGAAGAAAAGCTTACCATAATGGATATGTACGTGTCCAGCTTTACTACATTTGTGTAAGTTAAGGTGATGGCAGCCTCAAGTTTTGCATCAGTCCATTGGTCCTCTTGAGGCAGTATTTTGTCAAACGACAACGAGCCAGCCTGCAAATTCAAATCTTTGTTTGTTGTAAGAAACGAAAGTGTGTGACGTGATGTAATGTTTGAAGTGAAGAGAAATTACACAATCACATGCTATTGAGGCTCCCAAATTAAAGAAATAATGATTGATATTACCGAGTAACAAAGCCATCAACTCATTACCCTCTAAGGTCGAGTTACTGGACTGTTCGATCTTCATATATAACACACATGTGAACAAATCATATTTCATATAAGTTATGATAAAGTTGAAATGAGAACAGTCAAGAAAAGAAAACCAAAGTACAGTTATATAATCTACATGTAACAAACAGATTCTAGTGAAATGACCCTTAAAATTGGGGTGAGTTCATCTTTTAACACTATAAATAAATAAAAGAATAACATTTGCACCGTAACTATCATCATTTCATCATATTACAAATGCATGTCATCCGTAATTAGAATATCAACTAATCATAAACTTGTTGTACTACAATTAAATAAAAGTGTTAGGCAACATTTTTGGCAATCACCACAGACACAACATCGCTTATAATAGATAATAAAACCTTTGAATACATAAATAAACACTTCAATTTCAGCAACCCGCAAACCATGAGTCGTAAGAACAGTATGAACGATTCATGAGAGAGAAATAAAAATAAATATAAAAATAAAGCCAACTGTACTTCACATACAATGACTGATCTAAATAAAAATAATAACACTAATTAGAATCTAAAGCATAGAACAACCAAATTATCTAGCAAGTAATAAATTGTATCAAAATATATAACATCACAGTAAGAATAATTTTCGCCATCGAGTAAACAAATTGGGCCTAAAAGCAGGATGTCTTACTTGTTAAGCAAAATAAATCAATGATTATTGGGGATTAGAGGCGGTTATGACTTATGAGCAAAAAGGGGAGAAGGATAAAAGACATTACGGTTTAATTAGTGGGAGAGAAAAGAACTAAAATAGAGGAAAAAAACATAGTGGGCGACCTTTATGGGGTTTGGAGCGGGAAATTTAGGGGGGAAAGTAAAATTGGGAGGGAAACTAAAGTTTCATTTTTAGGGTAAATAGCATAAAAATGTAATAATCTTATGTCAAAAATCATTTAAATGTACTCTACTTATTTTTTCTCAATTTAAGGTATGGATCTTCTTTCTTGTTGTAATGTTAGGATAATTAACAAATTAAAGGATATATATTAACGCTCGTTTACTTTATTATTACATCGTTAGTCCTTTATTTTAATGACACTTTATAATAAACTCAAAATTCGTTTTTTTGCAGTTTTATACCGGTTTCTACCTTTTTCGTCTGATTTATTCCATTTTCGTTCGGTTTTTATTCGTTTTGGTCCCTTTTTAAAACATTGTCCTTCTTTTACCGTTTCCGACCATTTCGTCCATTTTTTACGTTTTCGAACCTTCTGACCATTTTTGTCTATTTTACGGCTTTGAACTGTTTTCGTCCATTTATCACCGTTTTCGACTTTTTTTTTCTTTACAATTTTGACAGATTTTTTTATCGTTTTTTACTTTTTTTGTTAGTTAAAAAATAGGCGATAACTGGCAGAAACAGACGAAAAATTTTAAAAAAGGTCGAAACAATATCAATCACGCTAAAAAGGTCGAAAACTGTAAAACAGACGCAAACAAAAAAACGGACCAAAACGATTAAAAACCAAATGAAAACGGTAATAATCAGACCAAAAAGGTATAAAACGGTGTAAAACTGTTAAAAACGAATTTTTAGTTTATTATAAAGTGTCGTTAATATAAAGGACTAACGATGCAGTAATATATAACCTTTAAATTTATTAATTGTCCCAACATTGTCAACAAGAAAAAAGATCGGTACCTTAAATTGAGAAGAAAAAAGTGAAGTACCTTTAATTGAATTTTGACATAAGACGAGTACCTTTTTATGCTATTTGCCATTATCTTTATTCACTTCAACCAATTAATTGGTAATTTTTTAGTAAAACGTTCAATGTATACTTCATTCGGAAAAACTTCGTTTATTGTTTTTATTTAACGAAAACGGATAACATTTTATGTTTGCTAACTTAATTGAATAAAAGTCTTGTTCGCTCGTTTGTGTTCGTGAACGTCCAATTATTCGTTCGTTTATGATCATATGTTCGTTTATGTTTCGATATTGCTCGTATATCACATATTTTTATTATATAACTTTAAAATTGATATATTTAAACAAAAAAAACATTTACAAAACACAATATTTTGTTTTTATTTTTATATTTATGTTTATTTATGCTCAATCGTTTATGTTTGTTTAGTGTCTTTAAGAAAGAACAAAGTGAACATGAAAAACCTTCTTTTTTAGTAAACGGGCCTTAGAACACCAGTAAATTTATTACTCCAAAAAACGTTTAAGTACATATAAAATGTGGCTCAATTCGTTATTACCTCAGGCTAAAAGCTCCATTGACACCTATAAAGTGCTTATGACAAGTCATAATCACTCACAACTCTAGCTAACCATTGCTAACGAAAACTAGAGACAAAACGGACAAAAATAAATAAAGCTTCGTCCGTGTTCGTCCGCTTTGTTTGCGGCCGTACACAAAAAGTTTAATATATTTTTTTCTTTAATTATTTAGTTCTTTATTCGTTTATATATATCCGTTTATAAAAAAATCATTATAAGAAACATCAGTAAGCGTTTGGCACCGCTTCAGTACTTACCCGAAAGAGTTAGCCTTCAACTATGGTATTCGAATACACAAACGTTATACGAACAATAAAGATAAACTAAACGCTTAATAACAATGCCAAAATTGAATGCGTAATCTACGTAAAGGAATTACAAGGCGTTTCTCATGGATTGGAATGTGTTGAATGACTTGACCTTCTTGCACTTCTTGAATTCAGAAATTTGACTTTTGGAGTTAGGAAACCGACATTTGGGTTAAGCACACCCCTAAACTCGTTTTCGTGATTTTTCTTTATATAGTTGTTGAAAGTCCGTCCCATACGACATATTGGGGTTTACTTGGAGTATGGACCACGTATATACTTAAAATGTTATCTTCCAGAATTTTCAGACTTCGATGCGACGTATTGGTCTTCCGGATGCAATGTATTGGTGGATACGGAGTATTGGTCCCGGTTACGCCGCATTGATGCATATGGTGGATATGGAGTATTGGTCTCGAATATGGCGTATTGATGCAAATGGAGTATCCGTTTCTCGATACTGAGTATCCGTATGGATACAAAGTATCCGTCTGGGTACGAAGTATAGATCACAAGAACTGCAATTTCTTCAAATATCTTCGTTTAAGCTCCAAATTATGGTTTGTATCTTATCATCATAGGTGCTCCTATAGTCTTCAACTAAGCTTCATTTTGTGTCATAATTCACCAAGGAATCCATAATTATTGCAAAACTAAATATAAAGCACTAAGTACCAATATTGTAATAGTAACAACAAATGGGTTAATTATATGGAATAAATGATGCTCAAAATTCGTCTTTATTTGATGTCACAAGTGTAATGGTTTTACATTGAAAAGGGAATTTATAATATGAAAAGAGATGTGCAAAAAGGTGTTTTGGGATCTGAGAAGATCCAATACGTATAGGCAAGCCAATAGGGGCGTTAGTCTACGAACGGTTCCATATAGGCTTCGATGGTTTGATATTGAAAGAGAACCATCACCCCGATAAAGAACTGTCCCTAGGGGGATGCACCTTCATGAGACTCCAATTATACACATCTTCATCCCCAAAATCGGGCTTAAAATACAGAAAAATATCATAAAATCTTGCAAAAACCCTTTGTTTTGTTCAATGTTTGATTGCAGGCTCGGATATCGTGAATTACCAAAAGATCATAAGAAAAAAGCAAAAACGAACACGGGAAACGAAGCCGCACAAAAGAACCAGACCCGAATATTGAATTTCCAAAAATACCTTGAAGTTTTGAAGATGTATAAGTTTTGTCCCTCAACTTTGGAAACTTATCACAAATGACCCTTAAAAACATTTTGTACAAGAAAAGTCCCTATAGTTTGAAATATCCAAGTAAATCTCTTGAATTTTGAAGAATGTCAAAGTTAATCCTTAAAACCAAGATTTGTTAAACAAGGCTAAGTTTACACATTGACTATGAGACCCTAATGAAAAGGGTCCTAATAGTTCAATTTAATTTAATATGACCAAAATACTTATGGTCTTATTAAATTTCAATATAATAAGACCATAACATACAAGCGTCCTATAAAACTTGATGTAATAAGACTCTCATATTAAATGTCCTATTATCTCATATTCTTATAAGACACCGATGATTGAAGGTCCTAAAATCATAATATGATAGGACCTATATGACAAGTGTTCTATCATATTAGAATCTAATTATACTAAAATGAGCAAGTGTCCTATAAAGTCTATTTAAAAGGACAAATATGTTTGAGGGTCCTAAACGTTGCATTATAATAAAACCCAAAACGCAAGAGGTTTTATTAGAATTGTTTTTAGGACGCCGTAAGAAAAAGTGTCCCATGAAAGGGTCCTATAAACTATGTTTTCTTGTAGTGTGGTTTCCTGTTGTAACTTCTAGTTTGTGTAGATTTTGTATAGTAGTAATATAGTTGTTGATTTTCGAGAGTATTGGAAGTCAAATTTATGTTCTTATAGCACAGGTTGGTATTTTTTTTTAGGTTTATATATTTTTAAGATGCAGTTCTTACGAGTTACTAGCATTTACCACAATTAAAGTCGGGGACACTCTTTACCAGGGATTCAGGGAAACCCTTTACCAAAAAAGACTACGTAAATGCTTCTTCATCTTATATTCTTATCGTTGCAACGTCTGGCATGGGCACGTATCACACCACACTCATCGGCACACCTTGTTGCGACGTTGATATTGTTACTTGGTGTTTTAGTGAGATTATTGTTTTGTAAATTCACATAAATAAAATTAAACGAAAGACTTAAAAAGTGTTGTTTGAATAATGTAGAACATGGCCCTAGCTTGTCCGAGTTTAAGAATAAACAATCAAAAAGACATCATGAGTTAACAAATAGAAAACGTATTATGGGAATAATGAAATAGAAAAGTTCTGTTTAAGAATAAAGCACAGATTGAAACAGAAAACTATTAGACCAAAAAGTGAAAGATCTATACAAGTCGAAAAGAAAAGATATACCACCTCTGTCTCATATTAATAGTCCATATTACTATTTTAGGACGTCCCAAATTAATAGTTCAGTCCAAAAATAGATAAGAAATTTAGATTAAGTTTATCATATTACCCTCACTTGAGGGTATTATTACAAACAATAAAGAAATTGTAAATTAAATGGTTAAGGACAAAATTGTCATTGTGTAAAAAGTAAGATAGAGAAAACTGAAAAAGTAATGTTTTTATTAATATACGTGTTTTTGGTCGGTGGACTATTAATATGGGACGGAGGGAGTACTACGTAAAAGAGAAAGATAATAGCATGGGGGGTTGGTATAGAAACGCGTATTAGGAAGGAACGTCACCAAGAAAGAATACAAACTAGAAGCTGCTTTTTTTTCTTTTCTTAAAACGGCTGCTATATTAAAAACAAAAAGAAACTAGTAAGATGCTAAAATTACAAAGAGATAAGGTTTGGGGCCTTAAGCCAATCAACCCAACTAAAAGTTTTACTACACCTATATCGACACCATAAAAAAGTCTTACATTTTAATTCGTCAATAAACTCCGTCTTCATTGGAAGGTTGTCACCGAACATCTTGCAATTCCTGAACCGCCACATTAACCACCAAAAAGAGTAAAAAATTCCTTCCAACATCATCTTGTTCTTCGGTGGAAGACGAATGGCATTGAACCAGATCCTCCAATCCTTGTAAGAATCAGTATTACTCCCAGAAATGTTCCACCAGCGAACTATGTGACTCGAAACCTCCTTTGCCATGCTACAGGAAAAAAATAAATGTCCAGAAGACTCTACCCCTGTATCACAGTTACCACATCCAATAGAATCTAAATCTATACCCCTATTCGAGAGCTTGAATCTAGTAGGAAGAGCATCCATCTTCACTTTCCATGCTAAAACGTTTACCTTATTTGGCACTAACCTGTTCCAGATCGTTTTGTCTTCATGAGACGGCAACATTTTCTCGTCGATCAATCTACGGACTGAAGCAACAGAGAATTCACCTTTGCTATCCAAATCCCATATCCACCTGTCATTTAAAGGAACTAAGATAACTGAACTAAGATAACAAAATAGAAGCTGCTTATATGTTTATTAATTTCGAAGATTTGATAACTAGGTCAATTTATTACATGTAGCAATCATTCAATTCAATTGACACTAGATATGAATAGCAGAGTATCTGAGTGACAAAGATCTGAATATGCAAAATGAAGCTCACTACATACCAAAAGTTAAATACCACAAGATACATTAAATAAACAATAATGCATTTTATTTAAGGTTTTACTTTTTGTTTTATAACAGGGGTGGTGGCGTGACGCACTGAGTTTACATCCACTGTGGGCTGCAGGTTGTGGGTTCGATCCTTGTGGTATTTTTTAACATCACGCACTAGAATAATTCTATGAATCCTAAAAAATCCTAAAATGATACTAAAAAATCTTTCATATATAAAAATATCAAAAGTAATTGAGAAATTGTTAAAACGTTTTTCAGAGTTATTAAAGAATTGCTTAAAACATTATTACATGCAGTTAATCATCGGGTTATAGGTTCGATCGTCGGTCGACTCGATCGATTTACCAGGTTAACAGGTACATCCACCAAATCAACCCGGTTGAGTTATCGAGTTACTGGTTCGATCATCACGTTAATCCGATTTTTCATAAAAATAAAATTTATATGATCGGGTTGGCGTGGGTCACTTTAAACTCGGTGAATTTAAGCGGGTTTCAAAATTATAAAACCCGGTTTAATTTGACCGGTTTTTCAATCGGAACTAATTCAATTGGTTGAACCGGTTAGGTCGAACCAGATTTCAAAACAGTATGTTTAATTCCTAAATCCCCAAACTGTTGTTATTTTTCCCATAAATTTTTGTCATTACAACTGTTTATCGCTAGACAATTTTCAGTTGGAAAACGTTTTGCAAAATATGGTTTTTGCAATACTTTGGACATAATTTTATATATGTATATGTTATATATATATTCGTAGTACTTAGTAGTTTTGCGTTCTCCTCGAAGAGAGCTTCGCAACGAGCTAAAGTATGTCCAATATGGAGTTAATATGAATGAGATATCGTGTCTCAAAGTGAGTCACGTGAAACACAATATTTGGAAAATATTTTGTCCCGCATCGTTTGAAACATGAAGTGAAAACATGTTTATAAGGAAATCCTAGTTTCTACCTTCAATATTCATTTGTGGGTTTTTACTCTCACGCCTACGCGCGCGCAGAAGCGGTGCAGAAAGTGAGATTTCTAGGCCAAAAACGGGTTCGAAGCTACTGAACTTGTGCATGAGCGCGCGACGCGACCTGCCGACACGAATCCAGCTCCAAAATCTGCCTGGGTGCGGGCAAATTCGGTATATTTTTTGTTGCTTATTCGAATTTTTCCTTCCAGATTTTGTAATCTATTTTAGGAATAGATACAAACTTATTAATTAAGTTTACAGAAATATGTTTTGTGTATTTAAAGATTTACGAATCTATGTTAGTAATAACAGATTTTCATGTCAGTTTAATTTAGCAACAAATATTCTGTCTTGGTGACCAAGACATATAGAGCCTATAAATTAAACTTGAATTTAATTTATTCAACACATCCAAAACGCAGCTTTTCTGCATCAAAGTTCCAACAGTATTTTACAGTCAGAAACACACATTGTATCCGTAATCTTTCAGGTAAGTAAAGTCGAGTCCGGCTGTACAACAGCTTTGGATGTTGTACCCTGGGAAACAGACGGTGAATCTGTTTTAAGTGAAGCCTCGTCTTAATTTTTACTGCTTTCGTTATTACTGTTATCTATTTTCTGTTTCGTAATTTCTGTCAATTTATAAATGTAATTTGATTTTATATAATAAAAGTATACACCGTTTCCTGCAATCTTAAAACAGATTCTGTTTAACAGAATTAAAACTTTTTATGAAATCGAATTAATAATTTTATCAAAATTATTATAAACTGTTTCTGCCGAAACCAGGATTGAGTTTCATTGGAAATCTATTTTAATTTTACAGATTTTAATTAACAGATCTCTAACGTTTTTCATTAAGCAGTTGTTCTTATCAGTTTATAATGAAACCAATATTGTGTTTCTGTTAAACCGATACATTTGCTAATTGCATCTGATTCATTGAAACCAAGATTGAGTTTCTTTGAAGCAGGTCTGATATAAGTATATTGAGATCACGATTGAATTTCTTATATACAGATTTATAACAGTTGTCTAACTGTTTGTTTTTTGATATTGTGTTTTGATATTGTGTGATCTTTCAGAATGTCTACCAGCACTCCTGAAACTCCTGTCACTACTACCGTGAATGTAACTGGTGCGCCAGTTACCCACACAGTTGGTAATCATGCTGAACAACCAAAAAAATTCAATGGGCAGAATTTTAAGAGGTGGCAGCTAAAGATGTTCTTCTATCTCAATAATTTGAACCTTGCGAAGTTCTTAAAGGAGACTGTACCTGAGGTGGAACCTCCTAAAGAAGTTGTACCCGCTAATCAACAAGCCGTGCAAGCTGTTGAAGCATGGAAACATTCAGACTTCTTGTGTCACAATATATTCTGAATGGTTTGGTGGACTCTTTGTACAATGTGTACTGCAAGACTACGACTGCCAAAGAATTATGGGAGACGTTGGAACACAAGTACAAAACTGAGAATGCTAGTACAAAGAAGTTCGTGGTAGCTCGTTTTTTGGATTACAAGATGGTTGATTCAAAGAGTGTGATACCTCAGATTCAAGATCTGCAGGTTTTGCTACACGAAATTCATGCTGAGGGTATGACTTTGAGTGAAACTTTTCAAGTTGCTGCTATCATTGAAAAGTTACCTCCAAGCTGGGTAGAATTTAAAAACTACTTGAAACATAAGCGAAAGGAGATGACTGTTGAAGAATTGGTTATTCGTCTTCGTATTGAAGAGGACAACAAGCTGGCTCAGAAAAACACTTATACACCTGATTCTGCCAAGGCAAATATGGTTGAGTATGGTTCGTCTTCTTCAAAGTCTAAAGGCAAGAGCTTTCGCAAAGGGAAGAATGACAAGAAGAGCAAAGGGAAGTCTGAGTAGTGGAATTGCAAAGCAGAAGTTCCAAGGAAATTGCTTTAACTGTGACAAGCCAGGTCATCGTGCTGCTAATTGGAAAGCTCCAAAGCGGGTGACTCCACGCGAGGCTAATATGGTGAATGATAATGTGGACATGATAGCTATAGTGTTTGATGTCGTTACCATGATCTCTTAAGTTAACCTGGTAGGTTCTAATAATAATGATTGGTAGGTTGATATTGGGGCAACCCGTCATGTGTGTGCTGACAAGAGTATGTTTCACTCTTTCAGAGCGGTTGAAAATGGAGAGAAGTTGTGCATGGGCAACTCTGCAACTGCTGATATCAAGGGCAAAGGAGATCTTTTTTTGAAGATGACATCCGAGAAAGAGCTCAAGTTGACTAAAGTCTTGTATGTTCCGGAGATTCGCAAGAATCTTGTGTCCGGTTGGCTTTTGAATAAGTTTGGTTTTTGTCTTGTTTTTTTAGTCTGATAAAGTTGTACTTTCTAAGAATCAAATGTATGTTGGTAAGGGGTATGTCCTGAATGGTATGTTTAAGCTCAATGTAATAGTTGTTAAAAATGCTATCAATAAAATGAATACTTCTGCTTACTTGATTGAGTCTTCTAATGTGTGGCATGGCCGTCTTGGACATGTTAATTTTAATTAAGTACGTCGTTTGATTAAATTTAATGGCATACCAAATTTTCATATTGATTCAAATTATAAGTGTGAAACTTGTGTCGAAGCCAAACTTACAAGATCATATTTCAAATCGGTTGAACGAAAAACCGAACCACTTGATATGATACATAGAGACATATGTGATTGAAATCACTACTCACAAAAGGTGGCAATAAGTACTTCATCACGTTTATTGATGATTGCACAAAGTACTGCTATGTTTACTTGTTGAAAAGTAAAGATGAAGCTATAGACAAGTTTGTTCTATACAAAACCGAAGTTGAGAATCAACTTGGTAGGAAAATCAAGGTTGTACGAAGTGATTGAGGAGGTGATTATGTGTCTCCTTTTAATGATCTATGTGCGAAACATGGAATTAGACACGAGTTTACTGCTCCTTATTCACCTCAGCAAAACGGTATTGCCGAAAGGAAGAACCGTACCTTGAAAGAAATGGTTAATGCCATGTTGTTAAGTTCTTGTTTGAGCCGAGACATGTGGGGGGAAGCCATTCTAACGACTACTTATCTTTTAAACAATATACCTCGTAAGGATAAAGAGGAAACCCCATAGGAATTGTGGATGGGAAGAAAACCATCATACCAGTACTTACGAGTGTGAGGGTGTCTAGCCAAGGTAGTTGTGCCGACACCTAAGGCCCAAACGATTAGACCTAAATCTGTAGATTGTATATTTATTGGATATGCTAAGAATAGTAGTGCTTATCGTTTCATTGTACATGATTTGAAACATCCAGATATACACAATAACATAGTAATGGAATCAAGGAATGTTTCCTTCTTTGAAAATATATTTCCTTGTTTAACAAAGGAAATTGGAAGCTCATCTAGAATAGATGACAAAGTTGTCCAAGATAAGAGACAACGAGATGATAGTAATCTCCAAGATGAGAGATTAGATCAACCCAAGGAAGAAGAGGTTGAAGCAAGAAGAAGCAACAGGGCTAGAACCGAGAAATCGTTTGGACCCGATTTTGTCTCTTTTATGGTAGAAAATGAACCCACTTCTTATCAAGAAGCGGTAAATTCCTCGGAAGGGTCTCGATGGAAAAAAGCGATTAAAAGTGAAATAGAGTCTATTTTACAAAATCATACTTGGGAGGTCGTGGATTTACCTCCTGGTTGTAAACCACTAGCTTATAAATGGATCTTCAAGAAAAAGATGAAAGTTAATGGCACCATTGACAAGTACAAAGCAAGATTGGTAATCAAAGGATTTAGACAACGCGAAGGTCTAGATTACTTTGATACTTATTCGCCTGTTACGCGAATAACTTCTATTATAATGATTCTTGCTATTGCCGCATTAAGAAATTTAGAAGTTCACCAAATGGATGTGAAAACGGCTTTTCTAAACGGAGATTTAGAAGAAGAAATATACATGAACCAACCTGAGGGTTTCATGGCTCCTGGACAAGAGAGCAAAGTTTGTAGGCTGGTTAAGTCATTGTATGGCTTAAAGCAAGCTCCCAAATAATGGCATCAAAAGTTTGATCTTGCCATGCTAGAGGGTGGATTCAAATTTAATGAATGTGACAAGTATGTTTATGTCAAAGACACAACTAATGGATATGTAATTTTGTGTCTTTATGTCGATGATATGCTTATCGTTGGCAGTAACGACAAGATGATCAAGTCTACTAAAGACATGTTGAAATCAAAGTTTGACATGAAAGATATGGTTTTGGCTGATGTGATTCTTGGGATAATGATCATACAAACTCAGAGTGGACTTGCATTAAGTCAAGCACATTACATAGACAAAATTCTTAATACTCATAATGCGGGGGATTCCGTCCTAGCTAGAACTTCAATTGACACCAGTTTGCATCTATCTAAAAATCGAGGCACAGGTTTTGCCCAGTTAGAGTATTCAATAATTATTGGCATGTTAATGTATTTGATGACATGTACCCGACCTGACTTAGCATATGTTGTTAGCAGGCTGAGTAGGTATACTAGTAATCCAAGTAAAGCACATTGGAAAGCTATGAGTAGGGTACTTCATTATTTGAGATACAGTCGTGATTATGGACTGAATTATGCTAGATATCCAGCGGTTATTGAAGGATACAGTGATGCAAATTGGATATCTGACATAAAAGATTCTAGATCGGCCAATAGATATGTGTTTACACTGGGAGGGGCCGCTATATCTTGGAAGTCTTCCAAACAAACAGTAATAGCTAAGTCCATGATGGAATCAGAATTTATCGCGTTAGATAAATGCGGAGAAGAGGCGGAATGGCTACGTCAATTCGTAGAGCACATACACAGGTGGCCTAAACCGGTAACGGCTATTAGTATACATTGTGATAGTCAGTCGACAAATTGGCAGAGCTCATTGCACAATGTATAATGGAAAGTCTAGACATATCTGTCGTCGACATAATTCGGTACGACAACTACTCTCAACAGGATTTATCTCAATTGACTATGTGAAGTCAAAGGATAACATCACGGATCCGCTTACAAAAGGCTTAAGTTGAGAGTTAGTTAGTAAGTCGTCTAAAGGAATGTGACTAAAGCCCTTGAAGGAATGAGTTTCTATGAAGGAAAATGACTGGAGATCTCAAGAGCTGGGTTAAATAGGACAACCTAATCATAGAAACGTGGGGGAAGTCACGTCAATGTGGGGGAATTACTTAATACAGGAACTTTCCTAGTCCATTCCTAGAACAATGTGACTTGTTGAGAGGTTAAACATATGGCTTAATGATTCAGGATGAAATCATAAAGCATAATGATTCAAGATGAAATCATAAAACATATGTTTTTAATGATTCAACATGAAATCACCTATGTGAGAGAGAAGTGGGGTCGATTCGAAGGAAATTTTGGGGGTGCAATTTCTAAGAGCTCTTGCAGAACCAGGCGAGTGTTCATGACCATAACGAACACGACTATGAGGACTTGACAAGGTCAGGGAGACTCTTGTGTGAGTGTGTATTGTCGTCTACGTAAACAGAGGCTGAGTTCAAGGACATCGCGTCTACTCAGATCTAGGAGACTAAGTGCATCTCACAAGGGAAGGTTTAAAGGGTTACACCTACCTATCCTATGCAGGACTTAACCGCAGAAATTTTACCGAAACTTTCGTGTGTTTTCGACCGATTCCCATTCATATGGGGGATTGTTGGAAAATGTTTTGCAAAATATGGTTTTTGCAACACTTTGGACATAATTTTATATATGTATATGTTATATATATTCTTAGTACTTAGTAGTTCTCCTCGAACAGAGATTCACAACGAGCTAAAGTATGTCCAATATGGAGTTAATATGAATGAGATATCGTGTCTCAAAGTGAGTCACATAAAACACAATATTTGGAAAATATTTTGTCCCACATCGCTTGAAACATGAAGTGAAAACATGTTTATAAGGAAATTCTAGTTTCTACCTTCAATATTCATTTGTGAGTTTTTACTCTCACGCCTACGCGCGCGCAGGGGGGTGCAGAAAGTGAGATTTCTAGGCCAAAAACGGTTCGAAGCTACTGAACTTGTGCATGAGCGCGCGACCTGCGGCCACGAATGCAGCTCCAAAATTTGCCTGGGTGCGGGCAAATTCGGTATATTTTTTGCTGCTCATTCGAATTTTTCCTTCCAGATTTTGTAATCTTTTTTAGGAATAGATACAAACTTATTAATTAAGTTTACATTAATCTGTTTTGTGTAATTAAAGATTTGTGAATCTGTGTTAGTAATAACAGATTTTCATGTTAGTTTAATTTAGGAGCAAATATTCTGTCTTGGTGACCAAGACATATAGAGCCTATAAATTAAACTTGAATTTCATTCATTCAACACATCCAAAATGCGGCTTTTCTGTATCAAAGTTCTAGCAGTCTTTTACAGTCAGAAACACACATTGTATCCGTAATCTTTCAAGCAAGTAAGTCGAGTCCGGCTGTACAACAACTTTGGATGTTGTACCTTGGGAAACAGATGGTGAATATGTTTTAAGGGAAGCGTGTTAAACACGTGCCTCGTCTTAATCTTTACTGCTTTCGTTATTACTGTTATCTATTTTCTGTTTCTTAATTTCTGTCAATTTTATAACTGTAATTCGATTTTATATAATAAAAGTATACACCGTTTCCTACATTTTTATGGTTATGCACGACTACTCCTCTAGTCATTATATAAGAAAAACACCCTTTTTAGTATCCAACATTCTAATTTATTTTATATTTTTTGGACCAACTAATTTTTCGTTAATTAAATTAAAAAGTAAAAGATACGAAATTTTTAAAAAACACATGATTTTTTCTAAATACGATAAATTATAGTAAAACAATACGATAATTAATTGTCACCGTCAAGTTTGGTGGTTTTTTCTAATTGCAAGTTGATCATGTAGGCACATTCCTCCGTCATCCCTATAGTAGAAGCTCTGAGAAACCTCATTTCTTCCTACCACATTATTGTTCCTATACACAATTACACTCCGAATGTGAAAATCTCAAGACCCGATCAGTTAAAATCTCGAACGAGCCGATTCTAAGTTGTAGCTCGTTTATTAAACGAGCTCGAGCCTGAGCTTTACATACAGAACTCGTTTGGGCTCTTGAGCCTAATGTTTTATGTACGAGCTAATTAACGAGCTTAATAAAAAGCGTATCAACGAACCTAATTAGACATACTATGAGTCGAGCTCGAGACTAGGTTTATTTTTACATTGAAAAATCGTATAAATGAGTCGAGTTCGAGCCGAGCCCGAGCCTGTCTAACATAGCACGATCCGAGCCCATGCCTAAATAAAAAGGATCGAAACGAGCCAAACTCGAACCCGAGCTCTGTAAAACTTAAACAAGCCGAGTTCGAGCTCTGACATGCTCAGACTCGACTCGAATCGGTTCGTTTCCACTCCTACTCCAAACATTCCTTTATCTATAAATACGCATACATCAAAACCTACTGACAATATACAACTAAAACATCCTCTCATATTACTAAAATTCTTTAACCACCCATACACCATCACAAACAGAATTATTGCACAATCCTATACCTCTACCTTCACCTTCTATGGTTGATACATCCGAATACTCTTCTACGTTTATCAATTAATTTGATTAACATCATTCATCGCTTAACATTCGTATTATGTTGATTCATCCTCACTCAGCGAATCTTGCTGCTATTAATCGTGAGGGTATAGGCTTGTGATCTTTCGCTCCCTATATTCTCTATGATCTATTAGTTTTCTGAGGATTGGTTTGATTGAAGATTTAATACCCATATATGTTTTTAATAGATTCTACATGTTTTTAAATTATTTTTGGTAGTCTGGTTTTAGGGTTCTTATTGCTCTAGATCCCTTTTATTTATTTTTTTGTTTTTTCGTGATCTCCCTTCAATCCAAACAGTCTTTACGTTTTTGGTTATCATAGGTAAAGAATATGATGTGTGTCGGATTTCAATTTCCATCTATGTCACTAACTTTCCTGACACGTGTTTAACCAAAGATCTTTTCAACGCCCACGTTGTTGACTCGTTTATTCCTTTGAAACGTTCGAAATAGGGCAAACGGTTTGGGTTTGTGCGATTTATTAACGTTTTCAATGTGGACCGCCTGGTTAATAACTTATGCATTGTGTGGATCAACAAAAACAGAATTAAAGCGAATGTTGCAAGGTTCCAGAGGGAGTCGATGAAACAGTCGCAACCTCCGAAAGGTACTAGTTTTTTATTAATGGGTCTAATGGTGGGAATGGACCTAGCTTGGTAGTAAAGGTGGGGCTCCTTATAAAACCTTAAACTCGTCTGACTCTATTAATCGGGATGGGTCTTATACTAATGTGGTTATTGGTAAGTCTCCACTATCTCCTGCACCGACGATAGTGTTAGATGATTATTGATTGGTAGTTTGTAATCTCTCCAATTTTTCCATGGGTGAGGTGAAAGATTTTCTAATTATTCCCAAACTTTATGATATTCTTAAGGATGAGGGTTTCTTTGAGGTCAAGTTGTCATACTTGGGAGGCTTATGGGTACTGTTTAAATTCGAGAAGGTTGAATCTAAGAACAATTTCAAAAGCACACCGACGTTAATTCCTGGTTTCATGTCATTCAAGATGCGTGAAATGACTTCGCTCCTCGTGAACGAATAGTTTGGATCGATATTGAGGGTATTCCCCTTAAAGCCTGGTCACGAAAAACTTTTTCTAGAATAGGTAATAAATGGGGCAAGACTCTTGATTTGGAAGACAAAGCTGTTAATTATTTTGGTCGTAAAAGGTTGTGTATTATGACTAATCATCCCACCTCAATTTTTGAATCCTTCAAAGTTATTGTTGAAGGAAAGGTCTTCATGGTACGAGATAAAGAACTTTTTATGTGGAGTCCTATTTTTTGCTCTTCTAAAGATAAGGAATACATATCGGATGATGAATCTATTCAAGGGATGGGTAATAACGATTTGAAGTCTGATCTCAATATAGATGAACATGGTGATGATGACACGAGTCTCGAAAGGGTTGCTGAAACTTTTTTTGACCCTATCACTTCCAAGCATCAGGTCGACTTATCCAGCAACGAAGATCTCACTCAGATGACCCGTTCGAGTTATATGATCTTCTTAACAAAAACACGAAGAACACGGTTAATGGGGATGATACTACTGCTGCGACTCCATCGTTGTCTCATCCCCCTGGATTTACACAGGATAAACCCGTTGTAGAAGAGGGTAATGATATAAGTAATGAAATTTTTGCGGATTTCAGTGCCTGATGCATGAATGAATCTCAAGATATTCCTGTAGAGTCTCAGAACGATAATGTGGAACAAGTTGTTTTTACTAACAAAGGAGGTTCGGTAATAGGAGTTATGGAAGATATAATTAGAGTTGGTCAATCTATGAGATATACCATGGAGGGCTGTGAAAAAGATTTAGAAAGAATCATTGAGCAACAAGGAGACATTAACGTCTATAGATGAATGCCTTGTCTATTAACATGCAAGGTCTTGGTCACAAGACTAAAAAATAGTGGATTAAGGCGTTAACTATTTCTAATAATCTTAATTTTTTAGCAATTCAGGAGACGAAAATGACTCAAACTTATCTAGCGATGGGTGTTTCCGAGTTAAGGAGGTTCGTAACTTTATCGACGATTTGTTTCTCCCTTCTCTTGGTGCGCATACAAGATGGTTTAAATATATCCCATTTAAGGTTAACAGTTTTGCTTGGCGGCTCTGGCACAATAGCTTGTTGATGAGAGATAATCTGGTTAAAAGAGGTGTGTTGCTTGAATCCTCTTTATTCCCGGTTTGTTCTTCTGACGACGAATCCATTTTTCACACTTTTTTCAAATTTAATATGGCTAATCTTATTTTGCATAGAATATGTCGATGGTGGATATAGCTGTTCAAGATTGGTCTAATCTCCTAGATTGGAAAAATTGGTTTCGATCTCTTCGTCATCCTCCGAAGTTAAATCTCTCTTGGAAGGTATTTTCTTTGTTTCATGGGGATGATTTGGAGTTTCAGGAACATGACTATCTTTGATGTCACTCAACCAAGGTGATCTGAAGTGTTCGATGATATAGTTCTTTTTACTTTCAATTAGTGTAATAGTCATTCTCGTAAAACCTTTTCATGGGTGGACTGGTTAAAAAATCCCCACTTAGTTGCTTTGTAATTGTTGCTCTAGCATCTTGCTTGTTTAATAAAGTTGCCGTTAAAAAAACCACCTAGAAAAACTATCAACACACTACTTCACCAAAAAAAAACTTCAAGATTTTCATGTCACTTTACCCAAATGAAAACACACACCAACTCCTTTATCAATTTTGATCACTCTAAATGCTTAAATTATCACAACCTTACCTTACCATAACATATAATATTCATTAAGACCCTCAATAAATTAGTAGAACCTCACATTTACAGTCAAGCTTACAAATAATCAAAGTGGATATCTGCAATGAATACGGAACTTAAAGCTTTGAAGGACAATAACACATGGATAATGATTTTAGTACCTTCAAACAAAATAACCATACCATTCAAGTGGGTCTACAAAATCAAGTATCACTTACATGACACTATAGAAAGATTCAAGGAAAGGTTAGTGGCTAGAGGCTTCACTCAGCAAGAAAGAATAAACTACTTAGAGACCTTTGCACCGGTGGCAAAGATGGTTACATTAAAGACTTTACTTGAGACTATTGTGCATCACAACAGGCGCATTGCTTAGTTACACATTAACAATGATTTTCTATATAGAGATCTCCATGAAAGTTTTATATGACTTTACCTTAAAGATACAACCATAATTCTGCCATTCATAAACTTGTTTGCAAGCTCTAAAAATCATTTTATTATCTTAAGCAAGTAAATAGGCAATGGTATACCAACCTCACACCCAACATGTAATAAAGATTGTCATTGTATAAAATTGTTCTTCCTCAAGGAATCCATCTCTTCTTCCATAGAAGCTTTCCACTTAGAACTGTCTTCACAAGCAATTGCCCCCTAGTATGTCTAGGTTCATGAGTATCTTTTTCCTCTGCTGTAGCAAACGCGTAAGCAACCATATTACTCTCATCCCAAAACCTTGTCGGTTTCGTTTGTTTCCTTGGATCTCTATCCCGAACCAATTGATAATCTATGAGATCCGGTGGCTGATCAATTTCTTGAACCCCTGCATCTTCATCATAGCCATCTTCCTGATTAGACTGGTCTTCATGATCTGTATGATCTTCCTGGTCTGTCTGATCTTCCTCAGATTTTTTAACCTCTGTAGTTCCACCTCAACCTGTAAATACTCAACATACTTATCATTACCTGCATTGGAATCCTTCAACGTGTCTTTGTACATGACACTTTCATTGAAATCCACGTTCCTGCTTCTGACTATTTTAAGTGAATCATTATCAAGCCTATATAGTCTGTACCCCTTCACACCTTCAAGATACCCTAAAAGAACGGATTTTACCGCCCTCGGCTCGAGCTTACCTTGTTTAACGTGTGAATATGGGACAAACCGAAACCCTCAACATCTCATAATCACTAGGATGTTCCGACCACATCTCCATATGTGTCTTCTTCTCAATCGCTATCGATGGTGACCTATTTATAAGATCTGCCGCCGTACATGTCGCTTCAGCCCAGAAGGTCTTGGGCAATCCAGACTGAATTAATAAACATCGTACCTTATCCATGAGAGTTATGTTCATCCGTTTTGCTAACCCATTCTACTGCGGTGTCTCGACAACTGTCAAATGTCTAGCAATCCCACTTTCAGTGCATACTTATTAAATTCCCGGATACATAACTCAAGACCATTATCCATCCTAAGTTTCTTAACCGTTCCCCTAATATGATTTTCTACTAACTGCTTCCACTATTTGAACTTTCCAAATGCTTCGTGTTTGAACCTGAGAATATAAACCCATACCCTCCTGGAATAATCATCAACAATAGATAAGAAATACCTCTTACCTTCCAATGATTCCACATGAGACGAATCCCATAAGTTCGAATGAACATAGACTTCACTCCCTAAGTAATGTTCCTTCTTACACCAAAACTAACTCGATGTGACTTTCCCATAACACAATTCTCACAAAAATCAAGCTTACCTATACTCTTCTTGCCAAACAACCCCTGCTTTTTGAGCACATGTGGTCCCGCCTCGTTGATATGTCATAGTCTTTTATGTCAAACCTGCACAATACTATCTTTTTCTTCAACACTAGCATTAAGCTCACCTGACACTGCATGGCCATCCAAAGAGTACACAAGTTATCCCTTCGGGTTCCAGATAAAATAACCCTTGAACCATTAATCACCTTGATTTTTCCCGACTTCAATTTTACGATATATCCGTATTTTTCAAGAGTTCCCAGCAATATCAATTTTCTTTCCAATTCAAGAATATACCTAACATTGTGTAACACAAAACTTAACGCATCTTTCAGTTGTACCCTTACCTTGCTAATACCCTTGATCTTGCACTCCCTATTGTCTCTACACTACCCCCATCGCATTCCAGAAATTCAAAAAATACATCTACCTAGGTGTCATGTGATATGAAGCTCCTGAATCCATGATCCAATCTAGCAGTCTCTCTGTAATCATCACCATCATCGCCTCATAACTGTCATAAATCGAATCACTAAAGCTTGGTTGATCATCTTTCTTGATGTAACCTTTTGAATTCTTATGATTATTCTTCGGACAGGCTCTCTTCAAGTGCTCCTCAAATTGACGAATAAAGCATTTTAGTCTTCCACCTCGAGACTTCGATCTTGACTTTTCCCTTGACTGATGTGAATCCCTGATAATGACAAAATAAATAGTTAATGGGATACCAGTATTAATATCCTTAATGCTGGTATGATACCAATATTAATATTCTTAATGTTGGTATACCACAAGTATTAATATTCTTAATACTGGTATACGAGTATAAATATTCTTAATGCTGGTAGATGATAGGGACTAAAATGTACAAGATGGGATTCTAAAAGCTGGTGGAAGAACTTGATAGAATATATGTTTAAACATTTAAAACATTTTATTGTTTATCCTTCTTTTGTTTGCTTTCTTTGTAAGCTATGTCTCTAGTATATAAAGAGACACCGATTATAGGTTTTGATATGCACATAATATGGTTCTACTAAATGTAGACCAAGGGATTGTAAGGGATTCTAGACCTAGGGTAGTTCAGGTCTAGGATTGGTAGTTTAGCCTCAAGAATCTTATGATTCCCATTATAGTTATGTAATCGTCCTACCATTAATCAAGGTAGGATTGGGGCTTGTGATCAATGTTTTAATGAGAAGAAACGTTGGAGAAACATCTTGTGTTTATGTATTGATTCATTTCCGCTCTGTGTTTATAATACATATGAACATTTGATCATCCTAGATAAAGGATTAACCATCCTAGAGTCTAAAGTTCCTAGAGAATCATATGCGTATCATGATTCAACAAGTGGTATCAGAGTGGGTGGTTCTTGATCTAAGATCAACAAGGTGTTCGGTGGTGATTGAAGAATATGTGACAAATTAGCAACAGTTTAGCGACGGACAAGTGACAATTATTCAGGTTTGTGACAGATCAATGATAGTTCCATGAAAGATATGGTGTCATAGAAGTATTGAAGAAAGAAGTATTACAATAGTGACAAATCTGGTGACAGGTTTGTGACAGTTTTTGCAACGATTTAACGACAGATAGGAGGACGATATTCTTGTTTCTGATCATGATTGAATCATGATTTTTTGTTCTTGAAACTCTAGATCGTTTCATTGTGTTTGAAGCTATGAATATAAACTAGGATTTTGTTGAAACCCTATGTGCCATGATCTTTGATGTATGGATTAATGAACGACATCACGAAGTTTGCATTGTTTGATTTTGACTTTCTCACTAACGGTCATGATTGAATCCTAGATCCAACTAGGACTGCAATCAAGCAAAGCTTTTATCAAGCAACTCGAGCTCGATCTTGGCTCGATCAAGCCAAACTTTTATCAATCTCAAGCCCAAGCCCAAGACCAGGCTTAAAAAATAGCTTGAAACATATATCAAGCTCAAGCTATTGATAGCTCTGCTCGAGCTCTTATCAAGCTTTTCAAGCTTTATTAAAATTGAATTTTTTATGATGAATTCATATAATCAACGTATGGTTAGTTTGAGTATTAACTAATTATAAGGACTTATTTCCTAAATAAATAATACATTTTAGAAAGATTTTTAAATATGATTAAACTTATAATTTAGCTCATCATATTTTAAATATTTTTTTTTATTTTTATAAATTTATTACATTTACTTGTTACTTGTTACTTGGTGGAATATAATATATATAATTTTTTTGTAATCTTTTAATACGAAGGTGTCGTAATTGCGTTCACAGACACATTACGCAATGGCCTTTGGGATTTTAATCGCATTTGATCGCAAAACGTATTCTGGAACCAAGACTGTACAATTTTCTTATTTTTGGTTTTAATAATGTTAAATGAATTGAATTTGGTTTAGATTTATGTTTTTTTTGTTTTACATTATACATATGTTTTTATAGATTAGTTTTATATAAAATTATTAATTTTATACACATTCAAGCTTTTCAAGCCAAGCTCAACCTTTGATCAAGCCTTATCAAGCCAAGCTCAAGCATAGACCTTTAAAGCTTGACAAGCTATCAAGTCAAGCTCAAGCCTACAATTGTTTTATCAAGCCAAACTCAATCCCTATAAAGCTTGAGCTTGGCTTGACTCGATTGCACCCCTAGATCTAAGTGTTCGGATCAGATTTACGATACATTGGTTTTAGGGTTGTTGACAATAAAACCTAGAGTTGTTTGTTATTTATCCAGGCAATCAATTAAGCGTTATGGAAATAAGATCAAGCTAAACAGGCAGTTAAAAACGAGTTAGGGTTTTTGTGATAAGTTTGGTTCATGGAAATCGTGTGGAAGGGTTCGTGTTAATGTAAGGAGATAAAGACTAGTAGAAGGTCGATGGAGGAGAACCCAAATCGTTTTTAAGTTTCTTATTTGTTGTGTCGATTAAAGTATGATAGAGACAAGATGTCATTATTCTATGCTAAGAATAAAACGTGGGAGCAGGTATGAGACAAAAGTCGACATGTTTTGTTTTAAAAGCAAGAAAAGGACATGTAAGGGTTATGTTCAACTCAATGTGAGTCTTAGGTTGTATTTAGCAAGGGCGTGAGCACCCATATCGTGAGCCAAATTCCCAATGCTCACGCGTGACCCCTGCTGCGAGACTTTGCCTCACACATGACTTTGCCTCGTGCCTGACTGACCCAAAAAAGGCAAAACTGGTGAGGCTGTGACATTTCATAGAATTTGTAGCATTTGGGTCCCACCTAACTAAAGGCTAATTATATAAAAAGAACTTTTTCAAACTCTATTTATCTCCTATAAATCCATTTCAAACCAAACTAATTTTCTCACAACAAAAAAAAATACAACTTCTACACACTAAACACAACTCTAAATCACAAAATGTGTAACTTTCGTACTCTCCGTAACTCGAACCGTCAACAATCAAGAACTATCTGAAGCTCACCCCCGACACCGGCTGAAAACTTCAATCTCCATAATACTTCACCATCAATGAATGAACAACAACGAATCAACTTCGCACCACCCCAATTGGTTTACCCAAACCAGATTTACAACCAACTATACAATAACATGACATTTTCACCATCACAAATGGTTTACCCGAACGTCTATGGCCAGTACGGCGTCGCCGGTTTTTCAAGTCAATCTAACTTTGGCGTCGGTGGTTCGTCATGTCAACCTAATGTCATCGGTTCTTTATCTCCGATCAATAGTTTTGATTTATTAGACGAGGACATGTACTCCCTCAGTTTTTAGAAACAAATCCTCATGAATTTTCTGAGAACGCCGAAGACGTAGACGAGGAGATACCAGCGCCGAAGGCGAAGCCAAGAAGGAAACCAAACGTAAGACGACAACCGACCATGAAGAAGACGTAACCCGATAGCTAGCGTTGTATTTCAATGGAACATTGAAGAAGAGGTTGCATTATGCCAAGCTTGGATGCGTACTTCTGAGGACAGTAGTGTTGGCAACGCGAGAAAGGCACACAGTTTTTGGTTTGACGTCTTGAAACATATGCACAATATTTGTCCCATTAACCAGCGTCAGACTTACCACATGATTAACGAAAAGTGGAAGACCGTTCCTCCGAAGGTATGCCAATTTTTCGGTGTTTATGATAATGCTTTTCGGATATATAACAGTGGAGCCAATGATAATGATTATATCGAACGAACATTGGCGGATTATAGTATTGAGTATGGTGTCTCATTTACACTAATTCATTGTTGGAAGGAGTTAAAAGATAGTGAGAAATAGAAAAGGGGAGGAGAAAAAGAACAAAAGACATAAGTCTAACGGGTCAAGTTCTTTTTCCGCAAGAGAATCCGATGAACGCGGTATCAATTTGAATACCGAGATTGTTGAAGAGGATATGGAGGCAGTTCCACGCCGTTGTCCAAAATGAAAAATACGTGTCTATTTTATTAATAGAATATATTGAATGTGTACCAAATGATATGATGGTGAAGGATATCACAGTACCAAGAGCACCAAATTAAATAGCACAATGGTCATGAAATTGCGAAAAAATTTGTTTCTTCTTTACCTGAAACCTGTTGAAGTATTGTTGCAATAACATTATAAACATCATAGGTTAATAGCCACGATGATCTAGCAATGGATAACATCCTCAGGAGCAATTGATAACATTATAAACACGGATACTACAATTATAGTTTGAAAAATCTAACTTAAGAAGTAAACGACAAAATTAATAAAATGATAATGCCTATTATTACTTTCTTCGTCTCAAATTTATAGTTCTTCTTTCTTTTTTCAGATGTCCTAAAATTGTTGTCCTATACTAAAATAGATAAGAAAATATGATCAAGTTTACCATATTATTCTTGTTTGAAATAAGTATTACAAACTTTAACAAGACTCTAATTAAGTAGATAAGGGTAAAACTGTCTTTCTAACAAAAAGTAAGAGTGAAGGCTGTAATAAATATATTTTTCTTAAACTGCGTATTTTTTGTCCAAGGACAATAACTTTGAGATGGAGGGAGTAATACAACTCATAATTCAATCAGGAATTCCATCATTATTCACGTTTGTATAAAGATATATGGACTGTAAGGACGGGCGTATCATGTATTACTTTCGTCTTATATTAAATGTTTACATTTGAATTTTGAATTATTTCTTTTACAACTTTGTTCGTAAATAACTTTTTTTTATTATGTTTGATGAAACTTATATCAATGAAAAAATATATTTAAAACATAATTTATTAATATAATTTACATCAAATACGATATAAAACATAAAAAATTATTTAATATCAAAATTGATAAAATAAATTAAAATAAACATTTAATATGAAATGAAAAAAGAACGTGTTATCGAATTTGACAAATTTAGTTATTATCATACAAAATGTTTGGGAAGAAGACGAATTTGGTCATCACAATTTAGTGGAGTTGTGCATTTAGAGAAATATGATTACGACCATATCCGTCTTTTTCCCATTTTGAAAACTAACTATTGTATCTAGGTTAGGACACGTAATTCTTATTGAATGTTAAAAATATGAGATATTTCACGTCCGTACATATTCAGTCAACGTCAAGTCTTTATTCGAACATGTGCATGTGTCTCATACAAGGGAGTCATAATGAATTAATGATCACAAAACCACCTTAAATTTTTCTAGTTCATGTTCCTAGAATCGTGGATTTGCATCAGTAATTAAGCAAACAGATTGAGTCACAATGTCTTTAAACCCAGTTTTTCAATTAATCCGGTCGAGCCACTAAAGCAGCTCTTGCAATGTCTGTCGTAATGCAGGCTACTCAAAGTGGCAAAGTGCATCTATACCACTAAAGTTTAACCACGTCTCTTATCAAATTTACATCATTTTCTTATGAGATCAGTTATTATTGAGATTTAACTTGTTCATAAAAGTAACCTATATAGTAGGTTTTCATCTCCAAATCCCACTGTTAAGTCATCGTCATCTCAGTTTTCTCACTCCTTTAACTAACCCACCTAAAATTCATCTTTCTATGTTATTAAAAGAGAAGGGTGTCACAACACACACTTCTCAAAATTTTGTCTAGTCAGCTGCCAACTCAGCGTCACATCACACCACACAACTCATAAAAACACTCCATCACTCACAACACACCCAACCCCTCATCACTTGGCCCCACCACTATTTTTGTTTTCTTTTTTTCATTTTCACACAAACTAAAATTTATTTCACTCAAATAAAAATATTACAAATACATAAATAAAATTACAAATACGGAATAAAAATTAAAACGATACGATACGATACGGTACGGTTCAACGGAATTTAATTGGTTTCGGGAACCGAATCAGATTGCGATGAAATACCCCAAGAATTCTTGATGAATTCGACAGTCTTTTCGCACTTGATTTGCTTCGCCAACTCTTGTTTCTCCCTTTCTTCTTCTACTAATGCTTCACGTAATGCTTCTTCATCATTAAGCAGTTGATGTTCTTGTTCCTTAGTAAGACGGAACTCAACAGGTACCTCGTATTCTTCAACAGGGCTCTCTGGTTGATCAACAGTAGGAACGGGTGATTCACCCATCGTGTTTGGGTAAGGTTGTGGAGGGATTGTCTCTGGTACCTTTTTCGTTGTCGATGGGTTGCTTCGAGTAGCTTTTCGTTTGTTTTGTTTCTTGTTTGCAGAAGTGTTTTCTTGAGACATGTTTGAGAGTATTGTTTTGTGTGAGAAAAAAAAAATACTAAATGGAAGTAGTATTTATAAAGAAAATATAGTCGTTGGAACCCATGTTCAATTAAAATATAGCCGTTGGAAAATTCAAAATTAAACATAACCGTTGGAAAATTCAGAAATTAAAATTACAACATAGAAATAAAATAACATTACTGAAATTAATATAACAGTATTTAAATTAGAACTAGAACACCGAAATTAATTCTCTAATCTATTCTTTTTTAAATCCCATTTGTCTTTCGATTTTAACGCCTTCTTCAACCAAAGCATCATGTATTGCATCGTCTTTGTTTGATTCTTTTTTCAAAAATTCGATTATCTGATCACGCCACTCTTTTGGAATATCATTGCATTTTTCACATGCTTTCTGCAGTTCAAATTTTGAAGAGGATGCACTTTCAAATTTGAGGGCTAAATCCATAATCGCTTTCTGCCAAACGTTATCTTCTTTATTTAGGTTAGCAACCAATGTTTTGATTTGATCATAAGTGTATGGAGTTGAACAAGCCATTCTAGTATTTTTTTGATTTTGGAGAATGAATATGATTGTTAAAATTGTTAAATGATGAAAGTTTATATAAAGATTATGAATATTTAGAAAAAAAAAACCAAACGGCTATATTTACAAATAACCAACGGTTATATTTTGAGACTCTTCTCGTCGTTCATATTTCGCAAAACCGAAATTCTTTCGGCGAATAGGGGGTGGGTGTGGTGAAGTGGCACGACGAGGCAGCACGTCGGATCGACGAGAGGTAACCTTCCTCTCTAAAAGGAAAAAAAAAAACCCACCTCCACCTCACCTCCACCTCATCTTTCCACTATCACTTTTATTTTATTTATTTATAAATTAAAACTTTTGTTTAATAAAATAAAATACGATACAAAGTAAAAAAAACTTAAAATGACGAAAATAAAAACAATACAAATTAAAAAAAAAACTACCAATCCAAATTATAACGCTCTTTGCCCGGACATGGTTGATATGTTGAGGGAAAAAGATGATTTTTTTAGGTTTAAGAAAGAAAATGAATGTGTTTATGAAAAATAGAAGTAAAAGGGGTATTATATAAAAAAAAGTAGGGATATAAATTAAATTTTGGGTTAATAAAAAGAGGTGGGTATTAAATTTCAGGGATAGTGAATGGTAAGATACTCACCGTTTGTGAGTTTTTTTTTGTGCCTAGAATCCTCAACCCACGCGTGGATTTATATGATACTATGACGTTACCATAGTTCTAAATAGCTCGCTATAGCCCGCCTTAAGGCGCGCTAAAGCTTGAGGCGTGGCCTCCATGCAACGCAATAGGTTAAGGCGCGCTGTGACTTGAGGTGCGGTAATTTTTTGAATTCAACTCCAAAAAATGAATATTGTTGCATGTAAAGAGAGTTTTCTAGTTTTAATTATCGTGTACAACACTTATTATGAACTTAACGTAAATATAATATTGAAATATGATAAAACAAATAAATATTTTTATATGTTGTGCCGCTATAAGCCACGTTTTAGAAACGCTAAAATTTCGCTTTAGCCGCTAAAGCGTGTAGCTTGGATATGCCGCCACGTCACGCCTCACGCTATTTATAACCATGGACGTTACTGATAACTCACGAGTGAGTTTTTGCCACATGTGAGTTTTGGTTACTACTCCGTTCAGCCTAAGTATACATAGCTACTTAGCTAGTAATTAAACAGTCGGTTATATACAGCATCTAACACTATATAAATGACGCATAACTAACGGCATAATTAAATTTGTGGAACCCTTGTTATCAGTTTACCGAAACAGAGTTCTTATCAAACTTTAATACCAGTACTTGGGTTGTTGGGGCCTTTTACGAAACGGTACCTACTACCAAAGCATGACAAAATCAACAAGTGGTCCAATTTGAGCAGTTATTTTCAGTCTAGAACCCATGATTTGTTATTTCAATTCTTCTTAAATATATAGACTTAAATTTCCTTGTTAAGTGTAAAGCATATGGATAGATATTAATCTAGGAACAACCATTGAAAGAGAACATATCATTGTCACTTATAAATTTGAGAAAGCTTACGTTGAGATATGCGATTGTTTAGCTATTTGAAATGCGTGAGTTTATCGGGCATACATTTAATATGGAGAACACATTTTTATTATACATTTATTTATTTATAATTTAACGTTTAATAAAAACTTCACTTTATTATTTAATTAACGGTATTTAAATTAATTACAAGTTTAATTAATTTATGATACGCGTTTAATTAATTTTAGGGACTAAAAATCAAATCTGGAAAATCACAAGGCCATAGTCGGCCGAATGGTTTGCTAGGGGATTCTAGAAAGATTTTTTTGTTTAATAATTAAGCTAAAATTACTTTAATTAAATTTTCTTGGAGTAAGGACCAAGTAATTTTGAGGAGGTGGAGAGGCTATATAAATACACCCCTACACCTCATAAAAAACGTCCCACCCCTTTCTTTTGTTTTGGGTCTAACCGATCGGCCAAAGGAACCAAGAAAACCAAACATCCTTAAAAACCCTAAAATCACATAAAGTGTAAACTTTTGCAAGATCGACTATCTTTTGGTACTCCCTTTTGAAGTTTCTAAGCCTTATACTAAACCTTTAATCCTCGTGTCAATGTTTTAGCTTTGTTCTTGCTTCCCTTTGTGGTTCGACATATCTTAAACCCTAATTAGGGTTTCGGGTAATTTTCCCAAGAATCTTGTAGCGTCTATAAACCGATCCTTACGTAATCCCCAATTAGGGTTTTGGATCTAGGGTTTATAGTTACAACAATATTACACAAGTGTGTTTGAAGTGAAGTTACTACTAGCATCGTAATGATTATTCGTTTGACGTGTCGTGTGAGCAAACGATAGAGACGGTTATTTAACCGTTAAGTTCAAGATCAAGATAAAGTCTCATTAATTGATTTATTCAATTAATTCAAGGTTGGTATTATATTGTTTTATTATATAATTAATTATGTTTGTCATACTAGATCCATTTCGCTGAGTACTCGTAGTTAATTGTTTAACTAGTATTATAAATCCCAACAGTGGCATCACGAGTCAATTTGTATGGTATTCATGGGTTACACATATAATGAACACCCTCTTAAAACCTCTGTTATTTATGTTTCTATGGCAATAACATGCATTCTTTCCATAAATTTTAAATCTTGATCTAGGTCTATTAAAATTGGGTAGGTTTAAAATTGAATCGATTAATAAGATATTATTGATTGTTTGTTTATCCGGCTAAAAGACCTACACAATCAAGTTCTTCGATGGATGTGGATGCCCTGGTTATCAAGGGGGGTCTTTTAGTTCTTTAATTAAGGAAGACTCAAATTAAAGATCTTGGATCTTATATGTTACAGCTTTCATATAGAGTTTGTCTTCATATCTACCCTATTTTCTGTCTGTTTCTATGTGCTTATTTGTTTTCCATTATGAATTGCAAAACCTAATAATACAAGATTCTAGGAATCATAAAAACGGATCTCTACTTATATCGAAACTAGCTTTAAAAGTATGTCACATTAATTACACTTATTTTCCTTGCGAATTGGCTATGTGTTATTTGTTAAACTTGTATTTTGAACAAAAAAATTAATATTGACATAAGATCTACGAAACTTGGTTTTATTATGAGCTAATTGTTTTGTGAAATTATATTGTCACTCGAGTTGGGCTTACATACCGTAATGATGGCTTATAAACTATCTTCTCAACGACGTGATTTGAAAAATTATTTATCTTGTAATACTTAAAATTACAACATCGTTTTGTGCTTTACTAATGATGGATCTTGCTACTACACTATGTGTTTTAGTCCAACTATCTAGGGATTGAATGATCTTTAATGCTTTCCCCGTGTCACATATAGGGGTGTCGAAAAAGTTGACCCGACCCGAACCCGAACCCGAAATAGCCTATTCGGGTCGGGTCACTCGGGTTCAAAAAACATATTCGGGTCAATTCGGGTTGACCCGAATTGACCCGAGTTCTAATTAGCCTCGGGTTCGGGTTTATATTTTTTAGCCTTGACCAGACTTGACCCGACCCGACTTGACCCGAACCCGACCAACCCCGACTTGACCCGAGTCTTTTACCACATTTTACCTTGTAAATATACTTAAATAAGTCTATTTTTAACTTTTTTACTTATACTCGGGTTGACCCGAACCCGAGTTGACCCGACCCGAATTGACTCGAACCCGACTGACCCGAGTTCTAATTAGGCTCGGGTTCGGGTTTGATTTTTTTGAGTTCTGACCCGACTTGACCCGGCCCGACTTAACCCGAACCCGGTTGACCCGACCCGATTCCCACCCCTAGTCACATACATGTTTTGGCATCTATGTGATAATTATCTCAAGCACTTGCCCCTTCGAGCGCATGAAGAGTAGGTTATAGAGTTTGATCATTCTTTAATCTTTCCCCGTGGTAAATATGACTAAAACTAAAGTTAATAAAATGTTTTTCTAAAACTTTTGTGATACCTATTTGATTTTTGTAAGTCCATGCCATCCAATGTAAAAGCACTTGTTGTTGGTTTTCATTACAGATTTAGGGTGAATTCTATACCCGATGCGATTTTTGTCATAGGTCAAATTTATACGAATTATTGCATGCTTTACATTGGTACGACTTAAGCCGAGTTCCCGGTCAATTCGAAACCCGAGGCATAAGATGAGATAAAACATATGCATGACTTTATTACATGTAGAATAAGATTTATTTAGATGTTCAGTGGTACTCAAAAGAGTTGTGGGAACATCTCATTCAAACACTCTACAATAATAAACTTCATGAATCATCTCATAATTCTAAGAGTTGCACTTGTAATGTAATTAACGCTCGACGCTTCCCACTTGACCTACTTATTATTAGTTGGTCAGACCTCTAATATTAAGTAGGAGTGCAAGAAAGGATCTTAGTCTCATAATGATTAATTAGGTAGTTAATTCTTTTGAGAATGAAATTATCAAAAATACTAATTGATAAGTGTGTAAACACTTAACCTTTCACCACTTAAAACAAGTAAAAACCAAAGCCAAATGTGAAATAAATACCGTAAAAGTCGGAATTATGCGTGTTTTTGTTTATTTGTGAAAAATAGGTACAAAAGGACAAAAACAAAGAAAACACGGGAATTCACAGTCAATTTATGAAGAAAAAGTCAAAGCAAAGTCAAAAGGACCAAAAGTGCTAAAAGAATGAAAGTCAAAGGGCTTGGAATGAAGATTTTATGAAGATTATGGGCTAAATACAAAGTTTGCAAAAGAAAGGGACTGAAACTGCCAATATGTCGATGTTTTATGAAGACCTTGACACATGGACTAATTAGAGAGCAGCCTTCTATGTTACACGGATTCAGGTCCATACTTACATATTCCAACCAATAACAAGCCAACTTTTAATCCCTTTGGATTGCTAACGTGGCAAGCACTTTAATAGAAAAAGCCACCACCCAGAGCGTGACACGTGTCACTCAACTTCACCAAAACGAAGAAGAGATTCAGGGACTTTTAGAAAAAAAATTCTACATGAAAGTTGATCGTCTTGCAGAGACGAGTCCATTGGAGTTAACCAATTAACATGTCGTTCACCAAATCAATAAAACACCCAAATCTATAACTTTCTTGATAAACCCTAATCTACTTGTGTTGAGTCTTAGCATCTAGACTCATCTGGGATATATATCAATGATTGTAATGCACAACGGAACATAATAAAGAACACAATCAAAGTTATGAACAAGGCTTTATTATTCATAAAATACTAATAAGCTACTAACTACTCCTGGTGCCTAATAAGCTTTACACCAGGAGGAACGCACACAGACCTTTAGTTGTATATCAATGAATGAATAACCATGTGTCCCTAACCCTCTTTATATAATAGAGGTACTAGGGTTACATCACACCCCTAGCTTACTATAGAAGCTAACTATTTATTGTTAGGTCCTTCATCTTGTTTTGTCATATCAACTCAAGATGTATAATTTCCAACAATCTTCCCTTAGTTGATTTGACAAAACCAATAAGCACAAACTTCCCTTGAAGCTAATATAGATGAAGGCTAATCTTCCCCTCGATCCATGCATTCTTCCCCTTTTTATCACATCAACTTAAAAGGGATCGTCTTCCCCTTAAGAAGTGCATGTCGAATCCAGTAGGCTTCCTTGGAGTGATCACTGATGAATAAAATCAAGTATAACGAATTTTATGAAGAAGTGAAACCTCCCAAACTTGTGTCTTATATCATGCAATTCACCCAATTGCTCACTAGTTGATAAACTCTTCCCATGTTTGTCGAAACAACTAAGAAAAAATACAAATCTTTCACTACAAAAGGGGGCTCGGTTTATTGGTAAGAACGAGAACTGAAACCAACAAAAACCCGTACAACTATAAGCCACCCTGTTAGCTATAACAATATATTTAATCCAATGAAAAGGTGTATTGCTCACCTAACAGTTTTTGTTACATACGGTACTGGTAACCTCCACAACTATGAGCCAGTTGTAAGCTATAACAATTTATTTAGTCAAAACGACAAGGTGTATTGCTCACCAACAGTTTTTGGTACATGGGAACTGGTAACCTTCAGGTTTGATAGAAGCAAGGTCAGATGCTATAATTGTCAGCAGCAAGGACATTTTGCTAGGGAATGCCCTAACAAAAATGACCAGGAGAAGAACAGGTATTCGACTTTCAAGGTTCAAGAGCTCAAGGATGAAAAGAAAGCTTTGGTTTCAGTTGATTCCATGGTCAACTGGAGTGATCATCAGACTCCTACCTTGGAATTCGTTGAATCTTCTACTGATGTGTTTGCTATGATTGCTGGTCACATATCTAATATAGAGGAAACAGAGGAATTTGCTCTTATGGGAATCTCTCCTCAGGTATAAAATTGTCCTTTTGGTTGTCATGATAAATATTCAGAGCTCTTGACTCAATGCAATGAACTAAATGAAAAAAATGATTATTATTTTTTAGAAGTTCAAGCTTATAAGAGTTCTCTAAAAACTTTAGAACAACAAAAGAAGTGGCTTCAAAATACTCAACGTGAGTATGTGGATAAGATTAGAGTACTAAGCATTGATTTAGAGAACACCACTAATATGCTTAAATATACTGAAAACTTAACAGTGAGAGTATTCAAGGAAAAGAATAAATGCAGGAAAAATTGGATGCGATTCTATTAAGATTTGATAAATGGCAAAAAGCAACCAAAAATCTTTCCAAACTAATAGATAGTAGCATGTCTGGTAGAACTAAGAGAGGGTTAGGCTTTGATAAATATATTGGTCCAGATGATGTTTTTGATTCATCCTTTTCAAGTGTCTTTGATCCTGACAAAGAGGAGGAGGGAAAACCTAGCTACAATAGGTTTAAACCAGCTGTAGCAATGCATGTTGTTCCTCCACCTCTTACAGGAACTTTTATGCCCGTATCCATGCATACAGACTTGGATGGATCACAGACGCATGAGTCTCCCAAAAGCTCTACTAACACTAATGACTTTGTCTCTTGTACTTTCAGTGACAAGGCCAGTGACCATGCATCCTGTGATTCAAGTGAAGAGTCAAGACCATCGAGTCCCAAACCAAATGACACTGCTAGTGCTAGGATGAGTGATGAGAGAGTGGCTACTGCTTCTACTTACATTGTTTCAAATTCTAGTTTGTTGGAATCTAGGAATCTTGTTTCTCTAGAATGATTTGTAATGAGAATAGCAGTCTCAAACAATGTCATTTGAATAAAATATCGTTGAAAACATACTTTGTTTGTGGTAGTAAATTTCATTTGATTAAGGATTGTGATTTTTATGATCAAAATCCTCCTGTTTATCAAGCTTATGCTAATCTTGGTCTACCAGGAGTTGCTCCTTTTTTGTATGGGTTATGCTTCTAGAAGATTAAATCCATGTGCCCAATCTTTTCCTTCTTCTAGAAGGACCTCTCCTTCAGCTTCTACTTCTTAGAGAAGCAATGCATATACCTATAATAGACCAACCAGCAATTATTTTCAGAATTTTAATCAAAATTATGCTACTACTTCAGACCAAATGCATTTTGGGTTGGGATATTTAGGTTCTGCTGTCAAGCCCTCAGCAGGTTGTTCTTGGTCACAACATAACACCAATATGATGCACAGGCAACGCATGAACAACAGTGGATCTCATCAATCTTCTTGGCTATCTACTAATGATCCACAAGGCAGACTCAAGCGTGAAAAGGTTTGGGTCCCCTTAAGACACTAACTTTTGCATATGACTTTTGTGTTGTTGTAGATTACTCCATACCAAGATCCATCTCTTGGAATAGTAGATAGTGGATGCTCTAGGAGCATGACAGGAAATAAAGGACTTTTGACTAACTTTGTACCATTTCAAGGTGGGATGGTGTACTTTGAAGGTGGTGAAGGCAGGATCTATGGCAAAGGAACCTTTCAGACTCCTAACCTTAATTTTGAGCAGGTTTACTATGTAGAAGCACTTCAACACTTCAACTTGATCTCTGTCTCTCAGATTTGTGACAAGAAGCAGTTTTTCCTCTTTACGGATACTGAAGCACTGGTGTTGTCCAAAGACTTTAAGCTACTGGATGACTCCCATGTTCTACTCAGAATCCCAAGAAGACATAACCTTTGTAGCATCAAGCTGAATGAAGTTAATCCTACTGGTCAACTAGCTTGTTTGGTTGCCAAAGCATTAGAAGATGAAGCCACAAAATGGCATAGAAGGATGGGACATGTAAACTTCAAGACCATTCACAAACTGGCGAATATGAACTTGGTCTCTGGTTTACCTCCCAAAACTTTCAGGAATGACATCAATTGCCTTGCTTGCAGCAAAGGCAAACAACACAAAGCATCATTCAAAGCCATTACTGCTCTCAACCTCATAACTGAACCATTGCAGCTACTACATATGGATTTGTTTGGTCCTACCTCCATTAGGAGCATTGACCATAAACACTACAGTCTTGTGGTAACTGATAGATATAGAAGGTTCACGTGGGTTTTCTTTCTGGCTGCCAAAAGTGAGACCTACTCTATTCTCAAAGACTTTATTGAACTCATTGAGAATCAGCTGTCCAAGAAGGTGAAAGGTATTCGATGTGACAATGGAACTGAATTAAAAAATGCAGACCTCATAGCACTTTGCAATTCCAAAGGTATCAAAAGAGATTATAGCGCTGCCATGACTCCTCAACAGAATGGTGTTGCAGAAAGGAAGAACAGGACTCTTATAGAAGCTGCCAGAACCATGCTTGCAGATTCCAAGCTTCCAACTATGTTTTGGACAGAAGCTGTCAACACTGCATTTTATGTGTTAGATAAGGTTTCCATTACCAATCCACATAAGAAGACTCCCTATGAGCTACTCACGGCCAAAGTCCCAAGCATTACTCATTTGAAGCCATTTGGCTGTCCTGTCACCATTCTGAATACTAGTGACTACTTGGGGAAATTTGATGGCAAGGCAGATGAAGGCTACATTGTGGGGTATTCAGCTCACTCACGAGCCTATCGGGTTTACAATCTCAATGCCATGCGTGTCACTGAAACTATTAATCTCAGGTACTTTGAGGAGAAGACAAACATGCAAGGCAAAGGTCCTGAATGGTATTTTGATCTTGATTATCTTAGTGATTCATTGGGATATTTTCGTTTCAAAACTAACCAACATGCAGGTCCACAAGTGTTTGTGTCTTCTAGTGCAGGTGCTATGTCTAGCTCTTCAGACTCAGATGAGGATGATGTCATTTTTGTCATACCATCCTATTCCACCACAGTCGCTCCCGACAAGACGGCTCCTCCTATTGGTTCTACTTCTTCAGACTTTATGGACTCACAAGGAGCTCTTGATACACTGCTTAAGCAACAACAAGATGCTACTATAGCAGCTACTCAAGGAGGCTTCGAGTTTCCTATGGGTACTCTTGTTGTACCAGTTACTCCTGGTGATTCTATTGTTACTTCTAGTGCAAGTTCAACACCTATTGGTAGCCCGGTGAGTTATCCTACTTCCACAACTAGGTTCTCTGGTCCTTCTGACTTGGGAAACTATCAAAAGAAGTCTTCAACTAAGCTGGATGATATTCATAAGCAACCAATAGATGGCATTTTTAACTCTGCTTCATATGATGATGACATAGTTGGGGATCTTAATAACTTGGCACCGGAAGTAGAAGTTGCTCCTACTCCTATTCAGCAGCTCAATAAACTGCATCCTACTGCTTAAATCATAGGAGATCCTGGTTCTACTGTCAAGACTCGTGGCATGCATAAGAAAGAAACTTCGGGTCATCAAGCTCTTGTGAGCTACATTGAAGACCAAAATCGTAATAATCACACATATTGTCTTCACTGTTTGTTGGCTTGTTTTCTGTCACAGGTGGAACCTAGGTCAGTCTCACATGCTCTTGAGGATCAAAGTTGGGTGGAAGCTATGCAGGAGGAAATGCAACAATTCTTGTTTCAGAATTTTTTGATCCTAGTTGACTTAGTAGATGGAAAGACAGCAATTGGTACCAAATGGATTCTCAAAAACAAGAAAGATGCAAGGGGTATTGTGGTGAGGAATAAGGCTAGGATGGTAGCACAAGATCACACTCAACTAGAAGGAATTGACTATACTGAATTTTTTGCTCATGTTGCAAGACTTGAGGCCATTCGTCTATTCTTGGCTTTTGCTTCTTATATTGGCTTTACGGTTTTTCAGATCGATGTCAAGAGTGCATTTTTATATGTCAAGATTGACGAGGAAGTTTATTTCACTCAACCTAAGGGCTTTGTGGATCCACTTCATCCCAAGAAAGTTTACAAGGTGGTCAAAGCTCTTTATGGACTTCATCAAGCTTCTATAGCTTGGTAAGAGCGTCTATCCACTTTCTTGTTGAAGCATGGCTATAGAACAGGCACTATTGATAAAACATTGTTCCTTAAAAGGAATGCCAAAGACATCATCCTGGTTCAAGTATATGTGGATGATATTATCTTCGGTTCTACTAGGAAAGAATGGTATGATGAGTTTGAACAGCTAATGAAAGGCGAATTTCAGATGAGTGCCATAGGAGAACTCACATTTTCCTTTGGTCTTCAAGTAAAGCAGAAGCCGGATGGTATCTTCATTAGTCAAGATAAGTATGTTCATGAAATAATTCAAAAGTTTGATGTGGAACCTCTTAGACCAGCAGCAACACCTTATGAAGTCACTAAAGTCAAACTCAAGAATGAGCCAGATCCCCCGGTAAATGTTCACATGTACAGGTCAATGATTGGCTCACTCATGTATTTGACTGCCTCACGCCCGGACATTATGTTTTTTGTTAGTGCTTGTTCAAGACATCAGGTGGCACCAACCGTGTCTAATTTGAATGATGTCAAGAAAATCTTCAAATATATCAAGGCACAGCCCAAGCTAGGCTTGTGGTATCCAAGGGAATCACCTTTTGTTCTTGAAGCTTATAGTGACAGTGATTATGCAGGTGCTAATAATGATAGGAAGTCTACTACTGGTGGTTGTCAATTTTTGGGTCGAAGACTTATCTCATGGCAATGTAAGAAACAGACTATAGTAGCTACTTCCTCAACATAAGCTGAATATGTAGCTGCTGCTAGTTGTTGTGGACAAGTCTTGTGGATACAAAATCAAATGCTAGATTATGGGTTCAACTTTATGAACACCAAAATTTTCATCGACAATCAAAGCACTATCTGCATAGTGAAGAATCCTGTGTTTCATCAACAAACCAAGCATATAGAGATTCGACACCATTTTATACGTGATGCCAATGAAAGGAAGCTGATACAGGTTCTCAAGGTACATACGGATGATAATGTTGCTGATTTATTGACTAAAGCTTTTGATGGTCCACGGTTTAACCACTTGGTGGTTCACATTGGTATGGTCAATCCTTGAGATTTAGGATTGAGGGGAGGCAAAGCCTAAGGGGAGGCTTATGGTACATATATACTTGTACATTCTTACATCTGGTAGCTACTAGCAACATTTTCATGGGTATCCGCGGTGTGTGCACCTTCTAGCGGAGGATTTTGGTTACTCCTAGTGGCACTCTTCTGCTCCTAGTGGGTTCAAACCCTTATTCTTCACTTGTGGTTGGCTTTTAGTATCACTTTGGGTCACTGTTCATTAAGTTGACTTTTGTTGACCACTCGCTGCTCCTAGTGTTGACCTCTATGCGTTTTGACTTTCAATCAACGCGGGTTACTTCTGGTGCACATATTTTGGTTATCTTTGGTAACTAGGATTTGCTAATTATGGTTTAGAGGGCAAGTGGTTACTCAGCATTAATGACTTAATTTGGAAAATTTGAAAGTTGTTTTTTGCTAGGTTAAAAGTTCATTTTTCTTGGTGTCTAATCGAATTGATCTCCAGTTAAATGTGTGACTCAGTCGTCTTTGGTGGATAAAAGAAAAGGTGTCGTTGTCTAAAACTAATTAAAGATAAATATAAAGCTTTAAAAGGAAATGACAAAATATAAAAGAAATGAACTAAAAATTAAAACGACTGACAAATAATAAAGAAACAATATTAAAAACAAATATGAAAACGAAACAATTAATAAAAATAAAACTAAGAGAAGAAATTAACTTTCGAATTGAAAATAAAATTTACTTAATGAAAAAGGAGAAAATAAAACTATGAGGGTACTTTAAAACTAAACGAGGTAAAAACTAAAACGGACACTAAATAAAAGATAAAACTTAAACTTTTCGAAAAAAATACTAATACTAAAAATTGACGAAAAATACAACTAAAAATACGTGACTTTCAGAATAAAAATCGGAACAACTTTCAGATAAAACTAAACGATTACGGAACAATATTAATTAATAAACAAGCAACCAAGCTAGTAGCTCAAGCACGCAGCCAGGCATCTCATTTTTGGCGCCAAACGTAGCAAGCATGCAAGTAGGCAGCTCAATTCTATATATAAGTCGGAATAAAGGACCATGTTAGTTCGGAATGTTAACCATGTCAATCTAGATTCAACAGTTAGTTCAGAATGTAGGCTTTATACGTAATTCGGAATAGGTGTGCCCTACCTAGTTCGAAATCCAATCAGATATGTAGTTCGGAATATGTTATTTTTGCAAATAAGTCGGAACAAAGGAATCAGGCATCTAATTCGGGAAAATACATCAACATACAATTCGGGAAAACAACATTTGCAAGTAGTTCGGGAAAAGTTTGTCCTATACCTAATTCGGGATAAAAGGGTTTTAAGATAACCCGAATTAAAAACAGTATTAAGCAAAACTAAAAATTAAGCTAAAAACCAATAAGCACTTATCTAAAAACTTAACCAAAATAATTTTAAGAAAAAGCAAATAAGCAAAAATTTAAGAACTTTTAAAAACACAAATTAATTAAAATATTTAAAATCAACTTTTTATAAAATAACTTTTAAAGACACTTAATTAAAATTAAGAAAAGCACACAATACTATAAGAACAATAAGCTAACACAATCAAACACATAAAAGCATAACAAACAATCTAATAAGCATGACAATAAGCAAATAAGCATAGAGATTAAGCAAAACAAGAAAGGTAGAATGAGAGATTAATTAAAAACTTAATTAAAAATAAAGATTCAACAACACAAATTAAAAACTTACTTGGAAATAAGTTGAAATTAAAGACAATAAAGTAAATTGACAATATGAAAGTGCAAGAAAAATAAAATGGAAAGACTAATTTGTCAAATTAGCTAACACCTCCTAATGATACATTAGGAGGGTATGTATAGGGAGATTAACATGTGTTGTTGCTTTCTTCTTCTTCTCGTCTTTTCGTCTTATAAATTCTTCGACTTTTTCAACTTTGTCTCGGGATTTGTCGATGGATAAATTGAACTTGTCTTATAATTTCTTCATTTATTAGACTTGAGTTCTTCGACTTCATTAAACTTCCGTCTTTAGACTTTTTTTCATCGATAAAATCTTTAGATTAGGCCTTGGACTTCCGTTCTTTTTGCACTCTTGATCTTTTGACTTCGTATTTTGTCTTTTTTCTTCGATAAAAGCCCATGAAAGACCGTGTTTTCTTCCCTTTTCACAGTTTAGTCCTAAATCACAACAAAAACACAAACCACGCATAATTCCGACATTTACGACATAAAATACACGTTTTGGCTTGGATATTATTATAATTAAGTTGTAAAAGGATAAGTGTTTTCACACTTATTAAATCCCCTACACTTGACCATTGCAATGTCCTCATGCAATGCATTAATTACAAAGCAAGTTTTACATTTTCCATCATAATTAATCCACCTTGGCCTTTATTAAACATAAGATATTAAGGAAACTAAAAGAGATAGAAAATTACAAAATATTTAAAGGAAGGAAAACAAGTAAAAAGACTTACATTAGGGTTTTGGATGTCATGAATGTTTATCACCCTCAAGTTTCACGTTCCCCATACCAAGCTTAAAAACGAGATCATTGTTATTATAAGTTAGTAAGCTAACACAAACTCATGTGGCCCAATTATTCACTTAGACTCCCTTATTCCTAGGTGTATCTCTTATATTTTATTGTTATCTTGAATGATCACGAGGATGCATTGTTGACTTATTTCGATAGTTTATTTAGGCTGAAAATAAAGTAGGACGATTTAATCAATAGTTAGCTAAAGGACAAAATCTTTTAAAACTGCTTCTCGAAACCTCATAAAGTTCATATCTTGGCATAACTCGCTTCGCTTCATAATAGGAATTTCTTCACTTGAACGTTTTTAGAGATTCTTCATATTTAGACCACGACTTCTTCATTTTTATCCAATCTTTATTTGGGATTTTGATATACAACGATCTGCCTCCTTTTCGGACTTGGATCTATTTATGCTCATGCCTTGCGAGGCCTTTTTGGATAGACTTCTCCATGATCTTAAGGGGAGTATTTGCTTTTCGTCGTGTGTCTCAATCCTTCATATTGATTTTTGATAAATGATTCTTCACATCACTTTGGATCTTTAGCAACAAAATGTAGCCCTCATGCCTTGTTAGGGCCTTTTCGGACTCGCCAATCTTCGCATCCCGCTTCAATAAGGTATGCCTTGGCTATGAACTCTAATTAATACCGAGCAACTTTTAAACGATCTTGTGCTAGAAGCTAAGTAAATTTTCAAATCGTACGACCTTATTTATTGCAACTATATTTATTAACAAGCGATGGGAGAAAAAGCTCATAATTAACTCACATAAATTCATGAAAGAATACCAAACTTATAACTGACTCTATCATCTCCCGTTCTCCATAATTTAAAATATCAAGAAATGAGACTCGTGAATGCTTAGCCTATTAAATCAAAGTTTTGGGTTTTCAAGTCATCTATAGGATCTTGCATCTTCTTAGACTTTTTCAAGTTTAGAATTCGCATTTTAAAGTTCCCTTGATAAACGACTTTCTAGGATCAATTATAGGAACTTGCGAAAAGTTCTTGTTCTTAACTCGTAAGAGTTAAGACTTTCGCGTTTTAAAGTTCCCTATATAAAAGCCTAGCAAAACTTGACTTAAACACGTTAAGGATACTAGCTAGAGTAAACTTGGATAAGTAAACTCGGGTTGAGTCAACAGATTCACAACATTTAAAAACTAAAACCACTTTATTCAAAATTTATTCTAATGAAAGAAAATAATTATAACAAAGGTAAATACAACTAGGCCAAAATAGATCAAAAATTTTGAAAAATGTCGAAAAATCAATTTTCCGGTTAAAATGAGGGCAAATACAAGGAAAAACCCACTTAACTTCGATAGAAGTCCCCCCTACACTTAATATAAACATTGTCCTCAATGTTTAAGCATGTGGAAGTAACCTCCCCTACACTTAGGACATTGTGCACTTTGTTTAAATCTTGCTAAGGAAAAGACAACTAAAGTGATTCCTATTTCAATCATAAATGATAAAATAATGAATCAAAAGAGTTTAGGATAGAACCGGGAAGACGGGTACACGGGATCACGATTCGTCAAAAGTCATCAATAATGGATCTTTGATAGCTCGAATCCCTGCACAAAGAAAACAACAACACATACTAGGGTCTCCCCCTACACTTATTATAAAAAACGGATAAAAAGGATAGATTAGCGGGTTGCTTCCCGAGAAGCGCTTGTTTTTGTTAATTGAGTCACGAGCCTGACTCGACCCCGAATTAAATGGTCCATGGGGAAGCCTCGAATGTAATACCGGGATCAAAGACCTTGTCCTCGTTCCCGGAGGAAAATAAAACAGGAGAGGCCGGAGGATAAGTCTTGACGGGTAGAAAAGTCCTCTCAACAGACGAAAAGTATGCGAAATCATGATCCACGGGAGGTGGAGTGGGTAAAGTAAGCAAATTGTCATCCCCCAAAGACAATTGATGCTCAGAAAGCGGCATAGCCGTAAGGTTATCAATCATAAAATAGTCAATGTCACATCTCGGGTCAAAGCACTCATCCTCCATAATGGTCTCTAAAGGAGTGGATGAAAGGTGCTCGGGAGGGGGACTTGGGACAATATCTTCATGAGCAAATTATCAAAAAAAAATATCCCCCTCAGTGTCATCATCATCAATACCCGGAGGTATTGAGAGATTGTCAATTTCTTCCATAAATGGGTCATTATTCTCAACGGGAGTAAGAGACGGGGATAAAGACTCGATATTAGGGGGAGAATTCAACGCTTCAATTTTAGCAATAAGAAGATGAACTTTCAATAAAATGTCGCGAAGAATAACGTCTTCCACCTCATCTACAAGACCAAGTTCAGTGGTGAACTTCTCGTACGTCGGAGAGAATAAATCAACATCGCCCTCATCTCCCGGAGGAGATTGAGAAATTTCAAAGGTGAAATTCTCATAGCATGGAGAAAAATCATCATTAAGAGCGACCTCATCCGTAAGCTCAGAAAAGGTAGGTACATCACAAACCTCCTCAAATAAGTTGTCGAGACCAAATTCACTAATCTCGCTCGATGAATCACAATCCTTGGACGCATTTGGGATATCGAGAGAAGGAGGTGCAATTGCACTAGGACATTGAGCAAAAACATAATTCCAAGAAATAGTATTCTCATCGTCATCATCATCATCATAATAGTATGGATGCATAGGAGGAGGAGGAGTATAAGTCTCGATATTCGATATTTGCTCTTGTCGTTGATCCTCTTGACATTTTTCGATGTATTTATTTAAAGCTTCTTGAAGTTGTTGACCTTGCTTAACAAGAGTGGCCCGTTGTTCATAGGGACTCAAATGTTCGAAGGAAGGTTGATGATCGACGGTGTGACGTGGGGGCTCAAAATTTTGAAAACCGGAATTATAGCACGGATGTGGCTCATAATTCATCGGTTGAGAAGAATTAGAACACGGATGTGGGTCATAATAATGCATCGGTTGACAATAAGAAGTATCTGAGGTCCCCCACAATTGTGGCAACATGGGTATGGAGAAAAAAACGGTTCATTTGGCGGATATTGATCGGCATATATGGGAGAGGGTGAGATAGTGCCAGTGGAGGTGAAGTATGAATTGGTTGAATTACAAAATGGACAGAATCCAAATTGTGTATTGTCGATAGCATTTCCGCACCGCTCACATGTACACCATTGACATGTTTGAAAACCATACAATGGTCTCCCACACCCTACACAATATGAATCCATGAAGAATTAAAAATAAGAGGGGTTGAGAAAAAGAATTCAACACAATAGAGGGTTAAGAGGAATATTTTTGGAGCAAAATTTGAAAAAGAAATGCTTTTTATGATTTTTTTAATGTTTTTGTATTTTTGAAAATTTTAATTTTTATGGATTTTTGAAATTTTTTTGAAAAATGCAAGAAAAATAACATTCACGAATGAACGGATCCTAAAATCCAACGCGTCTCTCACAAAAACCGTTAATCTTCACGAAAAGAGTCGGCAGCGGCGCCATTTGAAAGTTGGTTTTTGCTAGGTTAAAAGTTCGTTTTTCTCGGTGTCTAATCTAATTGATCTCCGGTTAAACGTGTGACTCAGTCGTCTTTGGTGGATAAAAGAAAAGGTGTCGTTGTCTAAAACTAATTAAAGATAAAAATAAAGCTTTAAAAGGAAATGACAAAATATAAAAGAAATGAACTGAAAATTAAAGCGATTGACAAATAATAAAGAAATGATATTAAAAACAAATATGAAAACGAAACAATTAATAAAAATAAAACTAAAAGAAGAAATTAACTTTCGACTTGAAAATAAAATTTACTTAATGAAAAAGGAGAAAATAAAACTATGAGGGTACTTTAAAACTAAACGAGGTAAAAATTAAAGCGGGCACTAAATAAAAGATAAAACTTAAACTTTTCGAAAAAAATACTAATACTAAAAATTGATGAAAAATACAACTAAAAATACGTGACTATCAGAATAAAAATCGGAACAACTTTCAGATAAAACTAAACGATTACGGAACAATATTAATCAATAAACAAGAAACCAAGCTAGTAGCTCAAGCACGCAGACAGGCAGCTCATTTTCGGCGTCAAACGTAGCAAGCATGCAATTAGGCAGCTCAATTCTATATATAAGTCGGAATAAAGGACCATGTTAGTTCGGAATGTTGGCCATGTCAATTCTAGATTCAGCAGTTAGTTCGGAATGTAGGCTTTATACGTAATTCGGAATAGTTGTGCCCTACCTAGTTCGGAATCCAATCAAATATGTAGTTCGGAATATGTTATTTTTGCAAATAAGTCGGAATAAAGGAATCAGGCATCTAATTCGGGAAAATACATCAACTTGCAATTCGGGAAAACAACATTTGCAAGTAGTTCGGGAAAAGTTTGTCCTATACCTAATTCGGGATAAAAGAGTTTTAAGATAACCCGAATTAAAAACAGTATTAAGCGAAACTAAAAATTAAGCTAAAAACCAATAAGCACTTATCTAAAAACTTAACCAAAATAATTTTAAGAAAAAGCAAATAAGCAAAAATTTAAAAATGTTTAAAAAAACAAATTAATTAAAATATTTAAAATCAACTTTTTATAAAATAACTTTTAAAAACACTTAATTAAAATTAAGAAAAGCACACAATACTATAAGAACAATAAGCTAACACAATCAAACACATAAAAACATAACAAACAATCTAATAAGCATGACAATAAGCAAATAAGCATAAAGATTAAGCAAAACAAGAAAGGTAGAATGAGAGATTAATTAAAAACTTGATTAAAAATAAAGATTAAACAACACAAATTAAAAACTTACTTTGAAATAAGTTGAGATTAAAGACAATAAAGTAAATTGACAATATGAAAGTGCAAGAAAAATAAAATGGAAAGACTAATTTGTCAAATTAGCTAACACCTCCTAATGACACATTAAGAGGGTATTTATAGGGAGATTAACATGTGTTGTTGCTTTCTTCTTCTTTTCGTCTTTTCGTCTTATAAATTCTTCGACTTTGTCTCGGGATTTGTCGATGGATAAATTGAACTTGTCTTATAATTTCTTCATTTATTAGACTTGAGTTCTTCGACTTCATTAAACTTCCGTCTTTAGACTTTTTTTCTTCGATAAATCTTCAGAATAGGCCTTGGACTTCCGTTCTTTTTGCACTCTTGATCTTTTGACTTCGTCTTTTGTCTTTTTCTTCGATAAAACCCCATGAAAGACCGTGTTTTCTTCCCTTTTCATAGTTTAGTCCTAAATCACAACAAAAACACAAACCACGCATAATTCCGACATTTACGACATAAAATACACGTTTTGGCTTGGATATTATTATAATTAAGTGGTAAAAGGATAAGTGTTTTCACACTTATTAAAGGGAAACCCCCATAATTAAGGGTCAATGAGCAGTCACCCTAAACATTATTTATGGTCAAATATCTCATTTGACTCAACTATCACAACCACAAAACACACACACACACGCTCCTACCATTAACAATCTTCAAGCAATCATCTTCCATTGTTCAATCATCATCAATTTCATCTCTACAGTACAAACCCGATCACAACAAGGTTGCTTATCTTGGAGAAGGTCCTAGAAGAGAGGAGTTCCTTGACATCTTGGAGTACATTGAAGCTTCGAATGTAAGGTATGCACTTACTATTTGCCCCACTGTGTATGATACTGTCATTCGTCAGTTATGGGCAACTGCCAACACCTATGCTGTTTTGGGTCGCCCATTAGAGCTCCATGTTACTATAGATGGTCGCTCCTGTGTGGTGACTGAGACATCTATTAGGTCTTCCCTTTACCTCCAGGATGAAGATGGCATTATTTCTATCCCTGATGCGGAGGTGTTGGATGGTATGGCTGCCATAGGTTATAATCATGAGGGGAAGTTTAACTTCCAGAAAAATCAATTTGCCCCTCAATAGAAGCTGCTTGTTCACTTTTTGATTCACTGTTTGCGTCCCAAAGCTGGGAGTTGGGATGCATTTCCCATCCCCCTTGCTACTGGTTTGGTGTGTATTGCTCAGGGCCGCCCTTTTAACTTTTATCGTTATTTGTTTGATGGTATGCTTAGTAATCTTAGTGACACTGGTTCTAAAAAGAAGTTTTTGATGTACCCTAGCTTTTTGCAACAGGTTCTTGAGTGCTTACCTAGAAATAGGAAGGAATATGTGCCTCCTAAGCTTACTCAAAAAGTTTATGCGAATATGGCACTTGGTTATCTTGGTCCTCTAAGGCCCCTCACTGATGCTATGTTAGGCCTTGCCCAAGGGGGTCCCAATGTGGTTCCTCCGGCTGGTCAAGCCGAGGAGGAACCTCACTTGGTTGATGATCCCATGGAGGCAGAGATTCCTGCTGCTGGTGTGCCACATGTGGAGGTTGAGGAGCCGGCAAGTGAGGTGGTGGTAGACATACCAGTTACCTCAAAGGTCACCTCTTCTTCTCGCCCACATGTGTCCCCTATTGTTGATTCTCCCCCTCCTAGTCCAGTTCATCATTCTGCTGAGAAGCCTTCTAGTTCTCATGCCCATATGGATGACCACTCCTTTGCTTCTGGTCCCAATGAAGCATCCCCCAAACCAAGTCCTCTTGGTGGGGAAGCTGAGGAACCTGTTACTTTGACTTCTTCGCTTGCTCTTGTGCACAGGCATTATGAGAGGATTGTCTCTTTGGAGGAGGAGCTCAACCAGCATTGCAAGCTCACAAGGGATTTTGTGCTCCCATTGGCGAACAGGGTCAAGTCATTGGAGAAGCAGCTAAAGCGCCATAGGAAGAAGGTGGTGCTATCTGATTCTGGTGAGGATGAAGAGGAGGATGGGTTGACTGTGTTGGCTAGGGATGCTTTTGCTGCAAAGCCAAGTGATGACCTACCTGCTCCTCCTAGTCCTTCACGCATACCACCTACTACTGCTGGCCCCGTGCCAAAGGATGATACAACTGGTCCTTCATCCCCTACTCCTGGTCCCTCTCATGATCTGAAGGGTAAATCCCCAATGACTGATGCTCCCTCCCCTCCTAGGAAGAGAACCCGTCGTCAACTGGAGGATAGGATGGGCGAGGAGACGGCTCAAAAGCTACAATAGGAGTTTGACCACCAAGATGCAACTGCCTCAACGGCTGCGGCTGAGGATGAAGCCTTGAAACAATAAAGACGTGAGCAGATCAGGCACAATGTCATGTTTTGGGATAATGCTGATTGGATGAATGTGATTACAATCCTCACCTCTAACTACTCTTAGTTTACCGATGTGTTGGGTGCGGATGTGAATCAGGGTAATTGTGTTGGAAGGACGATGTCTTTGATGCAATGGCAAAGGGAAGATCTTGCTGCTCAACTTCGCGAGAGACGCCGCAACAGACCTCTCTCTTATGCTGAGCAAAAGAGGCTGATGTAGCAGTATGTCAAGAATCAATCTGGTGCCTATTATCAAATTGGTTGGACATGGAAGAGGGTAAGGAGGCTATCCGATGATGAGCTTAAGGAGCTAGACACAAATATGATCAAGCTGAAGGATTTCCCTATGCATGCTCATGCTATCTATCGCCCTCCTCCTCGTGTTATTCACACTTCTAAGCCTACTGCTGCTCCCACTCCATCATCCGTTGTTCGAGAAGAAGCTTCTTCTGGTGTTCCACCTACTGGTGAAGCTTCTACTGCCGTTCCTACTAACTCTTCTTCAAAGGTTGATCCCACCTCTTCTATTGTTGATGATACCACCACTCATGAAGCTACTACCACACCTGATGTTGCTACCACTCCTGCTGTTCATCCTACTCCTGTTGTTGATTCTACACCTCCACCGGTTTCTGCACCACTTCCCCCTCCACATGAAGCTGAAGCTACTACTGCACCTATCCATGTTGATGATCATGTTCCTACTGCTGCTGCAACTGCCACTTTCAAGGTAAAGAAGAAATCCTCTTCTGGTGTCCCCACCCCTTGTCGTTCTATCTGAAAGAAGAAGGCTCATCGTGGTAAGACTGTTCCATTTAAGAAGAGGGATCCTGCTTACTTAATAGATGCCGCTTCTGATAGCGAGGATGATTTACCCCTTGGTCGAGGCTGGATTGTATCTTGGGAGGTTCAGCCATCCCCCATTTCTGTTGGTACATACATACATGTGATCACGACTAGTGATGGATACACTAGGTATGTATCTGGACTGCAAAGCATTTTGTCGTGGGTAGAACGTCGTGATCTTATGCTGTTGTATGGGTTGGTTGATGCTGAAATTCCTAAGTCCCCTAGTAAGGTTCCTAACTGGCATGGGTTGGCTCTCTGGGGAGATTTGAAGTTAATGTTGGATTCACCCCCTGATTCTCCTAGTGCTGGTGTGTGGAAGGAACAACCTCGTTGGGTGGTTAAGAGGTGTAAATTATATGCGGGCTGTGCTGTGCATGTGTTGGAACTAGAATCTAGTGCTTGTGTTTTTATGCTTGTTGATTTGGAGTATCCCTTGACCATTGCTACCATAGAAGCCATGTTGGAGAGCCACCTGGTGGTGTCCAATGCTCCTTCTAGCAACGAGTCTGCTATGGCCACTACCTTGGTTGAAGGTATTCAAGCTCTGTTACTTGCGGACAAGGTTGCTGCTTCTGGTATGTGATTGGTTTGTTTCTTCTATACTTTTGATATACGTACATTCTTTTCACCAATGTGTATAGTGATTGGTGACTCACATATTACTTAATTTTTATATATATATATATATATATATATATATATATATATATATATATATATATATATATATATATATATATATATATATATATATATATATATATATATATATATATATATATATATATATATATATATATATATATATATATACTTTTATATAATATCTGCTTATACTTCTAACATGGGATGGAATTTCAACCTTTGGATATCATATAATATCTGCTTATACTTTTCCATCATGAAACAGTTTAACACTTGGATTTTTCACACTTGGGTTGTCATGTGGTATACTACTAGTGTTGGACCTAGTCCACACAACAAATGGTGTTCAACTCACCATGTCTTGTAGACAAGAAAGAGTTGATTCACTATGAGGGTACGGGTCTGGTGCGATTCTCAAATCCGTTGATGGTTGCCAGTTTACCCAAAATTGGATGGTTTTCACTTGCCTTGGTCCTAGACTAAAAAGTGGCTAGTCCAAGGGGGTACGGCTCTTGGTAAAAACTCATATCAAATCCGTTGATAGCTGTAATAGCTTGCTAAAAGCTATAGGGTTTTCAGCTCACCGATGCTTTATGCTAAGAGTTGGCTAGTCCGGAAGGGTATGACTTCTGGTAAAGATCTAAATCAAATCCGTTGACGGCTATGATGATTTTCTCAAAATCATTAAGGTACCCCCACTCACCATTGATTTACGTTCTAAGAGTTGGGCTGGGTTCTGGTCTCCTAGGGTGATGCTTATTCCACCACAAAGACTAGCTAGCCCAAGAGCGAGCAGCTACTTGGTAAAGGCTTATCAAATCTGCTCATGTTTATGTGGAGATTCAAAAAGTGCAGATATGTTCCAAGCTTTCAAGAAGCTTCTCAGAGTTACTAGTTGCAGCGGTCTTTGTGCTTTCCTTTCTGATGGTTATATTGCTGCTATTATTTTTCTGTTTTAATCCTCGTGCTGCTTTTCAAGATCTACCAACAAACTTGAACTCAACCAGTCAAATTCAAGTTTAGGGGAGGATTGTTATGACCTATGTAATAGATAAACTAGGAGGTATGTAGTTCCTCCTGGTCCTAGTAGTAGTAGGAGCAACAGGTACTCCTGGTCTAGTAGAAAGTCAAACAAGTTATTCTTAGTAGTTTGTTAGGGTATGCATGAACTATGTTAGGAAAAGATATGCATATCATGAGTTACACGTTTATGTTTAATGTAGTATTAGGGTCTCTTTGTAGTATAAAAGGAATCCATTGGCAGAAGGGGTAGACACACCTTTCACCATTATTTAATTCATATTAATAATATAAATCCTTTGTAAGGATTAAGTTATTTAGTTATTCTGTTTCTTCTTGATCATAGTATTTGTATTCCGCACTTATACTTTGCTTTACATTAAGAGTCTCTGTGTGAATAGACCTGTGATTACAGAAGTCTTTCATCATCCTTAACAGGCTGCAAGATCCACATCTAGTGGACCCAACAACTTGGCAAACTCCTATTGGCTTAATTAACTATCCTTCCCTAACACACTGTCACCCTATCAATCCCTTGCCACCCACACGTTTTCCAAACAACCTCCAACGGCCTATAAATAGACAAGACTCTCCTCCAAACACACAATTTACATTTTTAGCTTAAATTTCATGCACATTTCTCTCATTTTCTTTAGTTTGTTCTGAGTTTAGTCTTTGTAATCAATCCTCTACCATTTGTACTCATTTCACTACAAAATCAATAAAACGCCATTGAAATACTGTTCATCTTATCCAATTGTTATTGCTACAGTCCTGTTGATCAAATTGTTGTTGCTTGTTAATACTAAGCTTGTTTACAAGCTTCTCAAGCCTTAGTCTTAGAGTTTGATCAAGATTAGTTGTTGTTCAAGTTTTTGGAAAGAAAGCTTAAGTTTGAATTCACAGAGCTTGATTTTGTGAATTCAATTGTTTCAGTTCTTGACTGTAGTTGATTAGGCGTTTGTGGAGCTGAGAGCTTATCTTTCTCAAAGGAATGGCTTGGAGGTCAGGTTTACCTTATTTTACAATTTTTTGGCAAAAACTTAGGATATTTGTGAATTGCATGATCAACTGTGCTTAAGCTTGATATATCTGCTTATTTGATTTTCATTTGATCTTATTTAGGTGTCTGAGTAGTTGCTTAAGCTTGTATTCATCTAGATATAGCTGTTACTTTGTAAAATTTCCTTATAAGCTAGTTAAGGTGCGTTTAGATTAGCTTTATGTGGATTAGCTTTGGTTACAAGCTTGTTAGAAGCATAATAGAACCATACTAGGTGTCTAAAAATAGTCAAAGTCAAACAAGCACAAAGGTGCATAAGTGTTTTGGTTTGTTGAGGTACAATAAGCATAGACAGTCATCTTTAGCAGTTCATAGACTCTTCATTAGCGAGCAATATGTCTTGAATTTAAGGGCTAAAGATAGCTTATAGTATAACTTTGAACTATCTAGGTTTAAGTTTCCTTATTAGCTCACTCAATAAGCCAGTATTAAGCCTATAAGTTAGTTGATTAGTCATTGTAGGTGTTGTGTGCTTATGAGAATTTCATTATAGCTTATCTAGTAGTCTTCCATCTTAATTCCTTTGTTAAAGTTGCTTATACTCATCATAATATCATTTATGGAAGTTTTGAAGCATATTACTTAAAGTTAAAAAGTCAAAGCTGGTCAAATAAGCTCTATTTGGTCAAACATTTCTTATTAGCTTATCTAGAGTGCTTTTCAAGATTCTACTTAACATTTTGCTGATAATCTCACCTAATAAGCATAACTGGAAGTTTGTAGGTCAAGTGTTAAAGAGAATAAGTTGTTTTCATAAAAAATGCTTATTGGAAAACTCGTTTAAGAGATTGAGCTTATTTCAAAAGCTGAAATTGCTTTTCCCTAGCTAAAATTGGATTTAGAAACATTTGAAAAAAGTTCGAGCTTATTTGGTTTAGTATTCAGCTCTAAATATCTTATTTGCTTATTAGCCCGTTTTTCATTCTAATATTTTAGTTAATTGCATTTTAGTCCCTTGCGAATTACTCATTTTCCTTTCTGGCACAAATAGTATATTGCGTAGCAGTTCTTATCTTTCTTGTTTATTTTTTTGGCCCAAATAGGTACTGAGTTGGGCTGACATTTGGCCTGCTACAAAATTTGGTTTCGTTTGGGCTTTTATCACAATTGGGTTTGTTTTAAGATTCGGTTTGGATAAATTTCAAAAATTAGATTTTAAGAAAAAAAAATAGATTTTAGCTTTTATAAAAAATAAATAAAAGATAATATAAAACATCTAAAAATTTTAAAAATATAGTTTTAATATTTTGGCAATTTTACATTTACGTTTTTAGAATTTTCACATCTTGCATTTATTATACGTTTATATTTTGTCATTTTAATATCTTAGCATTTACATTACATTTTATTTTTAATTGTCACTTTTGTGCATTGCTTATTTGTACTCTTTGCATTAATTGTGGTATTTGCATTTTGTTTTTAGAATAGTAAGTATACGTATTAGATATTATTTTTATCTTTTTACGTGCTTTGTTTGAAATAGACATAGAATACCAAATCCATATTTGAACAAAAAAACAATTAATATCTTGATAAAATTTGAAATCAATTCGAGTCGATTCGAGGAAAAATGATATACTATAAAAACGGTTATTAAATCTAATCGTTTGAACTTTTATTTTGTAGATGCATAATTCTACCTCTTGCTTAGACGGTTTGGTTGTTAAGTCATTCCTTGAGAAAATGAAGTTGACTGAAAGCAACTTCGTTGATTGCTACCGTGCTCTTCGGATCACGCTCGAAACCAACAATTTGTGCAAATACCTATTTGAACTTTTTAACTCTATGCCATCCAATGTAAGCACTTGTTGTTGGTTTTCATCAACTGGTCAGACCTAGGGTGAATTATATACCCGAAGCGATTTTTGTCATAGGTCAGATTTATGCCAATTATTGTGTGCTTTACATTGGTGAGATAAAACATATGCATGACTTTATTACATGTAGAATAAGTTTTTATTTAGATGTTCAGTGGTACTCAAAAGATTTGTGGGAACATCCCATTCAAACACTCTACAATAATAAGCTTCATGAATCATCTCATAATTCTAAGAGTTGCACTTGTAGTGCAATTAACGTTTGACGCTTACCTCTTGCCCTACTTATTATTAGTTGGTCAAACCTCTAATATTAAGTGGGAGTGCAAGAAAGAATCTTATTCTCATAATGATTAATTAGGTAGTTAATTCTTTTGAGAATGCAATTATCGAAAATACAAATTGATAAGTGTGTAAACACTTACCCTTTTACCACTTAAAACAAGTAATAAAACCAAAGCCAAATGTGAAATAAATACCTTAAAAGTCAGAATTACGCGTGGGTTTGTTTAATTGTGAAGTGCTACTAGATACTTCATTATGGACGTACTATGTCTAATCTCTCACAAGTGAAAGCTGTCGGGATATGCGATCGCTTAGCCATACAAAAAGTGTGAGCCTATCGGGGACACACACTCAATACAGAGAATACACTTTTATTAAACGTTTATTTATTTATAATTAAACGTTTAATAAAAACTTAACTTTATTATTTAATTAACGGTATTTAAATTAATTACGAGTTTAATTAATTTAATATACGCATTTAATTAATTTTAGGGATTAAAAATCAAATCTAGAAAACCACAAGGCCATAGTTGGCCGAATGTTCTGCTAGGGGATTTAGAAAGATTTTTTTTAATAATTAAGCTAAATAGTTAACTTAATTAATTTTTCTTGGAGTAGGAACCAAGTAATTTTAAGGAGGTGGAGAGGCTATATAAACAAACCCCTACGTACACCACATAAAAATCATCACATCCCTTTCTTTTATGTCCAACCGATCGGCCAAAGGAACCAAGAAAACTAAACATGCCTAAAAACCTTAAAATCACCTAAAGTGTAAACATTTGCAAGATCGACTACCTTTTGGTACTCCATTGTGAAGTTTCTAGGCCTTATACTAAACCCTTGTTCCTTGTGTCAAGGTTTTATCTTTGTTCTTGCTTCCCTTTGTGGTTCGACATATTCTAAACCCTAATTAGGGTTTGGGGTGATTCTTCCCAAGAATCTTGTTGCGTTTATAAACGGATATTTACGCAATCCCAATTAGGGTTTTGGATCTAGGGTTTATAGTTACAAGAATATTATACAAGTTTGTTTGAAGTGAAGTTACTACTAGCATTGTAGTGGTTGTTCGTTTGACGTATCTTGTGAGCAGACGATAGAGCCGGTTATTTAACCGTTAAGTTCCAGATAAAGATCAAGATCAAGACTCATTAATTGATTTGTTCAATTAATTCAATGTTGGTTTTAAATTGTTTCATTATGTAGTTATTTATGTTTATCATAATAGATCATTTACTGCGTACTCATAGTTAATGGTTTAACTATTATCTTAAATCACAAGAGTTTAAACATACCCTGCATTGAAAATGACTAGCAGGATACCCGCGCAATGCGGCGGCGGGTACCCTGAAATTAAAATTCATAGCGTGTAATATTTTACGATTATATATGTTTCGTGAAAGTAATTTTAAGTTAGAGTAACTTACGCAATAAGAAATTATTTATACAGGCGCGTGGTCATAAGTTTTCAATTGCCTTAAAGTACAAAATATAATTACTTTTAATAAAAATATAACAGCTCACTAATCTAAATTTATTTTTTTCCATAAGTCAGTTGTCATATACAACCGTAGTAAAAAAGGATCACAATCCCAAACACTTTTAATTCATATGCGTTTACCAACAGACAATTAATTAAATAATAAATCACTAAAGCAAAAGATATACTAATAATGTGTTTACAACTTTATTAAAAAAACAAAAAAAATCAATACAAGTTTAGAAGTGACAACTATACCCGAGTCCATTGTGCGACCATTTGGGATATATTTTAACAATCCCTAATTTATCTCATCTCATAACCCTAATACACTTCACCGCACATAACACGTAGTGACATAGCCGCTTCTACTTTTCATACAAAGCCAACAACCTCATCTTTCTTATTCTTGTTTTTCTTTGTCTTGTCAACCCCACACGAAAACAAAAACACACCCACATAAGCACGATTACATGGTAGGTTCTCGGATTTGGAAAAAGATCTTGAAAACCAAGGTCTGGGGTACGTTTAGTTTTGTGTATCTTTGAAAGAAACCAAGATCTTGAAAACCAAGTCTTTATTTATTTTCATTTTATGTTCTTGAACACATGGTCTCGAAGAAAATGGTGGCAGTGAGGAAGTGGTGAAGGTTGTGGGGTTGTGGTTATGAAGAAGATACAAATCCTCTTAAATCACCTCACAAAACAAACCAAAAACATAAAAATTTCACCGAAACTACAAACATCAACCAAAACACCCAAACTCAAACATTACTAATTATCAATATATGCGGCAGTGTTGGTAGTGTTGGTGTGGTAGTGGCAGCGATTCAGAAATCAGATAGTATTGGTGGTTCGAGGAACGTTGATGTCTGAATCTTTTGTGTATTTTTTTCGCCTTTTGATAAATCATGAATTCTTTTTATAATAAGATTTCGTAACTGATATTTTAATGTATATCAATAAGAAGTTATTTGTAGTTTTATGTTACATGTATTTATAAAATGGTTACATAATTTCTCATTAAATTATTTAATATCTCATGAAATTATTTATTAATGACTTGAACTCATTTAATTTCTCATAAAATGGTTACATAATTTTGCATTAAACTATTTGATTTATCATTAAATTATTTATTATTAATTCATATTGTCATTAAAAATACTTTTTAAATATGGTTTGAAAAAACGTATATGCATTAAAAGCTAGACTAATTTTGAAAATGATCATATATAACTTTCTTCTTTTAGAAATGTTTGAGGCTTAAAATTTTAAAACTTCTAAATATAGAAAAAATGTTAAATCTTTTATAAAGTAGTAAGATACGATAAGATTGGTGGAAGAAGATATATGAAGAACAAGTCTTCGTTAAAAACAAACAGATGTGAATGTTTTCCTCCACTGCTATATAATATTATAGCACCGGTTCATAGACCCTGTCATTTTATTCCAAAAACAAGTACAAGTTAAGCTCAACTGAACTACGGATGTATCTCTAATTAGCCGCTCACTTGACAAAATTTAACTACGGCTTACAGTAATGAGAGTGATCGATTCGTTCATCCAGCGACTCTCCTCCAAAAGATGACCAAGGACGATACAAGCACAAAGAAGAGCGACAAATAGGTTCATGTTGACGATGGCAGCATACTCGGAGGCACCTAGAGTAGCACTAGTGTTCATTTTTCCAAGTAACAAACCCAAATCGACCCCATTGTCATTAATCCAGATAGTCTCACAGCCTCTTCACCTGCCATAACAATTACAATAAATTTTAAAAAACTACAATTTCACATTAATGTATAAACAGATAAATTTTAAATGTCAATCATATATAACAAATAATAACTAGTACAATAATTATTAGCACCAGTCACAACTCTAAATTATCCATAACAACATATGAAACCTAAATATGATCAAAACATTCAGTTTCTCATTCTATTCGACTTTAGTATCAAAATTGTGAATTACATGGAATGGTTGGATTGAACCAATCCACATTAATCACAATACTGGCGTTCTGTTCGCGACAACATATAAAAGCTTATTGTTGATTAGAACAACCACTTATTCACATAATATAATTTCACTTTTTGCAAAAGAAATTAAATAACATTAAAAGAAACCTTGTACATTAGTTGATCTTAACAACATATAAAGTTTATCATACGATATAATCAACTTCGGTACAAGGGAGATCATTTAAAGTTTTTAACAAAAAAATTAATATTACTTTATAAATCAAATTAAAATTATCACATCAGATAAAAGCTTAATGTTGATCATAGCAACCATTTTTCCATACTATTTTTACAAATAAATTACATTAACGTCATAGTGATAATATATCATATAATTACATCTTAATTCACCATAACAAGGGTTATTTACCGCAGAGACCCTCTAGAAAGAGGGTTCTCTTGCAGAGACCCATTTTAAATACATGTACAAATTTGACTATGTTCTCCGCGCCACTATTGGAGCGGACCAAAAACCCAACACGTGTCATGTTCTCATTAAACCAACAAAAAAAATATATAAAAAAAGTTCTCCGCGTCTCTATTAGAGCGGAGAACATTAATTTTATGTCAGGTCAACACTTCAGCTTTTGCAGAGAATCTTATATTCCCAATACAAAGTTCTCCGCGTCTCATAACAAGGGGATTTATGTTCTCCACACCATATTTAAAGCGGACCACATAAAAAACAAACAATTTCGTTTCCCAATTTAAATCTTTGACTTGACAGTAAAAGATTTTATAACTACAATTTATATCCGTGTATTATACCACTCCTATCTGAATTTCATCTCATTTTCCTCAAACATGCAATATTTCATCTCAAACATGGCATGGATGAGTAGCAGCAGTTTGTATTCTTCATCAGTTTATATGTAGTTACAGTTTTTTTTTTGAAGATTGAGTAGCAGCAGTTCAAGATTAGTATTCTTCATCAGTATTAATTTAGTATTCTCAAACATGGAAAGATTTGTTCCCATAGAGGTATGTTTTATTATTATTTTAATTTAATGTACGTGAGTATTAGTATTAATATTGTGTAATAATTTTTATTATTTTAGGATTATCCTACGAAAATTACATGTAGAAGTAAGATATCCTTGATTGGCGACATTAGGAGTAAATTAGAAGACACCCCTAAAGAATCTTTATTTAGGGCATCTTGTTTAGGTTGGCTTTGGGATTTAGACTTTACCAGTGACGAAAATTGTGTATTGATACATTATTTAGGATGTTGTCAAGGATATAGTGAAGAAAAAGATGGCATAAATAACCGTTTCACTTAGTATGTAAATGGGCATCAATTGTATTTTAGGAGGGAGGAATTCTGTTTGGTCACCTCCTTGAAATTTGGCATGGAATTTAAGGAGGAATTTACATCAAGCCCTATGCCGTTTAGGAGACGATTGTTTGGATCAAGGTATGATGGTCGTGTGATACACGCTAGACAGCTATTAGAAAAGATTTTAAGCGATTATTTTTATGACTTGAATGACAACAATGCGGTTGGCTTGTGCTTGTTAGCGTGTATGGACTTGATACTTCTAGGACATGAGATATCACAATGTGTCCCAGAATGGTACTTTAGGATAGTGGATAATATGGAAGCGTTTAACATGTACCCATGGGGTTCGCACGTATGACCCACTCTGTATTGGCAACTTAGGGATGCGGTAGGATGGCGTGTTCATCACTTTATAAATGACCTTCTAGAAGGAAAAGTGTATAGCTATACGCTAATTAGATTCACATGGGCATTAAAGGTATTTTTTTCTTTAGTAATATTAGTAAATTTAACGTACAATAATTGTAACATTTGTTATTTTTTGCAGACCTGGATATTAGAGTGCTTTAGAGCAAAAAGTGTGCATTATTATAAATATGTACATAACCATCCTAGAGTGAATCGTTGGAGGCGTTTGAGAAGGTTTTATCGAAAGCAGCTTCTCACTTTAATAGACGTAAGTAGTTATTAATTATTGTTTATTTTTGAAATGTTTTATTACAACACTAATTACATAAATAATTTTTAGGGACTTGTGCCTGTAAATATAACACCATATGTCGAGGAGGCTCGGGGACGTTGGTGGATTGACAGCAGGGCATATTTTGATGGTGAGATACACGTTTGTCACACCCCACCATGGCGGAATATGGGGCGCGACGTAAGGATATCATCACAACATGGCGTGTCTATAGAGATAACTAAATGAAATAAGAAATGTCATAAGTGACACCAAAAGTCATGACAATATCTCAACAATACAGGAGTCTAGGTAAGTAGGTAACAGTCCTACCACTTACCCGAGACAAACAATAAACATAAACAAAGCAAACATATAGGTGTCAACAGTATCACTTTTTAAACAATCAAAAGAAACTAAGAAGGAACGGGGATCTCCTTCTAAAATGCATTCCTAATGCCTTCAAAACTAGCCACTTCTATCCTATAGCTTAACCACATTCTCACCTGAAAGAGACACTAAAACACGTCAACATAAAGTTGGTGAGAGTCATAGGTTTAGACTCAAACGCCAAAATCATACCATAAGCTGTGAATAATAACCAAATCTAAGAAACATATGGACAATGTGATACTAACATGCATTAACAACTAATATTCAAGATTTAACAAAACAACCCAAATCCAAGGCTCTCAGCCTTACCAAACACCATGGTACCATAGGCGCCCATACACCTATGTACCAATCCCAAGGCCCCACCTTTGCATCATCCCCTTGGCACCAAGTCAAAACATAAAACAATCAAGATTCATCTAGCAGTTAATCACGTAAGTAAGCACAAGTCCATTACCAAACACAAAACATTCACAGCATAATTTATAAAAACAAGACAGTGTCTCTTCCATCCCATCTGGAAGTCAAAATCATTAGTAGACATGGGACTATGAAACTCACCTGATTGAGCTTCTCCAAAAGTCTGCGCACTAGCAAAAAGCTAACAAACCAAAAACACATAATCAAAACATGAACCAATCACTAAGACGGCTCATCAACCTATGATGGACATCTAGCCTTCTCCCATATATGACCCTTATTAATATGCTCTAAACACCCCATTACCCTTACCTAACAAGTCCTTAACTTGGTTAAGTTTGATAACTATCCCGTTCATATTTTACACAAAACAGTCGCGACTTTTAGGTCTCCAAACTATAAGCCAAACGCCCACCTAAACATACCCATGACCTTTGTAAAGGAAACCTTATGCCCTTACATATGTTAGCTAACATTTCCCATTTGCCCCAACCTTAAAGCTACTGTTAAGGATCCGATATATATATATATATATATATATATATATATATATATATATATATATATATAGGCGGACTTTATTTACAGAACCCATCTTAGTGACAAAACTTGTAGAACTCTTGTTTTTGAAGACAAACATGTATGTTTGAAGGCGTACATGTATGTTTATGAAAACGAACATGTATGTTTTTAGATCGGCGCACATACATGCATACGCGCTTTCAAAAATGTATGTTTTTGAATGCGTGGACATACATGCATGCACGCTCTCAAACATGTATGTTTTTGAATCTTTTTTTTAATTTTATTTAGTTTTGACAAAAAAACTTCAAATATGCTTCGCGAATACAAATATTCTCTAAAAACATACATGTACTCCTTCAAACATACATGTTTACCTTCAAAAACAAGAGTTCTGCAAGTTCTGTCACTAAGATGGGTTCTGTAAATAAAGTTACACTATATATATATATATATATATATATATATATATATATATATATATATATATATATATATATATATATATATATATATATATATATATATATATGTGTCTATCCAGACTTTACTGATTTTAAACATACAAAAAGTTTGTTATGATTAGGGGGTCTTACCCTAACCCACAATCTTAGCCCCAATGCAGATACTTCCTATAATATATAAATCATCTCCCATGTTCGTTTGAAAGTCCCAATGCAACCCTAAGTACCCAAAACAACCCAAAACTTAAAAAGAAAACAGGCTGATTTCAAAACTGTTTTGACCTCCGACTGTTGTAACTTGTTTTTGACCCACTTCCCGACCTCCAATTTAGTTCTCGTTTCTTGCATTTGAAAGCCACTTCAATTACCTTTCCAGGGATACTTGGATCGCAAAATAAGAGTTTGTACAACTCCCTATATGATCAAAAAATTGACCCTAAATTATGCCCAATTTTCAAAAACGGGTTTAATTAAATTAACCTAATTAATTACCTATAATCCCACCAATTACAAGCCCTAACTTATTTAATCATTATAATATCATTAAAATATCATTAATATACTGTTTTTAATTTTAAATCCTAACCTAAATCTATCATAAGATGATTAAAGAAAACATTAAAACAATTTAATTAAGAAGGGTTATGAAGGGTTTACCTTAAGATTTAATGGAAGATGAAAAAAACAATAGAACCCTAAAAATACTCTTGTAAACCGTCGGCCAAGAACTCCAGGAGAAAAAAATAATGACTTTTGATTGTGAATAAAACATTATATAAGGTATGGGTGAATCCTAGTCCAACCCAAAGCCCACTTTCCTTTTTCCTTTTTTTTGTTTAATCGGCCCTAAACCGACCCTTATATATATATTTTATTTTTTTTTCTCTTTTTATTATTTAATATTACACTACTAATATTACCTTAATTTACCTTAATTTATTACAAATCCTAAAACCTCCAAAACCTCAAAACCGTAAAAGTAGTCAAATTTACGCGTTTTACCGTAAAACACGTAAAATATACAGTTTTAAAAAAAATTTCAAATTTTGAAATAAACTTTATAAGTATGTCCTAAATGACTTAAAACCATCCCGAAAAATACTCACATGACTAAACACCTTACCCGAGACCTCTAAATGCTAAACCGTAAATCGTAAAAATACGATTTTTCTATAATACATATATGTATACGTAAACCACTAAATAACACCATCTCATTTCATAGTCACTACCATGTGAGCTCATGAATATGAAATCATCACACATCATTTCACTCACAAGGTACCCCGTACCGGAAACGATATCCAAACCACAATCTATACACACCAATTAGCACATAAACACGTAAAGACACGTAACTAGCACAAAATAAAACTAAGTGACGAACCTCAAAACCGCGGTTGTCACATCACTCCCTCCTAATAGAAATCTCGTCCCGAGATTTACTCCTTAGGATCAAACATACCATTAGCAAACAACTGACGATACTTGTTCTAAATCAACTCCTCTCATTTCCACGTGAACTTTAGTTCAAGTCTCAAATTACCACATATATTAACCAACAATATTCAAATTCATTGCCAAACTCTTGACCTCACAGTCAATAAATCTCACAAATGACTCTTTGATAACACAAACCCTTATTAACACAAATCCCGAATAACCGTAAATGCAAATATGCATTCTCAAACAACATTTACCAATCTCGATACACGAAATATAACATGTATACCACTCATTCCCCCCCAGGTAATTCTATGCTCTACTGGTCCGATCTTTCCAAAGATCATAAATGGACCTACAAAACTCTACATCAACTCTTTCATTTTACCAAAACATACCACCCGTTAATATGGGTGAAACTTCCTACATAACTTTGTCACTAAACTCTAGTGGTTTCCTCCTTTTCAACATAGCATCCCTTTTTGCTCTCATCCTTTCCACAAACAACATTACCACATTAGTAGCCTCTTTTACCAATTCTAGTCCACAATGGGGACAACTCACCATATCCTTTCGTATAGTGCCTCAAATGGCATTTATCGACTTCTAGTATGATAACTATCATTATATGAAAACTCAGCCATCGCTAAAGAGTTTCCTAACTCCCTCTAAATCAATCACTCATGCCCTCAGTGTAACTCCTAAGGTTGTATAAATATCTCACTTGCCCATCCTTTTCTAGTTAGCTGGATACACTCATATCCAATTACGTTCATCAACTCCCTTTAGTCCGTACCCCAAACTACTTAAAAATTCCAATTTCCTTACAAAGTGACCTATGACGGTCTTTCACATATCCATTAGTTCTTCCAATCCAAATCAACTTATGATCTATACACATCATCAAAAGGACGGTTATCTTAGTTAGTCTATCAACTGCCATCCAAACTCATGCTACAACTACTTCCATTAAATTTGGATAGCTCACTAGTAGCACCTATACACTTCTTTCTCACTTTTCTTCATGATTTTTTTTTATACCCAACACTTCCTTTATACCTACACAATGTCCTACCTTCAAGGTCATATTGCTCCTCATCTTGTCTCGGTTAGACCAAGCCCTTCGTCCCTACGACACACCACACCTATAACTCCTCATCCATTCGATTATCAAACTAAGCCTCCTAAACAATCAGTATAGGTCAGTGCCATTTCCTTTTCCACACTACGACAGTATTAGCCTGCGTCGTGCTTTATTCTACTCATTAAGCTCTACCAAAGTTTTACCTTCGGTTCCTATCTCGACCTATTTCATTCATGCTTCGCTTCTATACACACTTCCTTCTTCTTCCTCAACTCCTACCATACATCACGATGTGATGCTTCCCATCGTTTCTTCCCTTGCTATAATCCTTCATAAGGCATTCCATACATATTAGGCTAACTTTTACGCAAAACCCTCTATTCCATCACATCCGTACGCAATCCTTCCAACTTCTCAACTACGTGACTTCTAATTCCTCTTGAAATATGAGATGAATTAGTTAGTCTATCGACTATCACGCAACACTCTTCGTACTTTCCTCCACCCTATTATGTATCCCTTTCTCCAATTTTGTCCTTACATCGCCCTTTCTAAGCTACTCCTATCTATGTAGGAAGTATAGTCTACGTCCCTTTTCTCCATATGATTGTCGAAGCTACGCAACATACCTGTTGACGCGTTCTCTGCTTTAAACAACTCAACTCGTGCAACCTACATCCTTCATCCAAACCACCCTAATACCTCATCCATATAGTTCAAGTTCGTCTCAGCTTCACTTCATTCTTCTTATTCCATATCTCATCAACCATGCTTGCCTTTCCCAGATGGTAGTTGGCCTTGAAATTTTCTTTCATCACTTAACTCCACCCATCACCTTTTCCAAATGTTCAATCAAGATGATTAAATATGTGTTGAAGACGTTCATGATCTGTGTAGATCATTCTCTACGTCTCGTACCCCAAATGCCTCTAGCATTCTAGGCAGATATAACAATCCAGCTCCACTAACTAAGTCTATCTAGTCATCTATACGCCAAAATTTTCCAAGTAGCTTCACTTGTTTTTTTTTCTTTTCACAACCAGTTCTCCTACTCCCTCCTAATAGGGACAGACTAGAGTTTCATGTGATTTCATGCGGATCACACTCTCATCTTATACCCACTTTAGTTTCCATTTGTCTACTAAGCCATATTTTGAATTCTTATTCAAATCTCATACTTCTACCTTGATCTTGCACCCAACATGAGGTATTTTCAATCATCATCTTCTAGGAATACTTGGTTCTCTCCTTCCATGGTTCTCCCTTATTCCTACACTATCCCGTCCAACAAAAATTCCATACTTCATTCATTAAATCTACGGAAATCACTAGTGCATTGGATAATGCATAGCTGTCTCTTCCAAAGATATTTCATAACACCTTCAAAAAACCGACTCTCTAATCACTTTTCCACGAAACTTATTCAGCTCAGCTTCACTTCTCATCCCTCGATCCCCTTGTTACTTCCACGAGTTCTTAATCTCCCATGTCATGTATTCATTTCATCACGATCCACCGTTTCAGCTCTTTGTAGCTCCACTCTGATACTCGATCTGCCCTTCTTCGTCACGAACCATACGTAAATTCCCCATCATAGCGCTTGTCACCTTTCCAATCCTCGCAACTTTTGTGACTCCTTCGAAATCTCTTGCATCCTTATTGCAGCCGACACGTAGTCCTTTCAGCTCCTTGCTTCGCGATGTAGCTCTTTACGCACTCCTTCTCGTCTCCATGATGTTACCTAGGAACTTCACACTACCAGTAGCTTCTAACTTCAACTCATATACCATAATATTTCTAAAAGTACTTCAACCCAAAACTATAACAATCCCTTGCGTGTTATTTACCCAACCTTTCCATTAGTATAAACTTTCTACTCTACCCTCACATCCGCTAGTACTTTCATCAATCTCCTAATGGTACTTCAACCAACTTCTCATAGCATGACTTCTCGTTCCCACTACCAGCCAACTAACTTTAAGTTTCCAAACTCCACGAATCTTAATCATTCCTTCAACACAACCTTTAAACCAAAACACATTTCTCCATTCTAATATCTAACCATAAGTAATACTACCCAACTCTATCCTCTCATCCTAACGTTTCCACAACCGCATAACTAAATCAGCCATGACGTGTAACAAAAGAATTCCAAACAATCGTGTCCCAATAAAATATAGGGTAAAACGAACCCTAGCCAAAACAACTGAAAACAAAACAATGTAATCCGAAAGATAATGGAGTGCTCCAACAACGAAAATTTAGACTCGTCACGATTAGTATTACCAAATTTCGATACGTTAGAAAATTTTTAAACTTTCGTCCCAATTAGTTACTTCTCATAAGAACCAAACTCCAATACTACTAAAATCAATCATACTCATTTTTAACCAATAACTCATCCTTTATCTTCATCATTCTATCAAGATATCAACTAGTTAGTATACTACAATCTTATTCTAACCATTATCTTGTTTACCCATATTAAACTTATTTCACTTGTTATTATGAACCCAATACATGTTTATAAAATACACTGGGTTTTTTTTTCATTTAGGTTGGTTATAACTAAACTACTACACATTTACAAGGTGTGGTGTGATTATTATCATTACTATAATAAAACCTCCTTTTTTTTTACTATTTCCGTCTTATTTAAATAATTCTAAAATTTTAACTCCACCTTAAGAAAATGATTGTAAAATTTCTTTACCCCTTTAAAATATATTATCACATGTTACATAGAAGACTAATCCAATTATTTTCAAGACAACCTTTTTTATAACTTACTACTACAACTAAAAAAAATGTAAGTTACGATATCATACCATACACTCACAAATTATTTTCAAAACCGTTTCCTATAATTAGCCAGACTTATTTGCAAGAAAATTTAGTAGTTCGCATTAATAAAAATACATACCCGAATGTAGACACAAATCCAAAAGACTCAAAACATCGTTGGAACTCCATCAAACTCCAGCACCATAAAACACGAACAAACACAAGGTACGTTTAAGTTATAATAACTAGTGAACGACCATATACCATAACTTAACACATAGTAGTATACATACATCCGCATATATATACCTATTAAATCACCCAAAACATACTCGTTACCATACATGTCAGATCAACCAATCGCGTCATACACTCGTTTTTTTTTTCTACGAGTAACCACCATCTTACCACAAGGCATAAAACCCATCACTAAAACCAGTCCATATCCTGTGACCCCATAATCACACAACATGACTATAACCTAAAACAATAACACACTCAAAAATATACATATCGTAGGCAACCGTTACATAAACCCATATACTATACATATACCAATAATCGACATCTCATCATATACAAGCATGTACTAACCCTCTTTCATGCAATCATACTTAGGAACCCATTGAAGTTGTGGTACTTGTATAACTATGTTGGCCACCATACTTATACAATTACCCTTTTCCCAATGCACTCCCTCCTATGATGACACTTATAAGAATCAATACAACACATAACACATAAATCCATCAACTCACCTAAGCACATAACCACATAAACAATAAGGTCAAAAACTCCAACTAATAAAATTACATAGTCAAACTCTTGGAATACATAAATCCATAGTCTAGCTAAAACAGCATAGACAAAATCCAAAACGAAAACATAATCAATTATAAGTCATGTCACCCATCAGAATGGAAACACCTTAAAATCCTTCCTACCCATGTACTCCTAGTAACTCGAACCACCACACGATTCTTAGGGAACATGAATTAAACATCAAAAGAAAAATAACATACCTCAGGTACATAAAATAACTCAACAAAATATAGAAACTACCTTGTACCAAATTATGTACTATAATGTACAATTTAAGCAAAATACAACAATGACTAGCGTGGACGATTATGGTTCAACCCGCACTAGTCACAACCCGAAAAGAAAATAACATGTGGCTAAGTATGAATCATAGTAGTTCATAACTTAACAAACATCACAAAATAACATCCAAACACATCAATTAATGTAAAATGCACACATACTCCTATGACGCCTATATGCAGGGACCCTTAAGCTATAGACTAGGCTACGCGACTAGGCAACCTAATTCTCTATAACCATTGGCTCTGATACCATTCAATCACACCCCACCATGGCGGAATATGGGGCGCGACGTAAGGATATCATCACAACATGACGTGTCTATAGAGATAACTAAATGAAATAAGAAATGTCATAAAATAGTGACACCAAAAGTCATGACAATATCTCAACAATGCAGGAGTCTAGGTAAGTAGGTAACAGTCCTACCACTTACCCGAGACAAACAATAAACATAAACAAACCAAACATATAGGTGTCAATAGTATCACTTTTTAAACAATCAAAAGAAACTAAGAAGGAACGGGGATCTCCTTCTAAAATGCATTCCTAATGCCTTTAAAACTAGCCACTTCTAACCTCTAGCTTAACCACATTCTCACCTAAAAGAGACACTAAAACACGTCAACATAAAGTTGGTGAGAGTCATAGGTTTAGACTCAAACGCCAAAATCATACCATAAGTTGTGAATAATAACCAAATCTAAGAAACATATGGACAATGTGATACTAACATGCATTAACAACTAATATTCAAGATTTAACAAAACAACCCAAATCCAAGGCTCCCAGCCTTACCAAACACCATGGTACCATAGGCGCCCATACACCTATGTACCAATCCCAAGGCCTCGCCTTGTCATCATCCCCTTGGCACCAAGTCAAAACATAAAACAATCAAGATTCATCTAGCAGTTAATCACGTAAGTAAACACAAGTCCATCACCAAACACAAAACATTCACAGCATAATTTATAAAAACAAGACAGTGTCTCTTCCATCCCATCTGGAAGTTAAAATCATTAGTAGACATGGGACTATGAAACTCGCCTGATTGAGCTTCTCCAAAAGTCCGCGCACTAGCAAAAAACTAACAAACCAAAAACACATAATCAAAACATGAACCAATCACTAAGACGGCTCATCAACCTATGATGGACATCTAGCCTTCTCCCATATATGACCCTCATTAATATGCTCTAAACACCCCATTACCCTTTCCTAACAAGTCCTTAACTTGGTTAAGTTTGATAACTATCCCGCTCATATTTTACACAAAACAGTCCCAACTTTTAGGTCTCCAAACTATAAGCCAAACGCCCACCTAAACATACCCATGACCTTTGTAAAGGAAATCCCATGCCCTTACATATGTTAGCTAACACCTCCTATTTGCCCCAACCTTAAAGCTACTGTTAAGGCCCGATATATATATATATATATATATATATATATATATATATATATATATATATATATATATATATATATATATATATATATATATATATATATATATATATATATATATATATATATATATATATATATATATATATATATATATATATATATATATATATATATATATATATATATATATATATATATATATATATATATATATATATATATATATATATATATATATATATATATATATATATATACTTTTGTCTATCTAGACTTTACTGATTTTAAACATACAAAAAGTTTGTTATGATTAGGGGGTCTTACCCTAACCCACAATCTTAGCCCCAATGCAGATACTTCCTATAATATATAAACCATCTCCCATGTTCGTTTGAAAGTCCCAATGCAACCCTAAGTACCCCAAACAACCCAAAACTTAAAAAGAAAACAGGCTGATTTCAAAACTGTTTTCACCTCCGACTGTTGTAACTTGTTTTTGACCCACTTCCTGACCTCCAATTTAGTTCTCGTTTCTTGCATTTGAAAGCCACTTCAATTACCTTTCCAGGGATACTTGGATCGCAAAATAAGAGTTTGTAGAACTCCCTATATGATCAAAACAATTGACCCTAAATTCTGCCCAGTTTTTAAAAACGGGTTTAATTAAATTAACCTAATTGATTACCCATAATCCCACCAATTACAAGCGCTAACTTATTTAATCATTATAATATCATTAATATATCATTAATATACAGTTTTTAATGTTAAAACCTAACCTAAATCCATCATAAGATGATTAAAGAAAACATTAAAACAATTTAATTAAGAAGGGTTATGAAGGTTTTACCTTAAGATTAATGGAAGATGAAAAAAAACAATAGAACCCTAAAAATACTCTTGTAAACCGTCGGCCAAGAACTCCAGGAGAAAAAAAAATAATGACTTTTGATTGTGAATAAAACATTATATAGGGTATGGGTGAATCCTAGTCCAACCCAAAGCCCACTTTCCTTTTTCCTTTTTTTTTTGTTTAATCGGCCCTAAACCGACCCTTATATATATTTTTTATTTTATTTTTCTCTTTTTATTATTTAATATTACACTACTAATATTACCTTAATTTACCTTAATTTATTACAACTCCTAAAACCTCCAAAACCTCAAAACCGTAAAACTAGTCAAATATACGCGTTTTACCGTAAAATACGTAAAATATACAGTTTTAAAAAAAATCTCAAATTTTGAAATAAACTTTATAACTATGTCCTAAATGACTTAAAACCATCCTGAAAAATAATCACATGAAATAAACACCTTACCCGAGACCTCTAAATGCTAAACCGTAAATCGTAAAAATACGATTTTTCTATAATACATATATGTATACGTAAACCACTAAATAACACCATCTCATTTCATAGTCACTACCATGTGAGCTCATGAACATGAAATCATCACACATCGTTTCACTCACAAGGTACCCCGTACCGTAAACGATATCCAAACCACAATCTATACACACCAATTAGCACATAAACACGTAAAGACACGTAACTAGCACAAAATAAAACTAAGTGACGAACCTCAAAACCGCGATTGTCACGACGTTCATCCGCTGATACCTCCTCGTGCTAATCCATACGTCCGTGATGATCTTCCACAAGACGTATATCATCTTTTGAGTGAGCATTCCAAACAGATAAAAGATGTGTATGATTTAATCAAGGTAAATTTCCTGACCTAGTTTGTGTTATACTAGTTATTATAATAATACGTGTTTAGTAGTTAGTTTAATTATTTTAAGCAGGATTTGAGGCGACCAGAAACTTGTGCAGCCCCGGTCAATCATGGTGTTAGTTCGTTGCTGAGTGGTGTGCCTCGTACGCATGTAAAATTTATAAATTTATTTAAAGTGACTATATATTATATTTTTTAGTGTAAATTAAAATAAAATGAAAATGTTGAAATGCAGGACTTCATGGGTCCGTCTAGAAATTTTAATGACCCTCCGAGTAGTCAATTTTTCGATGGTGCTAGTTGGCCGTCACCTAATACGCCGGTTTATCCACAATCTTTCCGTAATAGTGCCCAAATGCCTACACACGGTCAACCAAGTAATATGAGGAACATGTCACCCGTCCCCACTCCACAACCAAAATATATTCAGTTCCGAAAACTACAATGAAAACACAGGACCATCAAACCAATATGATCAAACAACATACCCATCTCACATTTGATCATTATGGGTCACAAAATAATGCTTCTCAGCATCTTGACAATATCAACCCCAACTGGCCAAACAGTTTATTCAACTTATTTCCTTAATAAATTAGTTTATGATTTTTATGCATCTTGTAATAAAGTCTCTTATTATTGTAATATATTTTCTTGTAATATATTTTCTTGTAATATATTTTCTTACATTTAAACTATCTCATAAGGTTGTTGTGCAAACGTATATTGTAAAACAATAATTTAAGATTGACAACCATCTCGAGACTGTGGGACACATTTATAAAAAATGAAACACATACTTTATACACTATGTGACGTCATCATACACTTTATACACTGTGTGACATGACAAATCACTAAAAAATGTTCTTCGCTTGAATATTGACGCGGACAATGACGTCATCATACACTTTATACACTGTGTGATATGACGTTTCACTGAAAAAATGTTCTTCGCTTGAATATTGACACGGAGAATGACGTCATCATACACTTTATACACTGTGTGACATGACAATTCACTGAAAAAATGTTCTTCACTTGAATATTGAAGTGGAGAATGACGTCAGCATACACTTTATACACTGTGTGACATGACGTTTCACTGTTGGATATGACACTTCACTGAATCACTTCCACTACCCTTGATGCATTATAAAATATTCTGACGGATTCTCTACTATTCAACTTTATTGGTTTTTGTTCTACATATGCATATAAATACATATGCATCTTTTTGTTCTATCCCACTTGAATCAATAACAACATGTCAACATCTACAAACAACATGTTTGAGTTTGGTGTTCATCACAATAGAATTTTCAAACTTACCCCACTAACATATGAACATGGTTCGTTACTCAATATCAACATTCCAGAAATGGATTACCAACAGATGCTTACATATATTTCAACCAAATTAACATGTTTATATTACGCAACAATACAAGTGTACGGTCTTTATTACAAGTTGCCACCAAACAACATGTTAAATGGTATGAAATCACTTCACACAAATCATGATGTTAACATTATGTATGACATCGCAAAGGCTGCTGGGAAGTTAGAAATTTACGTCTCTCATCATCCTATTGATCTAAGCACGGCCTTAGTTCCGAAAGATGGTTCATTTGAAGACTCATTTGCAAGTATCATTTCTGAAGAAACAAAACTCAAACAACAAGAAGCACTAAGTTATCTACACCAAATGCTGACAAGAAAAAACAAAAACCCCGATTACTATGACTATGTTTATAGCGAGTTCGGCTTCCTTGGAAAAAAAACCAATAACACCATATACACAAACCCGTTTCGATTTTCTTGTTCACAATCATGGCCAACTTGTGATCGATGAAACAAATAACACAAACTACGTCAATGGTGGACAAATGACAATCAACATTCCTAGAATGAAACTACAAGCTCTAAAACAATATTTTAATAATATTGTTGATAAACAAATTCATGCTCTTTATTACAAAGTACCGCAGAAAGGCTTTTCAAGCACCGTGAAACTAAGAAACAACTATGACATGCATGTGATGTTCGATATTTTGGCGGCAAAAGGAAAGTTAGAAATCTACATTGACCATGAACGTGTTAAATTTATTATACACAAACATATTATATCAAATGACAGGCTAGCAAGAATGATGTATGATGTCATAACAGACTAAAAGGATGACAGTGAAGAAGAAAAAAGAGAATGCACACAAAATGATTTCACTATCGATCAAATGGTTTAATGGGCTGAACAAGAGCACTTTCAGAACGAGGAAACTAAATCAGGGAAACGTCCAATGGCTATTTCAAATAAACGATGTAATAAATAAATGGTTTTTATGTAGGGCTTATGATTTAGCGCCTGTTTCTTTTTACTCATTATGTAATAAATGTAGACAATTACTTTTAATCAAAATGTAACGCATCAATCTATTTTAAACATTTTCCTACTTGATATAACAAATCAATAAGATCATGTAGACTACTCCATTATCTGATCTATCTCTATCACTGCCTCCCATTAATGGAATCATTCAATTATTTAAGCCAACACTAAAATCCAATCGACATATGACATAAGCATGCAATTCCATTTGCTTTATAAACCCACTAGTGACTAAAAAATAAACACACAATTCTCTCTCAATTTCTTGATTCAAATCTTTAGACTACATTAAATTATGTCAGAGTCTCCAAATGAAGTACGTGACATCATTATTGCAAGATTGAAAAAAGAGGTAGAAGAAGAGATGAGGCTTGCCCAAAAACTGTTGATCGAGTTGAATACTTATGCTCATCGAAAGCGCAATCGTGAACTACAAACGGCATATGTTCATTCTATGCCACTTACAAGTCTGAACACTTATGGGTTACATACTCTACTACTGTCCCATAAAGCCGACGAACGTTTTATACAAAACTTGACCGCTGCAAGGCAAGAGTTGATGTTAAGCTTAACAAGTAAGAAATAACTCATTTACAACTACAAGTCAATGTAGATTCTACACATGTTTATCTTCCATGTTCTCGTTCAGTAATGTTCTGTTGTTAAAATCATCAAAATAAAGGTTGGTCGTGTACTGATCTACATGTGATGTGTTATTTGTTGTGACGTTTTTTATGGTTAACAATCAAGTGTTATTTCTTTTATTGTTCTTAATTTTACAAAGTATACATTACCAACGACTACACATCAACACAAATCAACGATTGCCGTTTTAAAATAATAGACAGAAAAACATACTTTAACGTGTACAATATAGTCATTTAATGGTTATTGTAACTTTGAAAACAAATGAATGTTTCAAAAACTCTCAGACGCACTTTAACAAAACATATCTTGCTTATATTAGCTCCAATCATGTGCATTTTTTGTGCGTTTAAAAGCCCTCGTCGTGGAGTTCACAGTCATTCTAAAATCAAATTCGTTAAAAAAATTATACACATACATAAACAGTCCAGAAGTTGGTGCTCCACAAATATATAAATGTTTCAAAAACTCTCGGACACACTTTAACACATCATATCTTGCTTATATTTGGCTCTAATGATGCCAAAATTTTATGCGTTTGATAGCACGCCTCGTAAAGAACAGAAACTATCATACAAAAACATCGTTAAAGAACTTTGAAATATATTCAATCAATCCAGAAATTGACTTTTAATTACATATGTTAAGTGGGAAAAACAAATAAATCTAAAAAAAAAGTTTAGAAAGAAAAAGGTTTAGGAAAGAAAGAAAATAAATAGAAAGAAGAAGTTTGTGGACCCGGAGCATTAATGTTCTCCACTCCATATGAGGCGCGGCAAACTAGTCAACACGGTGAACATATTTAATTCTGCCAACCTGACAAAACATTAAGACCCATTTACAACATTAATGTTCTCCGCTCCAATAGAGACGCGGAGAACTTTTTTTATATATTTTTTTGTTGGTTTAATGAGAACATGACACGTGTTGGGTTTTTGGTCCACTCCAATAGTGACGCGGAGAACAGAGTCAAATTCGTAAATGTATTTAAAATGGGTCTCTGCAAGAAAACCCTCTTTCTAGAGGGTCTCTGCGGTAAATAACCCCCATAACAAATGGAACATTAATGTGGATCACAAAATCGTATTTTCATTTAGCTCCACTTATAGAAAGATAGTACTACCCATTTCTAAATTAGTACTACCTCCGTCTTAAAATTATAATCTACTTTTTTTTTCGGTTTTTCCCAAATTACTTATTTACTTCTAAAAATAAATAGAAAGTTTATATTGAGATTATATTAATACATTACATTTAGTTGAAATTATAATTATCAACTTCAAATAGGTTTAAATTAATTGGTTAAAAGGTTGGTCCATACGATGTACAGTTCTACAAAGTACTTTTGATGTATTTGTGTCAAAGTATGAAAGGGATCGAATGAGAGAGTTTTTCTTATGGCGGTATGGGTGCATCAGTTTTGGTTAATTAAGTTGTTCATCAAACCAACTGTCAGTTGGTCACTAAAGTTCATTAAGTGGTTTCTTTGGGGGAGGTTTCTTGGAGGTCTTGGGTTCAAAACCTGCCAAGGGCCCTTTCAGGCGAAGCGGATAAGGAGTCTAACATAACTAGGCGAGGGTTCGAAGAAGATATTCTACCGCTTGAATGTCATTACATGACTCGACCCACTAACCACTAACATTTGCCGTTCTAAAAAAAATTAAGTTGTTCATCAATGATAGACAAGGTGTCGTCGCTATCATCTTCATTGTTTGGATAGCTACTGTTCTATGATGGTACTGCTACAGTGGTATAAAATAAATTGGAGGAATTTTGTTATGGTCCCAAAGTGAATTGTTTGACAAAGAGCTGCTGCGTTTGATATAGAGCGTACTACTGTTTGACGGAAAAATGGTACTACTCGATTATAAGGTGGTCAAACATGATTGAATCTCAGTTATGGTTTCGTCCTAAACCCTATATATGTTTTGATAATATTACTTTATCGAGCTGTTTCATAGATTGTGATGTATTGATACGTTTGGTTTGAAGTTAAATTTTACTTTAAATGTATATTTATAAAAAAGTTAATTTAGATTTAGATTTGAATTTGTTTTTAATAAGAGAGAAAAAATTATTTAAATAGATATTATATGTTAAATCTTTTATAAAATAAAAAATTAAATTATCTGAAAATTTTAGTGAAACGTGGAGGTTGTAGAATCACAATTAGAGCAATCAAATAACTTGATTTTGACACGTAAGGAAAATCGAGTGATGTGATTGATGAAAAAAAAAGTTAAAATTGAATTGAATTTAGTAAAAATAAAAAAATTTGGTGGAAGAATTTGATGAAAACACACAAAGATATATGTGTCAAATTTGTGAAAATAAAAATTTTAAAAATAAGGAGAGGATTATTAAAACTTTAGTTCAATTAAATAAATTAGATTGAATTAAGTGTAAACTTATAATTTTCCATATTTTTAGTAATTTATAAAATAAACAAAAGACCCCCTTAAACTTTATACTCTTTATACTTTATATTTAAAAATACAACATATATCAAAAAATCACATAATTATAAATATTCAAATAAGAACACAAATTATCGTCTATGTCTATTTTGACACTTAACAAAGTCAAGCAATGCAATCTACGTAAATTATTATTAACATGAATATAAATATCAAAATGATAGCAAGACCTCAAACATCAGTGTGCGGTGAAAATAAATAGACGGGATTCTACATATTACAACAACATATATTCTTCCAAGATTGTTATGTGTTACTAAACACACAATGTATAAAAAATGATAGATAAAATTTTAGTTAAATAAAGTCAAATCATTTGTGTAACAAATATTTATACAAAGTATCAATTAATATTATCACATTATGAAAAATCATGTAAAACTCATGGGTTCATAAGGATCGTAATTATTTAACTATTAAAAATTTGATATTTTTTTAAAATAATATTAAGCATTACAAAATTATGAATTTATAAATCGTGTACGTGTAAGGTTAATGTAAATGGTTTGTTGATTAATAATTAAGATATAACTATTTAGAATAACATTTAAAAAGTAAAAAGAGTATGAAATTAAAAAAATAAAAAATTAGGCGAGTTTATATTAATTACACGGTGCATAATAAAACAACAATATAATCAAACATATAACCATTAGATATTTTTAAAAATATAATATACATAAAATTGCAATAACGAAATTACTACTTACTTGATCTTTTATATTCAAGTCCGTGCGTGCACGAGCATTAAAACTAGTATTTTATAAATAATAAAATAATTGATAACAAATTATTTATTTTAATTATTTTATTGAATTTAAAAATACAAAGACATGTGGTTCATGGTTTTTCTCGGCTCACATTTAAAACAAAAATAACCAAAAGGAGGTGGTACTTGACTTTTATAAAACCCTTGTTTTTTGGACGATAAACATCTATAGTCTACTTTAACTCTCAACCTAACACCTTAACACCTAATACCAAACGGACCCTGTGTTTGCTACAAATGATTTTTGGTCGTTGTGCTTTGTTGAAGTTATATAGTGGTCCCTATGGTATTTGTTTCGTTGAAAGAGAGAAGAAGATTAAGAGATGGGTTTGTGTTTCTCAATTTATGCTGCCAAAGAATGAAGCCGTCGTGGTTAAAAAAATTAAAAACGGAAAAAAGAAATAAACAATGTGGTATGTAGTAGCAAAAGAGTTTGTGGTCTTGTAAAGTAAGGGGAAGGTTTATATTTCTTTACAAGACCAAGTGTGGCTATTGGTCTTTATAGTGAATTAATTGTGGTTGCTACAAGTATTAATGTTGGCTTCATAAAAATTAATGTTGCTAGTTAATACTGGTAGTGTTATCCCATGGATGTTTTAATTCTGGTAAGCTTAATCGATATTGGACAACACATGGGGAAAGATCTTGGACAAAACTGCAGTTTAGGACAATTTGGGTTTTGGGAGAGTTTTGGTGTATTGGAGTAAGGATATTCAAAGCTTTGGAATTAAAGGTACAAAAGCTCTTATGTTTATTGATTAAGTGATCATGGGAATTGACTATTAGCTATTTGAAGATGAAGTGGAATTGTTCGAGTACGTGTTTTATTCATGCTTTATTTCGTGATGACAAATTAGCAAAGGTATGACTACCAGCATACATGCTATCACTTGGTTGTGTGTCTCACAGAAGATGAATATGGGGTATTTGTCAAGGGCTTGATAGAACTCCTTATACTTTCGACGTATTACTATCAGTAGTAATCGATATATGTTCAATGTCATGAGGATAATCCAAGACATAAAACATGGATTCGGGTTTTAATACAACTACATCAAATAGGTAATACTGAGTTTTCTTCACTAGTGATCATTACTTTAAAAGCCTACAGAATTTGAAGATTCAAGAATGGTTAGCATATGGGTTTCAAGGGAAGCTTTATCGTCTAAATGCTTAATCATTTATATGGTATTTGTATACTTCAAAAATGGGCTGACAAAAAGGGGAAGATTAGGTATTTTGTCATCATTTTGCGAAGTTACAGGTTGCGTTCATTTACTAGTCCCCTATTGATGAGATTAAAAGGGGAAGATGAGATAATAAATTAACGGGAAGATTGCATCTTGAAGATGGTGTCATTGGATTTCAAAGAAGGGCGTGTGAATTTGTTTTGTCATCATCAACTAAGAAAAGATTGTTGCGAATTATATTTTGAATTGATAATGACAAAATAAACAGTTAATAGGATACCAATATTAATATCCTTAATGCTGGTATGATACCATTATAAATATTCTTAATGCTTGTATAACACTAGTATTAATGTTCTTAATACTGGTATACTAGCATTAATCTATTATATCTAAAGATTCAGTCCCTTCATTGAATGGGCAGTAATGATGCTAATTTGCTTTACTGTTTTATGCTTCAATAACCCTCAAATAAAACCTAAGGCATACCAACGGTTTGCTGTTTCTGAAATCATTACTCCAGCAGTCCAGCATCATATGAAGAGATACAAACGATTTGCAGTTATCAAATCATTACTCCAGCATTACTCCAGCATCATATGAAGAGTTGCTAGAGTTACATCCTTTATCAATTGTATAAACTGGAGTTACAGAATCGAAACTAAGACAAAAAAAAATTAGTCTTTTCATATTCGCAAGTTATGAAAACATCATTATAAATGTGTATTTGATACACCAAACCGGGGAGACCAGTAATCCCATAAAAATCAGAAAGAAAAAGAATCCAAAAACAAAACCACTACAACAATCACAAATTCACAACTATTCTAATCCCATCTCCGACATCTCAATACGCCTCGAAAAAAATAGAAACAAATTAGATGATCTCAAATTCGTTTTTCGTTTTCTTAACCAAAATCTTTATAAAGATTGAACACGATTACATCAATGATGTAACTACTACATAAAACATAATCATCGATCCTATACCACAATACTGAAAATCATTATTTCAACCTACCCGAGACCCACTTAATAGATCTTGAAGCAGTGACAAGTTCATCTTAATCTTAAGCCGAAACATCTTCAAGGGAGTTTCTTGATTGTATCTTCGTTTTAAACAATATACGTGAGAAGGATGTTTGTTTTTCTTGATTACATCGATTGATGACTCAAAGAAGATTATGGTTGGATTGTCAATATGGATATTTAATCGTGGTTTCGAAACGCTCGGGAACGCCATCAGGGTTGCCATTTTCATATTCCATGATGTTTACAAGTTGATTGTTGTTATGAAGGAGGGAGATGTGTTTTCATGGTGTGTAATGAAAAAGAGCGGCTGAATAAAGAAGAATGAAACGTAGGGTTTAGTTTTTTTTGTGTTTTAGTTAAATGTTAGTGGGTCTAGATATTTAGATGCATGTATCACTAATATTATTAAGTGTCAATGGGCTTGAAACAAATTAGAAACCATGTACCGCCCATAAGCAAGTGAAGGCCTCTTAATTTTTATCAATTTTATTAGAGACACAATTTTCTCATATCTACATAGTTTCGGAACTATAGTATATCTTTTGCTGTAATGTGTCAAAAAAATCATAATTTTAAAATTTAAATAATTATTGTGTATTTGTGTTTTGTTAAGTCCATGTTTTGTTTTATCTATAAATTTTGAGGTAAAAATTATATTAGTGTATAATTTTGGTGAAATAAATAATAGAGGTTGTTGGTTAGTTAAATAGTTTAACTAAATGAGAAACATTACCTAATAAATAAAATTATACAGTAAGTTAAGATATTATTAGATGATTCAGAAAATTTTTAAAATAATTGTGCAATAATGCATGTGAAGCGATTATTGACGCCAACATTTTGCGAAGAGCAACTATTCATAAAGTCTTATTTTTTTCTAAAAAGTAATTTCAAAAACTATATATTGATAAAAAATACTAAAAACAAATTGGACGTGTACATTATGAATTTTAATATCGGTCGCGAAAAAACATCGTCAGACTGCCCATTTTTTTGTTTTTTAAGATTTATTTCACGGTACAGTAATCTAACATGAGTTATGTGTAGAGATGTTGAGATGTAAAAAGCTAATATATTAAATTTTCTGACACTCGATAGAACTAAAAGCCCAACTTCAATGTCTTTTTTATACCTTTGTCCTAGCATAATCACCATACAAGTATCAACGTGGTTGTGTTGCGATATTTGTAAGATAAACGGGCATTATGATTTTCTATTAGTTTTTATATGTAACCATATTTTGTTTGTTTTTATCTTTTTATTAACGTAAATTCACCATATCAAAAAAGCACAATTGTTTTTCTTTTTATTTTGTCTATCAATAGAAACAATATTGTAGTATTACTTTAAGATAGATAATACACTTTGTCCTTATCACTAATGCATAATACATGTAGTGATGTTTTCAATTAAACTCACATGATATTTACAGCTTTTGTAACTGATTGATATTATGATATAATAATGGTGCTTTAATATATGTTTACATTTCAACCACATGAATATATGCACGAGTGTGTTGTGAATTATGTAAACACGACCCTTTTGTATTTAATTCCATTTTAGAATATTATACTTATGTTTAAAATTAAGATCATAGAAGAAAATAATAAAAAATATTGTAATAAACTATATAATAAATGAACACTAAATATCGACCACAAAGAGATCCTAAATAAACTCGCCATGGTAATTTAAATATGACGACAAATAATAATACACTAAGTAAATACGACGATGAATGTTAAAACAAAAGGATTGGAGACTTGATGGTGGCGGTGTGGATAGTGTTCATCCTTTTTAATACTTCTAGGTTTACAAATGCTACATCTCATCAAATATGATTTTGGTGGAGTGATGTTGGAAGGTGACTTGAAAATGAGATGCTTTTAATTAATATGGTCTTGATTGAAACGTTTATTGACAGATATTGTGTATTCCATTGTAAGTTGTATAATATATTTTTATAATATTTCGTGTGTCAAACGAATTATATCCGTGTACACATATCAGTAGCCATTTTTATGCAATTCTACGTGTAACGTAAAAGTATAAAATTAATACAAAAATTAAAAATACTAAATATTACAATTTGTTCAATATTACGATTATAATGAACAACCAATATTTCCGTCATGTTAATTTCAATTGAACGACAAATATATAAATGAAAGAATTTTTGTTAATGATGTGAGTGAACCCATTTTGAAGAAAAGAAATGGTCAATGGCCATGTAATAATCAGTGGTTGGTAATGAGCAAAATATAGGAGGAAATGTAGGTAGTATGGTTTCAACCTGCTTTTGTTTTTTAGTGTTCATAGTTGTGATTTAATAGAAGTACAAAAATTAATTTAAAAATTGTAAATACTAAATATTGCAATTTGTTTAATATTACGATCATAATGAACAACCAATAAACTCGCCATGTTAATTTCTATTTAACGACAAATATCATGCCCCCAAGAAGAGCAACTACATGCCCCCTTAGTGCAACGCACGGGTTCCGGAAGTCTCGTATTCTTAATGTTGGTAGAAGAGAAGGATAACACTTACAAGATGGGATTCTACAAGCTGGTGGAAAAACTTGATAGAAGATATGTTTAAACATTTAAGAGATATTTTTAAACATGTTTAAACATTTAAAAGATTTTAATGTTTATCCTTGTTTAGTTTGCTTTCTTTGTAAGGTATGTCTCTAGTATATAAAGAGACATCAACCATAGGTTTTGATATGCGCAGAATACGGTTCTACTAAATCTAGACCAAGGGATTGTATGGGATTCTAGAAGTAGGGTAGTTCACGTCTAGGATTGGCTAGCCTCAAGAATCTTATGATTCCCATTATAGTTATGTAATCGTCCTACCATTGATCAAGGTAGGATTGGGGCTTGTGATCAATGTTAAAATGAAATGAAACGTTGGAGAAACATCTTGTGTTTATGTATCAATGGTTCAATTACGCTCTGTGTTTATAATACATATGAACATTTGATCATCCTAAATAAAGAATTAACCATCCTAGAGTCTAAAGTTCCAAGAGAATCATACGTGTATCATGATTCAACAACTAGTAGTTGCTTCATTAGAATTATAAAATGTACTACCAGCATTAAGAGATGCATTACCAGTATTAAGAGGAACTTTTAAGTTTTTTAGTGGTATGACCAGAACTTGATATAAATGCTAAGTTAGTATCATCAGAGACTCATCCAATCTTTTTCTTGAGTTTTTATTCAACCACCTTGAAGTGATTGTACAGATCATAAATATTGACTTGATCAATATCCTCTTTGTTTTCCCAAATGGATACCTCTATAGCCATTTCGGCATGCATGCTCTTAGAAACTTTATGTCCTCCTGCTTAGCCTTTCCTCATTGAGTGATAAGTTTGCTCAAAATCCCTTGGAGTCTATTATAAATAGAGTCAGGTAATTCTAAGCCCTCAATATTGAAGTTCTCAAACATTGATTTCAATAATCCGTTCTTGGCCTTGTTGGTGGAGTCATTACCACCAAACGTTGGAACAAAAGCATCAAACATAGATTTGGCATCTTCATTTTGTTTCCACAAGACGTTGTAATAAGTTTCCACATACCGTCCTCATCTAAGGCCGGACATGATAAAGTCACACCGTGCACGTCTAGTAAATTATAGGCTTTGACTTTGTAAGTCGTAATTCATCATGCAGAGATATACGTATATCTAATAAAAAGTCAGGTTTCAAATACATACAAAGCGCCGTGGATGATCACGGCCAAAAGGTTTAAAAAATGTTATACAAAATATGACAAGTGTTTGAGTGTCGTGGACATCCACAAACGAATTGTACAAATTACAAGTTCATGTTTGATAAACACAAGATACATCAATGAGGAAGCATGGATTCTCCTAGTTCTTTCCGTTGTTCCATCAACGATGCTAACGTTGATCCTTCAGGGACGGCATCGTTTACTGGCAGCAGGATGGGACCAGGTCTGGTTGGGGCTGTCACGTGAACTCCGTCCGACCTTGGTAGATGGGCGGATCCTGCGATAGGGGTGTGGCATATGGTGCGGCTCCCTTTCTTCCTTAGGGCGCGATCCACATTAGCCTTGATGGCTTTTCCCAAGCTTTTCTCCCCCTTAAGGGCCCATGGGTCCTCGGGACGAGGATTATCTGCATAAAGGGGGACCGTGAGTTGTGAATTGAAGTCCGCCTCTACGCATAGCTGCTCCATGACCATGTCAATGGGTGCGTCCTTTCAGTCCCTCGATCTTATCCAGCAAGGGATACTCCACTTCATCTAAGGCTGTCATGGACGCGATAATTTTATCTTCAGCTTCTGGCTTTTGATAGGCATGACTCTTGATATCTTTTCCTTGACCTACCCATTCGGCACCAACAGCTATGGATTTTGACGAAGAGTTTTATCCCCACATGCTCATAGCAAACAACCCTTCATGCCTGCCGCAGTCGATGCCATCAGACACCACATTTGCGAACGGCTGGGCAAGCTTGAGGGAATCAACAATCTTTTTCACGGCCAACCTCATCCTAGAACCGATCATCCATCTACGACCTGCTATGGCTATGAGCATGTGGGGATATAACTCTTCGTCAAAATCCATAGCCATGGCATCCATCCGCGTATCCATCCCCTCCAGTCGCTCCTCCACGACCTTCTCGTGCTCAACCCTGTAATCAACAAAGTCTGAGGCCAATTGTTCCTCACCTTTCACAGCTGCACGCAGGTTGTCACGCTCCTTGGAGATAGTAGCTATATCCTTGGTCAAGGATTGGGTAGTAGTCTCCGCGACTGCCAGCTGTTGGTATAATGATTATTGATATTAATAAATAATGGAATATATGTACATACACAATAGATATAAGATCAGGATGGCGTAGGGTTGGGCGTACCTTCTCTTGCAACGATTGGGCCTCAGTCTCTAGCTTAACAATTCGGCCTTCATGAGCAGCGGCATGGTTCGCCTGCTCCTTTATGGTCGCCACGGCCATGGATAAATCAGCTCGCATGGTAGATATAGTTTGCTCATGATCTTCAACCATCTTTTCCCTACGAGCAATTTTCCTGTCTGAACTCCTTATGTGTCTCAAAGCGCCCTCGAGCGGTGGCGCATGGCTGCGCCTATCGTTATTTGATGAGCGGTTGCTACGTTGAATTGCTCTAAGAGGGTGGCGTGAGTGAGCTCATTCAAGTTTTAAGCTAGGCTGGGCGGAGTCAAGTGATCTATGAACTCCTTGCATTCTTCCTCTGACTCCAGCCTCGTGAACTCAAACAAGTTCTATTGAGGGTGAGGCGTGGCGCTGGTCTTCCGGACTGTGGCCCCTCGGCGGAGGATGGATGTGGGGTCATGGTGGTATCCTACGCCACAGGTAGAGTTTGTTTGCTGGTACCTTCCTTGTGCGGTACGACCGTTGGCTCCACCCTGTTATAACATAAGTAGTTACAATTTTACTAAGTTTTTTCTAAAGCTAAGGGAGTGTATGGTGGTGTTCTACTTACATGGATGTTATTCTCGGCTCCGTGATGGTAGGATCCACGGTATTGACTGGGGTAGCTTCCCACACAATCTTCTCCGCTTGGCCGCTTGTCATGGTGGGGGAAGGTATCGGGTTGATTTCTGGCGTTGTTGTGCTGCTCCCCTCTTGGTATTGAGGGTGGTCCTTACGCAACCTCTTGACAGGATCGTTTGACGCACCCGCTCCTTCCTCTATTTCCTTCACAACTTTCCTCTTCAGATTGCGCCTTTTTGTGGCGGGTTTTGGTTGTGTTGTGGAGTCAGGCTGGTTAACTGCTTCTTCTTCTTCCTCGGATTCGAGCATCCGGTCGATCTCCTCTGACAGTTTGTCTAGATTGTCATCTTGGTTCTCTGGATGAGGAGTCGTGGTGTTTTTTCTGTGTCCTCACCACCTTCCAGCAAGAGGTGGTCGCCATCTTCGTTCAGGAAGTCCAACGGCGACTTCACTATTCCTTCATCGCCCGTATCGGAATGGGGCTCTTGCACTACGTCCAGGGGAACGGTTAGGTTTTGAGTGGCTTCTAGCAATGGTGGATCGTCTTGGCGTAGAGGTCTTGTGCCTTTTGCGACTTTCGACGAATCTCCCTGACGTAGTAAGCCAAACAATCTCATCTCTACGGATATAAGCAAATGAGTTAGTGACATGTAAAATATGTTCATTTGATTCAAAATACAAAAGCATTGTCAAAATACACCACCCTTTCCTGGTTATTCAGGAAGACGGGATATCTGTCCGCCCTGTCGTAGTAATTACGGCTGATGCCCACCAACCACAAAAATTCCTCTGGCAGGTCCTTATGGAAGTTTGTACGGTAGGTGTCTAAGATTCTTATGTCCCTACTACTATATGTGTTTTTGGGGGGTGGATAATCTACCCAGACAACGATTTTGAGAACGAAGGGGGTGGGGAAGACTCTGGCATCTACAAAAAAGTATCGGTCGTACCAATTCTTAAGGGAGTCTAGGGCTTGTTATAACACATGGGGGCGATGGCGGACCGTTTCTTGAATGACAGCCAGCCATTTACCCTTTTAGGGGCATAAAAGACTCTAAATAGGGTTACGGTTGGTGCAACCTCACATGTGTGGCATGTTATCTCGAATTGGTTTATTTTACATGAGCCTATACAATGTAACTAGGTTATGTGGAAGTCATAGTATGTCAGTATATCTACAAGGAACCTAGACAACGGAATGCGGTAGTTGGCCGAGTCAAATAGGCGTGTGTATACACCTATTTTCCCTGCCGGAGCATCCGTGATAGCTTCATCATCACCCGGATAGGTGGGATGTACGCTTTCAGGGATATAGTAATCTGAATAGAAATTAATAAATTTCTCTAGAGACAATACATTGAGTACGGTCGTGATAGTAGGGTTGTCTTTCACCATGAATTATACAAGTATGGAGAAAGGCGCGATGATCTAACCTGGTATTACGGATATCCGTGCAAAGAAGGTAGAAGGAGAAAAAGGAATAACAACAATGGTGGAAGAGAGTATGAACTGTGTGTGTGCACAGTCACACACACAGGGTTTTTATAGGGTTGCCTAAGTTTACGAGGTGAGCTGGATGACTGCCACGTGTAACCCACTATGTCCATCTAACAGATGGGATTACTGACACAGTTGAAACATCAGAGGGACCCACGGGTCACCTCTTAACAGTTTTTTTTACGTGGCTCAATGGTGGGCCTGCCTGGTGCACTTTTTCAGACAACCTTGACTACCATTAATACCTTCATTAATATTGTCCCGGTTGATGGTTTTTTGTTGTGCGGATGTTTTAGCAAAGACCGTTGAAAGGACATAAGGATTAGTCTAGAGGTTACGCCTACAGCTGTAACAACTAGACTGGGGGACATGAACCCGTCCCACATGTACTACCCGTATCCGGCCCATCACGAATGAGTTGGATTAATGTTATTTGAGTTTATGGGCTTCGAATGAACAGTGACCGCATAGGTTATGTGCGGCCCACGGCCCGGCACAGGTACAGGGTTAGACATAATCACAACCCAATTGGGATTGTGATTTACCCTAAATTATAGGATATACACTAACCATAATTAGAAGATAATAATCAAGCTAATTATGGTACTTATCCTTTACTTGGTGCCAAAGTTCCGGTAAAGGCCCACTAGGGTTTTACCGCCTATATAAGAAACCCTAAAGGGTTCCAAAACGGTATCGTATTTTTAACACTCTCACAGCTCATCCGATTAATAACCCTAAACCGATTACTTACTCTCACGCTGGAGTCTAATCGTGGGATACGATCCCACAATAAGCCTAACAACGTGCTACTTTTAGTGTGGAGGATCCCAAACCGAAGTTCACTTGGTGTAGGAACCGGAGCCCAAGCACCCGAATTAAACCTAATTCAGGTCAAGCTAGGATCATCCAACTTTTGTATCAACAAAAAGTAAGAATATGCTCATTTGGTATTGCTAGCATAACAATACTTCTGGCTTTGATTTCATTGGTTCACTTCTTCATCTCTTCAGGTAATACTTCTAGTGCTTTGCCATCGGTCACTATATGTATGGTGTAAGTGTTTCCATGGGAAATGACTTCCCATATATCCCAATTGTACATCTGCACAAATTGAGTAAATTTCAATTTCCACTCTTCAAACTCTTATTGTTTGAAGACTGAAACCTTATTCATTGTGTTAGGCAGTACAACCTCCGAATCCATCTCTTTTGATAAAAGGAGTCTTCAGTAACCTTCAAGATTAAAGCTTCTCAACAAGCTCTGATACCGCTTGTTGATCCCTTATGATCTTGTTAGTCTAGCTTGTATACTTAGATCCTATATAGTCTTAGTAGAAACTTTGAATGATATCAAGGAGTATGTGAAATCTAATCTTTGATATTATGAAGATTATGAGTGTAAGACAATGTGAAATGAAACTAAGATGTAAACCAAAACACTCCAATATTATTAGCAATACGAATACTCTTAACAAGAGTATTAGGGCACAACCTTGAAGTGTAATTACAAAGCAAAGAGATTAAGGGATATCTAAACCTAAGACTAGTACCTCTTTTTATAGTACAATGAGTCATATACAAGACAAAGATATGAACAAATAAGTTTAAGAATTTAGAAGATATACACAATATCTCATATGTAACATGTCTTCAGTCTTTATTTTCATATAAGCACTAACATCTCTACCAGCATTGAGGTTTGACTATGTCCAATTCAGTGTTAGTATAACAACACTAAGAATACCACTATCAACATTAATATAATTAATACTGGTAATGTAATATATACCAGCACTAATTTTATTCTCAACAACATACTCAATTTCTTTTCTGTTCTTTATCTTGTGTTTTTTCCCTTCAGTCGTTTAGGCTTTATCCATGGGAGGACCTTTGTGTTACTTATTTATTTATTCTAAGTGGTGAGTGATTTTGTAGTGAGAGAGATCGGATCAACCGAGTTGGATCAGTCTCACCATTTCTTTTGTATTGTTTGATTAGCATCCATTTGAAGAATAATCTTTATTTTGTGTTTTGATTATTTCAAAATATCACTAGCGAGAGTTTAGTTGAGTGATAATACTCGTTCCATGTTATTTTCATTAAAATTACAACACTAATTAGCTTATTTTGGAGACGATAATGGAAAAGATTGTGAAAATAAAGTCTCGTGACTCAGTAGTGACAAAATTTTTAGTCACTAAGTTGTAGCTAATGGACATACATATGTCATATGCAATGTTTTAAAACCCGGGTTGATCCAACCGGTTGAACTGGTTGACTCGTGAATCGGCTCAGAGATCGAACCGGATGTGACAAGGTTTTTTTTGTTTGAAAACCGAATTAAACTGGCGGTTTTTTGTTGACCCGGTTTGATTAAACCTGTCGGGTCACGAGTTTATATAAAAACATATTTCAAAACTTTTTTCCATAAACATTTCTAAGTTTTAAAGATAAATTGAAGTGACGATAACTAATGTTCGTTAAAATAAAGTTAAAACTAATTTAAAATATAACTAATATTGTTTATTAGTTCATTACAAGTTGTAATCATAAATTAATTATTTTAACATACTTTTGATATAATGGTATAAATACAAAACTAAAAGTAAAACTAAAATAAGTTATAAGATCATACAATACAACATCTTAATACTTTATAAAAGATTTAACACTTTTTCTATATTTAGAAGTCTTAAAATATTCAGCCTCAAACATTTCTATATTAAGAATTCTTAAAATGTGTATTGTATACAAAACCATTTTCGAATTCTGGTCAGATTTTAATGCATACGTTTTCTCAAACACTATTGACTGTTATTAACTTCACATTTATATAAAAGTAAATAACAATACTAATGAGTCATAAGGTAAAAAAAACCGTAACTGTATAGTCAAAGTAACAACCAATTCAACATTAAAAAATGAAGTATGAAACTAATGAGTCATAAGGTAAAAAAAAACCACAACTGCATAGTCAAAGTAACAGCCAATTCAACATTAAAAAATTTAAGTACAAAGTTGTAACCCCCATAACAAATATCATATATATTCACTCATATCTCCTCAACCCACTTCATCGTCGCCACCACCACCACACCTCTACGCCGCCACCACCACCACACATCTACGCCCCACAAAAACGAAAAATAAAACAAGAAAGCAACAGGGGTTTTCTTTCAAGATCTAGAAACTAAAATATTGTGGTCTTTGTCCTTCATATAACAAGGTTACAACGCAATAGAGGCTATCGTTGTTCGAATTTTTATATAGAAGAATATAGGGTTTATTGTATGTTCTTAGATTGGGATCTAAAAGAAAACACGACTTGTGCCCGCAACCACATTGTGCGGATGCCCTGCTATATAGAAGAAGATAGGTTACAACGCAATCACCCGCTTATGATTACAGGTGCCCGCAACCACATTGTGCGGGTGCCCTGCTATTATAATGAAGTCATGAAAATAATGGGCCTAAAATAGTTGCTCGTCATAAAATTAGTGACCGGTACCCGCCGCCGCATTACGCGGGTACCCGGCTAGTATTAAAAAATATATACATATATATGAAACTGGGTTGACTCGATAGTTCAACTGGTTAAACCAGTTAACCGGTAAACCGATCACATGACCGAATCACCTAAAAACCCAAATTTTAAAACATTGGTAATATGACTTTGATGACAACAATTAGACGGTTTGCAAAATTGTTGCTAAAACATTAAAAGGAAGGGCCTAACATTCCGACAAGAGTTATAACTTTTCATATAAATCAGCGTTAAATTGGGGCAATTTCATATATCACCTTATTTTTAAAATTAATTTTAAAAATAACTCATTCATGCTTAAAAATCATTATACATTGTGCAGTCAATAATTGCACACTTGCACTTTAAGTATATATGAAATTAATATTGAAAGTATGATAATATATGAAATTAATCCTAAATTTATATATGCATAAACATCATTTGGTCTTTCATGATAAAAATCGTTATACCACCAACAAACACAACACAAATTAATCATGTTTTGCTGTTTTTTTCCCTAAAATTAAAACATCGTTTTTTTTATCTCAATTACGAATTTCGTATAATCCAAAAGATCGAATAAACTTAAAATAATATACTAAAAAAATATATTTTACACTATTCACAAATTTATCCGACCAATTTATAATTATCAAAACTCTAGTATACCAACACTTTTGAGGGGCACGTATTAGACACTAACCTCATGTGCACTTTTATCGTGCGACTTTGATATTATTTTTTGGTATATTCACATAAGATACCATTTGGTTATACGTATCTAGATGCACCTAGAGGACACTTAATAAATTTAACATACGAAATAATTTCAAAGATTTGATAATTAGGTCATTCTAATACATGTAGCAATCATAGCAATTCAATTGACAATATGAATAGATATGAATATCAGAGTATCTGATTGACAAAGACATTTGATAAATAAACAATGCAATACTAACATATCCAGGTTGATACTGGGATATAGGATCTAAATATGCAAAATTGAAGCTCGGCATCTAACAAAAGTTAAATACCACATGATACATTAAATAAACAATGCCTAATGATTCCTAACAAGTCGTAGGGCCGGCATTTTATAATTCTTATATGATTCAATTTGATCAGTATTTCAACTAGAACCGATTCAATTGGTTGAGTATGTCGGGTCAAAACCGGTTTCAAAACAGTGTGTTTAATTCTCAAATCCTTAAACTTTTGTTATTTTTCGTTTATAACCCAGACGTTTTTTGTCATTGCAAGTATTTTGTCGCTAGGCAATTCTATAGGCGACTACTCGTCTAGTCATTACATAAGCAAAACACTCCTTTTAGTATCCAACATTCTAATTTACTTTACATTTTTTAGACCAACTGGTTTTTCGTTAATTAAATTCATATATATATATATATATATATATATATATATATATATATATATATATATATATATATATATATATATATATATATATATATATATATATATAATACAGAAATAAAAACATACAATTTTTTTTAAAAAGCACACAATTCTTTTAAACATGATACTTAAAAGTAAAACAATACGATGATTAATTGTCACGTTCAGTTTAACGGATTTTTCTCTTTACAAGTTGATAATATAGGCAAATTCCTCTATCCTCCCCGTGGTACAAGCTTTGAGATACCTCATTTCTTCTAACCACATTATTGTCCCAACACACAATTACACTCCCAATAATCAAACTCCATTCACCACGTCACCCTTCATAAAATCTAGTCCCATTAACACTGGCTTGACTCTTTGGTGATCTAGGTTTTCTATACATTTCAGCATACTTAACACTAGATTTGCTTTTAGGTTGTGAGCCAAGGTCAACATGTTTTCTAGTAGTGGGGTTAGTGATAACAATGGGTTTAGGGTCAGTTTGTTCATCACTAAGAAGTCCTCCCTTAACAAAGAGAGTAGGGTTGGCTTTCTTCCATAGGTCAAGGTCAGTCACCCTTTGCTTGTATTCCTCAACTAGTGTGAGCACACGTGGTGGAGGAGTAAATTCCTCCACTTGGAACTCTAGAATACCAGTCCATGACAATTCTTTCTTAGAAACCCCATAGAAGTCACCTGATTAGGGTGGACCAGCAGCATACTCCTTTGCTTGCATCCTAATCCCAGACATGTCTTTAGGGTTTCTCTGTTCACTTATAACCTTTTCTAGGGTTTGACTAGCTTTTTCAAACTTTTTAATTTTAAGCCCTACATTCTCTTTAGCTTGAATGACCTCATCTAGCTTAAGTTTTAATTATGTGGTATCTTCTATGTAAGAAGCCTTGGCCTCATAACTAAGTGATAGATCCCTTTTTAGTATAGTTATTTGATCTTTTAGATTTAATTCCATGTCCTTATATTTTTGCACCATCCCATCTGATTGTGCAAGCCCCTTTTGTAGTTTGAAATAGTGATATTTAACTTAAGAATATCATATTGTAACTCTAAAACTTCTTTGTTAAGTTTATTAATGTTAAGTTTACAACCTTTACTACAAAAAGTATCATCATATACCTCATTGTCTGATAAAGAAGAAGATCTGGCCATGAGAGCATATTGAACATGCTCTTCATCCTTTTCAGCAACCAAAGCTTGATTCTCCACCTCATTCTTGTCCAGAAAGATCCAGTCAAATCCAACGCCATCAATTTCTTGCATAGCTACCATGGCTTTAGGTTCAGCATCTTCAACCTTGATGGCCTGTCTAGGATTCTGTCCTCAATCATTCCTCTTGGGAGATCTACATTCTCTAGCAATGTGTCCCATTCTATGGCAATTGAAACACTCAACTTTGGATTTATCAAATCCAGTAGTTTCTTTGCTAATGAAGGTCATCTTCCTTCCAAATCTCTTGTTCCACCTACTAGCTCTTATACTACTAAGAGCCATATTCCACTTGATATCCATCTCCTCAAGATCAATGTCACTAATTTACTGAAGATCTTCAAAAGAAAATGATGATCCATTGGGCAAAGAAGCAATATAAGCACATACAGTATCCAAATTAATTCCTGTTGGCTTAAGATTTGGTGAAACATAGATGTATGTGTCAGTGTCTGTTGAGCCGCTATCATGAGAAATTAGTCCGCTGACAAAGCAAGAGTTGTCAGCGTCTGAGGAATCATTGTGAGAGATAAAGGTCATGCTTCCAGAAGGTGTTTTACTTCCTTGTTTGAGCAAAAGTTCAGATTCCATGACTTTCAATTGATTATAGATGTCATCAAAAGTCATGTTCTTGTAGGCTTGAGTGGCAATCATTGACTTGGCATAAATTTCCCACCCATCTCCAAGAGCTCCAAAGAAAGCAGCATTACTGTCGTCATCTTCAAATTCAGTCTCCATGAATGCAAGATTGCTAGTTACGTCTTGAAGACGGCTTCTTATCTCACTTAGCTTTTCATTAGGTCGAGCTTTGAAGAGAGTAAACTCCATAACCAACTGCTTTTTTCTTTATTTGAGAGTGTCCTAATTACCACCATATGTGATCTCAAGGGCTTCCCAAAGCTCTCTAGCAGATTCATACTTTCTGAATTTTTGTTGGTTTTTGCTTCCTAGGGCTAGTTTGAGAATACTCAAAGCCTTCATATCAAGCCTTCTATCAGCTACCTCTGCAGCTGAGGTGGCTCTTCCATCTTCAGGTCTAGGAAGCAAGTCTTCAGCCTTAGCATTGACTGTTCTCCTTTTCTCAATGGTGTCCAAGATCTTTTGTGCCTGTTTAAACTTGTTTCCAAGGTCAACGACGTCCCTGAGAATATAGTTATCCACTTGGAGATATTGCTCAAAGTTGAACTTCCATAGTTCAAAGTTATCAGGATCAAGCATGGGGATTTTGAGGTTATGATTAGAAGATGTTGAGCTTTGGGTTTCTGAGGTTAAGGTCGACATGATGATTTTAGGGTTTTGAAAAATTAAGGTTTTGGTGTTCTTATGATCAAAGTTCCTCAACTAGCTCTGATATCACTTGTTGATCCCAAAGTTAGATCGATTTAGCTTTGTGTTAACGAGATTAAATCAAGTATAACACGTAGAGAAACTTTGTGTTTATGACAATCTAAGTGTTATGCGGAATTAACACTTAGAACAAAGAACAAAGCAAAACACAATGTATACTAAACTTTCACTTGTATTGATAAACGATGAGGTACAATGAAAGTGTTAAAACGTATATAAATAATGAACCCAAAGACCTCCTTTTATAACATAAGGAGTCTTAAAAAATAATCAACCTATCAACTATTCTAGGAAAAGATATATATAGAGAATACAATGTTAATCATATCTTTCCTAAATATACAAAACGTGTTGACTAAGTAGTTATCTTGTAACTGGGATTTCCTTTGTCAGCGCATTGATTTGTCTTGTCAGTGTCCAATCTGTCAGCGCCTAAATTACTCCTGTCAGTGTCCAAAATCCCTTTGTCAGCGGCATAGTGACGTAACTATTTTTATTCCCAACAACTCTTTTATCCCAAATGCTTAAATTATCACAACCTTACCTCACCACAACATAGAAAATTCATTAACACTGTCAATAAAATAGCAGAACCTCACACTAATTACATTCAAACTAGCAAGGATTCAAGGTGGATAGCTGCAATAAACAAGGAACTTAAACTTCGAAGGACAATAACACACGCATCATCATTTCAGTCCCTACAAACAAAAGAGCCATAGCCTTCAAGTAGGTCTAAAAAATCAAGTATCACTTATATGGCATTATAGAAAGATTCAAGGCAAGGTTAGTGGCTAAAGGCTTCACTCAGCAAAAAGGAATAGACTACACAAAGGCATTTGCACTAATGGCAAAGAAGGTTACATTAAAGACTTTACTTGTTACTCCTGTCTATCACAACTGTCGAATTGCTTAGTTAGACATTAACAATGCTTTTTTCATACGGATTCCATGAAGAAGTTTATATGACTTTATCTCAAGGCTACAACCATAATTTTACCCTTCTTAAACCTGTTTACGAGCTCTAAAAATCACTTTATGGTCTCAAACAAGCAAATAACCAATGGTTCACAAAGCTAACAACTTTCCTTCTTCACTATTAATTCACCCAAAGCTATGCACACACTTCATTTCTTACCTACAAACAAAGAAACCAACTCCTTAGTCCTTCTCATATATGTTATTGACATTCTTTTAACTGGCAACAATATCAATCTCGTCAATCACTTCAAGCAACATTTGGATGTCACTTTCATCATCAAGGACCTTGGAGGCATTAATTAATATTTTGGAATAGAGTTTCTCAGGAACTCCATATGCTTTGTAATATCTCAAAAGAAATATACTTTAGAGCTGCTAAAAATTGCTAATCTTCTCAATTTCAAACCTTGTCACATGCTAGTTGATCTTATTGTAAAGCTTAATGATTCCGATGAATATCCTCTTGTAGATCCATCTATCTATAGGGCTATAGTTGAAAAATTATTTACTTTACAATCACAAGACCATAACCTTCTTATGCAGCTCATGCTCTAAGCCCAGCCCAAAGACACCACATTGGAAAGCTTTCATCAAGATTCTAAGGTATATCAAGCTCTATCTTGCTCAAGGTCTATTCATTTCAACAAAACATTACACTTCAAGCATACTATAATAGTGATTGGGAAAATTATAAATCAATAAGAAGATCAATCATCGAATTTTATGTATTTCTTTGATCATCCCTTACCTAATGGCAACCCAAGAAGCAAAAAGTTGTAAGCAGATCATCCACATAAGCTTATTACAAGGCTTTAGCCGAATGCACTTGTGAGATAACTTGGTTACTTAGCTTTTACAAGATCTACAAATACCAATCATCAAATATGTTCTTACTTATTGTGACAACCAATCCTCAATTACTTTAGCCTCTAACCTCATACAACATGCTAGAACAAAACACATTGAAATAGATTTCCACTTTGTCAAAGAAAAGATCAAAAGTGGTACTATTTTACCTACATTCATCCTTTCACAACAACTAGAAGTGGATGCTCTCACCAAAGATTTAAGCAGATCTCCATTCCATAATTGTAACAAGAAGTTGAACATGTGTTATGTATACACAATGTCAACATGGAGAGGGAAGGGTAATGGAGATAATACAGTAATTGTAACTCAAGCTCAACATAACAGTCAAGCTCAAGCTCACATTCAAAACTCAAAGTAAAGGAAAAGCTCTGTAAGTAAATATGGTGTTTGTACGACGTTGTGATAATCTTGGATATCTAACTTGAATCGTGTTAATTTCACTTTCGGTATAAAGTATTTCGACCTTATGGTGCCCGGGTTACACGAAATCCTTATCGGGATAATTCAAGTAGAAACACTTTGATTCTAGGCACAAGAGATTAAAGCAGGAACTGAGAGGAATTGTGTGTTTTTCGTTATGTTCCGTGAGAAACAATATGCTTGTTTATTCACCAACCAGAAACGACAGTTTTCGGAGATTACAAAACGAACAGTTATAACTGTTCTCCAACTTGACCCCGCAAGGGGCGCTGCCCCTTGACCCCGCAAGGGGGCGCTGCCCCTTGACCCCGCAAGGGGGCGCTGCCCCTTGACCCCGCAAGGGAGGGCATCCTCCTTGACCCTGCATTTTCGTCGTGGGCGATAACATATTAGCTCAACGAGTGTGCACTCCGCACTTCCCCTAACTCGCGCCAGATCCGAATATGAAATTTTATTAATTTCTAATAAATCTCGATTAACTAAAATAGTTGATGACACTAAAATTACCAACAAACTCTATATCATGCACTAAGCTCTGAATATTAAAATCACCATAAGTGCTTAATAGATCATGGAAGTATGTAATTTTGTAGTATAGTGTTCAATTTCGAATAGGTTAGCTTAACTCTAGTTTAGTTGTAACAGTTTGAGTTTTTAAAGTCGAACAAAGTTTTTTCGTCAACTTTACTTTATATAAAGTCAGTTGTAATTCTTCCATTTTAAAAATAAAAAGACACATAATTGGATCAATTCTTTTTCAATCTCACTGTCTCATTAATTTATATACTTCAGTAAAACATGGTTCAAAAAACATAGACATCTTTAGTTACATAATATTTCAGTCAGCAAAAGTCACAAAAGTAGCAAAAAGAAAACAAAAAGGTATGAAATGAAGGTATACCGTATACGGGTTCTTTATTTCTCTTATATTTTCCATGATCGATTTATGTGTCATCATCCAATAGAAGCTATTATATACTAGTATTTAATTTTTTGTCTCTTTGCTAAATCACAAACATATTGAATGTGATGTTGTCTCTGATTACACTTTTAATATCAAAATTTTAGATAGCGTGAGGCGTAACGTAGTGGCATAATCAACTTTTCATGTTTTTGTGAAACATGATAGTTATGACGTTTTTAAAACGTGAATTTAAGCAACACAAAATATGAAAAAAAAATATAAATTTATATATTTATATCGTATTATAAAAATATTAATGTCACAAAAACATCATACATAAGAAATGAATTTTAAAAACTATTTTTTAATATAATCTTTTACATTTTTATATAAAAATATCAAAATTGAATTTAAAAAAGGTTTATCACTTTTTTTCATTTATTGTTTTACGTCAAGCCTTAAGCTTATGTTTTGATTTATTGTGTGGCGTGAACATCATGTTTTACGCTTTTGTGAAGCCTTTATAATGCCTTTTCAATCTTTTAGAACCTTGCTTAATAGCAAGGTTGTGAATAGCGTGAAGCGTAGCGTGGCGCCATTGCCAAGCTTCAAGCTACACAAGTTATAGCGAAGATATGACGTTTTTCGAAACGTGGTATATAGCGGCACAAAATATTTATAAATTAATATTTATATAACGATTTTACAAATTGAGCAATACTTTAATTCAAATAGAAAACAAAATCAGCTAATAGTTACTTAAGGATTTTTCTCCATACTAAAATTACTAAAATCAAGTCTATTAAATAACCCAAAACTACTAAATAAGCCAAATTCTTGTAAATTTGCAAAAAGATTTAAAAAAAAGTGTCACGCAACGCGGTATAGCGCGCTTTATGCCGCTTTTTAGCACGCAACGCCTAGAGATAACGCTTTAATCTGTTTCGTAACGTGGAGGTCACGCTTCACGTTATATCACGTTATGAGGCGCGTTATAGCGCGTTATTTAGAACCTTGCTTAATAGTATACATGTTGGATGAGGTTTTTGGTTTTTTAATTACTTCTTAGATGAATAGGTTTTTGGTTTTTTAATTACTTCTTAGATGACATTTACTTCTTGGATGAGGTTTTTGGTTTTTTAATTACTTCTTAGATGCGCGTTATTTAGAGCCTTATAGATAGAAGTAAATGTCAGTTTGGTACCTACGAAAGTTTAATACCATATGGCAATACATACGGGTATTACTGGTCTTTTTCTATAGTGTATACGTATATCTCACCAAATAGGCAGTGTGTATGTCCTAAGATTTCACTCTATAAATAGATACCCAGCACCAATGAATTATTCACAATACACACTGAAAAAACACATAGAAAACAATGGAGCTTCTTATTCTAGGTCTCTCTTTTATTGCTTGCATCTTATTCCTCCTCCATGCCTTCGACCTCCACCATAAACGTCGTATGCCGCCCGGTCCCTCGGGACTTCCCGTTATTGGGAACCTCCTTGAGCTTGGACCGAAACCCCACGAGTCCCTAGCCAAGCTTTCTCAAAAATACGGCCCACTTATGACCATCCGATTAGGGAGCATTACTAGTGTGGTAGCGTCCACACCCGACGCTGCTAGAGAAATCCTCCAACGCAATGACGAATCGTGCTCAGGCCGTCTTGTCCCAGACGCTGTTACCGCCTTAGAGACTCATGATGCCGCCGTTCTTTGGATCTCACCAAATGAAGAGTGGCGAACCATTAGAAAAGCGCTTAACACGTACCTTACACACCAACACAAACTCGACACCCTTCGTGACCTTCGGCAGAACGTGGTCCAGGGAATGTTAGAATTCTTACGAGAATCTGGAAAGAGGAATGCGGTTATAGATATTGGAAACTTATCATTTGCAGTGGCGCTGAACCAGATGTCAAACACGTGCATTTCACAAAATGTGACTAGCTACGAGTCTGATGATATCGGAGGATTTAAGACGTCTGTTAAGACACTGATGGAAGTTGATGGAAAGTTTAATATAGCGGACATATTTCCGGTTTTGAAACCATTGGATCCGCAAAACATAAGACGGCAGGCGAAGGCAGCTTATGATTGGTTCGATGAGGTGACCGAAGGTTTCATAAGCGAGAGGCTAAAACATCGAAAGTCGGGGCTTACTATTTTTGGTGATATGTTGGATTCACTGCTGGATTACAGTCAAGAAAATGAAGAGTTCAATCTCAGACACATTAAAACTTTACTTGTGGTAAATAAACCCTCTTACACTTTATTTTCAATACATGTTTCGTCATAAAAAAAGAGTAATACTGAACTAATGTTCTATTACAGGATTTATTTCTAGCGGGAACAGAAACTAGCTCAAACACTACCGAATGGGCGATGACGGAACTCTTAGTTAACCCTGAAATGTTCTCAAGAGTTCGCGAAGAAGTATCGACTATAGTGGGAAAAGATGGGGTAATTCAAGAAGCCAAACTCCTCGACTTGCCTTACTTGCATGCTGTGATCAAAGAAACAATGCGGCTTCACCTATCAGTGCCTCTATTAGTGCCGCATAAAACCGAAAGTGATGTTAAATTCGGAAAATACAACGTGCCAAAGAACACACAAATCTTGGTAAACGCATGGGCAATAGCACGGGACCCCAATTACTGGGAGGATCCGTTGAAGTTCATGCCGGAAAGATTTATAGGAAACGAAGTCGACTACAAGGGGCAAAATTTCGAGTTTATACCATTTGGATCGGGGCGAAGGATGTGCCCGGGCATACCCTTGGCTCATAGGGTCGTGAGTTTGATGGTTGCGTCGTTTGTGTATCATTTCGATTGGAAGCTTCCTCATGCGAGAGAAGAGATGGACATGAACGACATTTTCGGCCTTACACTCCTTAGGGCAACCCCTCTCCTCGCTACCCCTATACCCTTCAATTAAGTGTATGATGAAGCAAATGACACTTGTGGTAATAATATTATTTCACTTAAAGTTGTAACATTACAATAATCTTTTGAATCTTGTTTTGTATTCAAGTGTTTGTGTGATAAATTTATACAGTAATTAAATATACACCAGCTTATGGGAGATTCCATCTTTTGTGGGCATGGCATTTTGGTCATCATTTTTATTATTCTTTATCCTTTGATAGATTGTGCTCTTGTGTTTTGATTTGCTTCTTAGGAATTTTATAGTATTTTATCTTTTGTACACTCGTTTGGTTTCTATACTCCCTCCATCCTATAATAATAGTTCGTGATTCAATCGATACAGAGGTGCGCTTGAAGTGGGGGTGTGTTGTCCCTATTGGGTTGGGCCCTTCCCTATAAGGCCCTACCGTCGGCCTCTTGCTACCCATATGCGAGGCGCTATCTTAGCCTTCCCTAACCAGGATCGCTCCCACACCTATAGCGTTCGTGATCGGCCTCCTCAACTGTGTACCGATCGAAAGGCGGGGCGGCACAGCCCCCAACCAAGGGAGTCGTTACGTCCAGTATGCCCCCCATTTATCGACAAAATCCATACAGTGTAATAAAATATCACTTTTTCAATTTTCTCTCTTTTACTTTTTACACAACGATAATTTTACCTTTAACCAATTAATTTACAACTTTTTTATTGTTTGTAATAACACCCTCAAATGAGGGTGATATAGTAACTTAATCTATATTTCTTATATATTTTTGACTGGACTATTAATATGAGAAGTCCAAAAATAATATACTGGACTGTTAATATGGGATGAAGGGAGTAGTATTGTTAACTTTCTAAAATGAATTATAAACATGTAATGCTAGATCTAGTTAAATCAAGTGTAACTACAATACGTAGTGGAATTGATCAATTTTGATATACATAATTAACACAAAATGTAAATACTAATCTTTTATATAATAAATAAATTTAATAAAAGGGATCTTAATTATTGAAACTAACGATTAAATTTCCTCTCTATTGTTGCATACACAACATGTCAAACAAATACAACACAATGCTAGTGGTTACTTCACCTTCATAAAACATGTATAAAACCTTGTAATTTAAAGGGAAATTCTTGAAATGTCCCAAGATCTAACTTTTTTTCTCTTTTTGCACCGACCAAATGAGAATTTCACAAAATGTATTACGCAACTTATGCAACCTATGCAACTTATTTCCAAAAAAAAAGAAAAAATTAAAAAATTTCCTAATTTTTTTCTATTTTTGGAAAAGTCCCATAAGTTGCATAAGACATTTTGAGAAATTTTCGTTTGGTTGGTGCATTTTGGGAAATTGAGTGCAACCTTGAGGCATTTCAAGAATTTTCCCTAACTTAAAACCCTCGATTCAAAATCTTAAGTAGAGATTGCGTATGAACCAGTTTAAAAATAAGCTACAAGAAAACTGATAACGATGATCTAGGGCTTACACGCAACCCTAATAAAAAATCGATTGTTTTCTTCTTCTTGCAAATAAATAAGCCTAAGTTGAAAACCTAGGGTTTGTTCAAGATGTTGGCCAAAACCCTAACAATGGTATAGGGTTTCTTTGCCTTCGGTTTTGGAGGAGTAAAAAAATGAGAAAATCGATTATAAAAATCAATTTACGGTTTAATGTTTTGGATTTTGAATGCAAAATCGATTTGCAAGGTTTTAGTGTATTTGGATTGGAAGAGTGGCCAAAGAGACGGGAGAAGGGATGTTTATATACCTACCAAGCCCTAACAAGTAAACTTGGAGTGTACTTTAAGTTTATAACATTCTAATCCTTGTGAAATATAAAATTTTATCCCAACACTTTTCTAGACCCTTCTTGTGTCTCTTAATAATCGACCCCAAAATATAAAAAGCCCCATGGGTTTTCGTTCTCAAATTTTAAGCCCGTCGGTAGTTAATAAACATGCGTATAGTTAGTTAAAACATTTAACAAACTCTAACGGTATTTATACTAATAAATATATGAAGTATATTCATATTTAACGTACAAAACATACACTAAATATTAATAGATGGTTCTTCGGGTTTTAGTGTGTGCCTGGATAGGCTCACGTATTTTCAAATGTCTTAACGACCACATTTTTCAACAAAATATCTTTGTTCTCCCTCTCATTTCACTAAATATCGATAATCATTTTCCTCCAAGTATGGTTACGTTCATATGATACCAGAGCATACCAATTCGTATTTGAGTCGTTACTTGCCCTAAATTTTATTTTTCCTGTTTACTTACATCAATTGAGTCGATATTTTGGTTCGAAATGGTGAAATTGTGATAATTATGGTGATGATTATACAAATTGTTTGAAGAATTAAATTAATTTTTCAAAAATGGCCATTCCACAACCTAATTTGTTAATTCACACCTAACAATGCTAATTCATCCAATTCAATCCATGATCCTATGTACATTAGTAGTTATCATCCTGGATAGGTTCTTACCAATTCTCTATTTAATGGCAGTAATTTTTTAGGATGGAGTCGAACTATGAAGATGGCGTTGGGTGTTATCAAAGCTTAGTATATAGTTCAACAGGTTGAGAAACTAAAACAAGTAACACACTACGGGTTGATCATGAAAGAATATGTACAGGAAATAATATATGTCCGGAAGTCGTCTCGAGTTCAAGGAGACGTATACGTAATTCGTTAAGCAATAAATATAATTAACATAATGTTATATTACTAATTAAACCAATATATGGAAAGTCGAAAAAAGAAAACATGGGGAAACCCTTTTGGGCTTGTAGTTGGTTAAAGTATAGGGCTATATAAGGGGGTCTTAGAGTCCTCATTATTTATAAGTTTTATCTCTAAAGCTTTCCTCTTCTCTTCCTTTAGTTGATCGACCGAACACCCAAATTAGGGTTCAGTTCGTTTGAGTGGTTCGGCTAAGAAAGAAACAAGAGTTCCTTTAGTTGATTGATTCAAGTGGTTTGATTTATTGGTGGTTTGACACAAACGTACTAGCATACTTATTGCTTGTTTAACCGCATTGTGTGCGTATACTTAAAGAGATCAGTGTTTGATCTTTATTGAGTTTCGGTTATTTGATTGTTCGATAAAGGTGAATTAATTCATTGCTAAAAGGTACGCTATTCTTTATCGTTTATGTTAATTACTAGTCTTTACGTGATCTTAATTATTCCACTGCGTACTCGTGATTATTAACGTGTTAATATGGTTAAAGGTTTTTATAAATTCCAACATATCATATGGATCTTTTATGAATTGCTAAAACATTTATATTCTAATTAATAACTTATATAGTAAGAAAAGGTAAATGACTAACAAGCTGTGCCGCTAGCTTTTTTTATAACAAAAAAGTTTATTTAATGCTAGAAAAGATGCTGAGTATGAATTTTTTTTGGAACAATGTATCAACTCTTTATACATTTATGCCTAATCTCTTATACTTATTCTAACTCATATGTATTGATAATTCAAACATGGGATATGATTGAGAGAAAACATAATCTCGATAATAGACTTAGAAAACTAAAATATATGCATTAAAAATTTCAAATGAATGCACTAAAAATTTGTTATATAGCATGCAAAAATTAGGTATTCGTTTGGTTTTTTTAATACATCTGTTTATTTTTCGAAGTTCTTTTTAGCAAAATGTAGTTTTCACTAAAACCCATCCTTTAAAGTCGGTGAAACTTTGGCGAGTCTCACTTACCTTAATAACTTCTTCTCTTGGCTTAAGGATTCTTGCTGAAAGTCCCCCTTAAAAAAACTATATCGGTAGCTTAAGGGTGTGTTTGGTATGGTGGTGTAGATGTCTTTAAGTTCAAAATCAATGCAAATAATATGTTTGGTATAAAAAAGGAAATCTGACACCGAAAAAAATCATTTTAAGTTGAAATCAACTTGATTGATCAAGTTCTCCAATCACAACAAAGATAAATATATGTAGGTCTCATGCCTTTCACTAAAAGAAAACTTTTATATATTTATCTAATTTTTTATTGGCGAACATAATCAATCTAATTATATTCAACTTGAGAGGATTTTAATCATCTGACACATGAGCATGATGTCCAAAAAAAGTACTATTTACAATTCACATAAAAATAGTGAGTTTTTACCTTCCTTTCTGACACACCCACGATAAAATATAAAATCATACTTTTCATCCACACATTTTATATAATATATTAATATTAATTTTATATGTTTGTATATATGTAACGTGATATTTTTTAAAAAAATTTATTAATTATTTTTATTATTATTAAATTCACTTTAAACCATCTACTTTATAAACCCACGACTTTAAACCAAACGAACCAATTGGCCTTAAATGTTTTGACTTCATCAGAAGAAAATGGCATTTAAATTGCAAGTATATCACACTTGCACCCTTTTATATTTAAATTAGTCAAATGTCATTGAGCACTGCATTTAAATGGTTGTTTCTTCTATTCATCACTTGATTTTAAATTAGTAAAATATCATTGAGTACATAAGCTGGAAAAATAGATATCTCTTCTATTCGTCACTTGGTTTAAATATTTATATAGTGATAGGCGGCTTAAACGAATTAAAGGAAAAGAACATGGAGCAACTTGTGCCTGAATATTATTCTTTTGCATTATTGCAGGGGGGTGAATGATTTTTGGTGCATGAACTAGGTACATAAATATGATTAGACCAAGACTTGAAAAGCTAGTGTCAACTAATTATATTCAAAATATTTTTGCCCCAATAAACAATTTATAATCAAATATATTTTACATGTTACTCCACTAATGTCGGAATGTGGGCTAGTGTGAAACTATATAGAAAACAAAGTTAGTTGACCTAATACAAACGTTGTATGTATATGGAAAGTTAATTAAAGTTCATATAAAGAACAAAGTACATGTGTTTATAGGAAAAAACAAAGAAATTTACATAAAGTAGGATGCAGTATGAGTCAGATTCAAAAAGGAGAAATCTAGGGTGTAAGTATAAGAACACCTTTGTGTTTACTTAGAGTATCTTCTTGAAAGAAAAAAGCCAGGCCGAAAACATGCAAAGACCAAGACCTTACTAATGTAAACAAGCTTTTGAAATTTCGACTTAATAGAATGAGAAAAAGGAATTTCAATGTAGAGGTTAAATCGTCATGACGAGTCTTAAAAAAGGTAGCCACAAAATCATTATTTGTACTCTTTTTAATGTAAATAATATTTGAAAACGTTATTCGTACTTTTAGATCGCGTTATGTTTTGATAACAACAAAATATAAATCAGTTGCATGTTAAAAATAAACGCTTACAAGTTATTACTCGTAACTTTCTATTTCGACGAAAATCAAACCTAGTACGTACAGACAATAATTGAGCTTGTTTTATGATCAATTTTTTTTTTACATTTTCTAAATGTATTTGTAATTAAAAGAAAAGTTTTACTAAATTTATATATTGTTTATATTGGGTTTGTAGTTAGATTGTAGTTTACATGATTGTTCATATATAGTTGGTTGATATCACATAAACTAGAATCTATAAATTTATAAAAGGAGTTTTGAAAATGTATATTAAGGGGAAACTATTCAACCATTTTCCTTTTTTTAGTTTTCACAACTGATATCAGGAGCCTTGTCACCCAAACTTTTTAAATATCTAGAAGAGCGATCTATGCAAAGACCATCACTTTTTGAAACCAATAGTTTTCTATATTGAAAACGTAGTTTTGAAACTTAAGTGAAATCAAAAGATCTTGATCTTTGGCATGTTATAACCGAGGGTGATTTTTCACCAGTTCAAAATTACTCGGAAACAAAAAAGGACGAAATTTTAAAAAATATATATTTTTTTTAGCAAAAAAATATAATATATTGATTGAATCAATATTACATAACACATTATATGTATTTATACTAAATACATATCTTTAACACTAAGCAACCCTAACTCTAATGGACCCAAGTTCACAATCTGGTTGGGCCCTAATTATCTAGCCGTCTAACACTCTCCCGCAGTTTGAACGACAGCTTTTTGAACGGACAAACTGGAATGAAAATTGAAAGCAAATTTTTTTCCTCATCTTCTTTTTTGCTTGTTGTAAATGAATCATAATTGTTTTGCCAATATAGTTGCTTATTGCTTGCGGCATCCTCCTTTGCGTGGCTTGCTTTGCCTTTTAGAAGGGAGCGGCAATTTGATTATCAACTTTTTGTTGTCAACAATAATGATCTTCGACAACGAACACAATAGACGATGAAGGAAAAAAAATAACTTAACATAATTTTTTTACGGCTAGGGTTTAGGGTTATGAATTGAAAGAAAGAAACAAAATTCCAAAACACAATAAAGCAAGAAATAACGAAAATCCCTCCGGATCATCGGCATGTAGACCTATGATTGGAGGATAATAAATTTTGTTGGTGGATCTAACTTGCTCTTGATACCATGAAAGATATAATATATTGATTGAATCAATATTACATAACACATCATATGTATTTATACTAAATACATATCTTTAACACTAAGCAACCCGAACCTAGGTCTCTCTCTAACTTTGTAGAATCTAAGAAGACTCAAATGATGAACCCCAAGACTATCTGATCTCAATCCTCCTTGGTTAACTTGCTATATAACTGACCCTTGATGAGTGTGTTATCACCTTGTTTGTGATTAACCACTTATTAGCTCGGTACTGGTAAGTTTATCTTGGATCCCTAGGGGTCGATTGTATTTGATTTTTTGTTTTACTCGTTTGGGGTGTTCATTGGTCTTTTTCGATTCTTTTACAAATTCATGTCCGATTGTTGCTGGTGTGTTGGGTTAAAAAAGTGGGTTGTGTTGTGTTAATGGATAAGGGTTCGGGAGAGGAGGATATTAATTCGATCTTGAATAAGTTCACCGCTACAATTAAAAGTGTGGAAGTGAATATGAGTGGAAATGATTACAACATGGTGCACGAATCCAGTAGAGATGTCAATGCTCAATCATTTTTAAATGTTGTGACATCCGACAATTCACAACCAATGCCTAATGTTAACTTTAGGAAAGTGGAAGTGACGAGTTCAATTACTGGCTAGTACGAAGCTATAATCCCTGCTTCTTCGGTTATGGAGGTTAGTCATAGGCTTAGTAACTCGATTTTTGGGTACTTTATTGGTAAACAAGTTGCTTTTCCGGTTGTTGAGAATTACGTGTTTAATGCTTGGGGTAAATTTGGGATCCAAAAAGTTATGATGAATGCCAAAGGCTTCTACTTTTTCAAGTTTTCGTCCAAGAAAGGGGTGGAAGACGTGTTAGAGAATGGCCCATGGTTGATTCGCAATGTTCCAATCATTTTAATAAATGGTCACCATCCGCTAGTTTAACGAAGGAAAATCATTCGTGTGTGCCTGTTTGGGTTAAGCTACACGATGTTCCTTTGGCAGCCTTCACGGCTGATGGGCTTAGTGTTATAGCATCCAAGATTGGCAATCCGTTGATGCTTGATTCATATACATGTACTATGTGTAATGACTCATGGGGTAGAAGTTCTTATGCGTGAGCCATGATTGAAATTGATGCTGGAAGTGAACCCAAAGAGTCGGTTATTGTTGCTGTTCCAAACATAGAAGGAGAGGGTTATAATTATGAAAAGGTGAGTATCGAGTATGAATGGAAGCCACCTCACTGTATTAAATGTAAGACATTCTGTCACTCTTCTGATCTTTATCCGTTGGTTGTGAAAAGTGTTCAAAAGAAAGGTGTGGAAATTCGAAACGATGGGTTTGAAGTCGTGAAAGGTCGGAACAAGGGTAAGAAACAAGTTGATAGGATGTTTGTGGTGAAACCTAAGACTACTCTTGTTTGTAATAAACAATCTCCTAAACAAAATGGGCAAGGTGTTTTCAAACGTAAACCAGATGCAAAGAATAAGAGTTCCAAACCTTTTTCTGTTTTGGCTAATGAAAGTTCTAGTGGTACAACTGTAAATGATGGTAATAAAACAGTAGAAGTGTGAAACAAGACAAAGAGGAATGGAAAGTTGAGTCGGACGATGAAGATGTCGAGTATGTAGATGACGAAACAACTGAGATCAGTATTGGTGATAATTCTAATACAACTAAAAAGGGGGCAAGCACTCCCGTTGTCATCGTGCCTAATGTATAGAATCGCCTCTTGGTATTTAAGGGGTTTGAACCGCACCCCTAAGCAAAAGGAGGTTTGTCAAGTAATGAATGAAAATTGTTTAAACGTTTGTGCTATCTTGGAGTCTCACGTGGATATTGGAAAGCTTGTCTCAAGTGTGCTCGAAGGTATGTAACAGGTGGAAATGTTCATCGAATGGTAGCTTATGTTCGAAAGGGGCTCGTATTATTCTTGGTTGGAATGACAATATCGTAGATGTTTTGGTGTTGTCGTGTTCAAGCCAAGCAATGCATACTCAAATCACTCTGAAAACTGATCAAAAAAGCCTTTTTTTGTACGTTTGTTTATGCGGTAAATTCATATGGTACTCGTCGTCAACTGTGGAGAAGTCTTGAAGTTCATAAGCATTTCGTTCAAGGAAGACCCTGGGTTATTTTGGGAGACTTTAACTCGGCTCGCTTTATAGAAGATACGTATGCCGGTTCAAAAGACATCAATATATCTATGCGTGAATTTAAAGCTGTATTTCAGACATTGAAGTGGAAGATGTAAACTCAACAGGCCTGCATTCTACTTGGAATCAAAAGCCAAGGGCGGAGCGAGGAATATTGAAAAAGATAGATCATGTTATGTGTAACATTGAATTCAACACTCAATATCCAGGTTCATATGCTATTTTTCAACCCTATCGAATCTCGGATTACGCTCCTGCTGTATTAAAGATACATCGAGCTACAAAGGACAAACCAAAATCATTTAAATTCTTTAAATTACTCGTGTATAAACCTGAATTTATGGACCTGGTAAGTAAGCATTGGGATGTGAATGTAAGCGGCTATAATATGTCCAAACTTGTCAAGAAATTGCGTTTTCTGAAAAAACCATTTAGTAAGTTGCTTCGGTCTCAAGGCAATCTTCATGAGAGGGTTGTAAAGCTTCGTCATGAGCTTGATAACGTCCAAAAGGATCTTGATAAGAATCCATCTTCTCTTACTCTTCGCGAAGAGGAAGCGATTTACTTATCAGCTTTTACTCAAGCCGCTTTGGATGAGGAGAGATTTCTTAAACAAAAGTCGAAGATTGAATGGCTTCAAGTGGGGGACACAAATTCTTCCTACTTTCATCACTCGGTTAAGGCTAGAACGAGTAGAAGTAGAATTGATTGTGTGAGGGATCATGATAATGTTCTACGTAAGGGTTCTTCAGTTCCTAACATTTTTGTTGAGCATTACAAGAAGTTCTTAGGAGCTGAATGCTCGGTTCTTCCTTCAATTCATCAGGGCCTATTTGTTCGTAAATTATCCCAAGATATGGCTATTAATATGATATGTGAAGTTAATAATGATGAGATCCGAAATGTTATGTTCTCGACTGGTAATGATAAAGCTCTGGGTCCGGATGGGTTTACTTCATTGTTCTTTATGAAAGCTTGGAATGTTGTCGGGATTGATGTTTGTAACGCGGTTCGGGACTTCTTTTCAAATGGAAAGCTATTGCAATAGGTTAACCACACTATTATTTCTTTGGTCCCTAAAGTCTCCCCCCTTCGAGTGTTATTGACTATCGTCATATCTCGTGTTGTAACGTGATTTATAAATGCATTAGCAAAATAATTACGAATCGGATCAAAGTTGTTCTAGATGAAGTTGTTAGTCAAAACCAATCCGCGTTCGTTCCTGAGCGTTCTATATCTGATAACATTTTAGTTGCTCAAGAGCTTATGCACATGTATCACTTGGATAGAGGCCCCCCTCGGTGTACTATTAAAATCGACATTCAAAAAGCGTATGATACGGTAAGTTGGAGCTTTTTGAAGGATGTGTTGATTGGTTTCGGTTTTCATTTTCGTATGGTTAACTGGATTATGGATTACGTGTCTAGTACATCTTTCTCCATTAACATCAATGGTGAATTGCATGGGTATTTTAGAGGTAAGAGGGGTTTACGTCAAGGTGACCCTATGTCTCCTTATTTATTTACGCTTGTTATGGATATTCTTACGCTTATTTAAAACGAAAGGTTAGAGATGAAAAGGATTTCGTGTACCACAATAAGTGTAGTAAACTAAAAATTATCAACATTTGTTTTGCGGACGACTTACTCATGTTTGCTCGTGGGGAATTTCAATCGGTTAGAATTCTTATGGAGGCGTTGAATGAGTTTAAAGATGTCTCGGGATTGGTACCAAGTATTTCCAAGAGTACTATTTTCTTTTGCAACGTTCCTGATCAGGTAAAGAATGATATTTCGCAACTAATGTCGTTTGAAAGGGGTACCCTCCCAATCAAAGACTTGGGTGTGCCTCTTATTTCTTCTTGACTTCTCTACAAGGATTGCAAAATTTTCGTTGAGCGTGTTCAGAAACGCATAGGGGACTGGAAGAATAAATGGTTATCGTTTGCGGGAAGGCTTCAACTAGTACTCTCGGTTGTGTCTTCTATGCATATTTATTGGGCTTCGTTGTTTATCCTTCCTGTTGGTATTATTCATGATATTGAGCAACTAATGTGTGGATTTTTATGGTGCCAAGGAGATTTAAAGCGCGGAAAAGCGAAGGTTTAATGGGAAGATCTATGTTTACCTAAATCAGAAGAAGGGCTAGGAGTTCGTAAGTTGGATACTTTTAACGTGGCATTGATGACGAATCACATTTGGAATCTTCTAACTCATAAAGAGTCTATTTGGGTAAAGTTGATTCATGCGTATAAACTTAAATATAGAAGCTTTTGGGAAGTTAATCTTGCATCTACTGTGAGTTGGGGATAGCGGAAGTTATTGCAAATACGTCCTCTTGTTCGACCTCATATTTGGTATAAGCTTGGAAACGGTGAGAAAGCCTCGGCGTGGTTTGATAAATGGGAGGATTCTTGCCCACTGATGAATCACTTATCATATAGATCCATTACCAGTGCGGGTTTTACATTACAGGAGAAAGTAAAAGATATGGTTTCAAATGGTGTGTGGACCTGGCCTATTACATGGTTTGGTTCTTTTCCTATCTTAAATACTGTGAGTGTCCCGTCGTTACATGATGAGCACGAGGATGTTTTACAGTGGAGGAACAATGATGGATCGTTTGTTACGTTTTCGGTCCGAGATACGTGGAACAGTGTTCGTGAACAAGCCAATGAATTTAATTGGTTTCATTTGGTTTGGTCTCATTATTGTATTCCACGTCATGCTATTCATCTTTGGTTAGTTATGAGAAGAAGGCTTAAAACGCATGATCGTACGCATGAGGTAATGGGATGTGGGTAGTGACGTCGACTTAAACCTGTTGTGATGTTCTTTATGTAAGTCTCAACCCGATACACATGAGCATTTATTCTTTGAGTGCTCATACCCGTCTCGTGTTTGGTTTCGAGTCTTGGAGATGGCAGATATCCCTTTTGTTTCATCAAAATGGTGTGACATTATGGTTTGGTTACTTCCTATCTCTAAACAAAATAATGTTTTGAGTATTGTGGGTCGTCTAATAGTAGCTGCTGTTTCTTATTATATTTGGCAAGAACAAAATAATAGAGTGCATGGAAAAGTCAAAAGGAACCACGAGCAGCTAGGGAAAATAATTATTGATCTTATTCGGCTGAAAGCTCGTAACAATTCGTTTCAAGAAAAGAGTTAGTGTGGAAAAGATGCTTAATACATGGAAAATAGCGAAATTAGACACTGGTGGAGGGTAACTTCGTATAGTAAGCAGTTAGGAATCAATATGCCATTCATTGTTCTTGTTTTTGTTTGATTTCTAGCTGGTGGTTTTTTTGGTTTCCGTTTATTTTTGAGCATGTTCAAAATACTCGTTTTTCAAGGGTGGCTCACGACCATCCTTCCATGTACTCCCATTCTTTTCATTAATTTTTCACCGGGTATAATCCCTTTACCCAAAAAAAGCAACCCGAACCCTAATGAACCCAAGCCCACGATCGGGTTGGGCTCTAATTATCTAGCCGTCTAACAAAAATTGCCCGTTTTGAAAAAATAAACCGATGATCTTAAATAGAAACTTGCTAAAATAATAAAGCAAAAATGGTGATTTCAAATGTTTTTTCCACGTATAAAATATAAAAGAATTTTCATTTGTAATAAGGCAAAAAAAATTAGAAAACTCTTTTAATCACCCTTCAAGGTAATAGTCAAGTCAAAGAAAGCAATATCTATCTTTCAATCTAACAGTATGAAAAAATGGTCATTCTCGAAGACGAATCCATGGGTAGTGCACTTGCTAACATTATTATTACTAGTTTAAAAGCTATTTATGAATGTAGCTCTAGCAAGAATTATGTTAGGAATTTTCTTAAGGCTCTACATCTTAAATGGAGAGCAAAGGTCACGACGATTGTATATTCAAAAGAATTGACATCACTAGCTCATGATGAACTTATCGGGAACTTGAACGTTTACGAAATGATCGTCTTGAAAGATTCTGAAATGGACAAAATCAAAGGAGGAAGGATATCTATTTCTATAAAGGCCAAGAACAAATCTAGCGACGAAGAAATATCAACTTCTGGTAATAACGATAAAAAGTACGCCATGGCGGTAAGAGACTTAAAGGAGTCTTCAACTAGAGAGCAGATTCTATAGACAATTACGAAATGACAAAAAGACATTTCAATGAAGCTAAGATGACAAGAGTGAAAGAAAGTGCTTTAATTGGAGAGGGTCCGAAGCCACCTAGAGACAAGAACCAAAGGGCATTTATACGTGGTTCTGCGAGTGATAGAGGATAGTAGAATGACAAAAGCCAAAGGAAAAAACTTGCCAATGGATCAAACTTTAAATGATATACATTTTAAAATCATATATTATACTAATGATGTTTCATCAATGTATGAACCAAAACTAGATGATGAATATCATTATTCAAGAAAAATAGCTTTAAAGATTATACATAGAAGGTTGTACATAAGAATAAATCCTTAAAATCGGGTTTAGATAACGAAATCCTCGAGTTAAAAGATAAACTAACTTGACTCAAGAAGAATAAAGAAATTGACCTAAAATGTAGAATGTATCAAGGCCTTAACATTAAGAATGGGAAACTCAAAAAGAAATCCTTCATGCTATTTTTTTTTAAAAGAGTACTCATATTCTTAAGAAATATTAAGCTTTTAAAAACACTTTCCTGAGAAATTGGGTCTTGGTTTTAGCTCATTAGAAGCGTCAACAAGCGAGTTAAAACAAGTAAAAAATTTGAAATCACAAGAAAATTCGGTTCCTAGTGGTGTCCCCCAAATATGGAAGAAACTCCCACAAAGTGTCGAGACGGCTCCTAGATATGATTGAAACCGTCTAAAATGAAGACGAAATCTGAAAATTCTGTTTTGACTAAAAAAATCTATTTTTGGTTCTTGATCAAGACACTTAATGATTAATAATGATAAGGTACCTATTGCGAGCAATTAAGGAGTCAATTTTTTTATAAAACTTCATTCAAAACCCGGTGTTGAATTTTTAAAACAAAATACTAGGTCAGAAACACCACCTCTTAGGAAAATTAATTATCCTCGAACCCGGTGTAAAACTCCTCAACCAATGATAAACAATGGAAAACAAAACAACGTCATTTCCAGTAGTAAATTGCGAGGAAACATAATTGATAAATGTACAACTTCTCTTAGCTCCATAACTAATGAAAATGTTCAGCATGCAGATAAATTTGGATTTTTTTTAAGATAGTTTAAATTTGTGATAACAATTGCAATGCATTATTTATTGAACATGATATTGAAATAGTTAAGGCTGGTAGAATCATAGATAGAGATATTAGGAAAAATAGTTTGTATGTGATGAAATTGAGAAATAATTCGGAGGATAGAATTTGCCTAACGGCAATGGAAGAAAATTCCATGTTATGTCATAAGAGATAGGTCACACAAAATGCTTCTAATTCAATCTCTAACATCTAAGGATTTAGTTAGAAACTTACATTACCTGAAGTTTGATTAACACTTTTGTGATGCTTGTATAATTCAAAAACAAACGCACGCTAGTCATAGAACCAAAAACCTTGTTATAATATGTCTTAAACTCCCCATATGGATATTTTCGATCCAACCCAGTACAAAGCTATGGAGAAAATTATTACACATTAGTAATAGCTGATGACTATTATAGGATTATTTGGATAATTTTTCACGAAACCAAAACTGAAGCTTTCGAGCTATTCGAAATCTATAGTAGGAAGGCCAAAATCAATTTGGTGGTCCAATAGTTTCAAATAAGATGGATCACAGTGTGAAATTTGATAATGAAGTACTTTTCAAAGAATTTTGTTAATCCAATGGAATTACTCACAATTTCTCTGCTCATCATACTCGACAATCAAATGGTGTAGTTGAAAGGAAAAATCAGACTCTACAAGAAATGAGTATAACAATGTTAAACGAACAATCATTACCACAAACGTTCCTAAACGAAATTTAAAAGGACTTTCTTAAGAAAAAAAGGTATGAAATTTGAAAGGGTAACCCATTTTAGACTATTTCATGGTATTCGGTATTAAATTTGGCTCCTAGTGGCGTCCCCCAAATATGGAAGAAATGCCCACAAAGTGTCGAGACAACTCCTAGATATGTTTGAAACTGTCTAAAACGAAGACGGATCCTGAAAATTCTGTTTTGACCAAAATAATCTATTTTTGGTTCTTGATCAAGACACTTAATGATTAATAATGATAAGGTACCTATTGCGAGCAATGAAGAAATCAAAATTTTTTATAAAACTTCTTTCAAAACCCGGTGTTGAACTTTTAAGACCAAATACTAGGTCAGAAATACCACCTCTTAGGAAAATCAATAATCCTCGAACCCGGTCTAAAACTCCTCAACCAATGAGAAACAATAGAAAACAAATCAACGTCATTTCCAGTAGTAAATTGCGAGAAAACATAATTGATAAATGTACGACTTCTCTTAACTCCATAACTAATGAAAATGTTCAGCATGCAGATAAATTTAGATTTTTTTTAGGATAGGTTAAATTTGTGATAATAATTGCAATGTATTATTTATTGAACATGCTATTGAAATAGATAAGTCTGGTAGAATCATAGATAGAGATATTAGGAAAAATGGTTTGTATGTGATGAAATTGAGAAATAATTCGAAGGATAGAATTTGCCTAACGACAATAGAAGAATATTCCACGTTATGTCATAAGAGATAGGTTACGAAAAATGCTTCTAATTCAATCTCTAACATCTAAGGATTTAGTTAGAAACTTACCTTAGTTGAAGTTTGATTAACACTTTTGTGATGCTTGCATAATTCGAAAACAAACGCACGTTAGTCATAGAACCAAAAATCTTGTTTTAATATTTAGATGTCTTAAACTCTCCACATTGATATTTTCGATCCAACCCAGTACAAAGCTATGGAATAAATTATTAATAACTGATGACTATTCTAGGTTTATTTGGATAAGATTTCACAAAACCAAAACTGAAGCTTTCGAGCTATTCGAAATATATAGTAGAAAGGCCAAAATCAATTTGGTGGTCTAATAGTTTCAAATAAGATGGATCACGGCGTGAAATTTGATAGTGAAGTACAATTCGAAGAATTTTGTTAATCCAACGGAATTACTCACAATTTCTCTGCTCATCATACTCGACAATCAAATGGTGTAGTTGAAAGGAAAAATCAGACTCTACAAGAAATGAGTATAACGATGTTAAGCGCACAATCATTACCACAAACGTTTTGTTGTAATGCCATTGATACATCGACCTACATTCTTAACCGAATTTTAAAAAGATTTTCTTAAAAAAAACACCGTATGAAATTTAAAGGGGTAACCCACTTTACACTATTTCATGGTATTCGGTATTAAATGTTTTATTTTAATACCTTACCAAGGTTGACTAAAGTCATAGGAAAGTATTTTATTAAAATATTCTCAAAATAATAAAGCCTATATTAACCTAACAAACACACTATGAAAAACGGAAAATCACTCAAGCTGACATTCGAAAAACTCCTCCATTATCTAAATTATCACAATTGGTGAATAATGATAGAAGATGAAGGTATTAAGTTACAAAACGAGTCTAATATTGCGATATTTTTGACATGCGTACGATTTTATAAAAATGTTTAAAGTTTAATAATATATATTTTGATAATTTTTGCATAAAACATTACAAACCAAACCCTCATACTTGATAAAAGTTATGAAACTGATATTCAATTTTTAAGTTTTTATGACTTTTTTTTAAGTCCCGCGCACTTCGCGACAACACGCGAAATACAAACCTCGTTAAAGAAAAGAACTAGACCAAGAACATACGAAGACTTTCTTGATAGTTTGGTACCAACCACTTTCGAGATTTCTATTCGAAAATAAATTACAACGTTATTTGATTATGGTATTTAATTGTAAAGTAAGAGAACGAAAATCTTTATAGTACATGTATCCAGCAAATGTTGGATCGTGACGTCCATAAAAAAAACATTGTTAATTGATTTTGGTGTACATCATGATTTACTAAATCTAGTACCAAAATCTAACTTAGATTGATGCATGTGTCTCTATTACCAAAATCTAAATTATAGAAAGAGTTAATTAAATAAAGGAAATTTATCAAAAAGGTCTGTTGCCCATTATTTAAAAAAAAATTTTCCCGAAAAGGATTATTTTTTTGGGAATATAGGGCAATTGGGTGCAAAATGCGTCACGTGTCCTCTGTTGCCCTATCTCTTGGGAGAATCTGTCAGAATTGCCCTATTTTTTGGACATTTGTCAAAATCTGAACGGTTGCTGCCATATATATTATTTGTTGCCAGGGGACAAATCGGGAAAAACATGTTTTTTTGCCCTTTTTTGGGCATTGCCCAAAAATGGAGGACTTTTTTGATAATTTTCCCTTAAATAAATTGCCTTCATGTGTTGTCGGGTTTAATGATTCCGTATTTTTGAATAAACTTGACGGATCTTTTATATGTATTCTGATTCGTAACGGGTTTAGTCATTTGATTACTAGTTTCGTCAAGGACTAAACTCGATGTGAAACTAGTGTTAATAGACCAAAACCGATATGGACTTAGTGGACAAGAGACCAAACCCAATATGAGTCAAAAACTACGATGAGAGAATTCGTTAAATATTTTCAAAAGAATAAAATTTGTTAAATCCGACAAACCATATGAACGATTTATGCAATTAACTCTCATAAAAAAACTAAAACATTTAACAAAACGGGTAAGGTACGTTGTTTTGATCTTCAGTAAAAGGTAATACTTTAATATATAGCTTTTGGCAACTACAAATTTAGGTTACCGCATAGCTTCAGTGGTGTGGTTAAAAGTTTTCGGACACAAAATGTTGGCGCGCGATTCAAGTGAGATCCAATGTAGATCCAGTTTTCGATTCACTTGTGAGATCCGGGCGGTCAAACTCGTTGATGAGAGTTATATGTGACGCGGATTACAACTTTTGGGTTATCGGAAAGACGGAAACAAATGAAATTCATGTATTTTAACTAAAGTTGATTTGATTTTGGTGTTAATCAGTAAGATCAATAGTAAAGCCTATGTCAAATATTGTTATAACAACAATGTCAAATTTTAAGTTTTAGATCGACATTAAAATCAACTCTCAAATCATAGATTAAAATTCTAATGTAAACAACTAAACATTATTCGATGCAAATTAAAGAATATCTACAGTCGCGATGTTAAGTACAAATATTTCAATCGTAGTTCTGAGTGTGATAGGCTTCTCTTCTTGGACTTAGTGGCCTAAAATAATGCATCACAATTGGGCTAAGGATCTAAATATACATCAGTTGTTGCAATAACAATTTTTTTTAACATAATTTCATATGACGCCTCACAAATGGAGGAAAGTTACATAAAAAATAAAGGGTAAAATCGAAACTGATTTGCCAAAACAAAATACATGAAGTAACAAATTGAGACAAACCAAGACATACACCGGAAAGGCCGTGACAACGAAGCAACACAATACAAGGGTAAGGGGGAATCACCAATGTGAGCTTTTGGTAGACATAACTATATAGTGTAGCTTCGAGCAAAATTACATAGGATACATAAAAATATACAAAGAATATAAAGCCTAACATTCTTAAGGAAGCCAAACTTAAGCCAAACAAATCTAAATCCAAACCCCAAAGCAGCAACAATCCATCGCAGGCATGAAAGGGTGGCATCGGTGTGGCGTTGTCGGACATCAACAGATCTGTGCAAAAGCGACCGGACGGTAACATATCTGAACAGAAGAGAAGTGAACCATAGCAGCAAACCATCAGTTCCAGATGCAATGGTAGTGGACAACAAACGGCGGTAGGAAAGGAGAGATCCATAAGCAAGATGCTATTATTGTGGGAGATAGGAGAGATACTATTTAAAAGGCTAGGCGCAACGCGGCCTGAAATAGTCGGTCGTGTCTCGGTCGCGACTGAGTCGCCACGTTGCGGCGATTCGGTCGCCGGATTAAGTCGGGGGTAAATCGACCCTATACACGATCTATTTCAAAACTTGCGAAGAAAAAATATAAACGTTTGGTTTTATAGCCGTTACATTTAAAAAAAATAATTTCAAATTAAATTTAAAACCTATATAATCAATACCCCTCTTTTATAATTTCTACATTTCACACACAAATCTCTACACAAACACATCTAAAATGTCTAGCAAGAGAACTCCCAAAAACAAAATCCCGAGCTCGTCAAGAATTCATTCCACATGTGACACCGGACTCGAATTTCCATTATCCGGCGTGTCTCCACAATTTCGGTTTAGACCCGCCGGTTTTGAATATCAATCACACCAACAACCTAACTATTCAAACCGTCCTTTCTATCCCCCACAACGTGATAACCAACAACATAACTATGAATCGCCGAGGGGTGTGTATCGACCTACTATGGATTCTTCCACTACTTCCTATCCAAACCAAGGAACGCTATAATTTAAATTACTAGGATTATTGTAATGTTTTTACGTTTATTGTAATGTTTTTTAAATTCGAATAATTGTGTAATGTTTTTTTTAAATAAATGTAATGTTCTTTTATGAAATTTATTGTGTTTTAATTTTTTTTTTCAACTAGGTCGCAGGGTTGTGGCAAATAGGTCGCACTAGGTCGGCGGCTGAAAAAATTAGGTTGTGACCCTTTAGCGTTGTGCCTAGCCTATAGAAAGAAAACGGAAATCCAAACGACCTGCCGAAGCCGGCCGCCGGAAAGACGAAAGTTAAAAAAGCAGTGTTTATTAAGAGAGAATATGGAGAATTTTGTTTGAGAGAGTGAAAGTGTTGATATCGCAATAACAGTTCGACCTAAACAAAACCGTAATGAGTTTTAGCTAATACAAAATCTAACTAAATTGGTGGCGAGGTGTTAGTTTTGCCGGCCAAGAGACTTAGAAGGCGCATACTAAGTGCAGGTGGCGTGTAACACCCCATTTTGATAATGGAATGTCACGCGTAATTATGCCGTGTCATCAAAGCATACAAGGATAAATGTCTAAACATTACATGACCATAAAAGGAAAATACCGGAATCAAACATCGGTAGTCCAAAAGTAAAGCTCATCACACACAAACATAAGTACTGAAAATGAAAGGACTAAACAATGTCCCTAGCAAGAGTATCAAAGTAAAGATAATGCATAAAGTAAAGAAAGGCTAGAAAGCTTCCAGTCCATATGCACGTACGCTTAAAGTCTACGAGCGTCCCTGAGTACCTGCCGTTTTGGGAACATAGAAAAGGAAAATGGTTAAGCAATACGCTCAGTGCATGGATGTACAATAAAGCATGAATAGGATAAGCATATAAGCACATAACAACTGAAGAAACTAAGTCCCGAATAACCTGGTTAAGTCTTGGTAAAACTGGTTTTATAGTTTGAAAAGCCTTATGTTTATCTTATAAAAACTGTTTAACATATTCTACCATTAGCCAATATAGGTCATGAAAATCCACCGTGCATGAATACTTGGAGGGGTGACCTCATCATGAAAATTAGAGGGGCTGCCTCTAATTTAATATACTGGTTTGGGTAGGAGGGATCAGCTCCTTGTGAAGGATGCAAGGCACACACCACATTCACACTGAGTAATCTGCTGAAAACATGTAACTAGGATGCACCCATACACCCCACATGATAAATATAATAATATGGCCAAAAGCTGAAGGGACGCCACGAGCATTCACTCCGCCGTGGTGAAGTCATAACACTAGTGCCTCTAATGTTATGGTTATGGTACCTCCATAACTAGGTGAAACTGGTCATGCATGTATATGGCTATAGGTATTCTAAATTAAACATAAGCAAATCAAACATATAAACTTATACTACGGGAAAACAGTTGGCTGCATACGGGGAATCCTAATAAGGAAAGAATGTCCATATTGAAATGACGGGAATCCGTACCTTATGTCCAGTGAACGAAGAAGACGAACTGAGGAGAATCCTACTTCGTTATCACTAATGCTACATAAATACATACGTGTATAAGTATCTGGTTACTAAATACGTAACTGGTTTTATGTCATGTCTTAGCTTATTTTATACGTTCATGTCATGTTTTACTGTTTTAAGCTTTAAACTGTGTTTATCTTATATTATGTCTATTCTGATTAAGTAATTACTTGTATTTCATGTATTATTATACTTACTGTGTAATAATAAGTAACTTTCTAAAAATAGCAGGTTTCCAATAGAAAGTATCCAAAAATAGAAAGTTTCCAAAAATAGAAAGTTTCCAAAAATAGAATGTTTCCAAAAATAGAAAGTTTCCAAAAATAGAAAGTTTCCAAAAATAGAATTACTGCTTAAAATAGATAAGTTTCTAAAAATAGAAATTTTCCATAAATAGATTAGCTGCCTTAATTACATAAGTTTCTAAAAATAGAAAGTTTCCATAAATAGATTAGCTGCCTTAATTAAATAAGTTTCTAAAAATAGAAAGTTTCCATAATTAGATATAAGTTGGTTAAATAAGCTAAGTATATAAGCTTAAGTGTTTTCTGATTATTTTTCTAAGTCATAATGATATAAGGTATAGTTTATTAATTATTACATGTAATTTAAATAAACTATAGGTTAAAAGTATTTAATTAAATATATCATGTTTTTAATTAAATAAAGTTAAATACTTAGGTTAAACATGTATTATTAATTATTAATAATATAACCTAAGTCATGTTAATTAATTAATTATAGCCATGGTTTTTTTAATTAATTAATTATAACGTTTAGAAAAATATAAATACTTAGGTTAAAAATCCATGATCTAATAATTAAATTATAAACTAAGTCATGTTTTATTAAATTAATCATGTCGCATTTTATTAATTTAATTATAACATATGATTATTAAAACATAACCATAACATAAACCATGAACCGGATCGTGACTAGAAACCATGAACCGGACCCGTAATCAACTCCATACCCCAAATCACTTAGGGGTTCCCCCTTGTTTGCTGCTGCCGTGGGACCCACACCACCAAACCGAGACCTTGTGGTCTCGGTGGTGGTCCATGTGCCAAGCCGAGACCCCCCTTGGTGTTCGGTTTAGGCGCCGGCCATACACAAACACCCCTAAAACCTCCGTTTTGATTTACCCCATAACCAATTACATGTTTAGTTTATGTTTTTAATTAGTTTTTTTAAAAAACATCATGTTCTTATTTTATTTATTAAATCAAAACATAAGGAAAAGGATTAAAAAGGTATACCGAATACGTGGATCTAACGAGAATGAACACACACGAACACTTGCACAAAAATCAAGATCAAAATCAAACGAACACCCCCTTTTCTTGTGTTATATGCGGCGACCAAGAGGAGAGCAAGATGGAAAAGGAGAAAATCTTTTTAGGTTTTTGATGTTTTTACTGTAAAGTAGAAAATGACCAAAGATTTTACCATTTACCCCATGTTAGTAAAAATTATATGGGCTTGGCCCATCTCCTTAGTGTAGCCGCGGGTAGAGGGCCCCACATGGGGTACCCGTACCGTTTTCCGTGTCTAATTATTTAAGTGTTCGTTCGTGTTTAGTCGTGTTCGTGTTTTACTCGTTAAATATTAACCGTGACTTAATATATTTATTTGTGTTCATAATAAATATATATACGTAATTAATATTAGCTCGTGATCTAATTACGTTCATGATTTCATGATCGCATGTTCGTGATTAATTATTGTTAAATAATTATTGTGTGTTCGTACGTAATAAATACTTATCGTGTTCTAACACGTACGTAATACGTAAAATTCTAACACGTGAATGTAATCATACTATAAAAGGAAAGTTTTAATCTAGTACTTACAATCTTAAGGGCACTATTCATGGTAAAAGCATGCGGGTTTTACAACTCTTCCCCCTAAAAAGAATAATTTGTCCCCGAATTATAGATAAAGTAAACTGGAAAAGAAGAACATACCCGAATTCAAAATATAAAATGAGGGTAAGAAGCCCGGATAGACTCCTCTGTTTCCCAAGTGGCTTCCCGCTCGGTATGATCCCTCCAAAGGATTTTGACGAATGGAATCGTCTTCCTTCTCATAACTCGTTCTTGTTTGTCAAGAACTCGTTCGGGTTCTTCTATGAAGGTGAGATCTTCACGTATCTGTTCCAGTGGATACTGAAACATGTGAAGGGGATGATACTGGTACCCTCTGAGTAAGGACACATGAAACACATTGTGTACATGTGAAAGCTGCGGAGGTAACGCTAACTGGTAAGATACTTCACCAACTCGTTCAATGATATCAAACGGTCCGATGAAACGAGGACTGAGCTTCCCTTTAATACCGAAGCATCTAACACCACGTGCCGGCGAAACCTTAAGGAAGACGTGATCTCCTACGTTAAAATGTATGTCCCTACGATGCTTATCGGCGTAACTCTTCTGACGTGACCGTGCTTCCTGAAGTTTCTGCTTAGCTACTGCGATCTTTTCATTGGTCATCTCTATGATTTCTGGTCCTTCAAGTGTTCGCTCGCCAACCTGATCCCATCAGATTGGGGCGCGACACTTTCTGCCATACAACATCTCGAAAGGAGCACACTTGATACTTGCGTGCCAACTGTTGTTGTATGCAAACTCCACCAAACAGATGTAATCGTCCCAATCACCCGTCCATTCCAACGCACATGACCTCAACATGTCTTCCAATGTCTGAATCGTTCGCTCCGACTGTCCGTCCGTTTGAGGATGAAAAGTCGTGCTAAGCTTAAGTTGTGTACCCCAAGCTTTCTGCAGACTCTTCCAAAATCGCGAAGTGAAACAAGGATCTCTGTCTGAGACGATGCTGGATGGTGCACCGTGGAGTCTCATGATCTCTCTTCTATACGTATCGACGAGTTTACTTACCGGATCTTCCTTGTGGATCGGTAAGAAATGAGCTGATTTGGTAAGCCGATCTACGATGACCCAAATTGCATCGTGCTTCCTCTTCGTTGGCGGAAGACCAGTAAAAAAATCCATGGTGATTTTGTCCCACTTCCACTCTGGAATATCTAACGGTTGAAGGAGACCGCCAGATCGCTGATTCTCGATCTTAACCTGCTGGTAGGTAAGACATTTGGAGACGTAAGTGGCCACATCCTGTCTCATACCACTCCACCAAAAGTATTGCTTGATGTTATGGTACATCTTAGTCGAACCAGGATGTATAGAGAATGGGGAGCTATGAGCTTCAGCTAACAAGGCTTCCCGGAGTTCTTGATCATCAGGAACACAAAGTCTCGTGCCCTGCCATACGATACCATCTGCATCTACTCTGAATTCCGTCTGTTTCTCCAAATTCTGTACTATCGCCCATATTTCTCCATCATCTTTCTGAGCTTCCTTGATCTTAGAGAGTAACTCGAGTTCTACTCTAAGATTAGCCCAGTAACCGTGCTGTCCACGTACCATGATCTTGATGTCTAGTCGCTCCAAGTCTCTTATGATTTCCTCCTCAACTTTAATGCCGTTGATCATTCCGGACTTCCTGCTAAGAGCATCTGCTACTACATTTGCCTTTCCGGGATGATACTGTAGATTAATGTCGTAATCCTTCAACAGCTCTAACCATCTTCTCTGCCTCATGTTCAATTCACGTTGAGTGAAGATATACTTCAAGCTCTTGTGGTCCGTGAAAATGTTACATGATTCTCCATATAAGTAGTGCCTCCATATCTTCAATGCAAACACGACTGCAGCAAGTTCCAAGTCATGCGTAGGGTAATTTTCTTCATAAGGCTTAAGCTGTCGTGAAGCGTACGCGATCACTTTCCCATGTTGCATGAGAACACAGCCAAGTACCTTCCCCGATGCATCACTGTAGATTTGAAATCCACCCATACCAGATGGGAGAGTAAGAATAGGTGCAGATACTAGCTTCTGCTTCAGGTCTTCAAAGCTCTTCTCTCGTTCTTCAGTCCAGACGAATTTCTCCTCTTTCCGCATCAGTTTGGTCAATGGTAGTGCTAAGCGGGAAAAGTTCTCCACGAACCTACGGTAATAGCCAGCTAAGCCTAAGAAACTACGGACTTCCGTTGTTGATGTCGGCCTCGGCCACTTAGTAATGGCCTCAACCTTCGCTGGATCCATAGTGATTCCTTCTGCTGATACAATGTGACCTAGGAATGCCACCTTGTCTAACCAGAACTCACATTTGGAGAATTTAGCATACAGCTGCTTCTGGCGAAGAATCTGTAGTACAGTACGAAGATGGTCTTCGTGTTCCTCCCTGGACTATGAGAAAATCAGGATGTCATCGATGAAGACAATGACGAACTTGTCCAGAAATTCATGGAAGATTCTGTTCATCAAATCCATGAACACTGCTGGAGCATTTGTCAGGCCAAATGGCATAACTACAAACTCGTAGTGGCCATAGCGGGTACGAAAAGCATTCTTGGCGATGTCCTGCTCCTTAACCCGTAGCTGATGGTAGCCTGACCTAAGATCAATCTTGGAGAAGTGTTTGGCCCCTTGGAGTTGATCAAACAGATCGTCTATACGTGGCAGTGGATACCTATTCCGAATAGTAATCTTGTTGAGCTCGCAATAGTCTATGCAAAGACGCATACTGCCATCCTTCTTCTTAACAAATAAGACCGGTGCGCCCAATGGAGATGCGCTCGGTCGAATGAAACCTCGTTCTAGAAGTTCTTGCAGTTGATCTTTCAGCTCCTTCAGCTCTTTGGGAGCCATGCGATAAGGAGCCTTAGAGATTGGTTCAGCTCCTGGAATAAGCTCGATATTGAATTCCACTTCTCGTGCAGGTGGTATACCCAGAAGTTCTTCTGGAAATACATCTTGGAATTCCGACACTATTGGTTGATCCTGAATTAATGGAGATTCAGCATCCATGTCGTGAACCGTAGCTAGATAACCCTCGCAGCCATGTGACAGTAGTGCACGCGCTTGCAGGGTAGATATGATTTGTACAGACCGTCCGGGTACGAACCCGTTATGAATGTACTCTGGTGCATTAACATCACCGAAGATAACTCGATATGAATGTCAGTCTATGGTAGCATGATGCTTAGATAGCCAATCCATGCCCAAAATCATGTCGAAGTCATTCATGTCCAGCGGAAGAGCGTCAACAGGACGAACCTTATCGTCAAATTATAGGGGAAGACTCTTGTATACATGGGTGATTAATACAGAGTCCCTCAAAGGCGTGGAAATAGTAAGTCTATTCTCTAGTGGCATGGGGAGCATCCTAATGTTCTTAGCATAAGAAGTAGAAATGACCAAGTGAGTAGCACCCGTATCGAAAAGAACACACGCAGCTTGACCATACATATACAAGATTCTAGTGATGGTACCCGTAGACTTGTTGGCCTGGTCTCGAGATGTCGTGTAAACACGCCCGGTGGTAGGAGGCGGCTTGGTATCAGCATGTCCCGATGTGCCCTCCATCTCGCCCTTACGGCAATCCTTCATGATATGGCCAGGAAGACCACACTTGAAGCATGCGTCAGTGTTACGACGACATGGCCCTGGGTGCCTACGGTGGCAAGTAGAGCAAAGAGGATGAGTATATCCTCTAGTAGGTGCTCTGGCTGGCTGAGAACCTGATAAAACATTTTACATAAGACATGATAATAGGGTACAAAGGACAATGCGGATAATCGTAAGATTGAATACCAGTGATAGCTGAACGGCTAGGCTGTGAACCTCTCTGGTTCCGGTCCCTACCGTTTCCATGGTTCCTGGTAGAAGTTTTGCTAAAGTGTCATAATATGAGTTATAACATGAAATCATAAGAACATGCGTAAGTATTAGGACCTGCTGCCGTTGGAGTGTCCAGCGTTGTTACAGTAATTATCATTACTGCCACGCCTTGGGCTGATGAGGCTGATGCTGAGTAGCCGGCTGAGACCGGTCCCCAGTTTTCTGCCTGAAAGATACAATTTAAAGAGATGAATAATTGACATATATGGAAAGAATACGGATTGATCACCGCTTGAATACGAATGTTTACCTCTTGTCGGGTCTCTCACCTTCCCCGAACTCATCTCTCTCCTGCAGCATTTCTAGCTTACGTGCTGCATCGGCCACTTGTGCTACAGTAGTGAACATAGCACACACCAGATTGTTTGCGACCGATGTGCAAAGAGCCCACCTAAAGTGGTGTGCATGCTCTTCAGGAGTACCTGCTGCTGCACCAAGGAAACCAGCTAAGCGAAGGAAGCGCTGCATAAACTCATTGCTATTCTCCCCAGCTCTCTATCGGATCCCATGGTACTCCCTCTTGAGCTTGTCTTTCTCAGCCTTGGGAAAGAACTGCTCCACCACCCTATCCTTGAACTGAGCCCATGTCAAACCAGCAACCCAATCGTCACCTCCCTCAGACTGCATCAAAGCTAACCACCAATTTAACACATCGCCTTCGAACCGGTAGCATGCCAACCTCGTCTTGAACGCGGGGTCACAACCCACAGCATTGAAAATCTTATCGATGTGAGCCAACCAACTTTCAGCATCACTCGGGCTATCTGTTTTCTCAAAAGCTCGAGGACGGAGCTTGTTGAATCTCTCCAGCCATACTGCCAATGTCACTGGAGGAGGAGGAGGTGCCTGGTTATGCTGCTGATTGTTGGCATCTTGAACCTCAGCCCTGATGTCGTTCCTCAGTTGAGGAAGCAAAGCTTGCATTGCAGCATTGAGTTGTTCCTGTTCGCGTGTGAGAACATCTGACAATATAACATAAAACATATGATTAACAGCTCAAAACATAAAATATATATACATGAAAAAAATTTATACCAATAAATCCAGAAAAAATTTTATGCAAGAAAATTTGTGTATGAATGCATGATGCAGTTTTATGAAAACTTTTGTATGCTCGAGAGTGAACGCCTATGGTCAGTTCACCCAAAATAAAAGACATGGCGAGGGGACGCCAATGGGTCAGTCCCAAATTTAAAAGTTTCGATAAAACACATGTGACTAAATAGGGTCAGTCCTGTACCAACCATTACTTAGTCATAAACCTGCGACAATGACATATATATGTATTCATAAAAATGATGAATGCATGAAAACGACTGTCAGTTCTAGGAAGACCATAGTGACTACCCACTAATCACAGGTCATATTTTGAGAGCCTACAGGTCGAAGCCTTGGCTCTGATACCATAATTGTAACACCCCATTTTGATAATGGAATGTCACGCGTAATTATGGCGTGTCATCAAAGCATACACGGATAAATGTCTAAACATTACATGACCATAAAAGGAAAATACCGGAATCAAACATCGGCAGTCCAAAAGTAAAGCTCATCACACACAAACATAAGTACTGAAAATGAAAGGACTAAACAATGTCCCTATCAAGAGTATCAAAGTAAAGATAATGCATAAAGTAAAGAAAGGCTAGAAAGCTTCCAGTCCACATGCACGTACGCTTAAAGTCTACGAGCGTCCCTGAGTACCTGCCGTTTTGGGAACATAGAAAAGGAAAACGGCTGAGCAATACGCTCAGTGCACGGATGTACAATAAAGCATGAATAGGATAAGCATATAAGCACATAACAGCGGAAGAAACTAAGTCCCGAATAACCTGGTTAAGTCTTGGTAAAACTGGTTTTATAGTTTGAAAAGCCTTATGTTTATCTTATAAAAATTGTTTAACATATTCTACCATTAGCCAATATAGGTCATGAAAATCCACCGTGCATGAATACTTGGAGGGTGACCTCATCATGCAAATTAGAGGGGCTGCCTCTAATTTAATATACTGGTTTGGATAGGAGGGATCAGCTCCTTGTGAAGGATGCAAGGCACACACCACATTCACACTGAGTAATCTGCTGAAAACATGTAACTAGGATGCACCCATACGCCCCACATGATAAATATAATAATATGGCCAAAAGCTGAAGGGACGCCACGAGCAATCACTCCGCCGTGGTGAAGTCATAACACCAGTGCCTCTAATGTTATGGTTATGGTACCTCCATAACTAGGTGAAACTGGTCATGCATGTATATGGCTATAGGTATTCTAAATTAAACATAAGCAAATCAAACATATAAACTTATACTACGGAAAAAAGTTGGCTGCATACGGGGAATCCTAATAAGGAAAGAATGTCCATACTGAAAGGACGGGAATCCGTACTTTATGTCCAGTGAACGAAGAGGACGAACTGAGGAGAATCCTACTTCGGTATCACTAATGCTACATAAATACATACGTGTATAAGTATCTGGTTACTAAATACGTAACTGGTTTTATGTCATGTCTTAGCTTATTTTATACGTTCATGTCATGTTTTACTGTTTTAAGCTTTAAACTGTGTTTATCTTATATTCTGTCTATTCTGATTAAGTATTACTTGTATTTCATGTATTATTATACTTACTGTGTATTAATAAGTAAATTTCTAAAAATAGCAGGTTTCCTAAAATAGAAAGTTTCCAAAAATAGAAAGTTGCCAAAAATAGAAAGTTTCCAAAAATAGAAAGTTTCCAAAATTAGAAATTTTCCAAAAATAGAAAGTTTCAAAAAATAGATCTACTGCTTAAAATAGATAAGTTTATAAAAATAGAAAGTTTCCATAAATAGATTAGCTGCCTTAATTACATAAGTTTCTAATAATAGAAAGTTTCCATAAATAGATTAGCTGCCTTAATTAAATAAGTTTCTAAAAATAGAAAGTTTCCATAATTAGATATAAGCTGGTTAAATAAGCTAAGTATATAAGCTTAAGTGTTTTCTGATTATTTTTCTAAGTCATAATGATATAAGGTATATTTTATTAATTATTACATGTAATTTAAATAAACTATAGGTTAAAAGTATTTAATTAAATATATAATGTTTTTAATTAAACAAATTTAAATATTTAGGTTAAAACATGTATTATTAATTATTAATAATATAAACTAAGTCATGTTAATTAATTAATTATAACTATGGTTTTTTTAATTAATTAATTATAAGGTTTAGAAAAATATAAATACTTAGGTTAAAAATCCATGATCTAATAATTAAATTATAACCTAAGTCATATTTTATTAAATTAATCATGTCACGTTTTATTAATTTAATTATAACATATGATTATTAAAACATAACCTTAACATAAACCATGAACCGGATCGTGACTAGAAACCATGAACCGAACCCGTAATCAACTCCATACCCCAAACCACTTCGGGGTTCCCCCTTGTTTGCTGCTGCTGTGGGACCCACACCACTAAACCGAGACCTTGTGGTCTCGGTGGTGGTCCATGTGCCAAGCCGAGACCCCCTTGGGGTTCGGTTTAGGCGTCGGCCACACACAAACACCCCTAAAACCTCCGTTTTGATTTATCCCATAACCAATTACATGTTTAGTTTATGTTTTTAATTAGTTTTTTTAAAAAACATCATGTTCTTTTTTGATTTTTTAAATCAAAACATAAGGAAAAGGATTAAAAAGGTATACTGAATGCGTGGATCTAACGAGGATGAACATACACGAACACTTGCACAAAAATCAAGATCAAAATCAAACGAACACCCCCTTTTCTTGTGTTATATGCGGCGGCCAAGAGGAGAGCAAGAAGGAAAAGGAGAAAATCTATATAGGTTTTTGATGTTTTTACTGTAAAGTGGAAAATGACCAAATATTTTACCCTTTACCCCATGTTAGTAAAAATTAGATGGGCTTGGCCCATCTCCTTAGTGTAGCCGCGGGTAGGCGGCCCCACATGGGGTACCCGTACCGTTTTCCGTGTCTAATTATTTAAGTGTTCGTTCGTGTTTAGTCGTGTTCGTGTTTTACTCGTTAAATATTAACCGTGACTTAATATATTTATTCGTGTTCATAATAAATATATATACGTAATTAATATTAGCTCGTGATTTAATTACGTTCATGATTTCATGATCGCATGTTCGTGATTAATTATTGTTAAATAATTATTGTGTGTTCGTACGTAATAAATACTTATCGTGTTCTAACACGTACGTAATACGTAAAATTCTAACACGTGAACGTAATCATACTATAAAAGGAAAGTTTTAATCTAGTACGTACGATCTTAAGTGCACTATTCATGGTAAAAGCATGTGGGTTTTACATGGCGAGTTTGACTTATACGAGAGTAAGTTTTTTAAAATAAATAATGAATGCTAGTTGGATACCAAGCGAATAATTAAATAACAAAACCGTAATGAGTTTTAGCTAATACAAAATTTAACTAAATTGGTGGCGAGGTGTCGGCTTTGCCGGCCAAAGGACTTAGAAGGCGCATACTGAGTGCAGGTGGCGAGTTTGACTCATGTGAGCAGGGGCGGAGCTTAGTGTAGACTAGGGAGGGTTATGGCCCTCCTAGGGTTTATCATATTTGCACTATATACCCTTGATTTAATGTATAATTCATGTTGTAAACCTTAAATTGTTTTAATAAACTATGATTTGGCCCTCCTAAGTTTCATGACTTACCTTTCGGCCCTCCTGAAAAAATTATTCAAGCTCGCCACTGCATGCGAGAGTAACTTTTTCAAAATAAATAATGAATGCTAGTTGAATAACAAGCGAATAATTAAATAACAAACTTAGTAATTGTTCTAACTCGTGGTTAAACAAAAACAACAACAGAAATGCGTGATACTACTAAATCGTTTTCGAAAAGAAATCTCAAAAGTGATCCAATTCAACTTTTTGTTTGCATCGAAGCCCTATTATGAACATTTCGTTCTTGTTTCTTGATTGTTTCCAATCAGCGTCACTTTCTTCTATTTCCTATACTTTTCGTCTTTCAATTTTCTACAATATATATGCACATCTGAAACAACTATCGTACCTTAAAAAAAAAAACAAAACCATAAATTTGTAACAGCACCTACTTCATATAAAAAATTAGTAACTTGATTTTGTACTTGTACAGTTGTACCTACATCAAATTAAAAACGTAATACATTTACGATTAAAAACTCTGCATAAACAAACAAAGTACTCCATTAAGGCAAGTTAAACATGCAGATAGTTTAAAACAAAAAGAAATTGTACTACAAGAAATGATATAATCGAGTTAAATATTACAGTAACAGGGAATAAAAGTGAGTTAATAGGTTTTGATAGCTCCAAATTACTTCATCTGACTGAGCATGTTTCATATAACATCTTTTTTTTATTTTTTCTCGTAGGTAAGGTGTGTTTAGTTGGAAAAAATATTTCATCTTTCTTTTAAAATATTTGAAAATAGAAAAACAAAAAACTTGTAAAAGAGAAATTATTATTCTTTATCATTAAATAGAATATACCATTTTACATTTTGTCTATTTTTTCTTTCTATTTAAATATCTTTTTATTTTAAAAAAATGCAAAGAAATCTAAATAAGCTTTCAAAATTTTTAAATCTTATCTGAAATAGAAAATCATTTCATTCTCTATGAATTTGAAAACAGAAACGAAGAAAATTTCACAACTAAACATCACTTACGATTTTTATAAATAAATACAGTATTGTTTAAAAGTATTAGTCGTATGATCTTTTCATATAACGCTTAAAGCAAATAAACTGTCGACTAGATTTAACATTTAATGAAAATTAACTTTATATAGTACTAAATACAGTGTTACAAAACCGATTATAGATGATCAGTTTTCCATGAAGTAGATACATAATGAGATGACAAGGCATTTAGAGCGGGATTTGCACACTATTAAAAGTAATATGCATACTCAAAAATATAATGATATAACATTTATAACCTTGTAATGGTAAACATGAGTAGAAGCAATACAAGGGTATATATGTCTAACAAATTAAATATATAACAGATTTAATTACAGCTGTAGAAAGCAAGCGACCAACAAGCTGCGCCACAAGTCTAACAACATATTTTTGAATGTGCAAATCATTTCTCAAATAAGATACACCATATCGATGATAAAGCCCTTAGAGCCAACATCACTAAAAAAACAAGAAAGAAAAAACTAGACTTTAATACTTTTTTTTCCTTACGTCTAAACTTGGTTCACACATATTACATATATATAATAAAAAGATATAAACTATTTCCTAATAATTAGGAGAACATCAATATGATTACTTCTTTGTTTCCGAGTTTAATTTTAGTGTGAAAGAGAAAGTTTTGGGATGATAATAAAAAAATTGTGTTCTTGAGATTTTTTAAGAGATGAAAGGGAAGTAAATGAGAGTAAATTACACCAGAATTTTATTCCTAATCTTCTTCCCAATTTGGGATGATTTGGAAAGAAAGCAAGGAGGAGTGTGATTGATGTTTTCTAACTTAACTAAAATTCTTTATTTTTTCCCTCTTTTTCTCAACTTAGTAACACAAAAAGTGTATATACTCTTTATCTTTCTCCTTAGCTCGGGAACACAAAAAATTCAATCCTTTCCTTTTCACTCCACTCCCCATCCTCTCAAACACTCTGTCTTCTTTCCTCGCTAAACTCGGGAACAGTAACAAAGCTAAGAAAATGTTCGAAAAAAAAACAAAGCTAAAAATGAAACATGAAAACATGATTTAGCTAACTAGTGCTCTTCTTAGATAGTAGTACATGTATTTTCAACTTCTTGATTTCATGACTATTTCTTTAGTTTTTCACATTTATCTAAATTGGCACGATATTAGGTCTATATGTATACTATAATGTGTAAGTCAACCTAATTCACGGTTCTTAAGTCCGGCAAAAAGGTTGATGGTGATTTGATTTGGTAGGCATCACAAAATAAAAATTCGGTATCAATTTGTCAACTATTCCTTTATGTTATTTTTGGACTGATCGATCGAGTGGCCGGTTTTATAAATTGTTACATGACATTCAAGACCTTGATAGCAATGAAATGAACTACTAGTAATTAAGAAAACAAGAGGAACTTGTAAACAAATTTGACTTGTATTTTTTAAGACCCAGTGGTGCTATCGAATGTAAATGTAGTCCTCCGGGGGTTAATTTAATCGAATGTTATGATGAATAAAACTGATCAAAGTTGTATAAAAATCTGATTGGATTCTTTTTATTTTGGCCGGTTAGAGCATCACTGTTAAAGACCGATTCTGTAGATCTTTAGAAGCTGAAATTTAATCAAGAAAAAGTATAATAAGCAATGTTTTGAAACTTGGGTTTTAAATTGACCTGGTCGAGTTATCGGGTTCGGATCAATCCAAGTTAACCTGGTTTTCTGAAAAAAATATATTTTTTTATATTTTTAATAATTAACAAAATTTATATATAAAAACAAAAAAAGTTCCTGTATACTAAAAATATAAATTGTTTACCAACTAATATAATATGTAAAATTAAAATTCCGTCGAAAATACGTAAAATTTACATTTAAAAAAAAACCCAAAAAAATCAAACCCGCCCGGGTCTTTAAAACCGGGTTGACCCGGGTCACCCCAAACCTGGCGGGTCGAGCCTGGTTTCGAAAATGTGAAACTTGGGTTAATGTGACCCGTTTTTTCGGCTGGAACCAAATCAACGAGTTGATCCGAACGGGGTGACCCAGGTTTCAAAACATTCATAATAAGCACAAATGACAAAGGCATGTTAAATAAGTATATGTTTTGATAAATCAACTTAAACTTACATTTCATTTTAGGTTGAAATTTTTAAACCCGAACCCTACAATTTTAAAAACATATATGTAACTCTAGAAGGGATAGAAAATTAGAAATGTTAGGGGAATAAAGCTGATCCGATCCAAACAAAATGATAGAGTAGGTAAATTTTTTGTCATTAATTTCATTAGATTAGCAACTGGCCTGGTGCAAATCATGTTATCCGAGGTAGTTAATGCATGGAACACGCTACAAGAAAAACCACAACTGGTAACGAAGTTTTCCCGAACGACATTTGTCGTCCGAGAAACCCTTCATTAAACGACGAGTGCCTTATTCGAGTGTCAGACAAATCCGCTTATAACAAAAAGTATTCTGGGTGACATATCGCCTAAGAAACCCTTCACTAAACGACAAAAAGGCAATTCAGGCATTGGTAAGTCAACGTACAACAAAATTATCTCGGGCGACATGTCGCCCGAGAAACTCTCCATGTGGCACTCATCAGTAATTAACTTATATAAGATGGTATTTAGCGGGAGGTATCCCGGGCGACATGTCACCCTAGAACCTTTCAACGCGCGTGGCACTTAAGCACTTGACTGAAAGTATGTAGGTCCGGCGTTAACGCCCGTAAAGTCGTTTGGGAAAGAATTTTCAGGCGAGCTTTTTTATCAAAAATTTTCAAACGACATGTCGTCCGAGAAACGCCTTATTTGTTGCAATTGTTGTAGTGAACAAGTCAGTGCACATGATGCATGCTTTAATATAACAAGTTTACGGCACCGTCATTGTATGTATGTATGAAAATATACGAAAGTATTTAATTTAAATAACAAGGAACAAAAATGTAACATTTGTCCATTTGGTTATTTTGAGGAAGTGGAAGTAGTAAACTGAAGCTTTTATTTCTGTCAAAAGTCGGCTTCTAATAATAGAATCAATCATTGTATCTAAATTCCATGTGCACTAAAAGGTAATAAAAAGTTACCACTTACAAGCATGCACGTGGATTATTTCATATCCAAGGATTTTCTTATCTGTCTCTATAAATAGAAACCCTATCACCTTTAGGTTAGTCACAAAAACAAACAACAATGGAACTTCTATTTTTAGCCATGTCTTCCATTTGTTTCTTCATCGTCCTTCATAGCCTCGACCTATACCGTAAAAGAAGACTACCTCCGGGTCCTGCCGGCCTCCCCATTATCGGGAACCTGCTTGAAATTGGACCGAAACCTCATGAGTCCCTAGCCAAGCTTTCCAAGAAACATGGTCCACTAATGACCATCCGACTAGGAAGCATCACTAGTGTGGTGGCGTCCACACCTGATGCGGCCAGAGAAATACTCCAACGCAATGACGAGGCTTGCTCTGGCCGCATTGTCCCTCACGCAGTCTCCGGGTTGGACAACCATGACGCAGCACTAGTGTGGCTCCCACCAAATGAAGACTTTCGAAACATTAGAAAAGCCCTTAGCACTTGCCTAACACATCAACACAAACTCGACAGCCTCCGTGGTCTTCGACAGAACGTGGTCGAAGAGATGTTGGATTTCCTTAGGGATTCGGGGCAGAAAAAGGTGATCGTGGACATTGGAAAGTTGGCATTTGCGGTTGCACTCAACCAGATGTCGAGCACATGCCTTTCACAGAATGTGACTAGCTACGAGTCTGATGATATTGGAGGGTTTAAGACGGCCGTAAAAACTATAATGGAAGTTGACGGGAAGTTTAACATAGCAGACATATTTCCTGTGTTGAAACCGTTAGACCCTCAGAACATACGAAGGCGGGCAAAAGCGGCTTATGGTTGGTTCGATAAGGTGACAGAAGGTTTTATAAGTGAGAGGTTAAAGCAACGAGAATCAAAGCTTCCGAGGTTTGGTGATATATTGGATTCGTTGTTAGATTACAGTCAAGAAAATGAACAAGACTTCAATCTCATGCACATCAAGAATTTACTTGTGGTAAATTCTCTTCCCATATTTTACTGTGTAAAAAAAACATAATTCAAAATAAACTGAAAACTCCGAATGTTAAAAAATCATGTCAGTCAAAACCAACATGCATATGGAACCTTGCGATTTTAATAACACCGTGTAACAAATTTCTGTTATATTACACAGGATCTATTTCTAGCAGGAACTGAAACGAGTTCAAACACAACCGAGTGGGCAATGACTGAACTGTTGCTTAACCCTAATATGTTCTTGAAAGTTCGCGAAGAAGTGTCCAAAACAATTGGAAAAGATGGGAAAATCCAAGAAGCTAAACTGCTCGACTTACCTTATCTGCAAGCAGTTATCAAAGAAACAATGCGACTTCACTTGGCCGTCCCTTTATTAATACCTCACAAAACTGAGACTGAAGTTAAACTAGGTAAATATATTATACCAAAGAACACGCAAATTTTAGTAAACGCATGGGCCATGGCACGAGATCCAAGGTATTGGGAAAACCCAACGATGTTCCAGCCGGAAAGGTTCATGGGGAATGACTTGAACTACATGGGACAACACTTTATGTTTCTACCATTTGGATTGGGGCGAAGAATGTGTCCTGGAATACCGATAGCTCTTAGGGTCGTGAGTTTAATGGTGGCATCATTTGTGTATCATTTTGATTGGGAACTTCCTCATGCTAGAGAAGAAATGGACATGAATGACATTTTTGGCTTAACCTTGCTACGGGTAACACCTTTGGTTGCTACTCCTATTTCCTTTAATTAAGTGCATAGATTTATGAAGAGAGCAAACCCAACTAATTATATTGATAATGATTACAGTTATATGTTAATCCTTGTATGTTTTATATGGTATTTACTGTTTACATAGAGTTTATTGTAACAATGTAATTTTTTTCCTAAGATTTGGCTACAAATAAAATTCTTTTCATTTTGGTTGTCAAATTAGGGTTATGACCCCACAATATATTACTCCCTCTCTCCTAAAATGATTGTCCATCTTTTCTTTTTCGCTTCAAAGTTATTGTCCACTTCTACAAATAGATATAAAATTTAGTTTGAGTTTACAATATTACCCTCCTTTGTGATTATTATTACAAATATTAAAAAAGTTTTAAATTAATTGCAAAAGAGAGAAAACTGTATTAATTGTGTTTTTCTTAAACTGTGTGATTTTTATCTGGTGACAATAATTTTGAATATCTTTCTTTTTACTTTTAAAAATTCAGAAACACCGTTGTTTTTGACAATTTAAAAAGCTCGTGTGTCATTTACTGTTTAGTGGTTTAATTCTTCATATTATATGTGGGGCTTTCATATTTGCATCCGTCTTATTACTCGCTTCGTACCCAGTTAATATTATTTGTGGGTTTTTCGGGTTTCTCAACGGGTACCCGGTATCTCCAATCGAATATTCTATGGACAAAATAACGGGTATCAAGATTAAGTCAAACTAAAACCGGGACAAAATAAAACAACGCGTATTAATATGTTCGAAAATTTAAAAAGTTTAGAGCACAAATACGGTATCAAACGATTTAACTCTTTCAAATAATTCATGTACAACATCAAATAATACAATGAAAATATTACCTTTAATATATGTGTTTTTTTGTGCACATGTGAAATTTGTATTACCATAAACAAACAAGTTACAATATATTATATTCCAAGGGAGATAGACATGCATATACTCCCTTAGAGCAGTCGGAGTGGCTACGGTGTGGCTCGCCGTTGCCTAGCGTGGCTCGGCGTGATCACACCGTCGATACCTGCGTGGAAGACGTCGTGGCTGGAGCCACGCGCGTGGAAGTTGTTTTAAAAAAAAGTTTCCTTTTACCCCCTATTTGAACTTTTAATACACACCTTATTTTTTTGTTTTTCGCAAAAGCTACCCCTAACGGTTTTATGACCGTTGGATTTAAATAAAATTCATTTTTTTTTAAAAACACTTCCAATGGCTATATGACCGTTTAAAGATTTTTTTTTTAAAATACCTCTATATATACAAACCTCATTTTTTTAACATCTCACACAAATCAAATATACACACACACAAAAATAATGGCATACCAACCTTCCGCGTTTGACATTGATGATGAATCTGACATTGATATGTTGGTTGCCACGTATAATTACTTGCAAGAAGAAGAAAACAAACCCGGCCTCACCCGAAATGTAATTGAAGAGGATGCGGAAGTTCGTTTGAGGGCGGATTACTTTGACGAGCCTTGTAAGTATCCGTTACACATTTGTCGTAAAAGATATCGTATGAGTCGAACATTATTTTTAAAAATTGTCCATGATATTGAAAATTATTCGACGGATCCTCTTCCAAAACACTTTGATTACTTTAGAGTTCGGCCCGATGCTACCGGTCAAATGAGTGCAAGTGTTATTCATTTTAAAAGAAAACAAGAAGGAGCACGAAAGGACATAGAACGTGCTTTTGGTGTTCTTCAAGGTCGTTGGGGAATATTACGTCAACCGGCTCGATCATACAGAGTAAACACCATCAGTAGAATCATGTATACTTGCATCTTATTGCATAACATGATTTTAGAGGATCAAAAGATGGTGATTGGTCAAGAACATGAACCCGAATTTCGTGTCGATGATTCCGATGATATTTTTGTTAATCCATCGACAAGAATGCAACGTCGATGGATAGATAGGCATGACACTAACCGTACCAAATCAAAAGAGTTACGAGATAGAAATACACATCTTTCACTTCAACGAAACCTTATGGAACACCTTTGGGCACGACGTGTACACGATGAAGATGAAGACGAAGAAATGAAGGATTATGGAACACCTTTGTTTTTTGGTGTGGTGGTGTGACCACTCCATGTGCTCTTAAACGTACAAGTCAACAAAATTAATACACTATAGCAGGAACAAAACATGTCCGATATTAAAGCACATATCTAAGACATATATCTCTGATAGGGAATAAACAGGAAGAGGACATATACAATGCAAGGCCTTAGCTAGCTACTAAATCTGATCACCTTGACCTTTGCATCAAAAGACCATCTCTTTTAACTATATTTCCGAACTCAGCCTCCTCAAACTATTCAAGCATCGCCCACAATACAATTAGGAGTAACTTAGCTGGCATCATTAAGAGAGGAAAGTATCCATTTACAGTGAAAGTGAAAGGATATACCTATCATGCTCAATCATATATCTTTAAGACCAACAAGCAGTTACAACCTCACATAAAATGTTAAAATAAATACAGAGGAAAGGTCATCACATGAAAGTGAATACACACCCTCACCCAGAACCAACCTTACCTCCTATGACAGTGTATTGGGTGGACCAAAAAGATTCATCTTTCACACACTCTTTATTCCACCCAACATACACTGTTCACCCAAGATCACTACCCTTCACATCGACAAGCCCTACATTATGGTACCTCCTCCAAAGGCCAATTAGATTAACTATGAAGGTACCAGTTAGTATAGTCACACCCAACCAATGGGGGTGAGGTGACACTCTTGCTGGAAGCTATCCAAGCAACCAATGAAAAGTTTGTTAATTTGGCATATAATTTTTTCTTGGGAAAACGAGTGGCATATCCTTGTTATAGCGAATTATCTTATGAATACTTGGAGTAAATCTGGATTGATTTAATCAGTGCATAACTCGTCGATCGGGTTATGCTTGAAAGTGGTCCCTGGTTTATTCGAAGTAACCCTATTATCCTTAATAAATGGGTTCTGTATATGAATTTGCTGAAAGAAGGTGTCGGTAATATTTCGGTTTTGGTGAAACTTCATAGTGTTTCTATGACGGCATTTACTGAATATAGTCTTAGTGTTATTGCTATAAAACTGGGTACTCCCTTAATGCTTGATTCCTATACGGCGAAAATGTGTTTAGAATCATGGAGTAGGTCTAGTTATGATAGAACAATGACTGAGTTACGTGTTGATGTTGAGTTGAAATATATTATTATGGTGGCAATGACTAAAATTAAAGGTGGAGGTTTCTACACTATTCGTTACGAGATCAAATGGTTAAAGAATATGAACAATCCTAAGCATATTGGTTGGCCCTAACGTTAACCTTAACCCGATTACTCTGGAATATCGAATGATAGGCAATAAGAATACTATTTCAAGTGGTAGGAAAAACAAGTTTGATGTGTGGCATAATACAGAGGTTAGTCTAAGCAAAGAGGTAAGTAACTCAAATTCTCTTGTTCCACTTAATTCTGTTGAAAATAATGATGATTTTGGTACAATGGTGTAACCTCTAAGATGGTTGGTCTGGATGATTTTTCGGGTTGATTTATGTTTGAGGATGGTACTCCTCGTTCGGATACTAGTTACACCTCGATTATTGAGAAAATTAACAGCATTGAAATGAATATTGCTGAAGTGCACTTAATTTTTGTGTATGATCAAGAGAACATGGTTCCTAGGTAATTGGGTGATATTTAGGTGAGGTTAAAGAGGAGGATGTAGTTCAACCTGTGGATAATGATATGGCAAATTTTATGGCTGTTAAAACATTAAATGTGAGATATAAGACTAACAGTTTGTTGAAACAATGACAAGATTCTTACAAGAATGCTAATGATGACTATGACCCATATAATGATGATATGTATAATGATTAGAATATTCTTGACGGTGTCCAGTCAGTTGCTGATACTCTCAGAAAAGAATTCTAGTCTTCACTATGTTTTATATGCCTTTGTAGTAATTTAATATGTTTCTTCCTGCTAAAAAATTGGTTGCACATATAACAGGTTAAAATATAAATTCATTTACATCCATTATATACAGCTGTTTTTTTGAAATTAATTTTATCTGAGAAATTTTTCCCCAAAACAAAAAACTACAAAATACTACTAACTTACCGATGTATAATTTGGCAAAACGAAAGAAGTAGTATTATGAGAAAATTGCTCCTCCCAAACATCCTTTTATCTACTTATAGCAATTTTGAATATTTAAACAATATGAAGACTCACATTCTATTCTCATATGCCATCGTACAACTTTAGAATTTTTAAACTTGAGACTCATAAGTTTCATCTTGATAGTTTCACGAATCTTTATAAGTAAAGTGTAACACCCGAGAAATTTTTCGTACTTTAAATAATAATAAATTATATTAATTATTATTCGAAATTCATTTTTGAGCGATACCAAACTTATCGGGTTTGAAAACGAATCATATTTTTCAAAATATGATAAACTGCACAGACTGCGCATCTGGGTGCGAATTAATAATGCGCGAATAGTTATTTTTTTATAATTATTTCAATAATTAATTTAATTAATTATTTTTAACGATCGCTTTATTTTAGAAAATATAATTAAAAGCCATCTAATTATTCGACACGCAATGTAAAACTAAAATACCTCAAATAAACTTTTGCACACTCAAACGTTCTAGTATTTATGTTCTTTCTTAATTAAATATTCCAACAAAAAGGGTACCCAGTCACCTTGTTTTTCATCCTAAACATAAAACATGCCACTTTTAAAAATTCTAACCATGGTTGCTACAACCAAACTTCAACCAGGCTTAAATCACCAACTCATGAATCATACGTGAAGTCCATTTTCATCTCCTAACTTTTGTTTTCTTACCCTAAATGAACCTAGGAAACCTTACACCATCAAAAAGAATAACTAGTAGATACCAAAAGGGTGCCATTTTCTTTCATCTCTCACCGAGTGCATCATATATGCACATTGAAATTCAAATTTGAACTACTCCCCCATGTATATTCTATATTAATGTTGTGATTACGTCCTTTCCTCAAACCCTATTAGACGATCGTTTTGGTCCCCCTCACACCAAAACTGCTGCTCCTCATCCCACCTACTTATCCATGCCCCTCATTCCCAAAAACAAATATTGCACAAATACCCAAACTATCAAATTATTCATTCTCATTTCCATCACCTCTCACCTCCATTATAAGCTATCAAAGCCTCAGTTCCCTTGCATAATCCAACTCTATTACCACAATGATGTTCATAAACCTCTCCTAAAAGCTTTTACAACCATTAACTAAACACAACCTTTCGCCAACACCATTGTTCGAATATCATTTCTGGGTTGCTGCTCGAAGATTTGTACGGATGTGAAGCGAGTACGGTAACGAGGGTTCTTTCCAGTCCGTGGGTTTTTAGCTTCTGTTAATGCGAGTTACAAGACGACGGGTTGCGTCATTTCGCTAAGAGAGTACGTTGTCGACGTGGGTCTTCTTGTTTTCGAAAGTATTTAGTTTACAAGTTTGGCGTACGCACCATTACCACTCTCGAGCTCGATAAGGTTACATGCGTACCCTTACCTTCATTTTCTTTCATACTTTTTTTGCATCATTTCTACTCGTATGTCACTATACCACGTGGTTGCTTGCAAACATAACATCACAGCTACATTGAAACGATTTAAAGCTCACATTGAAATAGGTTTTATGTAGCATGTTTTAAAACCCATGTTAGTATGTCATTTGACGTGTGTCGGGCTTAAAGGGTACGTGTCAAACCGGGTTTTGAGTCGTGAATAAAGTCCCAGCATAAGTTGCAAATTGTTGTGAGCTTGACGAGAGGTTTACCGAGAGTTTTGATGAGAGATTTGGTGCGAGTTGTGTGAGTTTTTTTGTGAGCTTGTTGAGAGATTGTTGAGAGCTTTGTCGAGAGATTTATAAGAGTTGTTGTCGGGTCAAGTGAGGTTTTATAAATGGGCTTTTAAAGTATGTTTTCTTTCTACTGTACCGAGTGAGAAGAAGGTCACGAGAGGGGAAATGGTATACGTTTTGGAGGGAGATAGTTTTGAAAAAGGTTGTCTTGCTTCTATATCTAGGCGAGTGTGAGAGTTGGAAAGGAGATATTGTAAAAAAAAAGGGTTAAATGTCAGTGTTGTATCTTGTCCTTACCGACACAATAATTTTTAAAAATGGGTTTCCCAAAAGCAGTTGCAAATGGTCACGTGGGTCTCTTTTTGTAAAAACACATTCCTTTTATTTGACAAATGAGTGAAATGGTTATGTATTGAAAAATCATAACTTATATCTTTAACCTACATACAAATGTGATCTTAGTAAAATGCCTTGTCGATAGATTTTAGATATTGTGGGTTTTGAATGCGATTGGTCGGTATTAAATTAACTTGACTTAAGTTTTGCTTAGAATGGCTATATTAAAAGTTACGCCGAAAGGCCGCCAAGATTTTACTAGAATAAAAAAAATTATATTTTCATTTATGAGTTTGACCAAATGTTATTTTAACTAAGCACGTTTGAGCACGTGCTGATTTTATAAATTAAATACGTGATAAAGGTTGACATATGCGTATGACATTTATGTGTTTCTTGCATTATAGATTGTAACTCAATCTAGTATTGTTTTAGGTTGCATCTTTGTGATCTGGTTCTGTGAGTATTATTCTCTTGCTGTGATTGCTTGCGTTGCTGAGGTGAGTTCATACCCCCTCTTTCTATTTTTGGAATCGTTTTATAAATGTTTTAATCTCTTTTGGGGGAGATGCATGCTTGTTGGTGTCAATTACGTGTTTATACGTTTTGGTGATTGTTTGCGATCCATACGTGGTTATACTGTGCAAGTATTGTTTGTGTTACATATTCTGAAAATGTGAGTGAATTTTCTTTTAATCTGCCTTACAAGTTGAATCTATTTGTGGAGAGATAATGTCTTGTTATTTGTTTATGGATGCAACTATGCTTTTATTAAATACTTTACTGAAGTATTGCTTATGGATGAGATAATGCTTTGTCACTTGCTTGGACGCAAAATGTGCTCTTGTCGTATACTTATTGAAGTATGGTTTATGGATATGCCTAAGTAGCTTTAACCCACGTTCTTCCTAGTCCCCTTCATGAACCGTTAATCACTTCTGGATGACCGGTAAAGTGAACCTGATGTTATGGATAGATCTATTGAGGTTTTGGCAACCTCCGTCCGGGGATTTGTAAATCGCCACTGCCAAACGGACGTATACCATTTGATGTTGTGCTAGGTGGTCTTGGGTTAGACACCTATTGGGGCAACTTGTATTTCATGCGCGCGATGTTTCGGCGTACTTTCCATAGTTCGGTTTCATGAGCTTAGTGCTATCATAAACACTATGTTGTACCCAATATGCTTGACGTCATATCTCCCATGATGGTCATGCATATCTTATTTATGTTTTTGCGGTCCATTGCTTGCTATGATTCTGAACTTGAATTGCTCTAGTGATCCATCTTATTATGATGTGGTATTGATCTTGATTGTGAACCTTGATATGATTCTTGCATGTGAATTTTGTTCTGATCTCGTATTGATCTTGAAATGTGAATCTTGTATGATCTTGATATGCTTATTATACGTAATCTTGATATGAATTGTGCATGTGATCTTGATATGAATCTTGCATGTGATGTTGATATAAATCTTGAATATAAGCTGAATTATTTTGTGTTGGCTGTAATGCTTTTGCTAAATGTTGTTTTATGACTGAACTTTGTGGTGAACGTTGCTTTTGTTGAGAAACTCTGGATTTCTAAACGCTTTTACGTTACTACTTTCGGTAGTGGACTCTATAAACTTTTGAAGTGTCATAAACTTTTTAATATAACTTATGAACTCACCAACTTTATGTTGACCGTTTTAAGCATGTATTCTCAGGTACTTGACTGTATGATTATTTGGAGTCTGCGTTATGATATTTGGCATAGAAGTCGTTCTCTCGGATCAAGACTCGGATAATCATGACGTAACAGGCCCCAAAAACTAGTGTGCTTCCGCTGGGCCTATTTTGGGGGTGTTACAGATTGGTATCAGAGCCCTTGGTTATAGAGAACTAGGTGTTATTGTATAGGCCTAGACTATAACCGATGCTCTAGTGTGTTCTAACTTTCATCGTGCCTTTTTCCGCTGCTATATGAATGCTCGTTTTGCGTGTTTACAATTTCTTTATCCGCTGCTGCATGACTGCTTGCTTTATCAGTTTATGATTGCTTTATATTCTGATTGTTCGTTTTATATATTTAGTAAACTATTATAATATATCATTATATTATATATGAGCTTCTTGTTTGATACGTATTCTTGCGCACGTTCTCGCGCGTCAATATTTATTTTCTTCCGCTTATACATTTTAACGTCTACTTACTGGACACGACTTATTAACGACTCATACGGTTTGCTCTTGGTGATTTCATGTGATATCATTTGGATAGTTTGCATGTCTGAATGGTGCCAGTGGGACTCCAGTCAAGTTAATTATGATTTCATATTTAGATGGTATGGGACGTCTAAATGAGAAATCATAAGCCACCAGACCAGAAGCTTATTTATGGTTTCGTGTTGAGATGGTATGGGACGTCTGAATACGAATGTCATAAATAAACGGGCTGTAAACTCTCTTGGTAATATCTATTTTCTTCGATATTTTATCTATTTTGATGATAAGCCTTGTCGGGAATATTTAAGTAGGATGAGGTATGAAATCTTTATTCAAACGAATTGGGACGCCTTTTCCGTTGAATAAAGAAATTATAGGTCACCGAACCATGAGGTTATAAATTTTTATTTACATGGATTAGGACGCTTCTCGATGCAAATAACGATTTATAAACAAGTGGGCTTAAGTGCATTCGACGTAACTCATTATTATATTATTTTATTAATACAGTTATAGAGCGTGCTCTTTTTGACTCACGGTTCGTCCGTACGATTTAATTGTCCCTTTGTCCTTTTGCCGTTACCATTATTGCGTTTTGGCGAATAATTTCCCAAACTTCAAATGACTCGTGAATTGTGGCACAGATTTTTACAGATGAACATCGACCGACGTGTGCTTAACCAACTAACTGTAGTTAACCTTATATCGACTTTTCAGAGTTGACGACTTGCTAGATTATTCTCTTCTAACTGTCATTTAGTTGTTCTATGAACTGTTACCGCTTTGTCAGATTGACTATCAAACCTTTCAGATACATTCCATATTTAGCTATTCCTTTTCGACATTCTTGACACTTCTCAACCTAGTAACAACGATCAAGTTTCGAGGACGAAACTCAAAATGGCACGTGGATGATGTAACACCCGAGAAATTTTTCGTACTTTAAATAATAATAAATTATATTAATTGTTATTCGAAATTCATTTTTGAGCGATACCAAACTTATCGGGTTTGAAAACGAATCATATTTTTCAAAATATGATAAACTGCACAGACTGCGCATCTGGGTGCGAATTAATAATGCGCGAATAGTTATTTTTTTATAATTATTTCAATAATTAATTTAATTAATTATTTTTAACGATCGCTTTATTTTAGAAAATATAATTAGAAGCCATCTAATTATTCGACACGCAATGTAAAACTAAAATACCTCAAATAAACTTTTGCACACTCAAACGTTCTAGTATTTATGTTCTTTCTTAATTAAATATTTAATAACAGGATTTTTACTAGTTGAAAGAGTTCGTTTTCTCGGTATCTAATCGAATTGATTTCCGGTTAGTTGTGTGAGATTAGTTGTTCTTGGTGAAACAAATATTTTTGGTTTTGGAAAATAAACGAGCAAGACTTAATAACAAATGACGAGAAATTAAAACAAGTTAAAATGTAAACGGTGCGATATTTTGAAACTTCAAAAGTAAATGACGAAAAATGAAAGGATGTAAAATTTAAACTTAACATAAAATAACTGATGCAAATAAAAACTTAAAACTAAAAGTAAAGCAATTAAAAATTCAAATAAAGAAAAAAAACGGGAAAATTAAAACTTGAAATCAAAAGAAGAAAACTTCAAAATTAAAACAGGAAGTACCTTGAGTCGGAAGTTTAAAACTTCCGAATGAATACAATTGATTCGGAAACTTCCGAATGAAGGAGTTTGATTCGGAAGTTCAAAACTTCCGAATGAAGGAGTTTGGTTCGGAAGTTCAAAACTTCCGAATGAAGGTGTTTGGTTCGGAAGTTCAAAACTTCCGAATGAAGGTGTTTGGTTCGGAACTTCAAACTTCCGAATGAACAAATTCCCTTGGTTCGGAACTTCAAACTTCCGAATGAACAAATTCCCTTGGTTCGGAACTTCAAACTTCCGAATGAACAACTGGTGTTGAAGGAATACAGTAACATTCAAACGAAGAACATGGGAAACACAGTAACAATAATCGATCCACAAATTAATCAAAACTAAACGAAAGATTAAACCAAAACAACCAAAAAGCATCAACTAACAATAATCAATCAAAACAAATCATCAAAACTAACAAACATAACCAAATCAATTAAAACCCACTTGATCAAAATCATAAAAACTCAAGAACATGAACAATCAAAATAAAGAACAAATCAAACAAGAAAGGTAGGAGGAGATGAATTAAAAGCTTAATTAAAAAGTAAAGATTCAATAACAAAAGATTAAACTCAAATTAATCTAGAGAGAGAAAGTAATAGTTTAGAGAGAGAAACTACCTACTCCTAATCTAATCCTAAAACTATCCCTAAAACTAACCACCCTCTCACATGTTGTGAGGGTGGTATTTAAAGGAGAGGGGAGTGGTTGGTGGCTTCCCCTTTCTTTCTTTCTTTCTTGGTCCTCAGTCTTTCAGTCTTCTTAAATCCTTCGACTTTTCAGACTTCGTCTCGGGATTTCTTTGAACTCGTCTTGTAATTTCTTCATAATTTAGACTTGAGTTCTTCGGCTTTTAGTAAACTTTTGTCTTTTGACTTTTTCTTCAATAAATCTTCAGAATTGGTCTTGGACTTCCGTTCTTTTTCCACTCTTGATCTTTTGACTTCGTCTTTTGTCTTTTTCTTCAATAAAAGCCCGCGAAAGCCGTGTTTTCTCCACTTTTCTCCTTCTCGACCCTGAAACACAATAAAAACACAAACCACGCATAATTCCGCCATTTACGACATAAAATATACGTTTAGGTCCTGTTTTATTGTAATTAAGTGGTAGAAAAGATGGGTGTTTTCACACCTATCAAATCCCCTACACTTAACCATTGCAATGCCCTCATGCAATGCTTAGTGACAAAGCAAGGTTTACACTTTCCATCATACTCAACCTACCTTGGTCTTTATTAAACAACTAAGGAAAATCAAAAAGATAGAAAATAACAAGATGCAACAAGGAAGAAACTTGTAAAGAAATCTAAGACTTACATTAGGGCTTGTATGTCATGAATGTTTATCACCCTCAAGTTTCACGTTCCCCACACCAAGCTTAAAAACAAGATCATTGTTAGTACAAGTTAGCATAACAAACATTTACTCATGCGGTTCAATTAATCACTCAAACTCCCTTATTCCTATGGGTATCTCTTATATTTTATTTTTGTCTTAGAATGATCATGAAGATGCATTTTTGGACTTATTTCGATAGTTTATTTAGGCTGAAAGCAAAGTAGGACGATTTGATCAATAGTTAGCTAAAGGACAAAATCTCTTAAAACTGCTTCTCGGGATATCAAAAAGATCATATCTTGGCATAACTCGGTTCACGATTTGAGACCTTTCTCGGGCCGATATTTGGCATGTACTTCATACTTCATATCTTCGAGAGACGTTTTTGAGATAATGGTCTTCTCTTCGTTATAGAGTTTCTTCACTTGGAGACTTTTGAGGGGTACTCCAACTTTGTTGACCACGACTTCATGATTATTTCTTCAATCTCTAATTGGGATTTTGAGATACAACGATCCGCCTCCTTTTCGGACTTGGATCTATTTATCCTCATACCTTGTTAGGGTCTTTTCGGATAGACTTCTCCATGATCTTTATGGGAGTTGATTGCTTTTCGTCGTGAGTCTTGATCCTTCATATTGACTTTGGAAATAATGCTTTTCACATCATTTTGGATCTTCAGCAATAAAATTGAATCCTCATGCCTTGTTAGGGCCTTTTCGGACTCGCCAATCTTCGCGCCCCGCTTCATAAGTTATGCCTTGGCTATGAACTCTCGTCATTACCGAGCAACTTTTAAACGATCTTGGGCTAGAAGCTAAGTAACTTTTCAAATCGTACGACCTTACTTATTGCAGATAAATTATTTAGCAAGTGATGGGAGCAAAAGATCATAATTAACTCACATAAGTTAATGAGAGAATACCAAACTTGTAACCAACTCTATCATTTCTCGTTCTCCACAATTTAAAATCTCAAGGAATGAGACTCGTGGATGCTTAGCCTAATAAACCAATTAAGGTCTACATGGTTAAGGATACTAGCTAGAGTGAACTTGGATAAGTAAACTCGGGTTAAGTCAAAATATTCACAACGGGCCTAATATATCTAAGATATCTAAACTTGCTAAAACCATTTTATTAAAACAAGAGAAAAGTAGCAAAAATAAAGGGAACTACAACTAGGCCAAAATAGATTAAAAATTTTGAAAAGTGTCGAAAAATTGATTTTCCGGCTAAAAAGAGGGCAAATTCATGGAAAAGTCCACTTAACTTCGATAGAAGTCCCCCCTACACTTGAGATAAACATTGTCCTCAATGTTTAAGCATGTGGGAGTAAACTCCCCTACACTTAGGACATTGTGCACTTTGCTTAAATCTTGTTAAGGAAAAGATAACTAACGTGATTTCTATTTTAATGTTGGAAAATATAAAATAGGAAATCAAAAGAGTTTAGGATAGAACCGGGAGGATGAGAACACGGAATCACGGTTCGTCAAAAGTCATCAAGAGTGTGTCTTTGAAGCTCTAATCCCTGTACATGATAAGAAAGAAAGCAAGAAACACCACGGGGCTCCCCCTACACTTATGGTAAAGATAGATAGATAATTGGGTTGTCTCCCAAAAAGCGCTTGTTTTTGTTAGCCGAGTCACGAGCCTGACTCGTCCCCGAATTAAATGGTCCATGGGGAAGCCTCGAATGTGATACCGGGATCAAAGACCTTGTCCTCGTTCCCGGTGGACATCAACAAAGGAGAGGCGGGGGAGTAAGTCTTAAAAGGGAGAAAGGTCCTTTCAACATACGTATAGTATGTGAATTCAAGATCCACGGGAGGTGGGTTGGGTGTAGTAAGCACATTGTCATCCCCCAAAGACAATGGATGCTGAGCAAACGGCAAAGCCGTATTGTTATCAATGAAAGCATAATCAATGTCACCTCCCGGGTCAAAGCACTCATCCTCCGTGATAGTGGCTAAAAGGGAGGATGGAAGGTGCTCGGGAGGGGGACTTGGGTCAATACTTTCCTGCAGCAAATTATCAAAAATAATGTCCCCCTCCGTGTCAGAGTCATCAATACCTGGAGGGATGGAGTGGATGTCGATTTCTTCCAGCAATGGGTCATTATGTTCAACGGGAGGAATAGATGGAGGTAGAGACTTGGAAAGAGAAGGAGAAGTCAACGCTTCGATTTGAGCAATAAGAAGGTGCACTTTCCGTAATCCATCGCGAAGAAGCACGTCTTCCACCTCATCCACAAGATCATGTTCATCGGTGAACTGCTCGTAAACCGGAGAGAATAAATCGTCATTTTCTGCATCTCCCGGTGGAGATTGAGAAATTTCAAAAGTGAAATTCTCATAGCAGAGAGAAGAATCGTCATCACTAGGATCGACTTTGTCTGTAAGAGCAACGTCGTCCTCAGGCTCCATAGCAGGTAAGTCACAAACCTCATCATCCAATACTTTATCGAGACCATCATCACTAAGCTCATTCAACGAATCAAGATCCTTAGATGCAGTAGGAACATCGAGAGTAGGAGCAGCAACTTTAGAAAATGAGTTGAAAGTGCATACAACATCATCGTCATCATCATCATAATAGTATTGACGCCCAAGCGGAGGGGTATAATCACTAAGATTAGATACTTGCTCCTGTTGCAGTCGCTTTTCCTCATCCCTAAGTTCTTTAACCAAAACAACGACCTCTTGAAGTTGTAAAACAAAGGAGTGTGTTTCTTCATTCAAGGTAGTGAGTTGAGGGTCAAGATTAATTTGCTGAGAGGATTGATGATTGAGGGTGTGATGTGGGGGCTCAAATTGTTGAAAACCTGAATTATAGCAATGTTGTGGCTCATAGTTGTTCATCGGTTGACAATAATAGGTATCGTGAGGACCCCCACAGTTGGTGCAAACCGGGTATGGAGAAAAATCAAGTGCATCTTGTGGATAGCTATTTTCATTGTCATAATTGTACCCCGGTTCTTGCCCGTGACCATACGGGTATCGAACCGGGCACGAAACATGCCAATGAGAATCGCTTCCACAATAGATGCACGGGGGAACAGGAGGGAGGTTCAAAAAGTACGAATTAGTCGAGTTGCACAAAGGACAAAATCCGGATTGTGTGTAGTCGATATCGTTTCCGCACCGCTCACATGTACACCATTGACAAGAGTTGTTCCCAGATAACTGTTTCCCACACCGGACGCAATGGACATAAAAATCCATAAAGAAAGATAGATAAGCAAGAAGAATATTTTTGGTGCAAAACTTTGAAAAAGAAATGCTTTTTATAATTTTTCAAATGTTTTTTTTTTTATTTTTGAAAATTTTTGAATACGAAAAATAACGTTCACGAGTGAACGGATCCCAAAATCCAACGCGTCACTCACAAAAAACCTTCGATCTTCACGAAAAGAGCCGGCAGCGGCGCCATTTTAATAACTGAATTTTTACTCGTTGAAAGTTCGTTCTCGGTGTCTAATCGAATTGATTTCCGGTTAGTTGTGTGAGATTAGTTGTTCTTGGTGAAACAAATATTTTTGGTTTTGGAAAATAAACGAGCAAGACTTAATAACAAATGACGAGAAATTAAAACAAGTTAAAATGTAAACGGTGCGATATTTTGAAACTTCAAAAGTAAATGACGAAAAATGAAAGGATGTAAAATTTAAACTTAACATAAAATAACTGATGCAAATAAAAACTTAAAACTAAAAGTAAAGCAATTAAAAATTCAAATAAAGAAAAAAAACGGGAAAATTAAAACTTGAAATCAAAAGAAGAAAACTTCAAAATTAAAACAGGAAGTACCTTGAGTCGGAAGTTTAAAACTCCCGAATGAATACAATTGATTCGGAAACTTCCGAATGAAGGAGTTTGATTCGGAAGTTCAAAACTTCCGAATGAAGGAGTTTGGTTCGGAAGTTCAAAACTTCCGAATGAAGGTGTTTGGTTCGGAAGTTCAAAACTTCCGAATGAAGGTGTTTGGTTCGGAACTTCAAACTTCCGAATGAACAAATTCCTTGGTTCGGAACTTCAAACTTCCGAATGAACAAATTCCCTTGGTTCGGAACTTCAAACTTCCGAATGAACAACTGGTGTTGAAGGAATACAGTAACATTTAAACGAAGAACATGGGAAACACAGTAACAATAATCGATCCACAAATTAATCAAAACTAAACGAAAGATTAAACCAAAACAACCAAAAAGCATCAACTAACAATAATCAATCAAAACAAATCATCAAAACTAACAAACATAACCAAATCAATTAAAACCCACTTGATCAAAATCATAAAAACTCAAGAACATGAACAATCAAAATAAAGAACAAATCAAACAAGAAAGGTAGGAGGAGATGAATTAAAAGCTTAATTAAAAAGTAAAGATTCAATAACAAAAGCTTAAACTCAAATTAATCTAGAGAGAGAAAGTAATAGTTTAGAGAGAGAAACTACCTACTCCTAATCTAATCCTAAAACTATCCCTAAAACTAACCACCCTCTCACATGTTGTGAGGGTGGTATTTAAAGGAGAGGGGAGTGGTTGGTGGCTTCCCCTTTCTTTCTTTCTTTCTTGGTCCTCAGTCTTTCAGTCTTCTTAAATCCTTCGACTTTTCAGACTTCGTCTCGGGATTTCTTTGAACTCGTCTTGTAATTTCTTCATAATTTAGACTTGAGTTCTTCGGCTTTTAGTAAACTTTTGTCTTTTGACTTTTTCTTCAATAAATCTTCAGAATTGGTCTTGGACTTCCGTTCTTTTTCCACTCTTGATCTTTTGACTTCGTCTTTTGTCTTTTTCTTCTATAAAAGCCCGTGAAAGCCGTGTTTTCTCCACTTTTCTCCTTCTCGACCCTGAAACACAATAAAAACACAAACCACGCATAATTCCGCCATTTACGACATAAAATATACGTTTAGGTCCTGTTTTATTGTAATTAAGTGGTAGAAAAGATGGGTGTTTTCACACCTATCAATATTCCAACAAAAAGGGTACCCAGTCACCTTGTTTTTCATCCTAAACATAAAACATGCCACTTTTAAAAATTCTAACCATGGTTGCTACAACCAAACTTCAACCAGGCTTAAATCACCAACTCATGAATCATACGTGAAGTCCATTTTCATCTTCTAACTTTTGTTTTCTTACCCTAAATGAACCTAGGAAACCTTACACCATCAAAAAGAATAACTAGTAGATACCAAAAGGGTGCCATTTTCTTTCATCTCTCACCGAGAGCATCATATATGCACATTGAAATTCAAATTTGAACTACTCCCCCATGTATATTCTATATTAATGTTGTGATTACGTCCTTTCCTCAAACCCTATTAGACGATCGTTTTGGTCCCCCTCACACCAAAACTGCTGCTCCTCATCCCACCTACTTATCCATGCCCCTCATTCCCAAAAACAAATATTGCACAAATACCCAAACTATCAAATTATTCATTCTCATTTCCATCACCTCTCACCTCCATTATAAGCTATCAAAGCCTCAGTTCCCTTGCATAATCCAACTCTATTACCACAATGATGTTCATAAACCTCTCCTAAAAGCTTTTACAACCATTAACTAAACATAACCTTTCGCCAACACCATTGTTCGAATATCATTTCTGGGTTGCTGCTCGAAGATTTGTACGGATGTGAAGCGAGTACGGTAACGAGGGTTCTTTCCAGTCCGTGGGTTTTTAGCTTCTGTTAATGCGAGTTACAAGACGGCGGGTTGCGTCATTTCGCTAAGAGAGTACGTTGTCGACGTGGGTCTTCTTGTTTTCGAAAGTATTTAGTTTACAAGTTTGGCGTACGCACCATTACCACTCTCGAGCTCGATAAGGTTACATGCGTACCCTTACCTTCATTTTCTTTCATACTTTTTTTGCATCATTTCTACTCGTATGTCACTATACCACGTGGTTGCTTGCAAACATAACATCACAGCTACATTGAAACGATTTAAAGCTCACATTGAAATAGGTTTTATGTAGCATGTTTTAAAACCCATGTTAGTATGTCATTTGACGTGTGTCGGGCTTAAAGGGTACGTGTCAAACCGGGTTTTGAGTCGTGAATAAAGTCCCAGTATAAGTTGCAAATTGTTGTGAGCTTGACGAGAGGTTTACCGAGAGTTTTGATGAGAGATTTGGTGCGAGTTGTGTGAGTTTTTTTGTGAGCTTGTTGAGAGATTGTTGAGAGCTTTGTCAAGAGATTTATAAGAGTTGTTGTCGGGTCAAGTGAGGTTTTATAAATGGGCTTTTAAAGTATGTTTTCTTGCTACTGTACCGAGTGAGAAGAAGGTCACGAGAGGGGAAATGGTATACGTTTTGGAGGGAGATAGTTTTGAAAAAGGTTGTCTTGCTTCTATATCTAGGCGAGTGTGAGAGTTGGAAAGGAGATATTGTAAAAAAAAGGGTTAAATGTCAGTGTTGTATCTTGTCCTTACCGACACAATAATTTTTAAAAATGGGTTTCCCAAAAGCAGTTGCAAATGGTCACGTGGGTCTCTTTTTGTAAAAACACATTCCTTTTATTTGACAAATGAGTGAAATGGTTATGTATTGAAAAATCATAACTTATATCTTTAACCTACATACAAATGTGATCTTAGTAAAATGCCTTGTCGATAGATTTTAGATATTGTGGGTTTTGAATGCGATTGGTCGGTATTAAATTAACTTGACTTAAGTTTTGCTTAGAATGGCTATATTAAAAGTTACGCCGAAAGGCCGCCAAGATTTTACTAGAATAAAAAAAATTATATTTTCATTTATGAGTTTGACCAAATGTTATTTTAACTAAGCACGTTTGAGCACGTGCTGATTTTATAAATTAAATACGTGATAAAGGTTGACATATGCGTATGACATTTATGTGTTTCTTGCATTATAGATTGTAACTCAATCTAGTATTGTTTTAGGTTGCATCTTTGTGATCTGGTTCTGTGAGTATTATTCTCTTGCTGTGATTGCTTGCGTTGCTGAGGTGAGTTCATACCCCCTCTTTCTATTTTTGGAATCGTTTTATAAATGTTTTAATCTCTTTTGGGGGAGATGCATGCTTGTTGGTGTCAATTACGTGTTTATACGTTTTGGTGATTGTTTGCGATCCATACGTGGTTATACTGTGCAAGTATTGTTTGTGTTACATATTCTGAAAATGTGAGTGAGTTTTCTTTTAATCTGCCTTACAAGTTGAATCTATTTGTGGAGAGATAATGTCTTGTTATTTGTTTATGGATGCAACTATGCTTTTATTAAATACTTTACTGAAGTATTGCTTATGGATGAGATAATGCTTTGTCACTTGCTTGGACGCAAAATGTGCTCTTGTCGTATACTTATTGAAGTATGGTTTATGGATATGCCTAAGTAGCTTTAACCCACGTTCTTCCTAGTCCCCTTCATGAACCGTTAATCACTTCTGGATGACCGGTAAAGTGAACCTGATGTTATGGATAGATCTATTGAGGTTTTGGCAACCTCCGTCCGGGGATTTGTAAATCGCCACTGCCAAACGGACGTATACCATTTGATGTTGTGCTAGGTGGTCTTGGGTTAGACACCTATTAGGGCAACTTGTATTTCATGCGCGCGATGTTTCGGCGTACTTGCCATAGTTCGGTTTCATGAGCTTAGTGCTATCATAAACACTATGTTGTACCCAATATGCTTGACGTCATATCTCTCATGATGGTCATGCATATCTTATTTATGTTTTTGCGGTCCATTGCTTGCTATGATTCTGAACTTGAATTGCTCTAGTGATCCATCTTATTATGATGTGGTATTGATCTTGATTGTGAACCTTGATATGATTCTTGCATGTGAATTTTGTTCTGATCTCGTATTGATCTTGAAATGTGAATCTTGTATGATCTTGATATGCTTATTATACGTAATCTTGATATGAATTGTGCATGTGATCTTGATATGAATCTTGCATGTGCTGTTGATATAAATCTTGAATATAAGCTGAATTATTTTGTGTTGGCTGTAATGCTTTTGCTAAATGTTGTTTTATGACTGAACTTTGTGGTGAACGTTGCTTTTGTTGAGAAACTCTGGATTTCTAAACGCTTTTACGTTACTACTTTCGGTAGTGGACTCTATAAACTTTTGAAGTTTTAATATAACTTATGAACTCACCAACTTTATGTTGACCGTTTTAAGCATGTATTCTCAGGTACTTGACTGTATGATTATTTGGAGTCTGCGTTATGATATTTGGCATAGAAGTCGTTCTCTCGGATCAAGACTCGGATAATCATGACGTAACAGGCCCCAAAAACTAGTGTGCTTCCGCTGGGCCTATTTTGGGGGTGTTACATAAAGTTTCACAGATCTATAACATATGTACACTTATTAATAACTGTAACAATAAAACGAGTACAAATTCGAGTAAATGAGTATGAGTACAAGTAATCGGGACGGGTGCTACTAGAACCCGTCACCGATCACCCGTACCCGACATTTATTTTATCAACACTTAAACCCACATCCAAAGCCCCCAACTTAATTGTCTTCGAACCCGACTCATTCGGTCTGGGTTTCGATTTTCCGTGGCCGACTCAGTCATGTAGCATTCCAAAAAAGTTTTAAGAGAGTATTATATAGAATTCCAAAAGTAGAATGTTTGGTAAATGGTGAACCAAAACCCTATTTTGTGAAGTCACTTACAAAATAATCACATTTTCAGCCATCTTGTTTGTAAAGATCAGATGTTGAAAATTTCTCTATCTTCACGGTTAAAAACTAGTAAACGCCAATCAATTTATAACTGAGCTGAGTAATATTTTTCTTGGAAAAAGGCTACTATACAAAGGTATATCCATCTTAGGATGGGGGTTGGGCAGAAAAATCTACGGGTGGGTCTGATTTGGCAAAAACTCACGCGTGGGTTGCCAGTAACCTCACAATCCCACCTCAAAAACCCACGCGTGGGTTGAGGTTCCTAAGCAAAAAAAAAGTCGCTACAGGTGAGTTTCTCACCCTTCACACTACCCTAAATGTTTCTTTTTTTATCCCCATTTATTTCTATATAATCCCCATTTTAACTTTTTTTTTCGTAACTCTCATTTCATCTTCTTTCTCAATCAAAAAAATCATCTTCTTCCCTCAACATACAACAACGCCCGGCCAACAAACCCCACAATCCGGCAAATGCCGCCCACGTAGAAATTCGACCGCTTTTACGTTTTTTTACTTTGTGTCGTTTTTATTATCGGTATTTTACGTTTTTATTTACCCGTGTATCGTATTTTATTTTATGAAATAAAAGTTTTAATTTATGAATAAATTATGTAAAAGTGATAGTGGAAAGATGATGTGGAGGTGAGGTGGTGGTGAGTTTTTTTCCCTTAGTAACCTTAAAATGTGAGTTTTGGGTGGGTTGGTGAGAGGAAAGAGAAAGCTAAGGTGGCGGTAGATTTTTGAAGCACCACTCGGATGTAACTGAGTTAAAATGTAGGAGCATAAGATATCATGGCACAAAAACACTCTTCATTTGGGCCTCACGAGGAGTTACGTCACCCAACACTTCCACTCCAAAAAACTAAGCTTACCATAACAAACCCCTCCTCTTCATTTAGGCTCCACCACTAACTATTTTATTTTCACTTCCATCATTTTCAAACAAGACAAATTCATTTGATAAAAATTAAAGTTATAAAATCCAGTAAGATAACAACAATAAAAACATACAAAATTAAAAAGAAAACATTAAACGTAAAAACAATACTAAAATTACATAAAAAAATACTAGTGTTGTCTCGTATATAGTAGATGTTGTTTCTACGTAAGCTCAATGATATTTCGTTAAAATTTTGAGTGCGTTCGTTCAACACAAAGTTCTTTTTCTAGCCTCCGATAGGTTTCACATTGCTCTTGCAAAGTCCAAAGAAAATTATTACGTGGACAAATTGAAATTTCCCTCTTTTCTGACATTGCAAACTGTTGATCTTTCAATATCATGTTATGCAGTATAATGCACGTGTACATGATACGTCGTAAATTGTTCACAGTATAAGAACGAGTCGGTTGAGCAAGAATATGCCAACGGCCTTAGAGCATGTCAAATGCCCTTTTAATATTTTTTCGAGCACTTTCTTGCCTACGTTAAAATACGACATTTATTAGAGTTTGAAACTAAAAAAGGTTTCACAAAAATGACCATTATGGGTAAATTCCGTCGGCTGGGTAATACCAATGTTGGAATGTAACCGTATTTACATGAAACAAAACCATTGAGTCGTTACCTTCAAGTAGTTCGTCGAACAAGGGAGAATGATTTAAAATCGTTACATCATTATTCGAATATGCTATAAAAAAATGCATGCCAAATCAATTAATCGTGTGATGCAACAACTTCAAGCATTATAATTGAGTATTTTTTTTATCACCTCTATGAAATTGTTCGTGCCATTCTTTCGGACAATTTTTTAATTCGCAGTGCATACAATCAATGCTTCTAAGTATACCCGGGAACCCATGAATCTCGTTTTGTTTTGTGTATAACTTTTCAATGTTGGTTTGAACTTTTTAAAAACTTGGGCATAAACAATTTAACAACACACATAGTAAAAAAAATCTAGATAATCGTGTGCACAATGTTCCCCTATTTGTAAATACTCATCTAATGCATCAGGTAATGTGCCATATGACGTGCGTATGGCGGATGTGCATTTCATAAGAACACTAATACTAACCCGACCCGTAGCATCACGTCGGACTCTAGAGAAATCAAAATGTGCAAGGAGAGGATTAGTAGTTTTAATTTTTGTTTCAATACCTTTGACCATTTTGAGAAATAGTTTTTGACTCATGCGAAAACGACGTCTGAAATAATATTTCGAGTTTCTTGGGTTATCACCAAAATAATTGGCACGCAAACGTACTTCAGTACCATCACAATCCCGATCAATGTAATTACGTGTGTGTGAACTTTCAACTTCTTGTTCAAAACTTTCGGCTTCGTTTTAGAAAATATATATTGTTTGATGGTATTTATAAAAATAAATGTATAAAAGGTTAATAATAAAAACAAACTTAAAACGTTGTGCAACGATAATATGAAGGAAGTGGGATCCAAGATTTTTGTTATATTCACTAGTTTCTACAGCGAAAATCCATTTCGCGAAGGCTTGGCAAATGAGAGGGGTATGGTGGCGAGCTTGTGACGAATGCCACTCAAATTGGCGAAGCCCATCCGACACGACACCTTGTGGTCTAACAGTTACTAAAGTCAGTTGATAGGTTTAGGTATGAAGACTTGTGATTACTTCCTCTACCGCATGTTTCGCATAGCATCGTTTTTTCAAGTTAAGCTAAGCATGTTTAGGCGACATAAGATTGGTTTTTCTAGACAACATAAGATTGATATATATAGTTCTTGAAGCATATAATAGAAAAAGAATATCACGTATCTGTGTATCTCTATATATCAGTTACTAAGATTTTAGAAAACGAATAGTGCTTAAAGCAAAAAAAAAACAGTCGACTAGATTTAACATTTAATGCACTATAAATATTGTCTTTATGTCATTAGACAGGGCGGAGCTAGTAGGAGAATAGTGGGTGCTGAGTCTCCTCCAATCAACTTATTTCGCTTATTATTTATGTATATTACAAGCTCTTTTTCTATTATGTTCTACATTCTGTCTCTCCTAACATATTGAACTTTTGCCTTAAGTATAGTTAGTCTTACTTAACTAAAAATCCTGGCTCCGCCCTGCCATTAGAGGCGAGCTCTCTTAAGATTAGAGGGGGTTGTGGCCTATTTAAGGTTTGCTAGCTTTACACCATTAACATAATTTAAACTACAAACTTTAAACTTGTATTAAATAACCATCATTAAGCCCTTCTAAATTTCAAAAATATTATATGTTGGTCCTCCTTGTGAAATTGATAAAGCTCCGCCACTGCACGTTATAAGTTTTTTCTCGTGTTGTTTTTTTGTTTTATTGATTTATATGTGAGTCAGGGGTATCTTATGACATGTGTGATAGATGAAGATTTTTTTTAAGTTATGCGTTCTGAGTTTTAAAAAGAGAAAACCTGTAATCATAATATTTTTTCTATAACACGAGCTTATGGCTTTCAGGACACCTTGTGCTTTAAGAAAGTCGCCTAGCTTATGTGGTTTAAGAAAAAAAATATTGTCTGGAGATAACTAATTAATACGATGTCTTAAACCTCTTCTTTCTTCTAAAGTTTTACATTCATAGTACTTTTTATATTTTTGACATACGGGGCATCTCACTTGTAGACAAACAAGATCTTTATACTAGATCCTAAAGTTAACTTATAAGAAATTGATGGTGATTTGATCCCAACTGAGTAGTGTAGGCATAGAAGATACGAAATTGATATCAATTTGTCAACTATTCCTTTATGATATTTTTGGACTGATCGATCGAGTGGCCGGTTTTATAAATTGTTACATGAAATTCAAAGACCTTGATAGCAATGAAATGAACTAATTAAGAAAACAACAGGAACTTTTAAACAATTTGACTTGTAATTTCGAATGTAAATGTAGTCTTCCGGGGTTAATTTAATCCAAGGTTATTCATCTAGCTACCTTCTTGTTGCGTGCCAATACAACTTAGTTAGCTACCGGGGTGCAGTGCATGTTCGCTCGCCAACCTGTGCTAACTGCACCGTTGGGTGCTTCAGCCAAACAGCTCTCCATGTCTTTGGCTTACCGGTGCCAAACAGGGACGAAACCAAGTTCTAATATGACCGGGTGTACAAATGTCTTTAACCGTTATATAACATATTTTAAAAGTGAATTAAGACAAAGATTAGAAACACATATTCTTGACCGGGTGCATTTTATATTCATTTGGAAAAAATCGATTTTATTTCAAAATTTAACAGTAAATCAGAAAAATCCATAAATGTTCAGGCACCGCGGACACCCGCCGGCTCCGTCCTGGGGTCAAATGGGAGACAACCATCATTTTCACCCTATTTATCTAGTTTTACAGAATTGTTTTTATACACACACTAAAATCTTTCACTTCCATCTCCACGCAAACTAAATCTTGTAAACTATGAATCCAGATAATGATATGTACCAATCCGATGATGATGAAGGTGGCATTTTATTATAATAAGTTTACGGCACCGTCATAGCTAGTATGTATATGTATGAAAACGTACGAAAGTATTTAAACAACATGGAACAACAAAGTAGCCCAGGATTTGTCCATTTGGTGATTTGTAGGAAGCTTTATTTCTGTCAAAAAGTCGGCTTTTAAGGTTGACGAAAACGAAACGTATCACAACAATAATAGAACCAATCATTGTAGCTAAATACCATGTGCACTAATTAAATAAATACAAAGTTACCACTTACAAGCATGCACGTGGATATTTCATATCCATTTATCAAACTTTGCTTTTTCTATATGTGTCTATAAATAGGAACTAATCACCTTTAGGTCACTCGCAAAACAAGAAACAATGGAGCTTCTATTTCTAGCCCTAGCTTCCATTTGTTTCTTCATTGTCCTCCATAGCCTGGACCTATACCGTAATAGAAGACTACCTCCGGGTCCAGCCGGCCTCCCCATTATTGGGAACCTGCTTGAAATTGGACCGAAACCTCATGAGTCCCTAGCCAAGCTTTCCAAGAAACATGGTCCACTAATGACCATCCGACTAGGTAGCATCACTAGTGTGGTGGCATCCACACCTGATGCGGCCAGAGAAATACTCCAACGCAATGACGAGGCTTGCTCTGGCCGCATTGTCCCTCACGCGGTCTCTGGGTTGGACAACCATGACGCAGCACTGGTATGGCTCCCACCAAACGAAGACTTTCGAAACATTAGAAAAGCCCTCAGCACGTGCCTAACACACCAACACAAACTCGACAGCCTTCGTGGTCTTCGACAGAACGTGGTCGAAGGGATGTTGGATTCCCTTAGGGATTCGGGGCAGAAAAAGGTGGTCGTGGACATTGGAAAGTTGGCATTTGCGGTTGCACTCAACCAGATGTCGAGCACATGCCTTTCAGAGAATGTGACTAGCTACGAGTCTGATGATATTGGAGGGTTTAAGACGGCCGTAAAAACTATAATGGAAGTTGACGGGAAGTTTAACATAGCAGACATATTTCCTGTGTTGAAACCGTTAGACCCTCAGAACATACGACGACGGGCAAAAGCGGCTTATGGTTGGTTCGATAAGGTGACAGAAGGTTTTATAAGTGAGAGGTTAAAGCAACGAGAATCAAAGCTTCCGAGGTTTGGTGATATATTGGATTCGTTGTTAGATTACAGTCAAGAAAATGAACAAGACTTCAATCTCATGCACATCAAGAATTTACTTGTGGTAAATCCTCTTCCCGTATTTTAGTGTCTAAAAAAATACATAATTCAAAATAAACCGAAAACTCCGAATGTTAAAAAAATCATGTCAGTCTAAACCAACATGCATATGGAACCTTGCGATTTTAATAACACCGTGTAACAAATTTCTGTTATATTACAGGATCTATTTCTAGCAGGAACTGAAACGAGTTCAAACACAACCGAATGGGCAATGACAGAACTGTTGCTTAACCCTAAAATGTTCTCAAAAGTTCGCGAAGAAGTTTCAACAACAATTGGAAAAGATGGGAAAATCCAAGAAGCTAACCTGCTCGACTTACCTTATTTGCAAGCAGTTATCAAAGAAACAATGCGACTTCACTTGGCCGTGCCTTTATTAATACCTCACAAAACTGAGACCGAAGTTAAACTAGGTAAATATATTATACCAAAGAACACACAGATTTTAGTGAACGCATGGGCCATCGCACGGGATCCAAGGTATTGGGATAACCCAACGATGTTCAACCCGGAAAGGTTCATGAGGAATGACTTGAACTACATGGGACAACACTTTAAGTTTCTACCATTTGGATCGGGGCGAAGAATGTGTCCTGGAATACCGATAGCTCATAGGGTCGTGAGTTTAATGGTGGCATCATTTGTGTATCATTTTGATTGGAAACTTCCTCATGCTAGAGAAGAAATGGACATGGATGACATTTTTGCTTAACATTACTAAGGGCAACACCGTTGGTTGCTACTCCTATTCCCATTAAATAAGTGCATAGATTTATGAAAAGAGCAAGCCCAAAAACATTATATTGATAATGATTTCAGTTATACGTTCATCCTTATATGTTTTATATGGTATGAGTTTATTTTAACAATGTAATTTTTTTTCTAAGACTTGACTACAAATCTTTTCACTTTGGTTCTCAAATTAGGGTTATGACTCCCAATATATTCCCCATCTTTCCTTTTACTTCTACAAATTGAGAAACACCATTGTTCGTAACAGTTTAAAAAGCTCATTGTGTCATTTACAATTTAGTGGTTTAATTGTTGTACATTTCCGTTGGGTAAAAAATATACAACATTATCGTAATTATTCAAATGTATTGACTTTAAACACATTTACTAATTTATTGCATGACTTTATCAATTACCTTGCTTGTTTTGTAACAATATTACCAATATTACCGGCTATATTACTATGTCATTTATTAGTTTAATTTAATAATCCATGTCACTAATAAAATCTACTATGAACGACTAAGATACCCACATATAAATTAGTAAATGTTTAAAGCCGGTACATTTGAATAAGTACGATTCTATTGTATAGATTTTACTCTTAATTTAACTAATTAACTTTACAATATGAATGGGCAATATAAGTACGTAGATAATACCGTGTGAGTGTGTTGGTAACAAGTTACCATATTAGTGAAGACGGAATAAATTTCAAAGTTCATTTTTAAAGTCACGCGATAAATTAGTTTGTGTTTAAAATTGATACATTTTAGTAAATACGATAATATTATTTACCTTTTACAAAACTGGATTCTTTTTAGGTCCTACATATCTTTGAAAGTTTGTTACATGTCAACAACTTCATTAGTTTGACAAATACTTGTAAATTTGTAGTTAATAGAATTAAGTTTTTCATCCTTGTATGTTTTATATATATGGTATTTACTGTTTACATAGAGTTTATTGTAACAATGTAATTTTTTTCCTAAGATTTGGCTACAAATAAAATTCTTTTCATTTTAGTTGCCCACAATATATTATCTTTCTTTTTACTTCTAAAATTGAGAAAGACCATTGTCCTTGACAATTTAAAAAGCTCACTGTGTCATTTACTATTTAGTGGTTTAATTCTTCATATTATATGTGGGTTTTTCATATTTGCATCCGTCTTATTACTCGCTTCGTACTCAATTAATATTATTTGTGGGTTTTTCGGGTTTCTCGACGGGTACAAGATATCTCCAATCGAATATTCTATGGACAAAATGACAGGTATCGAGATTAAGTCAAACTAAAACTACGACAAAATAAAGCAAAGCGTATTAATATGTTCGAAATTTTAAAAATTTTAGAGCACAAATACGGTATCAAACGATTTAACTCTTTCAAATAATTTATGTACAACATCAAATAATACAATGAAAATATTATCTTTAATATATGTGTTTTTTGTTGCACATGTGAACTTTGTATTACCATAAACAAACAAGTTACATTATATTCCAAGGGAGATAGACATGCATATTGATGAGACAAATAAAGTCATGAAAGTCGTGACATGCCTACATGGGATTTGAGTAGTCCCATTTATTTCTAGGTTTATCTTCTTAGTTTTTAATACTTGATCCATTTGTCTTCCTAGTATAACTATGAGATGGTTACACCCTTTGGTTGTCATCTTACATTGTATTTAAACTCTATCAAATAAAATGGAAGACACAAGATTGTGGTTCATTCTCACCCTAAGAGAATACTCTATCTTTTTAATTCAAGCTCTTTGGGCCAACTCCAAGATGGTATTGCTGAGATGAAACTAGGTATCGCCGATAAGTTTCAGCACTTGGAAGACCTTGTGACAAAACTTTCTGAGGCGGTTCTCGCTGGAAAAGGTGGCGACAACTCCAAACAAGGAGGGAGGTCAATGTTTTATTCGAAGTTGGCCAAACTTGAGTTTCCAACATACCGGGGTGATGAGGATCCTACCGAATGGTTCTCTAAAGTTGATCAATTCTTCGAATACCAAGGCACACCGGTAACACAAAAGGTGTCATTAGCTTCATATCATTTGCAAAGTGAAGCAAACCAATGATGGCGGTGGTTAAGTAAGGATTACAAAGAGGAAGAGAAAGAAGTGACATAGGATATTTTTCATGACGAATTATGGTCTCGGTTTGGTCCAACAGATTGTGAGGACTTTGATGAAGCTCTTTCAAAGGTACAACAAACCGGGCCCTTTAGAGAATATCAAAAGGAGTTTGAGAGATTGGGAAATCGAGTTCGAGGATGGACTCAAAAGGCACTTGTTGGTACATTCATGGGTGGACTTAAACCTGAAATTGCGGATGGCATTCGAATGTTCAAGCCAACAAATTTAAATGATGCTACGAGTCTCGCTCGGATGAGAGATGAACAATTGAATCGATTTGTCTCCCACCAAGCAAGGACCAACAAGGAACACCACTATGAAGCGGCTCACTTGGGATGCGATGCAAAAGAAACGGGCTCAAGGTCTATGTTTCAATTGTGATGAAAAATTCAGCATGGGTCACAAGTGTAAAGAACCACAACTCCTACTTATGGAAAGCTCCTTCAAAGCCAATCATTTGGACAAGGGCGATTGCGAGTCGTTTGTTTATCAATGTGAACCTTGAGGCCAAGGTTCTTTTTAAGAGGAGGGTAATGATGAGACAAATAAAGTCATGAAAGTCGTGACATGTCTACATGGGATTTGAGTAGTCCCATTTATTTCTAGCATTATCTTCTTAGTTTTTAATACTTGATCCATTTGTATTCCTAGTATAACTATGAGATGGTTACACCTTTTGGTTGTCATCTTACATTGTATTTAAACTCTATCAAATAAAATGGAAGACACAAGATTATTATCATAAAAAGTTATGGTTCATTCTCACCCTAAGAGAATACTCTATCTTTTTAATTCAAGCTCTTGGTAGGGACCTATCACATATACTCCCTTAAACGTACAAGTCAACAGAATCAATACATTATAGCAGGAAAAAAACATGTCCGATATGAAAGCACATGTCTCAGACATTTATCTCTAATAGGGAATAAACTAGCAGAGGACATATACACTTAAGCCAGACTTATGCATACAATGCAATGCCTTAGCTAGCTACCAAATCTGGTCACGGTGACCTTTGCACCAGAAGACCATCTCTTTAAACTATATTTCCGAACTCAGCCTCCTCAAACTATTCAAGCATCGCCCACAATACAATGAGGAGCAACTCAGCTGGCATCAATAAGAGAGGAAAGTATCCATTTACAGTGAAAGTGTAAGGATATACCTATCATGCTCAATCGTATATCTCTAAGACCAACAAGCAGTTACAACCTCACATAAAATGTTAAAATAAATACAGAGGAAAGGTCATCAGATGAAAGTGAATACACACCCTCACCCAGAACCAACCTTACCTCCTATGACAATGTACTGAGTAGACCAAAAAGATTCATCTTTCACACACTCTTTATTCCACCCAACATACACTGTTCACCCAAGATTACTACCCTTCACATCGACAAGCCCTACATTATGGTACCTCCTCCAAAGGCCAATTAGATTAACTATGAAGGTACTAGTTAGTATAGTCACACCTAACCAATGGGGGTGAGGTGACACTCTTGCTGGAAGCTATCCAAGCAACCAATGAAAAGTTTGTTAATTTGGCATATAATTTCTTTCTTGGGAAAACGAGTGGCATATCCTTGTTATAGCAAATTATGTTATGAATACTTGGAGTAAATCTGGATTGATTTAATCAGTGCATAACTCGTCGACCGGGTTATGCTTAAAAGTGGTCCCTGGTTTATTTGAAGTAACCCTATTATCCTTAATAAATGGGTTATGTACATGATTTTGTTGAATGAACATGTCGGTAATATTTTGGTTTTGGTGAAACTTCATAGTGTTTCTATGACGGCATTTACTGAAGATGGTCTTAGTGCTATTGCTACAAAACCGGGTACTCCCTTAATTCTTGATTCCTATACGGCGAAAATGTGTTTAGAATCATGGAGTAGGTCTAGTTATGATAGAACAATAACTGAGTTACGTGTTGATGTTGAGTTGAAAGATATTATTATGGTGGCAATGACTAAAATTAAAGGTGGAGGTTTCAACACTATTCGTTCCGAGATCAAATGGTTAAAGAATATAAACAATCCTAAGCATATTGGTTGGCCCTAACGTTAACTTTAACCTGGTTACTCTGGAATATGAATGATAGGCAAGAAGAATAGTATTTCAAGTGGTAAGAAAAAGCAAGTTGATGTGCGGCATAGTAAAGAGGTTAGTCTAAGTAAAGAAGTAAGTAACTCAAATTCTCTTGTTCCACATAATTTTGTTGAAAATAATGATGATTTTGGTACAATGGTGTGACCTCTAAGATGGTTGGTCTGGATGATTTTTTGGGTTGATTTTATGTCTGAGGATGATACTCCTCATTTGGATACTAGTTACACCTCGATTATTGAGAAAATTAACAGGACTGAAATTAATATTGCTAAAGTGCACTTAATTTTTGTGTATGATCAAGAGAACCTGGTTACTAAGTAATTGGGTGATATTCAGGTGAGGTTAAAGAGGAGGATGCAGTTCAACCTGTGGATAATGATATGGCAAATTTTCTGGCGGTTAAAATGTTAAATGTGAGATATAAGACTAACAGTTTGTGGGAACAATGACAAGATTCTTACAAGAATGCTAATGATGACTATGACCCATATAATGATGATATGTATAATGATTAGGATATTCTTGACGGTGTCCAATCAGTTGCTGATAATCTCGGAAAAGAAATTTTAGTCTTCACTATGTTTTATATGCCTTTGTAGTAATTTAATATGTTTCTTCCTGCTAAAAAATTGGTTGCACATATAACAGGTTAAAATATAGGGTTAAGTCCATATATTAGCAAAGTACTCTTTATCATTTTCACATCTAGGTAATCAACTCAATATATTACTTATATGACCATCAAAACCGGCTAATATTTTAAAATATAGGTAAGATAACCTACTAATTATCCAACAAAATAAATAATTATTTTTTATTCCACGTGGATATTTTTTTGTTTCCATCTATTTTTTTTATTTTCACTATATGTAAGTGGATCAGTTTTTCCACTGTGTGTCTACTAAATTAAGTTTGATGGAGCCTTCCATGAATGAATTTCAAATATAACTAATCAACATAGCAAGATCTTAGAACAATCATAAAAAATAATTCATCCTTTCTTTTCTATCTTCTCAAAACTATCATAAACACAATTCTTCATCAACTCCTTCTTATGATAATGGAGCACCAAAAATTAAGTAATGCTTTTAAACAATTATTCATTGATTCGTCCAAGTATGTACCCTAAAAAGTCATCTAGAAAAAGATCTGACATTCAACAACTATCTCCACCTTGGTCATCTTCATGACCACTTTCTAATCCTGATCTCTATCATCATCGTCATCATCAATATTAATGATTTTACCATCAGTATAATTGATAGATATGTAGAAGATACAACGAACATCACAAATTTTGACTACTCCTCTTGCCACACTACACAACGATTCTTGATTTCCAAAACAAATACATACTCATATACTAATTATTCTTGATCTAAGAAATAAGCGTGTTTTGAATATAATGGGATTTGTGTTTATGAGTTTCAGATTTGTTTTTATGAGTTTAGGATTTGTGTTAAATGGAATATATTGGTGAAGAAGATGAGATCTGGGTTTTAAGTGAATATTGGGGAAATGATTTAGAATGGGTTTGTGTTTTTTCTAATCTGTGTGTTTTAGAAGTGGTATATAATGAAGTGGTTTTTTTGTCTGTGGACATGTCATCACTATTATTAGTCATAAGCTGAGCTGTAATTTTCATGTCACTAAAAAAAATGATGTGTCAGTCACATTTTGGTTATAACCGAGAATGAAGCGGTAATGTTACCTATTTTTCAAAAATATATAAACTTTGAATCACCATAATAGTAATATATTGACATTACCTAGATGTTTAAAAGATTGAGAGTATATTGCTAATATATGGACTTAACCCTAAAATATAAAGGGTAAATGTAAAAAATACACAATATATTTTTCTAAATAATCCATTATTTCTAGTGAACTTTTTAATGTACGAAATACCCATTTGAATATTTGACTTTACTTTAACTTTAATTTTTTTTTAACTGTATATAAAAATTTATTGACCCCATCTTCTATATTTAATTAATTAATACCTCACTTTCTTTTATATACCAATGTGAGCCCCACCACTTATCATCTTTTATATAACTAAATGTGGTCCCATTTAGTTAGGTATTAGGACAAAGAAAGATTGATCTAATGATGTATGGTTTCGCTTTTGGAGTCTGTTTAAATGTCGAGAGATTATAGTAGGTTATAAGTGGAGATGAAACAAATATCCAACTTATGGAACCAAAGACATGAACTGGGATCCGTAATAAATATTTATCCCACTTTATTATCATTGTGATTCTGCAACTCATACCAAACGCCTAATATTTCTCAAATTTCAACAGAAGTTCAAAATAATGACAGAATTGTTATAGCTTTCAAATGGGCTGGAACTGGACAACTAATATAGCTATTGCCTAACTACCAACATGTATCCAAAGCGTCATCAATCAATCAACCTCGACACCTTCACTTTCAAGACCAGCATCAAGCAATAGTTCCTCCAAGTCTCCATCTGAATCTCCATTTCCGTTTAAATCACTATCACTATCTGTTTGAATCTCCATCTGTGACTGCTCAAGGAATACTCAAACTATGGATAAGCAAACAAGATGATGAAGATGATAAGTGGTGAGGTTCACATTGGTATATAAAAGAAAGTGAGATATTAATTGATTAAATATAGAAGGTGGGGCCCCAATTTTTATATTCAGTTAAAACAAAAAAAATTAAAATTCAAAGTCAAATCAAATATTCAAATGGCTAATGATTTACACACTCTTGAAAGTTATTTGCACACTCAAAATGTTGAGTGTTTTGCCATATATACCCTTACATCACTTAATGGAGTGTGTAATTATTAATGGTATATTTGTCACAACACACATAATTTGAGTGTGCAAATAAGTATTTAGAGTGTGCAAATCAACTCCCTATTCAAATAGGTATTTCGTACATTAAAAAGTTTACTGGACATAATAGATTATTTGGAAAATTACATTGTGTATTTTTGACATTTACCCAAATATAAATTCATTTACATCCATTGTATAAAGCTGTTTTTTTGAAATTAATTTTTATCTGAATTTTTTTTCCCCAAAACAAAAAACTACCAAATACTATTAACTTAAAACGAAAGAAGTAATATTATGAGAAAATTGCTCCTCCCAAACATCCTTTATAGCAATTTTGAATATTTAAACAATATGAAGACTCACATTCTATTCTCATATGCCATCGTACAACTTTAGAATTTTTAAACTTGGGACTCATAAGTTTCATCTTGATAGTTTCACGGATCTTTATAAGTAAAGTTTCACACATCTATAATATATGTACACTTATTAATAACTGTAACAATAAAACGAGTACAAATTCAAGTAAATGAGTATGAGTACAAGTAATCTGGGCGGGTGCTACTAGAACTCGTCACCGATTACCCGTACCCGACATTTATTTTATCAACACTTAAATCAGCATCCAAAGCCCCCAACTTAACTGTCTTCGAACCCGACTCATTCGGTCTGGGTTTCAATTTTCCAGGCCAGATTCAGTCATGTAACATTGCAAAAAAGTTTTAAGAGAGTATTATATAGAATTCCAAAAGTAGTAATGTTTCGTAACTGGTGAACCAAAACCCTATTTTGTGAAGTCACTTACAAAATAATCACATTTTCAGCCATCTTTTTTGTAAAGATCAGATGTTGAAAATTTCTCTATTTAGATCTTCACGGTTAAAAACTAGTAAACGCCAATCAATTTATAATTGAGCTGACTAATATTTTTCTTGGAAAAAGGCTACTACACAAACATATATCCATCTTAGGATGGGGGTTGGGTAGAAAAATCCATGGGTGGGTCTGATTTGGTAAAAATTCACGCGTGGGTTGTCAGTAACCTCACAATCCCACCTCAAAAACCTACGCGTGGGTTGAGGTTCCTAGGCAAAAAAAGTCGCTACAAGTGAGTTTCTCACCCTTCACACTACCCCAAATCTTTCTTTTTTATCCCCATTTATTTCTATATAATCCCCATTTCACTTCTTTTTTTCGTAACTCTCATTTCATCTTCTTTCTCAATCAAAAAAATCATCTTCTTCCCTCAACATACAACAACGTCCGGCCAACAAACCCCACAATCCGGCAAATACCGCCCACGTAGAAATTCGACCGCTTTTACGTTTTTTTTACTTTGTATCGTTTTTATTTTCGGTATTTTACGTTTTAATTTACCCGTGTATCGTATTTTACTTTATGAAATAAAAGTTTTAATTTATGAATAAATTAAGTAAAAGTGAGAGGGGAAAGATGATGTGGATGTGATGTGGTGGTGAGTTTTTTTCCTTAGTAACCTTGAAATGTGAGTTTTGGGTGGGCTGGTGAGAGGAAAGAGAAAGCTGAGGTGGCGGTGGATTTTTGAAGCACCACTCTTATGTAACCGAGTTTAATGTAGGAGCATAAGGTATCATGGCACAAAAACCCTCTTCATTTGGGCCCCACGAGGAGTTACGTCACCCAACACTTCCACTTCCAAAAAACTAAGCTTATCATAACAAACCCCTCCTCTTCATTTAGGCCCCACCACTAATTATTTTATTTTCACTTCCATCATTTTCAAACAATATAAATTAATTTGATAAAAAATAAAATTATAAAATCAGTAAGATTACAACAATAAAAACATACAACAAAACATTAAACGTAAAAACAATACTAAAATTACATAAAAAATACCAGTGTTGTCTGGTATATAGTAGATGTTGTTTCTACGTAAGCTAAATGATATTTCGTTAAAATTTTGAGTGCGTTCGTTCAACACCCACAAAGTTCTTTTTCTAGCCTCCGATAGGTTTCACATCGCTCTTGCAAAGTCCAAAGAAAATTATTACGTGGACAAATTGAAATTTCCCTCTATTCCGACATTGCAAACTGTTGATCTTTCAATATCATGTTATGCAATATAATGCTTGTGTACATGATACGTCGTAACTTGTTCACAGTATAAGCACGAGCTGGTTGAGCTAGAATATGCCAACGGCCTTAGAGCATGTCAAATGCTCTTTTAATATCTTTTCGAGCACTTTCTTGCCTACGTTAAAATACGACATTTATTAGAGTTTGAAACTAAAAAAGGTTTCACAAAAATGACCATTATGGGTAAATTTCGTCAGCCGGGTAATACCATTGTTGGAATGTTACCGTATTTACTTGAAACAAAACCATTGAATCGTTACCTTCAAGTAGTTCGTCGAACAAATGAGAATGGTTTAAAATCGTTACATCATTATTCGAATAAGCTATCAAAAAAATGCATGCCAAATCAATTAATCGTGTGATGCAACAACTTCAAGCATTATAATTGAGTATTTGTTTGTCACCTCTATAAAATTGTCCCTGCCATCTTTCGGACAATTTTTTAATTCGCAGTGCATACAATCAATGCTTCTAAGCATACCCGGGAACCCATGATTCTCGTTATGTTTTGTGTATAACTTTTCAATGTTGGTTTGAACTTCTTAAAAACTTGGGCATAAACAATTCAACAACGCACTTAGTAAAAAAATCTAGATAATCGTGTGCACAATGTTCCCCCATTTATAAATACTCATCTAATGCTTCAGGTGATGTGCCATATGTCGTGCGTATGACAGATGTGAATTTCATAAGAACACTCATACTAACCCGACTCGTAGCATCACGTCGGACTCTAGAGAAATCAAAATGTGCACGGAGAGGATTAGTAGTTTCAATTTTTGTTTCAATACCTTTGACTATTTTAAGAAAAAGTTTTTGGCTCATGCGAAAACGATGTCTGAAATATTATTTCGAGTATCTTGGGTTATCACCCAAATAATCGGCAGGCAAACGTTCTTCAGTACCATCACAATACCGATCAATGTAATCACGTGTGTTTGAACTTTTGGCTTCTTGTTCAGAACTTTCGGCTTCTTTTTAGAAAGTATATATTGTTTGATGGTATTTATAGAAATAAATGTAAGAAACGTAAATAACAAAAACAGAATTAAAACGTTGTGCAACGATAATGTGAATGAAGTGAGATCCAATATTTTTGTTATATTCACTAGTTTCTACAATGAAAATCCATTTGGCGAAGGCTTGGCGAATGAGATGGGTATGGTGGCGAGCTTGTGACGAATGCCACTCAAATTGGCGAAGCCCATCCGACACGACACCTTGTGCTCTAACAGTTACTAAAGTCAGTAGATAGGTTTTGGTATGAAGACTTGTGATTACTTCCTCTACCGCAAGTTTCATATAGCATCGTTTTTTTTAGTTAAGCTAAGCATGTTTAGGCAACATATGATTGGTTTTTCTAGACAACATAAGATTGATATATATAGTTCTTGAAGTATATAATAGAAAAAGAGTATCACGTATCTGTGTATCTCTCTATATATCATTTACTAAGATTTTAGAAAACGAATAGTGTTTAAAGCAAAAAAAACAGTCGACTAGATTTAACATTTAATGCACTAAATATTGTCTTTATGTCAACATCTTTGCTATAATTTGTAAGACAACTTTCGGTGCTGTTTGGAAAGTAGGGGTCTCATTTCGATCTAACTTTGCTGAGATTACCAACCACGCCATCAGACAGGGGCGGAGCTAGTAGGGAGACTAATGGATGCTGAGTCTCCTCCAATCAACTTATTTTGCTTATTATTTATGTATATTACAAGCTCTTTTTCTATTATGTTCTACATTGTGTCTCTCCTAACATATTGAACTTTTGCCTTAAGTATAGTTAGTCTCACTTAACTAAAAATCCTGGCTCCGCCCTGCCATTAGAGGCGAGCTCTCTTAAGATTAGAGGGGGTTGTGGCCTATTTAAGGTTTGCTAGCTTTACACCATTAACATAATTTAAACTACAAACTTTAAACTTGTATTAAATAACCATCATTAAGCCCTTCTAAATTTCAAAAATATTATATGTTGGTCCTCCTTGTGAAATTGATAAAGCTCCGCCACTGCACGTTATAAGTTTTTTCTCGTGTTGTTTTTTTGTTTTATTGATTTATATGTGAGTCAGGGGTATCTTATGACATGTGTGATAGATGAAGATTTTTTTTAAGTTATGCGTTCTGAGTTTTAAAAAGAGAAAACCTGTAATCATAATATTTTTTCTATAACACGAGCTTATGGCTTTCAGGACACCTTGTGCTTTAAGAAAGTCGCCTAGCTTATGTGGTTTAAGAAAAAAAATATTGTCTGGAGATAACTAATTAATACGATGTCTTAAACCTCTTCTTTCTTCTAAAGTTTTACATTCATAGTACTTTTTATATTTTTGACATACGGGGCATCTCACTTGTAGACAAACAAGATCTTTATACTAGATCCTAAAGTTAACTTATAAGAAATTGATGATGATTTGATCCCAACTGAGTAGTGTAGGCATAGAAGAAACGAAATTGGTATCAATTTGTCAACTATTCCTTTATGATATTTTTGGACTGATCGATCGAGTGGCCGGTTTTATAAATTGTTACATGAGATTCAAAGACCTTGATAGCAATGAAATGAACTAATTAAGAAAACAACAGGAACTTTTACGCAATTTGAGTTGTATTTTCTAAGACCTAGTGGTGCTTTCGAATGTAAATGTAGTCTTCCAGGGTTAATTTAATCCAAGGTTATTCATCTAGCTACCTTCTTGTTGCGTGCATGTTCGCTCGCCAACCTGTGCCAAGTGCCCCGGTGGGTGCTTCAGCCAAACAGCTCTCCATGTCTTTGGCTTAACGGTGCCAAACAGGGACGAAGCCAAGTTCTAATATGACCGGGTGTACAAATGATTTTAACCGTTATATAACATAATTTAAAAGTGAATTAAGACAAAGATTAGAAACACATCTTCATGACCGGGTGAATTTTATATTCACTTGGAAAAAATCGATGTTGAGTAAATAAGAAAAATCCATAAATGTTCAGGTCACCCGCGGACACCCACCGGCTCCGTCCTGGTGGCAAATGGGAGACAACCATCATTTTCACCCTATTTATCTATTTTTACAGAATTGTTTTTATACACACACTAAAATCTTTCACTTCCATCTCCACGCAAACTAAATATTGTAAACTATGAATCCAGATAATGATATTGTACCAATCGGATGATGATGAAGGTGGCATTTTATTATAATATAAGTTTACGGCACCGTCATAGCTAGTATGTATATGTATGAAAACATACGAAAGTATTTAAACAACATGGAACAACAAAGTAGCCCAGGATTTGTCCATTTGGTGATTTGTAGGAAGCTTTATTTCGGTCAATAAGTCGGCTCTAGAGCAGTTGGCCACCTGGGTTCCTCTTGGAGCTTGGGGAGGGGGTTTGGTCATGGGTTCAAGTCTTGCAAGAGACAAAAAATCCATGATTTTCCTCCTTAGTGCGAAGCCGTGAGTTCTAGGGTTTCACCTAGTGGTTCGGGTCCCGGGGCCTGCCCGTTATGGATGGTATAACTCGGGGGTCGGATTTCAGTGAGATTGAGGTGCCGTTCTAAAAAAAAAAAAAAAAAAAAAAAAGGTTGACGAAAACGAAACGTATCACAACAATAATAGAACCAATCATTGTAGCTAAATACCATGTGCACTAATTAAAAGGTAAATACAAAGTTACCACTTACAAGCATGCACGTGGATATTAAATATCCATGTATCAAACTTTGCTTTTTCTTATATGTGTCTATAAATAGGAACTAATCACCTTTAGGTCACTCGCAAAACAAGAAACAATGGAGCTTCTATTTCTAGCCCTAGCTTCCATTTGTTTCTTCATCGTCCTCCATAGCCTCGACCTATACCGTAATAGAAGACTACCTCCGGGTCCAGCCGGCCTCCCCATTATCGGGAACGTGCTTGAAATTGGACCGAAACCTCATGAGTCCTTAGCCAAGCTTTCCAAGAAACATGGTCCACTAATGACCATCCGACTAGGTAGCATCACTTGTGTGGTGGCATCCACACCTGATGCGGCCAGAGAAATACTCCAACGCAATGACGAGGCTTGCTCTGGCCGCATTGTCCCTCACGCAGTCTCCGGGTTGGACAACCATGACGCAGCACTAGTGTGGCTCCCACCAAATGAAGACTTTCGAAACATTAGAAAAGCCCTTAGCACTTGCCTAACACACCAACATAAACTCGACAGCCTTCGTGGTCTTCGACAGAACGTGGTCGAAGGGATGTTGGATTTCCTTAGGGATTTGGGGCAGAAAAAGGTGGTCGTGGACATTGGAAACTTGGCATTTGCGGTTGCACTCAACCAGATGTCGAACACATGCCTTTCACAGAATGTGACTAGCTACGAATCTGATGATATTGGAGGGTTTAAGACGGCCGTAAAAACTATAATGGAAGTTGACGGGAAGTTTAACATAGCAGACATATTTCCTGTGTTGAAACCGTTAGACCCTCAGAACATACGACGGCGGGCAAAAGCGGCTTATGGTTGGTTCGATAAGGTGACAGAAGGTTTTATAAGTGAGAGGTTAAAGCAACGAGAATCAAAGCTTCCGAGGTTTGGTGATATATTGGATTCGTTGTTAGATTACAGTCAAGAAAATGAACAAGACTTCAATCTCATGCACATCAAAAATTTACTTGTGGTAAATCCTCTTTCCATATTTTACTGTGTAAAAAAATACATAATCTATTATATCTAATAAAACAGAGTTTTTTACAAGCTTTTAAAGCAGTGAATGTACAAGTCTATAAGCAACACCTAATTAATTTTTTCCTTAAATACGGAACATTCTTGTGTCGCCACGTGGACTTATTAATTTTTCAAAAGTATTTTGTTTTAATCAAGTAAGATTTAAAACCTTGCCATATATAACACTATTGTACAAGTTGTTTAAGCTTAAACACTAAAATTGTATTTAAAACCTTGCCATATATATACTAGAAATTTAATTATGTTTTTTTAAATAACTTATTCAAACATAAATAAATATACACGGATGAGAAGTACAAATTTATTAAAAAATAACTTTAAGAAAGTTTATAAAAAAATAAACAGATGGCAACTGGCAAGTACAAAGTTTATAAAAAAAAAAATTAAAATAAGGCTTTTTTATGAATTATTGTTACAATATTTTTTTTACAAAAACATAATTATTTAATATGTTCCATAAAAAATACATCTAAAAACTACCATTTCTTTATTTTCGTTTAAAAGTTTAACTAAATTTGTTAAAAAGTAAATTATATAAATACATGTGTGTAAAAAATTGTCTCTATCCAACTTCATATTTATTTTTATGCGACTTTTATTAAAATATATATTTTACTAAAAAAAATCTTATGAATTTAAACATTATTTTTATGTGACTTGAACCTTTATCTATTAAAATTAATTTTTACACAAAATTATTTTGTATAAAAAAATTAATTTTTTTAAATTTATAATAAAATTATTTTTATTAAAAATTATTTTTCAGAAAAATAATTTTTCTTTAAAAAATTATTTTTTATAAAATATAATTTTCTTAAAAAAAATACTTTTTTTATAAAAAGTATTTTTCTAATAAATGAACAAATCATATAAAAATAAAGTAAAAGGTTTTTTTAAAGAAAAAAATATTTTTAATACAAGTCATATAAAAAGTATAACGCAGTTGCATAAATACAACTTTTTACACAAAAATATTTTTGTCTTACACAAATGTATTATGTGTCATAAAGAATAAAATACAATTTTATGATTTTTTTGGCAAGTCGCATAAGTTGTATAGAATTAGCTCTATGAATAATGTATTCGTTAATTGTTAATTCTAACAATACGCATGTCTAAAAGGTACATTTGGTTTTGTTGCGTTATGCTAATGTGCCTTATAAACAAATACGAGATGTATTGTTGCTCATAAAATTTGCAAAACTAACAAAAAAAAGTTAAGAAATATGGTAAACTATGGTAATGTTAGGTTTTAGAAATTTGAAAATTATCATATATAATAATTTAAGGTATTATTTGTTTGAAGTTAGTGTAAAACTCGGTATTTAAGACATGACTTTAATTAAATAGTATATGAAGAATGCTCATTGTTCTAATTTGAGCTAAGACATGGACAAAAAGTTTGATTGTTTTGTGGTAACTAAGGTTTTAACTTTTATCTTTAAAGGTTAGTTAAATAATTAGGAAACACAAAGTTGGTTAGTGTAGACAGGGGTGGACCGAGGGGGGTTCCCGGGGGTTCATGGGAACCCGATGGCAGTTTGTCATGTAGTGTAAATTTTCGTCAAAAATCACTATTTATTCAAAATGAGCCCGGTGCCAAATATGTGTGTTACGTAAAAAAACATTTGTGCACCTGATGATTTTGTGTTCTCGGTTCGCCCCTGAGTGTAGACTTTATACGCTGCATACGGGCGGGTTGAAGAAGTTTGAATAATGGGTTGAAATGAGTTCGTTCAAAAGTCGGACATGTATATATGAAACACTTTTTACTTATAATTTTTTTATTTAATGATCTAATACCATTTGTTAATTGATCAATATGGTCATTCATCACACGGAGACGAAAATCTCACGAACACCACCATTAGTGTCTCGAAAATTTTACGAAGACGAAAATCTCGCTAACACCACCACCAATGTAATCTAGAAAGAAGTTCTACACAATTGTGATCACATCTACATGTACACGTATAACATATGTTTGATTACTACGAACTTTATAATTTATGTTTGTTTATTCATACGTGGTTCTTTCTAATTAACAACTTCGTAATACACAATACCATTAACTAACTTCTTCGACGTTTCTTTTAAAATACCCGTGAATTTCACGGGTCTTTTAGCTAGTACGAGTATAAAATAAACCGAAAACTCCGAATGTTAAAAAATCATGTCAGTCAAAACCAACATGCATATGGAACCTTGTGATTTTAATAACACCGCGTAACAAATTTCTCTTATATTACAGGATCTATTTTTAGCAGGAACTGAAACGAGTTCAAACACAACCGAATGGGCAATGACAGAACTGTTGCTTAACCCTAAAATGTTCTCAAAAGTTCGCGAAGAAGTCTCAACAACAATTGGAAAAGATGGGAAAATCCAAGAAGCTAAACTACTCGACTTACCTTATCTGCAAGCAGTTATCAAAGAAACAATGCGGCTTCACTTGGCCGTGCCTTTATTAATACCTCACAAAACTGAGACTGAAGTTAAACTAGGTAAATATATTATACCAAAGAACACACAGATTTTAGTGAACGCATGGGCCATGGCACGGGATCCAAGGTATTGGGAGAACCCAACGATGTTCAACCCGGAAAGGTTCATGGGGAACGACTTGAACTACATGGGACAACACTTTAAGTTTCTACCATTTGAATCGGGGAGAAGAATGTGTCCTGGAATACCGATAGCTCTTAGGGTCGTGAGTTTAATGGTGGCATCATTTGTGTATCATTTTGATTGGGAACTTCCTCATGCTAGAGAAGAAATGGACATGGATGACATTTTTGGCTTAACCTTGCTACGGGCAACACCTTTGGTTGCTACTCCTATTCCCGTTAAATAAGTGCATAGATTTATGAAAAGAGCAACCCCTACTAATTATATTGATAATGATTACAGTTATATGTTAATCCTTGTATGTTTTATATGGTATTTACAGTTTACATAGAGTTTATTGTAACAATGTAATTTTTTTCCTAAGATTTGGCTACAAATAAAATTCTTCTCATTTTGGTTGTCAAATTAGGGTTATGAGTTATGACCCCACAATATATTATCTTTCTTTTCTTTTACTTCTACGAATTCGGAAACACCATTGTTCTTAAGAGTTTAGAAAGCTCATTGTGTGTTGGTCCTTATTTACGGATTTTTAATCAACGATATACCAAAAATATATTTGAATTGAAACTTGAGTTTTTACAATCTAAGAATATGTTTATCATCTTTTGTTTATACAAATGCATCCCTTGAGTATAACTGTCAAAACAATTATTTAACCGCTTTTGTAACCGCGCTTTTGTAACCGCCGGATTTAGCCTGCGGATCTATTTAGCGGATTGTGATTACTCGGATTGGGTTCGAACCAATATTCTTCCTCCTAAGCACAAATGATGTGACGTAGATCTTTAAGGGTTCTTCATAAATGCTAGTGATCATCATTGTATCCATGTAGAACATTTTTTGTTTGGTTATTTCCACCTTTTTTGTTGTGACTTTCATTATGTCCATGTTAATCATGTTTATCTGGTTATTTCCACCTCGTTATTGTGTTCTTCATTATGTCAATGTTGATCATGTTTTTATGGTTATTACCTTTTTGTTGTGATCTTCATTATGTCCATGTTAATCATATTTCTGGTTATTTTCACCTTGTTGTTGGTTTTCTTGTAAAGATATCAATTATCTCGTCTTCCTTCATTTGTTTTTTTTTTTGAACGGCAACTTTTATTACGACTAGCAAGGAGCTAGAAAAAAATTACAAAGAAATTAAATGGGGGTTCTTCAACCAATCATTCCAAGTAAATACCCTTTTACATCTAGAAGAACACCAATTATACGAAAACGAAATAATGTCATCAAAAATCATCGATCGCCTAGGAGGAGAAGCATCAAAAAGCAACCTGTTCCGAAAAATCCAAATACGCCACCAAGAAACATAACAAACCCCCTCCAAAATGGACTTCAAACTCGAAGGAAGCCCAATAGAATTGAACCAGCTATTCCAATCAGAAAAAGAACTTACCTCATGTGAACCAAGCTCCCACCACCGACAAATCTTACAAAAAATCTCACGGGCCAAGTCACAGCAAAAAAGAATATGTTGAATATCTTCTGCAGCATTAAGACAAAGAGGACAGGAATTCGACTCCACCAAAATACCTCTACGGCTAAGATTAGTACGAGTTGGCAAGCGATCTCGACGAGCACGCCACCCAAAAATATTAATCTTAATCGGAATAGATTTCACCCAACGCGTAGCAACATCCTCCACAGGAAGAAACAAATCATCAAGAATATTACGAATCACTTTAACTTTAAACATACCATCACCTGTTAAATCACAAACCCAACGATCCCTAGAATGGGAAAGCGTAACCGAACCAACAAGCGACGTCAAATCAGAATATTGCTGCTGCTCAACACCATCACGTACTCCCCGACGAAACGAACTAGCAAGCGAGGTGACTTCCAATTTGGACGCCACCGACACCTCTTTATCCGTCTCAAGAGCGAACATACGAGGAAACTTAACACGGAGACAACCATCAGAGATCCAAGAATCCTTCCAGAATTGAGTACACCGCCCGTCTCCAAAACGTTTTTTACAATGAGAGATAAAGTCAAAACCCTTATCCTTCAACACACGAACCTCACGAAGGATAGAGCACCAGATAGACGACTGATTAGTCACATGCGATGTAATATTCGACCCATATAAAGCTTGCAAAACTTTAAACCAAAGAGACCCGTCACCAGAAACAAAACGCCAGACCCATTTCAATAGAAGTGCCCTGTTCAAGGCGAAAAAACTCGAAACACCAAGACCTCCTTTAGCTTTAGATGCTAAGACGTTATCCCAAGCCACCCATGTAATCTTATTCTCCGAAGTATTAATACCATTAAAGAATCTGCTACGAATGGATTCCATCGTTTTCAGCACTCCTTTAGGAACCTTAAAGATCGACATATGATAAATAGGAGAAGCACCAAGAACAGATTTGAGAAGAGTCAATCTTCCTCCTATCGAAAGTGTTTTTACCTTCCATTTAGAAAGCCGAGCCTGAATTTTACAAACCGTTCCATCCCAAGCAGAGCTCCGGGACATACGATCACCAACCATCACACCTAAATACCGAAAAGGACTACGCATAACCGAACATCCAATCGTATCAGCAGCCTGCTGAACCATATCACAAGAAACCCCAATACCCATAACGTGACTCTTTAGAATGTTAATCTTCAAGCCCGACGCAAGGAAAAAACAATTAAGAATAGTAACGATGTTTTTAAGATTCACATCCGACCATTCGCCTATGAACATAACATCATCAGCATAAAACATATGAGACAAAGAAACCGAACCTTGAATTTGAACTCCTTTGAAAAACCCATCATTAACAGCCCGAGAAAATGAAATATGCAAGGACTCCATAATCAGAATGAAGAGGTAAGGAGCCAAAGGATCTCCTTGTTTCAACCCACGACAAAAAGCAAATTCGGATGTAGGACTCCCATTCACTAAAATAGAAGCCATAGCAGAATTAAGCGTACCCCGAATCCACTTACACCAGTTTGGACCAAAACCAAAAGCTTGAAGCACATCAAGGAGGTAGTCCCACCGTACCGAGTCATATGTTTTAGCAAAGTCAACCTTAAAAAACATAGCTTGTTTCCCCTTAGTTTTACACCAGTGAAGAAGCTCATTAAGAATAAAAGGGCCATCCAAAATTTGGCGTTCAGCAACGAAAGCTGATTGAGTTTCGGATACAATATCAGCGATAACAGAAGACAACCGATTAGCCAAAATCTTCGTAATAACCTTGTAAAGACACCCAATCAAACTAATAGGTCTGAAATCAGTAACGAATTTGGCGTCAGTCACTTTAGGGATCAAAGCAATGAATGAAGAGTTACAGCCTCTCGGAAGATTACCAGAATCGAAGAATTTCTCAATAGCAACGCAAAAATCAGCCCCGACCAAATGCCAATATCTACGAAAAAACTCAAAAGTGAAACCGTCTGGACCAGGAGACTTATTCTCTCCACAACTCCAAACAGCCGCACGAATATCATCCCTCGAAACATATCGATCCATATCCTCCATTTGATCAGGAGATAAACGTTTCTCAAAAGAAATATTCAATTTGAAACGATCATCCCTCGGTTGATCAAAACAAGATTGAAAATGAGATTTAAACGCACCTTTAATCTGATCAGGTTCCATACACCACGTGCCATCAACAAAAATACCTCGTATCGACAATTGGGAACGCCTTTTATTAATAATGCCATGAAAAAATCTCGTATTTTCATCCCCTTCAACCGGCCATTTAATTTTGGACTTTTGTAACGATTCCTTTACCTCCAAATTATTTATATCATGGAGCTGGCGCATCAACTCCATACGTTTCAAGAGCAAATCATCCGAAGCAATACCGCTATCCAAGTCATGGTCAATCTCACACAGATCTTTTTTGAGCTTACTCCTTATGTTCAATTGATGCGCCTTTTTCCCTTTAATCCAATGACGAATAATCACCTTCAAATCTTGTAATTTCTTTTTAAACCTAATGATCCCATTAGAGTCAGAATGTGTAAACGAGGACCACGCATTCTCAACCATTGAATCAAAACCCTCCAATTGAAACCACGAGTGATACAACCGAAAAGGAGACGGACCAAAATCAGTATGCACTTCACGAAGAAGGATAGGACGATGGTCAGACAAATGTCTATCAAGACACAACGCCCCAATAGACGGATATAAGGAAAAAATACCTTCTGAGACAAGAAATCGGTCCAACTTACTCATTTTAGAAGCTGAAGGGTGCACCCAAGTGAAAGAGAAACCTTCCAACGTGACATCAATAAGACCAGAAGATGAAATAAAATGATCAAAAGAACTTGCACTAGAAGGGTTAAAAACGGACCCAAATCGTTCGTCCGAAGAGCGGACTTCGTTAAAATCACCCATCACTATAGCCTCCCCATTCCATCTACCTATCAAGTTCGAAATAAAGTCCCATAGCACCCGCTTACACGAAACTTGTTGAGGAGCATAGACAACCACGATAAGAACCTTAGAATTACAAGGCAACCAGGTCCCATATAGCGCAATGAAATTATCCGAAATAGTAACTGCCTCCTTTTTAAATATAGACGCCTCCCAAATACACAAGATACCACCCGAATTGCCAAGCGAATCACTAGAAGCAAAATCAAAATTAGAGTTTCCCCACATAAATTTAACATCCATATGAGTGATACTCTCCATCTTTGTTTCTTGCAAAGCCAGAAAATTAATCCGATGTTTAATATTTAACTCCTTAACCCACTCCTTTTTGGTCTTATGAGCAAGACCTTGGATATTGAGAGACAAGATATTCATTTAAGAACATCCTCTGCTCCTTGAGATCCAATAATATTTTCCATGTCTTTCATGCACCCCTCCAGATTATAACCCATAGAAGACCCTACCTTAACCATGTCCTCCAATAAACCAAGCATAGACCCTCCATTACAAACATATACTGACTTTGGAGTTGACGAGACCCCAGTAGACGGTTCATTAACCTCCTGAGAATTGTTCATCACACTCGTATTCACCAAAGGAGTATCCTCCTTATCTCCTCCACAGACATTGGTATCAACAACATTATCAACATCATTCCCTAATCCAGAACCTACAGGCGTGAAACCCGGCGGATTTGGCAAAGAGGAACTAGCCTCACACACAGTATCATCTTGTCTCTTGTCAAACATATCATAAATTTTGAAAGGATCTTCAGAAACTTGCTTATCCTCAACACTACCTTTAGCCGGCTCAGAATAAGAATTTTCGCCAAACACCACCGTATCAGGAACTCCATCAACATCACTACCACTTACAGAATCCTCATCATCATGACAAGACCCTGAATGAGGATGCTTGTCATCTTGGACATACTCGTCATCAGAAATGTAAGCCGACTCCTTGGGTTCAGCAAAAGTAGGATTCCAAGTAAAGAGTTCTTTCGCACGTGCCTTGAACACCTTGCTTTTAAAGATAACTTTGAATGACTCGAAAATAGAACCCGAATGATTAGTTAGAATACACAATCTCTTACGAGCGAATGACAACCCAGAATTATCTTCAATGTCCAAAGCTACACCCCATATGGCTCCAATCTTCTTAAAAGTTTCACGAGATCAGAGATTCAATGGAATGCCTTCAATATCCACCCAAACGACCCGCTCTTCACTCACAAAGTCATAACTCGCTTCCTGAAGGGAATTGAACCATGATCTGACCCCCACATGATCTAACAAACAGCGTTTGGATTCTATGTTATCCAATTCAAGCATCACCCATAGGCCTCCAAGAAACGAAACTTTAATATTAGGAAAACCTTCTTTGATGAGAAGAATCCGTAAATTAGGAATAGAGCTAATATCTTTCACTCGCCCCATAATATGACATGAAAGATCACGATTGATGATACAAGAATCATCTAAAACCAGTGCCGGCGCATCAAACTTGGAAGAACTGGGATTAGACAAAGGAACAGTACCTTTCACAGCAGACATATATGAACCAGGTTTAACATAAACATTAGCAGGTTTAACATAGGCATTAACAGGCGGTTTAGACACCGGAATGGTAGGTTTTCTCAAACGCTCAAATCTAGCCTCATTAGCTTGAAGATGATAACGCCCAATCCATATAGTACATAAATTTCCTACCAAGCGATCAAGGTCATCCACCCGAATGAACCGAACAAAAGCGAAGCGTTTACCAGCTTTAGATCTCCGATAGGGAATAAAAACATCAACCACCTTCCCATAACCTTCACAAACCTTCCATAATTCACGGGATCCAACATTATCAGGGAAATTAGTAACAAAAATTGATTTAGAAATTCGAATGACATTATCCTCCATGGAACGAAAAGGAGGCATGGTGAAAAAACGTAAGGTATTTGGATTGAAGGGAGTTCTAAGAATTAAAAAACAAACAAGACCACAGATCTGAATGAACAATTCGCACGATTACAAACTCTATATAGATCTCAATCAAAAACCCATTCCTACATCCGGTAAATCAACTGATCATAGGTACTTTAGGGAGCAACGAATCACAAGCCTAAAGCCTCACAACTAATAGCAGCGATATCGGAATAGACCAAGAAGAAATCACAATACAAGATTAATAATCGATTGAAAGATCAAGCAGAAATGGAAAGGAATCGTGGAAAGAAAAACAGCCATGAAAAAACGAAAAAAACAAATCTAATCATTAAGAACGACAAGTAATTACACCTCGTGTAAAATCGCTCGCTCTTGGAAGATCAATATAGATCAATCCCAAGACAGCAGGGACGTTCCACAGATGAATTACAAGGTTCGAAGTGAAAAAGATCGAAAGAGAGAAAGATGGCCGCCATGGATGTTTCTAGAGAGAAAGATTAATAATTGAGTGTTTACGTCTTCCTTCATTTGTAACATGTCAAAGTCGGACTCTCTCAAACCTTGCGTTTGTAATCTCGCTTGTTGTACTTTCTCTTCTCCCATGTGTCTCGTCTTTAAAGCATTCCAAATTTGCTTTCAAGATTTTATGCTTGGCTATTTAAATCAGTTGTTCTTCGGGTAAGGATTGATAAAGAAATGCTAGTGCAGTCTATCATTTTAATTGTCGATTTGGTTAGTCTCTATTGGATCTACCATTTTTCATAAACCATTCGCTTCAAGAATGATTCGCATTCGGATTTCCCTTAATGAGTAATTCGAGGATTTTAGCATTGGACATTGAAATTATTATGTACTTGTAGTACCTATTTTCTTTTTCGAAGTATCTCCACTATCTTTCGTCATATCTTTAGAATATAAAATAAAATCTCCCAAAATAAAATATCTAACACCAAGTGTGTCGGATTTTGTGGTGAATACTCTTGCATGTGCCTTAAAAGGCTATCAGTCTTAGCCGGACTAGTTTTTATCAAAAAACGATCCTTAAGAATTTTATTTTGTAAAGCGAATAACCTAAGGTTAAATACTATTTAAAGTTATTCTCTCAATATAGTAGGCAGTGTAATTTCGTAGGCTACTATATTTTTATCTCTGGGATTTTGTCAAAGCTACTTATCGTATAGTTAAGGGATAACTTATGTCAACTCGCTGGTGAATTGATATGATCACAATCTAAAATGCCATATAAAAGTACTACGTATAGTAGATTAAATTAGATAACTCTGTAATAACTTAATCAAAACCATATATAAAGGAGTTCATATTAAGCCTTAGATATTAGTAGTATTTATTTTGGCTTCTCGACATATCTAGTGGGTAGAAAAAAATCTCAGTTAATGGACATGTAGAATTTTGCGGATTTATTCGGGTAAAAACCGAAATACCTGAACCGAGAACTGAAGTGGAACCGACCCAAACACTTCGGCTCGGTTCTCGGTTCTTAAAATATGTAATTTTCGGTTCTCGCGGTCCCGGTTTGGTCCTTTGTGGTTCCGGAATCACGCTCACCCCTATATAGATCTAACCAAATTAACAGCATGTCGCCGGGGAACCAGAACCAGAATCCAAGTACTATTTTTAACTAACGCATTAAACTCGTCGTACATAACATTATTTCAATGAGGATTTTGTAAGGCAATAAAAGGAGATTTAGGTAAAGGAGAGATAGGGGACGTATGTAGGGAAAGATGTTCAACAGTTTTGAGAATGCCCGACTGAGACCAAGTGACCATGCGGTGAGTTCGAGGTGGTTCGGAGGGAGGTGGTGTAGGTTGGGCCGAGAAATTTTGGTTGGTTGTATGGCTAGTGTGAGGTGCGGTTGTATGGGATGTAAGAGACGGGGTAGAAGCTGTGGGAGACATGTGGGTGTATGGAGCAGTTTGTGAGGGATGGGGTGTAGAGGGTTCATTATTAGGTCTTTGCCTTCTATTCATCTCAACGTTACGAATATATAAAATACATTAGATTGTTCTACACTAGAATACAATAGGCTAAGCCTATGCTAGACACTAATGGGCTTATACCTATCGACTAATAGTAAGTTAAATATATAATCTTGTAAAAGGAAATGAGCACTGCAACGAGAAAATGGCTTCTCCCAAACACCCTTTTATCTAACTGAAGCAATCAGTAGGAACCATAGCCTCTAGCATACATATCAGAGATACACAAGTCTTAATATTCAAACAGTAGTAAGAATCGTAATTTATTTCTCTGATGTCAATTGCACAGCTTTAATATTTTTAAACTTGAGAACCATAAGTTTCGGCTTGATAGTTTCACAAATCTTTACAAGGAAAGTTTCACATATCTATAACATATATGTACTCTTATTAATTACTATAGCAATAAAACGGATACAAATTCGGATAATGGGTATAGATAATCGGGGCGCGAGTGTTATTAGAACCCGTCACTGGTGACCGGTACCCAACTATTTTTTTTATCAATACTTAAACCCGACTGTCTTTGAATCCGACTCATTCAATTCGAGTTTCGATTTTCCGGACCCGACTCAATCATGTAACATTGTAAAAAGGTTTTAGGAGTGTCTTGTATAAAATTCCAGAAGTGTGGAATGTTTGGTGATTGGTGGACCATAAACTCACTTACAAAACAATAACATTTTAGCTATCTTTCTTGTAAAGATCATATTGTTGGAAATTTCTCTATTTAGATCCCTCAGGGGTAAAAACTACAGAGTATTAAACAGCAATCAGTTTATAAGTGAGCTGAGTAATATTTATTAAAAAAAGATTACTATACAAATATCGATCCTTACATGCCAAATATGTCCACTAACCAATTTGTTTTACGAAAAAGAATTACTATATTAATACACAACATGTAACATACGGCCAAAATGTACACTAAAACCCAAACCGTCCAATGGCAATGACTGCACCTTGTGCATGCTCTAAACATGCATGAAACGAAAGCCTTATAAGACAAACACCCAATGCTACACACTTGCAACTTGGACTGGCATCGACATGACAAATTAGAGGCACAAAGTATAAAGATCTTAGGCTACCCGTAACGCGCAGTAGGTCGTGACCTAGTTTTTTTAGTTTTCTTTCTCCAGCGACTTAGTGCAACCTATTTGTCCTAATCACACGACCTAGTGCGACCTAATTTATTTATTTTTTTATATTCAATAAAAATAACTTTTTATATTCAACAAAATAATATTTTATTAAAAAAAACATACATATTACACTAAAAAACACATTACATAAATTAAAAAACATTACGAAACATTTGAAGTAAAAGGGGTATAATGCATTAGTTAACTCCAAAAATTGTCAAATTAATATATGTTGTGAGCAATTAAACAAAGCTCAATATATTAAAATTTGGAATTTTTATATAAAGATTATATAATTAAAACACGATTAAAAACATGTTAAATTTAAAAAAAAAAGTTATTTTTTTTTATAAACACACAAACACAACACAAACATAAGAGACCGAATTTTTCCAAAACGATCGTGGCTAAGACCAAATAAGTGGGGATCGACTCCGGCGACCGAATCACCGCAACAGAACGATTCAGTCGCGACCTACTTGCGACCGAAAAAAATCCGACGCGTTGCGGGTAACCTTATTTACGTGTGAAATAGCATCAAACTTTAAAGATATACATGTACAATACTATATATTATCTAGAGATCCTACAGATTTTAACCATTATGAAGAATCTTATTCAAGTGTTGAAAACATGATGAAAGTAACAACGTACCTGAGAAATCATGGGAAGATCGGTTAAAAACATAGTAAACCTATCATTTTTATGATTTTTGTAGCTTATCGAAAAAAAATTGTATTTGGCGGAACCATTTTAAATTCGTGTACTTTTTTGGTGCCGAGCCTCTCGCCCAACAAGAAAAACATATCCCGGTAAATTACCTAGGCAACACTGGCTCGCCAAGCCGGAGCCCGGATTCAAACCCCGCTCTTTCGCTTAACTTGATCAACTGCGTGCTTTTGCGATAGTTGATGCTTTTGCGTGATTTTCTGTTGCTTATTATTTCTTTTTCTTTTTTATTTTACTACTAAACTGTAAAAATTCGATCTTGTATATTGTGACTATTCTAGAATGTAAAATAAGCTGCACATAACCATTAAAAGTGGATCTTCCTAAGAAATGATTGTATATTTTTCAGAATAAAACATGATGTATTCGGGATTTTATAAAACAATAATATAATGTATGGTAAGATTAGTGAAAATTATTTATATACAGTCATTTAAAAAGGATGTTTTTTAAACCATATTATAAAGAACGAGGTTCTCTAACTCGCGAGTTGCCGCGGAACATCTGGGTACTATATGGTACTAATGTATACAATACAAGTAAATCTATTTCGTGATACAATTTTTATAGCTAAGATCGAGCGAAAATAATTCCATAATCAGCAAGCATAAATATAAAACGAGACAATAAATGGGTCGAACGAGAAAATAGTTTGGGTTAATGTTATACATTTCAGCCTATTGCTACTATTTGGGTTATGTTATATCTGTAACAAATTAAATGGACATGATACAAAGTATAGGTTAGAAGCAAATGGGTCGAAAGAGTCAAAAGTGTGTTTTGGGTCTATATAACTTCATAGATCGGCAATCCTAACATTTCTGTATAATAGAACATTCTGAGTAAAAATATCAATTTTTGACAGCATGTTCAAGTATTTATAGTTTAGTTGTTTTTGTTTGTATTACGAGGCATGCAGACCCGCGCGATGCACGCGAGTTGTGTGCATGATTTTCGTTTGTAATGTTCCACTCTGAAAATAGCATGGTTATAAATAGCGTGAGGCGTGGTGTGGCGGCATGTCCAAGCTACACGCTTTAGCGGCTAAAGCGAAGCTTTAGCGTTTCTAAAGCGTGACTTATAGCGGTACAACATATAAAAATATTTATTTGTTTTATCATATTTCAATATTATATTTACGTTAAGTTCATAATAAGTGTTGTACACAATAATTAAAACTAGAAAACTCTCGTTACATGCAACAATATTCATTTTTTGGAGTTGAATTCAAAAAATTACCGCACCTCAAGTTATAGCGCGCCTTATCCTATTACGTTGCGTGGAGGCCACACCTCAAGCTTTAGCGCGCCTTAAGGCAGGCTATAGCGAGCTATTTAGAACTATGGAAAATAGTTATCAAAGTATTTTTGTGCATTAGTCCGTGAAGATGAAACTCATGTTTAACATTAATCAAAAAGCTATACCAAGATTTACCTCATAAGTTATGGTAAGATTAAAAATTTGAACGATATGATATTTGACCCATAAATTGTGTCGAGTTTACATAACCCAAATCATAAATCCTAAATTTTCGGAAATAACTAACTTGAAAACAAAACATTTTTGGTTCGTTTTTAATATGCAAATCGAGTAATAGAAATACCCGTGACATGAAGAAAATGGGCCTAAGATTAACTACCACATAAACCAATATCACATAACACATGTTCAGCCCATGACTATTAAAAATACCCGATCCAATACCAACTAAAATTTAAGACCCAAAACAAAATTAGGTATCAATAATGAGATGGGTTAACCATACAAAAAATTTATGATGAGATTCTGTTTTTGTGTTTCTTGATCTCTTGAAGGTCATGAAAATATATATACACACAAAGCAAGATAAACCTGAGATCATTTCATATGTTTCGGTTTATTTTTTGAGTCTAGTCGAAGGTGAAGGAGATGGATTTTTTGATGTTTATGGTAGATCGAGTCGGATTTGGATGGTTGATTGGTTTGTTCATGTTAGTTGGGTAGTTTCATTTTATCTTTTCTGATTTCTATGACTCGCTTTGCCTCAGCGAGTCGAAACCGAGCTGAATCAGTATCATTGATTCAAAATCTATATTCAGAGTGTGGTTTCGATTCGGCTTGCTTTTGTAGTGTTTATATTCTCCATTATGAACTGTTTTAAGGTTTCGTTTTTTGAAACATGTTTCCGTCCATAAGATGCACGTAGGGTTTATTTTCTTAGTGTTCTTATGGTTAATGCATTGATTCTTAAAAACATTATTAGTTTAACTAATCTTTCTTATTTTTATCACAATAAATTATAAAGACATTTGTCGTTAAATATAATCGAAAGACGAATTATTTGACAAACACTATCATCAAGATAACAATCATTTAATTACAAAGACATATCTTAATCATGTTTTGTGATCATAAAAAGTGATTAGCCTAAAACTTACATTTTGTCAAATGTGACAAAAGATTTTTAATAAAGTTTCTTTTTAAGAAAATGTTTTATTAAAATAGAAAATGTAAATTTGAATATGACATATTCCAAATACCATAAAAATATCCTTTGAATGTAATTCTTACCTAGGATATTACTTCTCTACTAAAAGACAAAAGGGAGCAGAGTCTACTCTCCACGGTTCCTTAAATGGTTATACGGTTTTCTAGTGATAAAGAACCACAGGCACAATTAAGGAACCGCAGGCAGATAGCCGTTGGTTTTTGTCTCCTATAAATAGTGGATCAAATCTACACTTTCCATGAACCTTTTTGGACATTCTTTGTGCATTCTTTCTCTTTTCTATATCTTAATCATTAGTAAATTATCACTTAATGTGTTAAGTATGTTTACTTATGATTATCCTCTTGATCCTCTTCTATACTTTGTCCAAAGAGAATATCACTTACACACTTGTGATGTGATTAAAAATGAAGCCTTGATGAAGATCATCATTCCTTAAAGATCTAGTCATGTTCATCATTTGTTTTATTTATGTCTTTTGTTGATCCAATGTACTTGTGTATACTATATTAGTTGTGTTAATCCAATGTATTTGTGAATACTTGGATTAGTCTTGTGTAAATCCATTGTATGTGTGTATACTTGGATTTGTCTTGTGTAGATCCAAATTAAATGTGTATACTTGGATATGTGTTATTGAGTTGTAAGTATTGTGTGTTAGTTCTCACTAAACTATAAAGTCATGTGTGTATGTGTCTTATGAGTTCTCACTTAGCTTCAAAGTGAAGAGTCGTGAACATTGGTTCTAGCTTTCGATTAGAACTCGACATCTAGCATTGTGTTGGAAATTGGTGAAGTAAGGAACGTTGTGAAGATTGGTTCTAAATTTCGGTTAGAACTCGACATATAGCCTTGTGTCGGAAAATGGTGAAGTAGGCGACGTGTGTAGATTGGTTCAAGCTAAGATTAGGTCTCGACATTTAGCTTAGTGTCGGAAAATAATGTAAGCGATGTTGTAAGGTTTTCTCCACCAAGAAGGGAGCTTGTGGATATAGTGAAAATCTCGAGTAAGGTGTACTCGAGGAGTGGAGTAGGAACGAAGATAGAGCTTCGTTGCCGAACCACTATAAATCTTGGTGTCTCCCTATTAGGTCGCTTCTTTCCTTACTATTTACTTACTCTTATTAACACATTGCATACCACTACTACTTGTCATTGTTAATGCATTAGAATTGAATCTAATCATTATGAAACTAGCCTTCAAGTAAATTTTGAGACAAACTAATTGAAAGAAATTTAATTAAGATAGAAATTGGATAGAAACTATGCAACTCCCCCTTCTAGTTTCTATAATTGGTATCAGAGCTATGGTCACTCAAGATCTTTGAAGTATATTGTACTTTAAAGCTTGGATCGATTCATAGTCTCCTCAAATTAGAAGGGTTCGTTGCATTAAAGTTTCTCTTTAGTCAAAACTATTTTTTCATTGAAAATAAGCCTTTTTAATTGGTAATATAACATCTCATCTAGATTAGTAATATCTATGCATTTTAGAATTTCTCTTGAAATGTATCCACTGTATGAAGATAAAACCCCTGCTTGGAAGATAACTTTTGAAGAGATTTTAACGCGTTTAAGTTTTACTTTTAGTATATCTTCCATGTTTAGTGATATTTTACAAGGGTCCTTGCATGTATAACAGGACTCCTTAGGTTTATGTTTGATATATCTGCTTTATATTTGCTTTAAGGTTGTAAACCCTAACACTATTAAGAGTGGTCGTATATTGTTCTCAATATGTATTAATGCTTTCAGTTTGTTTAATCATATTGTTATTGTGCTAAACACTATATTCCACGTATTATTTAGTTGTGCTTTACATATAAAGTTTCTCTACTAGTAGTTTGGATTCGTCCTTGCTGTTAATGCAAAGCAATGCCTAAAAACATTGTTAGTATTAATTAATCTTTCTTAGTTTTGATCACGACAAATTACAAAGACATTTATTGTCAAACTCAATCATAAAACGAATTATCTAACAAATACTATCATCAAGGTAATAATCATTACACTAACATATCTTAATCATGCTTAGTGATCATAAAAGTGATTAGCCTTAAAACTCACTTTTGTCAAACATTACAAAAGATTTTTAATAAACTTTATTTTTAAGAAAATGTATTATTAAAATGAAAATGCAAATTTGAATATGGCATATTCCATATGCCATTAGAATATCCTTTGAAGGTTTAAACAGCCTCAGATATTCAAATTCACTAAAAGACAAAAAGGAGCGAAGTCTACGCCAGCGGTACATTAGCACCTATGGCGGTTCCTTATCGATAAGGAACCGTGGGCTCCAATAAGGAACCGCGGACAGATATAGCCGTTGAATGTTTTGTCCTATAAATAGTGAATCAAATCTGCGTTCTCATCAACCCTTTTTGGACATCTTCTTCAGCATTCTTTCTCCTTTCTAATCCTATTCATTTATAAATGATCACTTAATGTGTTAAGTATGTTTACTCATGATTATCCTCTTGATCTCCTTCTTTACCTTGTCCAAAGAGAAGATCACTCACACACTTGTGATGTGATTAAAGATGTAGCATTGATGAAGATCACCTTCTCCTAAAGATTTAGTCATGTTCATCATTTGTTTATTTGTATCTTTTGTAGATCCAATGTATTTGTGAAAACTTGGACTAGTTGTGTTCATCCAAGTTATTTGTGAATACTTGGATTAGAGTTGTGTACATCCATTGCACATGTGTGTGCTTGGATTTATGTTGTGTAGATCCAAGCTACATGTGTGTACATGGATATGATTAGTTGAGTTGTAATTAGTTGTGTTAGTTCTCACTAAACTATAAAGTGATGTGGTTTTGTCTTGTGAGTTCTCACTAAACTATAAAGTGATATGTAGTTGTGTTATATGAAGTTCTCACTTAGCTTCAAAGTGAAGAGTCGTGAAGATTGGTTCTAGCTTTGGATTAGAACTCGACATCTAGCCTTGTGTCGGAAAATGGTGAAGTAGGCAACGTTGTGAAGATTGGTTCTACTTTTAGATTAGAACTCGACATCTAGCCTTGTGTCATAAAAGAGTGAAGTGGGCGACGTTGTGTAGATTGGTCCTAGCTAAGATTAGGTCTCGAAATTTAGCTTAGTGTCGGAAAGAAGGGAGCTTGTGGATATAGTGGAAATCTTGAGTAAGGTGTACTCGAGGAGTGGAGTAGGAACGAGGATAGAGCCTCGTTGCCAAACCACTATAAATCTTGGTGTCTTCCTACTAGGTTGTTTCTTTCCTTACTCTTTACTTACATTCATTATCACTACACTTACTATACATTGTTAATGCATTAGAATTGAACCTAATCATTATGCAACTAGCTTTCAAGTAAAAGATAGTTTTGTGCACTCACCTAATTGAAAGGAATTTTAATTAGGAGATAAACCGATGATAAACTATTCAACCCCTCCTTCTAGTTTCTACAATTAGTATCAGAGAGATGGTGACACAACATCTTTGAAGTATATTGTATTTTAAAACTTGGATCGATCCATTGTCTCCTCAAATTAGAAGGTTAAGTTGTACTAAAGTTTTTCTTTGGTCAAAACTATTTTTTGATGAAAATAAGCCTGTTAAAATGTTAATATTGCATATTACTTAAACTAGTAGTATTAATGCATTTTAGATTTACTCTTGAAATGTATCTACTAGTTTGCATCTTGTTATCTGTAGGTACTCATGAAGATAAATCTACCTATTGATTGTGGATTGAGTTACTTACACTTGTAGAAGACTCGTCTTCTTTGATTTCTAACATCATTGAATGATGATATCAAGATAGGTAGAAGTGATACTAGTATTTGAAGACTTAGTAGTCACTATTAGTCATAGTTGGGCTTTGCATCGATTCCTTGAATGCTTGGAATGCAATTTGTGGCCAAGGTACACTCTCGTTCTTCCACACGCCCTATTGATCATTCTTTTGATCATTAATTGACTCTATGCTTGTTCTTGGCATCCTTGCCTTGACATTTATTTGTGGTTTGTGATTCTTTTCTTTTTCCCTCTCAAACCTTCATTGCTTGGATACTTGACTCACTACGGAAATGTAGGGTGAGTTAGTAGAAGCTTAAAGTATCAAGCATGATTTCCATGGTTTGCACCCTTACGGTTAGTAGGTCCTATATCATGTGTAACTTGTGAAATTAAGCTCATCTCTAGGATGATTAGTGAATCCCTTGAGATACCAAACTACTTCATTAAGTTGTAGGTGGATTTTACACATTTGGAATTGAAATATTCCAAGGATACTGTTATTGTTAATTCTAGCAATAATTAATAGATCTTGTGGGAGAGAAAGTGAATCTATACTTTACTCATATTTTGATATAGAATAAGACTACTCTTGAAAATGATCTTATTCTATGCATCAAAATTGCTTGGTTTAATTCATTACCAAAGCCGTTTAGACTATCGCCGGAAAGGCACGTCTTAAACCACTATATATGTAACAAGCTCTTCACATCATCAATTTGAAGAATGTCATTTGTCCTTTGAGCAATGATCTTGGTCTTGATTCACTTCTCTTGACTCCTCTCCCTTTGCCATTTTGCTAAGAGTAGTCGTTCGTTCGTTTCGGTCTTTTCCTATCTCAATTCAACTCGTAATCCTTCAACAAGGCATTACTACCTAGTGTTGTGGTGGTCCAATGATATCCTAAAAGGTTTAAGATATATTTTTAAGTATTTTAAAAATTTTAGTTTTCAAAAATTCATCGTTTTTCTTTGATAAAAACCTGCCTCTATATGCGGTTCTTTATCTCGGCGGCTCAAAGGCGCGGTTCCTTATCGATAAGGAACCGTGGGCAGTAGCTTTGTCAGAGCGCCGGTATTATTAAAATATCATTTTCAAACAAGCTCTTCTCTCTCCTTCACACACAACAGACGGTTTTCCTTTGTTTTTCCACCATTGTTGAAGCTTCAGAAACCTTCAATCACTCAAATTAACTGATTCAAATTCGTGGGTTTCACTCATCCATCACCCAAGATCAATTAACTGTAAGTTATCTCTTTCAATTTCATCTCATTTTTTCTAGGGTTCATACATTCATAATTGAGGATTTTTAAAATTGACATTGAATCGGAACCTTACTAGGAATAAGAGTTGACATAGTATTGTTACTATGATTCCTTAGGTTCATATTCATAGAGATTTAACTAAAACCCACTTGTTGAACAAATCCAAATTTTGACTAAATATTTTGGTTGATTGATGGAACTGATATGAACCCATGAACAATTTGGTAATGGCATTGTTAAATGCTTACCTAAAACCCTTTTTTTAAAAACCAATGTTCTACTTCATTGTTGATTTTGCATAGTTAATATGTTTTGATCAATGGTGAAATGGTTACATTGTCAACATGAGAATGACAAGGATTAATCCTTTGTTTGTCAAGTTATTGATGAAACACATTCTCATCTTTTGAAATTTTGTTTTTTAATTTTTCATATGAGTGATTGGAGAAATATCTTTGTTTGTTGTATTTAGGTACTAATCATGCCTTCGAAATACCAACAAGACCACCAATACACTAGACAATACATGCCAAACCTTTCTGAGATGTGTGCTTCACCTCAACTTACAAACACCTTTTCCTCACTCCAAAAACGTTGTTTTCATGAAGGTAGAGGTGTCGAAGAGGATATTGAGGGATATATATATATATATACTCGATCAATGTTCGGACAAATTGGGTTTGATTGTTTGTTGGACATCAAAGAGGATATATATCCTGAATTTCTCCTAGAGTTCTTTAGCACATACTCTCTCATTTGTGATGATGATAAAGTATATGTTAGGTTAATCCTTGAAGGTCGCCTCATTAAACTCTCTCTTGAAGACTTTGGTCAAGCTCTTCGTGTTCCATTTGTGGGCACTTGTCGATTTACTGATAAATGGAAACTTGATTATCTTCTTGAACCATTCGACTGTGCTCCAAATGAAATGAAGAGATTGACCTTGACTTCATTCTTGATGTCATTTGTAAAGAGCGTAGTGGAAACATTGTAAGAAGCCTCCACTCTACCAAGCGTCAAGTAAAACACTATGAGGTTCTCTTAAGCGACCTAAATGACTGTATGGTTCGTTGGGCCGACATCCTTAGGGAGAATGTATTTTGTCTTGGCGGAAACCAGGATCATATTCCGGCGTGTATGGCTCACATGTTATGTTGCATCGCTACCGACGCCAAGTACAATCTTGCATACTATATCGCTCGACGAATCACCTATGCTCTTTCCAAACCTAAAACAAATCTTCCTTATGCCATGCTCCTTACTCGCCTTCTTAAGAAGGTTGGTGAAGATTATCCCGACATCAACATTTCTCGCTTTCATTCGGTCAAACATGTTATGCTACCTATTCAAAAGGTACAACCACGAAAAGCTAGAAGTGATCGAGGTTCGAGAAAGTCCGATCCACAAGAGTCCGATGATGAGTACTTTGATGTGTCACCAAGTGATGGGGGTGGCATAGGCACAAGTGCTCATGTTGGATCTTCGAGTAACTCCCACCCATCCATGGACTCTTTCATGGAAGGGTTAGAAGATATCATCCCTCCTCCTCACTTTGCTACTAGTAGACTTCCCGAAAACTTCGGTCTTGCGGATGTCTACCGAGCTAATCTTAAAACACAAGGTGAGTTGTATGATCATCGAGTGGAGTCTAGAGGATCGTTCAAGAACATAGCCAAATTGATCAAGGGACTTGGCAAGAAGAAGAAATGAAGCATTGTTTCATCAAGGTTTATGTTTCAAAACGTGTTTGAATTGTTAATCTTTTATTATGGTTGTCTACTAATACTTTATGTTTGGATTATTAGTATTTTAATCCTAATTGTTGCATTGCTTTATTCATATTATGTGTTTGTTAGCCTCCTAGATTTTGACTTATAGTTAAATTTGGCTTGATATTTACCTGTGTGAAATCTGGGCTGACCAAAGTTTAAGGAAGTGCACTTTTCTGTCACCACTGTACGCGGTTCCATATCGAACCCGCGGTTCTTTAGCGATAAGGAACCGCGGACCTACGTAAGGAATCGCCTGTTACTGTTTTGACAGAATCTTTGCTTTACACTGTTTTCCTTAATCTGTGTAAAACTTTGATAAAATTTTTGAAAAACCTTCACTTTCCTAAACTAGGGTACCTAATTTCATTATTCACCTAAAAGGATTTTAACCCATTACTAGTTTGGATCATTCCCTTCTCTTCTTAAACCCCCTCATGTTGATTGTGTTCTTCATCCCTTCAAATCTTCTCTAAACCTTAACACACAACCATGGTGTCCACTAGAACATCCACTTCTTCCAAAACCTCTTCCTAAAAAAGAAGCCTCAAAATTAAGATCAAGATACCTAACATTGGTTCTTCATCTTTTCACACTCCCAAAAATGAGATCTCTCCCATTCTCATTTCATCTTCACCTTTACCACCCCTTGCTCCATGTAAGACAAACTCAACCCATGGTACTAACCATTCTCATGGTTCTACCTCCTCTTCATTCCAATCAAGAATGAATGAGCTTTCTTCACATTTCACCCCTAGTCCTCCTTTGGATGGGATCTCTCAACCTCAACCTCTACAAAGTATCCCATTTGTAATTGAGCCTTTGGTCACCTCTCCTTTCACCCCACCAAACTCTCCCATCTCACCCTTAGACACCATGCCTCCACCACCTCCTCCATCCTCTAACACTAATGCTCCTATTTTGGGTATTCCTATCCCTCACTTTATGGGTGATCCTTACTTCTTTGGGTTCTTAGAAGCTCATGGTGCATATTGCCCATGTTGTCTCTATAATAACTACATCATTCAAAACCTAAGGATGGAGATGCTTGGCCTTCATAGAAGGTTGCATGATTTCTTGCTTGTCTTGTTCTCCGTGTCTCCTCCTAGGAGATGAATGATGGTTTTCAAATTAACATGCTTTTTTAAAAAGAAGGTCAAGCCAAAGAGAACTATGAACTCAAGACCTAGTTGTTAGCTATCTTTGTAGTATTTAATTGTCTTTTTAATTCTTGTATTTCCTTTCCTTTCCCTCATGATTTTCTCATGTGGATGATTTATGGATTTAGTTTTTATGTGCTTTAATCTATGTGATCACATTAAACAACTTCAATTTATTTAAAACTGAACCTAAAATCTATTACAACCTCTAAAAACTTGACTTAAAATTAGACCAAAATGTTATTTAAATATTTTGTCATCCTTTGTCAAGACATTCTTTGTGAATGTGTTGCTTTTATGCAACCCTAGCATACTCTAGTGCTAAAAGAGGTAAAAATCCAAGATTTGCAAATTTTTGAAAAAGTCTTATTTTTCTCCAAAACTTTTGAAAATCTGGTTTTGCAGTCTACTGGACGCGGTTCTCAAGCCTCCAGGCGGTTCAATATCAATATAGAACCGCGTTCCTCTTTACAGAACCGCGCCCAGTAAAGCCGATTTTGGCTTATTTTTGGTCTTTCTTCTTTGACCACTGTTTTGGTTAAGATTCTTTGTTTACCCAATTTGGCTAAACATTCTCTAAAACATTTCTTTTTCATTTTAAATATTTGAGTTGTCTATTCTCTTTAAATTCTTCTCTTTTGAGAGTTCTTTCCTTCATCCCTCACAATGCCCAATTCTTCCTTTTCTAACCTTGACATTTCTTTGTCACAAACTTCTCAACCTAAAGCTTCTTCTTCTAAGCTTTCAAAGAAATCGTAAATCTTGGTTAAACCCATTTGGATCAAAAATAACAAGAATCCTCATGATTCTTCTTCTTCAAAATCCTCCAAGAATTCCTCTTTCTCTCCGATTCAATATTGGAATGAGACTTACTCTATAAATCTAATTACCGGAGAAAAAGAAAGTCTTCTACCACCACCTAAACCTTTCAACTCTCCTCAACTCAATGACATATCTTCTTTCCCTAACCTCACTAGGCATTGTGATAACATCTCTTATCCATTATCTCCCTCCCCACCAACCTCTAATCTTGATGGACCTCCCCCATCTAACGACTTTGTTTTGCATCATGGTTCCTCGTGTGCTTGTTGTCGTTTTCAACAAATTGAACTTGATCATATCTATGACAAGCTAAATTTTCTTGAATTCCTCCTCACTCGACCTCCTCTCAAAGTTTTCGTTCCCGTAAACAAAACTTCGAATGATGTTCCGTCGTCTTTCTTTTCCAACTAAGGCACTTTTTGTACTTTAGTTGTTTGAGTCAATAAATTTTTAGCAATCTTGGAAAATTATCACTATAAGAGTAGCTTATGCTTTGTGGTCTATTTTCCATATTTTTGCTTTAAATATTCATATTGTGTATATGAATATTTATCTTGTATGTAATTTCATATTTATGTAATATGAATGTTATGTGTGTTATCTTTCCCTCTAATTCTATTACACACATTGTTAAGGAGTTGATCATGGTTAAAACTTAAAATTAATTATGGGTGATTCCATAAATTCTAAATTTTAACCCATTGACATTTTAAATCATCTTTGATTGGTTTGGATGTTTCTTTTCTTCCTTTATTCCACCAATTGAACTATGATGTTGTCAATACACACTCTTTGGACATACTTAGCAAATGCTTGCTTCTAATTTGAGATTTATTTTCATTCTCCCTCTCAAGTTAGTTAGTAAGTAGTGCACATATATACATTGGTGTTTCTTTTCTTTCTTCTAACCTTTGTGTATCATGTCACCTTAGCTCATTGACTTGGTGCCCCAAGCAAGGGGAAGTAAGCACCAAGGGGGAGCTACTAGCAAAATTCCGGTTCTTTCCTTCTTCAAAGACTTGTGCTAACCTTTTTGCTTCGACAAATGAGGAGAAATGATAGTGATAAACTCGTTAATAACTCGAATAAACTTGTATTTTACATAAATGAGTTTATAGTTTGTCGTAATCAAAAAGGGGGAGATTGTTAATGCAAAGCAATGCCTAAAAACATTGTTAGTATCAATTAATCTTTCTTAGTTTTGATCACGACAAATTACAAAGACATTTATTATCAAACTCAATCATAAAACGAATTATCTAACAAACACTATCATCAAGGTAATAATCATTACACTAACATATCTTAATCATGCTTAGTGATCATAAAAGTGATTAGCCTTAAAACTCACTTTTGTCAAACATTACAAAATATTTCTAATAAACTTTATTTTTAAGAAAATGTTTTATTAGAATGAAAATGCAAATTTGAATATGTCATATTCCATATGCCATAAGAATATCCTTTGAAGGTTTAAACAGCCTCAGATATTTCAAATTCACTAAAAGACAAAAAGGAGCGGAGTCTACGCCAGTGGTACCTTAGCACCTATGGCGGTTCCTTATCGATAAGGAACCGCGGGCTCCAATAAGGAACCGCGGGCAGATATAGCCGTTGGATGTTTTGTCCTATAAATAGTGAATCAATTCTGCATTCTGATCAACCCTTTTTGGACATCTTCTTCAGCCTTCTTTCTCCTTTCTAATCCTAGTCATTTGTAAATGATCACTTAATGTGTTAAGTATGTTTACTCATGATTATCCTCTTGATCTCCTTTTTTACCATGTCCAAAGATAAGATCACTCACACACTTGTGATGTGATTAAAGATGTAGCATTGATGAAGATCACCTTCTCCTAAAGATCTAGTCATGTTCATCATTTGTTTATTTGTATCTTGTGTAGATCCAATGTATTTGTGAATACTTGGACTAGTTGTGTTCATCCAAGTTATTTGTGAATACTTGGATTAGAGTTGTGTACATCCATTGCACATGTGTGTGCTTGGATTTATGTTTTGTAGATCCAAGCTACATGTGTGTACTTGGATATGATTAGTTGATTTGTAATTAGTTGTGTTAGTTCTCACTAAACTATAAAGTGATGTGGTTGTGTCTTGTGAGTTCTCACTAAACCATAAAGTGATATGTAGTTGTGTTGTGTGAAGTTATCACTTAGCTTCAAAGTGAAGAGTCGTGAATATTGGTTCTAGCTTTGGATTAGAACTTGACATCTAGCCTTGTGTCGGAAAATGGTGAAGTAGGCAACGTTGTGAAGATTGGTTCTACTTTTAGATTAGAACTCGACATCTAGCCTTGTTTCGTAAAAGAGTGAAGTGGGCTACGTTGTGTAGATTGGTCCTAGCTAAGATTAGGTCTCGACATTTAGCTTAGTGTCGGAAAATAATGTAAGCGACGTTGTAAGGTTTTCTCCGCCAAGAAGGGAGCTTGTAGATATAGTGGAAATCTCGAGTAAGGTGTACTCGAGGAGTGGAGTAGGAACGAGGATAGAGCCTCGTTGCCGAACAACTATAAATCTTGGTGTCTTCCTACAAGGTTGTTTCTTTCCTTACTCTTTAATTACATTCATTATCACTACACTTACTATACATTGTTAATGCATTAGAATTGAACCTAATCATTATGCAAATAGCTTCAAGTAAAAGATAGTTTTGTGCACTCACCTAATTGAAAGGAATTTTAATTAGGAGATAAACCAATGAGAAACTATTCAACCCCCCCCCCCCCCTCTAGTTTCTACACTTGCTATTACAACCCTTACAGGCTAAGGTTTAAGATCTGAGTTTGGGATCAACAAGTGGTATCAGAGCATGTTGAGAAACTTTGTCCAAATCAAGAACAAACCTTTTTCACCTTAAAAACAATCATGACTACAACCAAAACCAGCATTGCAATAGACTCATACCCAAACAACAATACACTCAAGCTTCCTATTCTGGATCCTGACAAATTTGAGATGTAGGAATTCAGAATACAACAAACCCTAAAAATGGAACATTATGCTCTATCGGAATTCATAGAGTTTGGTGATCATTTATAAAGAAAGTACCAGTGGAGGTTATTACAGCTGATTGTAGGAAAGAAGTTGGTGAAGGATCAAAAGATGGTGGCAAAAACTTTAAGTCTGTTGCTGTCATAATAGAAGTGATTCAACAAATGAGGCATGATGTTAGAGCTCACTGTTGTCTTCTGTTAGCCTTACTAGATCGTCATCGATTGAGATTCAGAAAGCATAAGACTGCTAAGGATCTTTGAGAGGCCATTGGTGCTACTTTTGGAGGTAATGAAGCCACTAAGAAAAAGAAGTAAAATTAAATTATAGAGCAATTCACCTCATTTAAATTCAATACTAATGAAACCATTGGATTAATCTACGCCAGACTTCAATACCTGGTAGCTCAGCTTAAATTCTTTGAAATTGAAGTCACAAGGGAGCAGGTGAATGCTAAGTTTCTGAAGAGTCTTTAACAGGAATGGTTTGTCTATAAGTCTATTTTACAGAATAGAGATGACAATGATGATAAGAACATCGATGACATCTACAACAACTTGAAGGTGTTTGAGCCCATTGTGCTTCATATGAAAGTTATGTGTACAATTCCTACTAATCAAAGTGGACTAACTGGTCCACCTATGATGAGACTGTAAATATACATAGTCTCATCGTTCTTTTCGGGCTTAAATTGCTAAAAAAATGTCATAAAATATCACAAAATATGCTTGTGTTTGTACATTGTGTATTTTAGGTACTGATATCGTGAAATCAACAAAAGATAACAAGAATCAAGCAAAAACGTACATGGGAAACGAAGCTGCACAAAGAACCGATCCAAATCATGAATTTCCAAAGAAGTCCTTGAAGTTTGAAGATTAGTCAAGTTTGGTTCTCCAACTTTGAATATTTTACACTTTATACCCTTGTAGATTCTAAAATTACAAGTTTGGTCCCTAAATTATGAATACTTTACATGTTTCGGCCCTTGAAGATTGTTAAAAGTGCATATATGACCCTTATCCTAAGTTTACTAAAGTTTATGGGGCATTTTGTCAATATACCAAAGTTGCTATAGAATGAGTATGATAGAAAGTTGTTTAAAACTTGATGTATCATCTTTTTGAATTGGGGGACCTAATCTGCCACTTTACCAAAACCATATCCATATAACCCGATTTATACCCTACCCAAACCCAACCTAAACCCATTACAGTCCACTATGCACACACACACCCAGCCCAACCTACACCCGTAACCAACCATTACCCAAAGTTTATATTCATTAGTTTTATAAAAATGAATTAATTAATATAAACTTTCCCGGTTTACACATATTGTAGCACTAACACCCCCAAATCACTTTCCCATGAACCCTAATCTACCCTCCCTTCATCACTTGATAATTAACCCCACATCTTTCTGGAACCTTAATTCCCATTAACTTAAACTCACCCCAACCCCAAAAAACGTGACCCCGTGACTGGTGGTCCCTCCCCACACATGCCCCGCACCTATGTTGGTTTGTTTATAGTAATTTTGGCATCTATACAGTCCATCTATGGTCCAAATTTCATTATTTACTCCTCCAAGCAGCAACCAAGGGCTATGATCACACCAACACAGCCTAGCATCAATTGACCAGCAAATTCAAATTTCCAACTAGAGGGCAATTTTGGAATTCAGCTAGTTAGGGTTTGTAACCTTCCTTTTAATTCTAGAATCTTTGTACGCCTATATATAAAGGCATAGGACTTTCATTGTAGTTTTGTTCCACCTTTTATTGTAATATTTCTTAAAATTAATAAAAAAAATATTTCTTTTATTTTAATCTTGCAAGAAAAGACTGAGTTCCATCTATTATTGCTTTCTTTAGTGTAAATCTTTACTTATTTGTAATTTAGTATAATTTTTAATCAAAATTAATTTTTGTCCCAAAGAATTTTTGGAAGATTTGTTTTGAGACCCAGGTTTGAGGACTTAATATTTAAGTTGATTGACACCAAACTCTAGATAAAGGGCCTAATATCCTGTTTACTTTCAGTTGGTTACAAAATTGTTTTTCATTTTTTCCAAGATTTGAGGTTTTCTGAGTGTTTGTTAAAAAATCCTTGTTGTTATCTGTTGGTGATTTCTTACTATCACAAGCCCCAGTTCCTTTTAAACAAGGCCTGACAAAACAAAATTTGAAAATGAAACTTGTGACTTGTAGTTATTTCTATGATGTGTTTATTAGCAGGTACTCAGGTCTCCATTTCATTTTTTGTTTGAAGATATTTTTGGTCTTTTCTCTCTCTACAACAGTCATAAGCCATTTTATAATCCCATTTAAGCTACAAAGCCTCAAAGGGGAAGGCATCAGCTGATGTCCTTTCCCTAAACAAGGGCAAGGTAGGTAATTGGTTTGAACCCTTTTTTTTAATTTTTGCTAGTTTATGTGTTTATATGATTTGGCTCATAAAATGTTATTCTTCGTATTTGGTTCTTGATTAGAGTTCTTGTAGGATATGCATCATATTATGATAGCATTAGTTAAGAATTGGTTTGATTTGTATGCCGTTTGTTTGAAGAATTTTGGTTTTGCTCACTTTTCAGAGGGTGTTTAGATTTGCTTAGTACATGTTGTAGGTGATATCTGTGTATGCTATAAGTAAAGTGAACACACCCCATTAGTCTTAGGAAGTAATTTTAGGTAGTTATCTGATTAGTGTAGAGTAAAAAATGGAAAGTTGCATATTTTTAGACTAAAATTTGCATAAAAGGGACTTTTGTCAAAACAGTAGGCTAGAAGCTTTATTTTTTAATCCTATCACTCGAAACTTGGCAAACTGCTAGAGTATAGGATATTGTAGGTCTAGGATATCTGGTAGTTTGATTTTAATACCATTTGGTAGCATTAATGATCTGTTGAATCTCACCAAGATACCAAAAATATCAGCAAAAGCCTCATTGTCCATACAGTGGACTATTTTGGTCTGTTTTTGTGTTTTGTGTGTTTAAAACTTGGTAACTAGTTAGATATTAGGAAGTTCTTGGGCTGTAGGATAGTTGTCTAAGGTCTTGTTAGCTTATTGGCTAGTTAGGATAGCTCATAGTCCACTGTTCTGCCTTTAAGACCAGCAGAAATCATTTTTATATGTAACATTTTATTATCTGATCTAGGGCCTTTTAGAGTGTGGAATTGTGTTAGTGATCCGTGTTTTTGTGTTGAATTGACTCCCCACAACCCAACTGGTTGTGGGGGTGCCCTGTGTGCCAAAAAAGTACCACTAAACAAGCTCGAAACAAGCCAAAAGCTCCACAGCCACTTTCTGTGAAAACCGTCAGAGGTCTATACTTTTCTGTGTCACCAGATATCAGACGACATAATTGTCGTTGTCTGGTGACTTCTCGGACAAAAGGGGAATAGTACTTTAGCTTATTTTGTGTTATCAGCTTATCTGTTCAGCCTTTTTAGCTTTTAAGTTACTTTTTTGGTTATTATCATTTTTCCTCAGTAGTGTTATGTTAATTAGAATTTTTGAATTTTTTTTTTGTATTTTTCCCATTATTATTTTATTTATTATGATTATTTTGTTTTAAAAATTGTTTTTAGGCATTTAAAAATAGATAAAATGAGTTTAATTTGTTTTGAAAAATACTCTTTAGTTATAGAATAATATAAATGAGGTTTACATTTAATAAAATCTTAATTTGGAGTTTTTGTTGATTTAATTTAATTTTAGGGCTTTAATTATCATTTAAAATTAAATATTAAATTGATAAAAAAATATCAAAAAGTTTTATTGAATTTTTATCCTTATTTATATTATTTAGGATTTAATTTTATGTTTTAACAATTTTTTAGTTTAAAGTTTTATTTTCGTCACGTTTTTACGTTTAATTTTTCGTCGTAGTTTAAATCGTAGCGTAACCGTTTTTACTTTTTCACCTTTCTCACATCCAAAAACGTTACTAATCCAAATTTGATTTTTAATATTGGCTAACAACTATACACCTCCGCCAAGAACGAACTTGAACTTTTGATCTTTACGATTTTTCTAAATCGTATCGATTTAATACATACCGTTTATACTTTTCTTTTTCCTAAAAGTAAAATTATATATAAATACGTACATCAATTTTGGCACCGCTTCCGGGGAGGTGTGTTTAGTCATATTACTATTGTATTTGTTTGAGTAGTACGTATTTGGCCTTCCATTTTTAAAGCGTACATATCGTATATACTCGTGTTTTTTATTTTTTTCTATTATAATATATATATATATAGAGTTAGGATCAAATAAGAAGATAAAGTAAAATGAGAAGAATGAGCAGAAACCACAGCCACACATTTCAGATGCACCTACAAAGTCAGATGCATCTCCCCTTAAATTTCTCCTTCCTTTGTGGAATTTGTGGTTAGGATTTCTTCTTATTCTTCTTATTTTATTTTTTCTTCTTACTAGATCCCTACTCTATATATATATATATATATATATATATATATATATATATATATATATATATATATATATATATATATATATATATATATAGTGTAACTTTATTTACAGAACCCATCTTAGTGACAGAACTTGCAGAACTGTTGTTTTTAAAGGTAAACATGTATGTTTGAAGGAGTATATGTATGTTATTAGAGAATATTTGTATTCGCGAAGCATATTTGAAGTTCTTTATGTTAAAATTAAAAAAAATTTAAAAAAGATATCCAAAAACATACATGTTTGAGGGCGTGCATGCATGTATGTGCACGCATTAAAAAACATACATTTTTGAAAGCGCGCATGCATGTATGTGCACCGATCTAAAAACATACATGTTCGCTTTCATAAACATACATGTACGCCTTCAAACATACATGTTTGCCTTGAAAAACAAGAGTTCTGCAAGTTCTGTCACTAAGATGGGTTCTGTAAATAAAGCCCCCCTATATATATATATATATATATATATATATATATATATATATATATATATATATATATATATATATATATATATATATATATATATATATATATATATATATATATATATATATATATATATATATATATATATATATATATATCTTTATATTATATATAAGAGGAGGGATATGCCACATAAGCAGTCATTAATCCACGTCAGCAGAATTAGTTTGGGCTCACGTTACGGGCTTACGTTATATCATCACATATCTCCTACCAAATCACTTCCCTGTTTTCCAAACCCTAAACTAAACCCCCACAAAATAATCGATCGCACTGTAAAAAAACACAATATTAATCACTAATCTCATTCCCGTACAATTCATTCACCTCAACAATCATTCATAACCTAATCATCATACTATATGAAGATATATGGATAGGATTAGTTTTGCAGGTATGAATTTTAATTTATATATTTAGGGTTTCGAATTATTTTGTTTCAATTCAAATATATAACTATACGATTTTTGTTGCTTATTTCCACATCTAATTCAAATATATGTTTATATGATTTAACTGAATCATATAATCATGTTCGTGTGATTTGTAATTAATAAGGTTTTTGGGTTTTGTAGGTTGGATTTGATCGGATTAATTATTTGATCGGATTTGCTAATGCCAGGGTAAAAAATCCTAAACACAACATATGGATCGTTTGCATAATGTTGGGACGGAGTCTTTTACACAACCCAATTAAAGGGCTGGAAGTTGAGTTTCAGAAAAATTACAAAAGAGGATTGAAAAATTACAAAAGAGGATCATGTGAACTGATATACATGGAGATAAAGTCCATATACTACTGTTATATCATGTTTTTTATTTAAAATTTTCATTGTTTAGTACAAGAATCTTAAACCAACCACTCAAAGTCCATCACCTAGAGATAAACCACACAAAAACACATATAAGAGTTCATCATTAGGTACATTGATCATATATATTTTAGATCATATTGTTTTCAAACGATAATGATGCTTCCATTCACTTAATCGTGCCATTTTCATTGCTTCAGGATGGATATATTAGCTATGAGGAATTTGAAGCAATAACGAAGTCGGAATTGACAGAGTAAAGCATCTATTGGTGAGTGTCTTTTCCGTTATAGTTTGTTTCGCATATGTAATTAATGCACGCCTTCTTATAAATCGATAAAAGGGTACATAATGCAATGTGGTACATGTTGCAAAAGTTATATTGGTCTGCTCTGGGTTGGAGGCCAGATTGAACAGGTCTCTTGGATGGCTTACGTGTCTAGCAAGTGCAATGCAATATGGTACGAGTTACAAAAGTCATATCGGTCTGTCAGATCTTTTCTGTGTCAGATTCTTGGATTTGTCTCACAAACACCCCCAAATCAACAACTGTAACGGAACCCTTACAACAGCAACCAAACACCCCATTGCAGCAACCATCCAAGCACCCCTTGTCAGCAACAAAGGAACCCCTTAAGCAGCCGTCCAAACACGAAATTATTCAGTATACACTTCACAAATTTTTCAATAGACCCCTCTCATGTACTTAGTTTTGTTATACATTATGTATTATACATATAGGAGTATAACCCATGGTATATTTAGCCAGCCATTGCATTTTTATAAGTTTTATCATAGCAAGGGTAGTTCGAAAAATATCCAGAAAAGCGTCGATTATAAGATTAGAAGGTGAAGGTGATTGATCTGATCAGTTTAGAGCCGTCACACTATTAATGATATCACCATTTCCACACATCCGTATCCACAAAAGGCACCCAATCTGGTGAGTATATAGAATATATTCCAAGTTTGTTGCTAAAATTTGTAAAAAAATATGTCTTTAAAATCATAAAATAATATTAATTTACTTCTGTAACAGTTTTATTACCGCTTCACGATTCAATGGGTTATCCTTCCTCGCCGAGTGGGCTTACACCAGGATACTCTCCCTGGGACGACACTTCCCTATTTCTAAGTCATTCTTCAGAAATCATGTCATCACTAGATGAATACGTTCTCCACATATCTGAAAGCATGCATGCATGTTTGTAATCTATTGTTTCTACTGTATATGTGCTAATAATTCAGCATGATGTAGAAGTTATATATACAGACACTTTCTAATGCGATAACATAAATTTTCAGCTGCTACCGGATCAAAGGGAGCATGGAAAATTAGTAACATAAGCAGTAGTGGTAAGTAGCTCAAGTAGAGAAATGCCAAGTTTTGAAGTATTAAATCAAGGGGAACAAGCTTATATTTCCATGGTAACTTTCCTAATGGTAGTTACTCGATCAATTGCTGTTCATTCATGAACTTTTGCTCTATTCTTATAATATAAGATTTATGGGTAAAATCCATTGATATATGATGTAAATAAACTTAAGGACCTGTTGTTTCCTCCGTAATTCTTATTGTTAACGTTGTATTCATATACCTTTGTTCAGGTATTCCAGATGTTTTGGAAGTGAAAAGTGGTCAATTTGGTGAATCTTTTGGAATAAGTCCCCATTGGATGCTATGAAGCTAGAGAAGCAATTAGAATACCTAATTTTGTATAATGAAAGCGTTAGTTCGGTTTGTCTTACGGTTTATTCTAGCTGCTTTCACGAAGAATGGCAACGTTCTTTCAGTAGTGACACCATATAAGGTATACTCTATCTCGCCGTATGCCGTCTTTTTCGAACTCCCATTGGTAACTCTCTCTACTATTCCGTTCTATCAGGTCTCTCTCAAGATTATCTACCTTAAAACCAACTGAAATTGTTGGAAAAAGAAGATATTTGGCGTGATACAAGAACCTGATTCATAAGTGATATATAGCTCGCTAAAGTATGTTGCAGAAAGCAGCTCAGCAGGTAAAAAGAAATTCTCACATTTGAAAACAGTATCTGTTATTCCGTTTGGCTAAGTTGTGTTAATGGGCTTTTCCTCTTTTTCAAATGTCGCACACGGTATCAACCACCATTCAACCAACGGTCTTTCAGATTGAAGCCTACATTTATGTTTCTATAAAATGTCGACGCTTGACCAATAAGTGAAAATAAAGTGTTATAGATTGGCCCATTTTCACATTCATGGGTTGATGTTTCCTTGTCTATTATATACCGTGGTATATGTTTGAAATAATTTTGCAAAAAGAACGTCTCCCAGCATCTTATCTAACTGATCTGCCTTAATGATTGCAAAAAGAACCTTTTTTTAGACAATAGATGTTCACAAGGGAATCTAAGAAATTTTTACATGCATCATATCGCTTAAATTTTTTAAAAGTGTTACTCTTTTGTTGTTTCTTATAGTAAAAATTATTGGAAATCTTAAGATGCAACTTTGTTTGTGAATAAATGAGAGAACATGGTGCGACCTTGGATTTGAGGCGACTTACTACCAGCAGTATCATGCAGAACTTGCCTAAAAAACATCAAGGAGTTATAAGTTTCAATAAGACAAACATAAAAAGATAAGAGTTTTTCATGTAAATGCCCTTCACACTTTTAAATTGACACATTGTGCTCAAACCAGCTGATTATGCGACTCAAATTAGTGGCATTACTGGTCACGAGGCAATGGGAAAAAATGTAGTGCCAATTTTGTGTAGTACCAAACTACTATTGGGAAAAGAATATGATGAGTTAACGTTATACCTATCAAAAAATGTGATGTTAATGAATATTATGATAGGCGAGGTGATGTACAGGTCAAGTGGGTCGGGTTACACCGTAGGAAACATAAAGGAAAGGTTATCTAGCAGTAGTATCTACATCAAGCTATACCTGTGTTTCTTTTCTCATGAATTTCCTCCTATATTCCAAGAAAATGACTCGAATTGGGTCTGAGATTGAGAAGGAAGCACGGAAGATATGTTGTGGGGTCGATTGTGGATGATAGTGGAACTCCCATTGGAACACTTGCAGCAGCTAATCCAGCCAATAAGATTCCGTTGAACTACGATCAGGTGTTTATTCGTGATTTTGTTCTATCAGCACTTTCATTAGTTCTTAATGGAAAAGGAGGGACTGTCAAGAACTTTTTGCTTCACATGGTTCAATTGCAGGTAATCTCTGTCCCACATGGTTCATAATATAATGGATCCCTAAGTGATTTGAATGTGACTGCATATTCCTTTGTGATTCCTACTTCACAGTAAATGCTCTTTTGTCGAGCAGATATTCTGAGGGCAATAGGACTATTGGTGTAATAAACTGGTCCTAACCATTTTTTGGTTCAAAAATATCTTAAACATACTGAAAAATTAATTTATTGATCGAATTAATTTATTTGAGAATATGAACGTAAGTGTTTGATGTTTTACAGTTAAAATATTTTTTGTTTTACTAAACTGTAAAAACATACTGTCCACGTCGGTTACCTTTATTGTTGAAAATGGACCAGCACAACAATCTGATAAAAAAACAGTCGTCATAAACTGATAAGCACAAGATTGTCTTTAAGGTTGGATGCTTTCTGATGTTAGTGTTATGTGCAGGCTTTGCTTTGGGATTAGGGGGCGTTGGAATTAAGTAATTTGCCTATATTCGTACTTGAGGCGCTGTTATACGCATTTCTTTTAATTTTATTTGTTTGATTTATCAAAAATTGAGTTGCTGATTTAGTATAGAGAAAATTCGTCTTTTAAGTTTCTATGTGTAATTAACATCGACTATCATGTTCTCACGGGAATTGACAATATTGTGAAATGCGGCGAGTTTAATGTGTTTTTGGTAGTTACCATTTTCAAAAAGGCTTGCATTTTTTTCCAAAAGTGTGACCTGTTTTTGCTTAATTGTTTACTGCAACTTTAACGATTTAAAGACGTATTGTGGTTTCACAATGATATGCAGCAGAAGCAAAGGTTTAGCAAAGTCACTCGATCATATAGAAGAAAAGGATGGCGGGGTTGTGCTCCCTGACCTGAATATCCGAGCAGGTGAAGACGAGTAAAGCAGGCATGCATAGAGTAGCAGCAGAGTATATTTGCCAACAATCTAATGTAAGTTCTAAATTTTATACCATGATAGTGAAACAACACTTTCGTGATCTTTTAGAAGATAGGATTAAAAAGCATGCACTATAAGTATTTGTGATAGAATTGTTCACATGTTTCTTATTTGTCTATTATTTGTGCCATGCATCCTGGAAAAGTCAAGACCAGAAAAGGAGCCCGAACGTGCTAAATCAGATATCAATCACTATAAGTTGAAAATTAGAGACATGTTTAAAAAAAATTGACACATCACTCAAGGAGCAAGTTTTCGGAGTCTGTATATGACTCCAATGCGCTAATTGACTATGAGGATGTAAGATATCTATGTAGTATAACCCTGTCATCGCTTTTACTATTAGTGATCTTGATAGAAAGTTTAGATGGTTTATTAGTACTCAGAAGGTTGAAAAAGATAAGTTGTATTTGAGAAGAAAAAGATAAGTTAGAAAGAGATAAGTTGCATCACTTCTAACAGGGCCCATTTGGTCGTTTGCAAAGTAACCACTTGACAGGAGCAACCTTCCAAATCCTATTGCGCCACCTCTATCTAAATTGTTCAGGATTAACTCCATGCTGTATTGCATATGATATGGGGAATTTAATAAGTTATGCTACTGTAATATTAATTATAGTGCTTATGATCTTAGAATCTAATGAGGTTTAGGAAACTTAAGTGTCAAGACATTTTTACTTTTATACTATTTGTTCATTTGATATACAGCTCCTCCTGGTGATAAAGGGTGGCTTTGCCCTGCTTGTGATTGTAAGGTGGAGTGGTTCGACTTAATTAATAGAACTCAATGAACTGATCTTTCTGTGAATGATAGCCGGGAGGTTGGTTACGCAAGTTACATATATCTGTTATCTATACTGGCTACATGTTTCATAACAATTTTTGTAATTTCTTGAAAAAAATGCAGAAGGTGTTCCCTGGAAGCGTAGCCTCTAGCAACACTCAGGAAGCTAATTTAGGGCTTCCATCTGATGATTCAGAGGATGATGATTTTGATCCTAATGCTCCGGAGGTAGAAGATGACGGAGAAGGCGATGGAGATGGATATTATGAATTGCGTAAGCTGCTTTTGATATTATGTTAAGGTAAAATAAACAGTTTCATATTCTAAACAGGTCTAACCTTCAACAGTTTTATTGCACAAAGTGGAAAATGAATCAACCGAATAGTTCTCAAAGATACACCAACAACAACCAAATTATGAAAATCCTACTTCAACTTTGTAAGAGGGTGTTGACAATAAACACATGTCATCAACTAAAAGACTTAGTTATGGTTCAAACTCTTATATAATGTTTGGACAACCTTAGTCATATAAGCATGCCATAGGTAGTGCAACAAGATGTCATATGTTTTTTTAATTATTTTTAGTGTAAGTTTTTTTGATTTATAGTTGAAGTTATATTTTATAATTTTTGTAGTCTAATAAGGTTATTTGCATAAGTGTTTAGTTGATATATGTGAGGAAGGTTAGGTTTGATTGGCCTAAGGGTGCAGCCTCAATGGAATTCATCAAAGCCGTTTCGAGGTTGTTTCAATTCGTGAATTAATTAGTTGTTCATGATAATTAGCGAATCGTTTCCCCCGAGTAATTTAAATTATCACTGAATAATAACAAAAAAATCGTCACTTTGACACTAAAGATTACAGAAGGATGTCGATTTTAAGATGAAAACAGAAAACAAACAGGTTCAAGATTAACCATGCTTCTAAAGAAAATAATTGAGAAATCAGTTCTAAATCACGACTTTTTACTTATTGAGAAGGATCATTTAGTCACACCGAAGTCTTCTAGCCTGCATTCGTGCATCTAGAATTAAACAACTAGCTCCAAACAACCTCAAGCATTACCACTAACCACAAACATCAAAAGAACTATGACTCCGCTGCTACATGTTACAGGAACTTTTATTCGGAATTGTTAGTCCTTTGGATCCACCAAATATTTCTGAAAACTCAAATTATAAGGCCTTCCTCTTATCCAGACCAGCAATAACAATAGAAGTTGGTTTTGGTGTTGGTAAGTGCAGTCGAACATAGCGCTAATAAATGAAGCTCCTTTTGAGAGATCAAATGTTAACAAGTGTGATAACCAAGTGGTCTAGGTTGTGATGTTAGTGGGGGTTGAAGTGGCATATGAGGTATGCTACTTCTATGCAAAGGTTGTTGCAATGGTGTGCTTGCAGCAGGCATTGTGGGTTGAACTACCGATGGTGGCTGGCTAGAATAATGAGGCAGAAGTGCAGATATATTTGAGGAATGTGAAGATGGAACTGATGTGGAGTGAGCATTGATATGACCTTTGGTATGCTGCATTTGTTGCAAGGGGCGTGAAGGCAGCGAATGGTTTACAAGAGACATAGATGTGGAGGGTGCATGCGCTCTTTGGTTGGTCCCACAAACTATTTTGAGATGACAATGAAGCCTTTTGAGCACTCGGCTGCTGAGCTTCTGGAATTTCTTGCTAAAAATGTTGAGATCGCTAATTGAATTTTAGGTATCTGAATCACGATATAGAAACTAAAATGTATTCACATGTTTGGAAAGTCCAATATATCTGCTATCTTTTTTGTAATTATGTTTGACTTGCTGAAACTGATCTTTCGACTTGTGTTGTTTGTGTGATGCCTTAGCTGAAATTTTGCCGAGCTGTGTGTGCTTCAACGGCTCTTTTATAGTTGAGAAGTGCTTTGATGTGAGCCAGGGGTTTTAAAACTTTACCAGGTTTAGTTGAAACATTAATATAGCAGGGAATGAGTTTAACAAACTGAAAGAGTGATTTTTTATGTTTTTATATGTTAGTACATTCTGCTCATTCACTGATCATGTGATATTTGTGTATATTTTATCCCTATTGCTCATTAAAAGGGTATGCGGAATGCGGATTGGAATACATTTGCTTCTGCAAGGAATCATAATGCCATCATTGAAATAAGCACTTCTTTGACAAAATGAATTCTTCAACGTCCATGTCCCAATCATGAATTCTTCAACGTCTATACGATTTTAATAATATGTACTCCGTAGTACACAACGATATGGGCTAATAATGATTAAATTAGATAGTTACAAATTTTAACAATTAGAAAGGCAAGAAGATTCTTTACCTCCGGTCCCAAAATAACATGACAATTCCATACTTACCCAAATGACAAGTTTTCAATGCATATGTACAATGTCTTTTATGCATGAATTGGGGAAATATGGAATTATGTTTTTTGTTTTGAGTATATATGGAATTGTCCCTTTTAATATAAACACCTATTATTGTATCGACTGAGATTGCGTATATGTTTGTTAATAGGCGTCCAATTTTACAATTAAAAGAAGCTTGAAAATAACGGAAAGTTCAATATGGCGAGTTAATGAAATGATACCAGCAAGAAAAACAACTAAAAGGTTTTCAAAATTAAAAATATTTACCAACTTTAAATTTATATCTAAATATCTCTTCAACTATTAAAATAAACGAAATATACCAAAGATTCGAGCCATGAACGGTTCGTTTAGGGGTAACCATGGTGCAAAGCAGTAAGGATTTAAGTAAAAATCATATCACATTCGCAATTGTGTTTTTTAAAAAGTGTGAATCCACAGTCACACGTTTTTTTTTGCGATTTTGATTTATTAATGATTTTATGCGCTATAAATTTCATTACATAAGTATCAAATAATCGATATGCTACTTTCCGATTTGGCCAAAATGAAAACACAAATTAAATAATCGAAATGCTACTAGGTTACACAAAATTCATTTCATACAAATTTATATGATCCATATGGTTTGTATGATATACAAATACGATCACTAACTTTTTTTAATACTTTTTAAACTTTTTATTTAATTGAAAAATATTTAAAAATATGCAAAATATATTTTAAATTTAATAATTTACAAAATAATTTATTTAATTAAGTTTCTAAACACAAATCAAAGAAAACTTTTTTTGCTAATAAATTATCAAATATCCAATGAAAATTAAAAATTAAAACATAAATTCAACAAAATTTATCGATAAGATACCCAATACGGTACCTTGAATTTCTTTTACACAAAATTCTTACATCTCAGCATCCTCTTCAACTCTTAACATAAATAAAATATACTATATATACTTGAGCGTGAACAGTCTTTAGCACACAATGACAATTTGCACGGTTTTATACTCGCCCATCGTAACCAGTATGCTTAAAAATATATTTGTATAATATAGTAACTTTTAACACTAATATTTAGCTAAAATAATTGCAGTTCATATTAATTCATGTTATGCTTATGATAAAATATATTCATAAACAAATATGAACCTCAATAAAAAAAGTAAACAAAAAATGTAAAAAAAATCAGAAGTCATACCCGTCCATCGGACGGGTTTTGCCACTAGTATATATATATATATATATATATATATATATATATATATATATATATATATATATATATATATATATATATATATATATATATATATATATATATATATATATATATATATATATATATATATATATATATATATATATATATATATATATATATATATATATATATATATATATATATATATATATATATATATATATATATATATATATATATATATATATATATATATATATATATATATATATATATATATATATATATATAGGGGCGCGCTATTTGCAGAACCCCATTTTAGGTACAGAACTTACAGAACCACTTTGGACCAATCAGAATTTAGCTATATTAAAAAAAGAAAATCTTAATGAAAAGGGTATAAAAGGAAAAACAAATTTAGACTTTTTTTTTAATTTTTTATTAAAAAACGTTTTTGTAGGATTAATTTTTAAAACTATTTTTTTAAAAAAATTTTCTTTTGCAGCATACAATCTGATGTGCGTACATGTTTTTTTTTAAATTGTAAATTTACATATTATTTAACCATAAATTTGTTTTTTTTTAAATGGTAATTGCATATATGTTTCTACTGTCCATAACTTTCAACAATTGTCAACATAAAAGATAAATACAATACACAAAATTTGATATAAAATGAAATACAATTCATGTAACATATCTTTACTGTTAAATATAAATGTACAATAGATTCAAAAATGTATGCACTCTCCAAGAATATGTGTGCATCATGCTTCACTTTCTGATCAAATCTACTAAAACATGTCTGCACGCCTTTTAAGAACATATGTGCGCGCTCAGCTTTCTCATAAAATTCGTTAAAAGTTATGTGCCCACCTTCGATAAAAACATGTATGTTTCCGAGAAAAACATGTATGTTTCTGAGAAAAACATGTATGTTTCCGAGAAAAACATGTATGTTTCCGAGAAAAAACATGTATGTTTTTTATAAAAACATGTATGTTTTCGATAAAAAAACATGTATGTTTCCGAAACGCCTAGGTAGTTCATTAACATCAAGATCCGGGTCAAAAATCAAACGCCTTAACACTTGTGTCTCGATAGCTGATGCATTACCATCCGCCCCTTCTTTTCATTAGCTAACAAGTTGGACTTTTGGTAGATCAAACCCATACAACACAAAACATCTAAACATACATCCGTCCCCCCACGTAAATTGGCTTATTTTGATGCACCGACCAACATTTAAAGATGTGTCAGATTAGATTTTTGTTTCCTTTCGCCCTTTTTATACCATCGTTCCAGTTGACGACGCCTTATCCTCCTCAAACCGCCGCCGCCATCCTCCTCCAACCGCCGCCGCCATCCTCCTCCAACCGTCGCATCGATGTCATCCTCCTCCAACCTTCGCGTGGTTGTTCTCTTTTTCAGGCCACAAAGCCGGATCTGTAACCATGGTGCACAAAAATAATAGATAACAATTATTTTCTTGAAAACTCGAATCAATTTCCAATCATAACTTGACACTCTAGGTGCAAAAAATTGATTAGTGATTTAAGAAATCGGTTTGTTAATCAAAACCGAATATAACAAAATCAAATGGATGATTTAGTTTTCTGAGATCTAATGAGAGAGAAAGGGAGAGGCGACAGTTTTTGTAGGTGTAGAATAAAGTGATATAGATGGAAACACATATATCAATTTCTAGCACTTTTTGTGGAGTTACAGAATTCCAGATGTACCCTTTATTTATTTTAATTTAAAAAAGTGAGTATCCAATAATTTCAAAACTGCCATTGTGTATTAACCTGATGTACACCATGCACTAATATGAGTAAAAATTGGGGTTCTGTAAGTTCTGTACCTAAAATGGGGTTCTGCAAATAGCACTCCACTATATATATATATATATATATATATATATATATATAGCCATATAAATAAAAAAGTGTTTAATTGAAAGCAATTAACAAAAAATCGTTTTTTATTTTTCTTGTGAATAATATATTGTATTACGTATCATAATTAATACACAATATTATCGAAATACGCGAGAAATCGCACCTTAATAGTGGGCGTTCCGGACATTATTAAGTGTATCAAATTCAAACTAAATCAAAGTCAAAATAGATAAATAATATTAGTTGATTTAATCTTGATTAATACAAACTATAAGGTGGGTATAAGGCGGTTGTATTTCACGACCTAAAGAAAAAAGACTCTTAAGTGCTTCGCGCCGCCTCGTTTTCTCCGCTCGCTTGTGCGTATTGATTTAGTGACGATTAATTAAGGGTTTGCCAAATCAAGTATTATTAATCTATTTTGTGAGCTTATATTATTGAACCATCGAAACATTTTGGTGTTCCACCAACGTTTCAAAGTCGATGAAGGTTTCCACTTCACGCGATTACTTCCATCATTCATTAATCGAGACCTTTGATTAGTGGATAGTTTTTGTAGATTAATTATCTACGTGATACACCAAAAATCCAAAAAAATAAAAAAAAAACAGTCAAAAACCAAAAATATTGAAGAATCAAAAAACGAAAAATATTCTTCTTTCCTCTTATCATTTAATTCTTTTTCTAACCCTCAAGTGTTTAATTCTCATAACGTCATTCTCGTTCCGTCATGTCCGATGGTGGATATTACTCTTGTCCATATTGTGGAGGTCCGCCCGACTGTGGTAATTGCTTTAATTGCTAGATTTATGGAGAAATAGAGGGTATATCGACAACTCTCCTCAAAACGACCATGCTTACGAATTTCAATCCTATGACCAAACTCCACAACCGCCTTCATCTTATTCGTGTGATTTTTGTAGTTTGGAGCACGATTTCGGATTTAGTTGTACGAATTATAATGAGCCCGAACCGAATCCTAATTTCTTTGACCAATCTTCGCAATATCCACCGTCATATTCATGTGAGTCTTGTGGAAACGCACCTCATTATGGGTATGATTTTTAACCGATGAATCAAAATACGTCTTTCGACAATCAATTCTCCGGTTTTGACCAATCACCTCCACAAAAAATTTTCGATGATGATCTTTGTGCAAGTCGCGTCGACGAAGGATTTAAAGAAATTGAAATGCTCTTCGAACAACTTATGGAAAAGAATGAACTTTCAAGCGTCGAAGTGATCGAAAAAAGCATAAAAGATATGAAAGAGGAGAAACGACGAATCAATCAAGAAATAAACGATATCTCTAATGAACTAGGCATTATGAGATATCGTAAAGAAGAAATAAGTGACGAGTTTAAAAAAGAGTATGAGATTAAAACTAAACAACTTTTACAAGATTACAATGACTTAAGCATCGATCTTCGTAATAAGAGACGAGAACTAGAAAGAGAGGAGCATCTAGCACGATGTGATCTCACGTTTCCTATTTATGATGTCGACGACGATAGCAATATTTTTAATCTCGCCTCTTCGTATGAAACCATAACACTCATGCTCCCTACGGAACCCGATGCCTCTCTAAGTATGGGTGAGAAGAATCTTAGCACTAATCATAGTGTTCAGATCCCTATTCCAATTAAAAGTGAGCCTATGGTTGTCTCCGATGAGGAGTTAAGTGATTTTGCTCTCGATGAATTTTTCTACGAAAATTCTAACGAGGCAAATTACGATAGTGAGTGTGATTCAATTTCATGTGATGATTTCTCTACCAATGACACTTCGGGTATAGAATCATTGACTTTTTCGAACCCGCTTTTGGATGATGATTTTTCCACCAGTGATGACGAGTCACTACTCGACGAGGACGTTCAAATTGACGATTTTAAAAACTTTTCGAACCCTTCTTTCGAATTTAATGACACGTTTATTTTTGGTGACGTAAATCCTCTCTTTGATGAGATGTTCGAGGACATCGAGAGCGAGGATTCTTTGGATCCAAAACTCGATGAGCCGGATTTGCTAGTCACCCTCCTCAAGTGTCATTTGGATGAGCCTTCTCTTTTAACTTGTGATGCTTCCATTCTCGAGGGGTTCACCGATGGACCGCCTCTCGATGAGAATCGGGATTTCAATAAGGCCTTTTCCTTTGAACCGGGAGGAGACTTTGAGACCCCCATTTATAGTGATTCTCTTTCAATTTTACCTTCGTCTCAATGTGACCATACCCAGCCTCCCGATATTAATACTTTCACATACATTGTAAGGAGTTTTCTTCCTTACAAAACATATGCTCCGGCTTTACCTTCATCATTTTCAGAGATATAAGCCACGAACAAGAAGTCATTACCGCACCAGCTACTACTCAACAGCACCAAACTCTGAAAACCACAAGCATCCACCAAAGTTAAAGAGCAGCGTTGATTAATCACACAATCCTTGAAAACCATAACTAAGGCAATAGGCACTTCAACTACACTTTACTGCCATAGAAGGGATAGACAAGGACTAAGTTTTCATCAATAGTGCATACACTCTCAACCATAGAAGACCAGCGCTGATTAATCACACACCCCTTAAAAACCAGAACTACGACAATTGGCACTTCATCTATTATTATTATTTTTAAAGCTTTTATTATTATAATTATAATTATATATTAAATATTATTATTTTTTATTTTATTATTTTTATTATTTACTTTTTTTGTCTTTTAATTATTATTAATTATTTTTTATTTATTAAAACTGTTTTTCATATTATTCTTATTATTATTATTGTTATATTTTTAGTTTATTATTATTTATTTATTTATTATATATTATAGATTATTATTGTCGTTATTTTTTATTATAATAATAAAAATATTTATTATTCTTATTATTTATTCATTTTTCTACTTAAAACTTTTCTGACACAACGAAATAAAAAAATTCAACAAATCATTTCTTTGAATTCCATTTCAAGAATGCAATTTTTTTCTTTATTTTTAATACTTGAAATTGTTTATATCAAACGTGCCTTAAACTATTTGAACATTAAATAATACTTTTCATTATCCAAAGCTTCATTCCACATGACTTGATCATGTTTTTATTCCTTTCCAAAGACGCTAACGTGATTTCTGTTTCACGAAAAATGAAATTTGTTCTCGATACGATGTATCAGATCGGGTGCTAATCCCATTCATGATTCATGGGTCACATGACTATAGATAGTCCCACAAGACACATGGAACTTTCTTGTTTTTTAAAAAGACATTAAATTTTGTCAAACCGACCATATCCTATAAAACTAAAGGACCACTTTGCAAACTGACAAACACTCCCAAATGCCACGTCATCTATTAACTTGGAAGGTGATTTACACACTCAATAAATTGATTGACACACTCAAAATGTTTGTGTGTTGACATTTATACCCTTATATTAGCGGAATGGGCAAATTTCAACACACATATTAAGAGTAAAAATGTCAACACACAACATTTTGAGTGTGCCAGTCAATTTATTGAGTGTGCAAATCACCTTCTATTAACTTGATATCCAAATAACTCCAACTTTAAAGAGACTTGTTCTTGACATCCAACAAACAAATTTTTTTATCTCAACCATCCGTTCAAGTTACGTTAATTATTTATTAAATTTTTGTTAATTTAATTAAAAATCACTTTTATCTTATTTTTTTAAAAAACTAAATATCTTATATACCGTTGATCGTTATGCAAAAGTATTTATGTATGGCGGCGAGAATTAAACTATCGTTATATAAATAGATACTATTGTATACTTTAGGCAAATTCTTTTACAAAAAATTTATGTTTGATAAATCAAAATATTTTTAGCTTAGATATATAAAATGACAAAAATAAACATTTGTCTTTTGAATAGCAAATTATATAATTTCATAAATTTGTAGTTTGAACGTATAGTATTTTTACTTAAAAAAGTTTAACATAGCAGAATTGTTTTAGCAATATTAACATACAGATTGATAATAAGAATTTATTACCATACATTACTTTTAACAATTTCAAGTTATTAAAAAGTCTTTATATATTTATCCGTATCCTTCTTATTTACCTACTCCTTTCACTTTCATTATCTACCTAGTTTCTCTTTTCATCATATCACCGTTCTTAACCACTTAAACTATTAGTAAATTACAAGGTCCACAAACACATGTAAGCGCATTTTTTTGTTTCTCTATTACAAGTCCCACTACAAAATTCACAAATGTTAAATGATCAAAATAGTTTTCCTCAAAAAGTAAGACCATAATTTCATATCTTTCTATCGAGCGCTAAGTTTTGTTGAAACCAGGGCGTATCTACATGGGAGCCGGGTATAGCACGGGTTACACCTAATTTTAGGTTATGAAAGATAAATTAGTCTTAGAATATGTCTTCTCTCGATACATGCATCACCCGTTTTTACATAATGTGAGTCAACGTTATAATTAATAATCGTTAAAAAGATTATGTAACGCCTTATTGAAAATTCTCGGTCCGCCTCTTAAAACTCGACTATTTAAGGCTACCTGCAACGGTTATTAGGTCGCGACCTTAATTTTTCAGTTTTCTCTCTTCTGTGACCTAATGCGACCTTTTTGCCTCAACAAAACGACCTAGTGCGACCTATTTTAATTTTTCAATATAAATATTTTTTTCAAATAATTATTTAAAAGAAAATAAAAAATATTATAATAATATTTTTTTTAAATACCGTTAAAGAAATGATTAAAAAAGACTTATTTATAAGTAAAAGAGATAAAATGTATTAGTTAAAACTAACTTCAAAAATTTACAAATTAATATATGTTGTGAGGAATTAAACAAATCTCAATATATTAAAATTAATTTTTTTTTTATAAAGTTTATATAATAAAAAAACTATTAAAACAAGTTAAATTTAAATTTTTTTTATACCAACACACAAACGCAACCCAGTTCAATACAAAAAGGTCGTATCTGGAATCGTTTTTCTTCGACTGAATGTCTCGCATTAACGACGCGACTCGATCGTCACCGACTAAAAATCAACTCAAATCGCATGCGTTGCGGGTAGCCTAATACAAGCAACTCAAATCGCATGCGTTGCGGGTAGCCTAATAGATTGTTATAGTCTTGTACAAAGGGAATTGATTTGCATACTCAAGAATTTGATTAGGACACTCTAATATGTGCATTAAATAGTTGTACCAGAGCTTACATTGTGCTTAAATTATTTGTACTTTAAGTGTCCCAATCAAAATTTTGAGTGTGCAAATCACCTCTCTTGCACAAAACAGTCGGCAACCTTTTAACACCTTACATCAAATACCACGTGTAAAGTTTCACAATAGTAAATACAACTGGTATCGACATAGAATGGGCCCCACTGGTAGTACAATCATCCACGTTCTTGGCTGACGTGGCCTAATGTGATTCGCCAATTACTTTTGGAGCATTACAGCGTGTCGACCTCCTCCTAATTGTTTTATTATGCTTTGCCTCAGTCGACACCTTCGTTACGGCATCTCTTCATCATCAAGCATTCTCCCATTTTAGTCTTTTGGTTCCTTCTTTGCAAAATTAAAATTATATATAGATACTTATGACTTTTAAGATTTTATTATACCATATCCTGTTATAGATCAAGAATAGGTGATTGATAAGATAAGAATAATGAGTTGGTATGAGTTTTTAATGTCTTCTTTTGGTTAGGTCCTCATGATGAATCACACTTCTTTGATTAAAAGAAATGAAAAATAACTTATTAAAATTTGAGATGCCATAAACATGTAAACGACACTTGGTGTAAGAGGGCTAAATATCGTAACATTCTGACGGGCGTTGACCGACATTAAAGAACGTTACGATACAGCTGTTGCAAAATCGCTAACTCCATTTGTTTTGGCGTTGTCAGATCAACGTGCGTCAGAGGTATTTTAAAAAAAGTCATTTACAATTTACCCTTTTAGAAGATTTTCAAAAAATGACAACATTTACCTTTTTAATTTTCGTTGTAATGGTGTGTTTTTTGTTATTTGACGATTTATCGTTTGTGAGATATTTAACTTTTTTAAAAAAAAGTGACAAGTTAGTTTAAATAAATGTGATTAATTGATATAGTGTATGCTAAAAGAAGAGTTTGCATATATCTCAACTCCTAATAAACAAGTGTTAACTTGATTAATTGATTTGGAGACAAATCTCTAAAAAGAGAGTATTTTCTCGTCTTAACATATACTGTATGATTTTAAAAAACATATTATTATTACGGTTTTCTATTTTACATTTTTTTGGAATACGAACAGTTTATTTTTAAATAATTAATTTTTTTATTAATTATAATAATATAAATGAAAATAATATAATAAAATTTAGTTAAATTCTTTTTTATTTCTAAAAATAAATAATTATAATATAGTTTAAAAAATAACCTCATATTTAATCCCCTTTGAAAAGATAAACTGATAATTAAACACAAATAAATAAGATTTAATTTATTAAACTTTATTTTGATACCAAAAACTAATCCCTAATTTTCATATCTATTTTAATTCAATTGATAAAATCAAACCCAAAACTCATTTTTTCGTTTTTTTTTTCAAAAATTAATATCATTTAAACCGTTAATCGTTATTCGAAAAAGAAAATATCATCACGGCGGACATTTAATTATCTTGCTTGAGATATCCTATACGATATACATTCGACAAAAATTTTTGTTTGTTTTTTTCGCGTTATATTTTGTTGTAAAAAACTATCATATATATGATACTAGTATCATATATAATAGCCGTAACACTAGTATCACATATGATATGACTTATCATATACTGTATGATATAAACCAACACTATATATGATTCAATAATAATTTGTAATCTAGCGTTAATATCATATATGATAAAACAGTATTATCATATATGATATTTCACGCAAATTACAAAAACGAAAAAAATAATTTTTTCTTTATAAGTATATTATAATGCATATCTGTAGAAAAATAAGTAAATACTCGTTGCGATGATATATTTTTTTTAATACTTAAGGGTTTAAAAGATATTTAAATTTTAAAAATAAGTAAAATAATAAAATAATTTAAGTCACAACTATTGAATACTACATCCGCCTTATATTAAAAGTCCAGGTTACTATTTTTGGACGTCCTAAATTAATAGTCCAGTCAAAAAAAGATAAGAAATATAGATTAAGTTTACTCTATCACCCTCACTTGAGGATATTATTACAAACAATAAAGAAGTTGTAAATTATTTGGCTACGGGTAAAATTGTTATTATGCAAAAAAATAAGAAAGAAAGTTAAAAAAGTTATGTTTTTATTAAACAGCGTGATTTTGTTCGATGGACTATTAATAGAGAGGATGGTGGAATTAATCTCTTAACATCCAAAATAATTATAATAACAAAAATAACTCAAATAATTATATCGCGTCAAGTGCGTGTCTCATACTCCTATAAATACAAGTCTTCACAACTTCTAAATTCACCCATTCATACAAACAAAACATTTCATTTACACACTTTATTAGATCACTCTCTCATATTATTATTGTTAAGTACGAAATCGACTCGAGAAACATGTCTGACGAAGTAGTTTACCACCACGCCTCAAAATCCGACAACGAGACCAAAACCGAGACAGTGGAACAATCTGATCGCGGATTGTTTGATTTCATGGGAAAGAAGGACGAAGAAGAGAAAAAGTGTGAAGAGACCGCGGCGATCTCTTCAGAGTTGGAACATAAAGTTCATGTTTCTGAACCCGAACCAAAAACTGAAGAGAAAAAGGAAAGTCTGCTACAGAAACTTCATCGATCCGATAGCAGCTCCAGCAGTGTAAGTTTTTACAATAATTACCATTACTCCTACTCCTAGTATTTATGCATCATCAGACATATTATGTCTGTATTTACTCCTAGTATTTATGCATCATCAGACATATTATCTCTGTATTTACTCCTAGTATTTATACTTGCTGATATTGTTATGGTTTAATGATTCATATACGCTCGCTATTACATTTAGTAAAAAATTACACGACGCCCGTATATGTTTTATAGAAAAACCATATAAAACTAGTAGAAGTAAAATTAAAATCTGTTTTGATAGAACATATCTAATGCGTTATCGGATTGGTTATTGGCTTATCTCATTCTTATAAATCTAACAAATGTTTGTTTATTGGAATTTGATTACATACAGTCTAGCGACGAGGAGGAGTGTGAGGATGGTGAGAAGAAGAAGAAAAAGAAGCCATTGAAGGAGCAGATAAAGGAAAAATTCCAAGAGCACAAGGAGAAGAAAGAGGAAGACACACACGTCCCAGTTGAGAAATACGAAGAACAAGTGGCGGTCGCACCACCGATAGGCGACTGTGTGGCCCCGATCCCAACTCCCGAGCCCGAGGAGAAAAAGGGGTTCATGGAGAAGATCAAGGAGAAACTCCCTGGTGGTCACAAGAAGACCGAGGAGGAGCACGTCGCTTATCCACCAGCGCCACCAACTGTTGTGACGCATGAGGCTGAAGGTGAACCAAAGGAGAAAAAGGGTATTTTTGACAAGATTAAAGAGAAAATCCCCGGGTATCATTCAAAGAGTGAAGAGGAGAAAGAAAAAGAGAAAGTGAAAGAATGTGATTGAGCCCAAAAGCAAAAGGAAATATGGTTTTGTGGGTTTTTTCTTTCTTTTGATCTTTTGAATAAGTGGTTTTCATGTTGTTTGTTCTTCATTTCTAGTGTGGTTATTATTGGATTTGGTTAAGTCTATACATTTTTATTTGTAAACAATGTATTCTTGTTTGTAAACGTTAACTTGTTTCATATAATTATCTCTACTACTTATAAAGGCGGTATAATTTTTTCAAAAATCTCTTCATTTCTAATAATAGTAATTTCTCTCAACATTTCCATACTTACATTAATTATTCATCCACAAAAAGAAAGCACCAAATAAAAAGTAACAAAGCTGTATGTCATAATTTAAATATCAAAGCAGGAAATGATCTGACTTTTTAATACCAGTATATGAAAACACCCCAATTCTCACGAATAGAAGGAAACCATTCAATCAGCAGTTTCAATGTCATCAAAACTTCTTATATACGCTTGATGAGAACCAAATGTAATTATAATCACCCATTAATCTTCCACAAACCCTAGAGATTCAAATAAATAAAATCGCCTCCACAACTCTCATTATTGCCGCCACCATAACCCTAACGATCGCCGACTTCTTCCTTTCCACCATGTGTTGGTGGTTTCGTTTTCTTGATTTGGTTTTGGTTGTTTTATGGTTTTTGATGTGCTTGGTGGTTTCGAGTGTCTTTGGTATGCTTTGTTGTTTGAATATATATGTTAGGATCTACAAGTTTTTGTTTTTTCATATGTTTGGCGGTTTCGAGTGTGCTTGTGATTTGTTCCTAGGTGATAACATATATATCTCACCCATCAGTAACTTCCGGCCGCCGGTGAAGCCTGTAAAAATACGCGGTTGATACATTTATTCATGGAAAGAAAAGGCTAATCAGAAATAGGTATGTATCCATACTTTAGAATGTTTTGTTGATGATTTATAAAAAAAAATCCATACCTTTGTATTTATACATTTAAGATTATTTTATGATTTACATTTGGTTGGTGTTGTTTAGGTGTTTTAATGGTTCGATTATTAAAGTGACTTGTTTTTTGTTATGTAGGTGATGATTGCTAAGATCTTTAACACTTACGGTCATAGAATGTGCATTGACGACGGTCCTAGAATTTCCGCTTCATATACACCTTTGAACTGTTAAAGCACTCCACAATGGACTATTTTATAAGTAAATAACTTAAAAAAACCCGCCTCTAAACCTGACCTTTTTTGTGCAGAAATAACAAGTCGAATTGGGAAAGCTGGCGTGGTTAAGTGACTATGGTGTATTTGCCTTTCTAAAAGAAAAAGCTCAAAATCAACCATTGGTAATTTTAGCTTTCACATATTTGCTTTATATTTATGTGTTGTGTCCATGTGAAATATGGTTATTTTCAATTATCTAGACCAGTACCTTCATATCTGGTGTTTAAATAGCAGAGTTCTTGAATACTTTAGCGATTTTTCTACTTTGTGCTTATATACCAGCTAATAAAGGGGTGTTTGGGGTTAACAAATTTTAATTTTTATGGACCTTTAAGTATTGTTTAGATAAATTCATTGCAAGTAATAATGGGGGTGTATGTCTTGATTATGTATGTAGTTTCTAACAATTGTTTTGGCTCAATTATATCCAGCAATTCTAAACACCTTCAACAAATTAAAATTACATTTCAGAATGTATAGGATCAGGGGGTATGCTAAAGACCGATGACCTATCATATAGTCTGTTTGAGAGTGTTTGGGTATATGCTGATTTATTATTTGTGCTTTATTCTTCTCAGTACGTACGGGTCTTTGCAGAAGTTAGCTAATCATCTATTCATCTCCAGCCACGAGTCATGCGATTCATCTCATCAACTGCTAACCTTACTTGTTTGCTCATGCTTGTTCGAGAGAAGCCCACACGGATATAATTAGACCCTGATATCTAGAGGGCATGCACTTTGTTCAGTTCTCGTCACATTCAGATTTGTTGTCATATCAGAAGTTACTACTTCAAATATGGAGTTGGATGAACAGATAGCATCAGGGGACGAATCGAACCCCTGCATAAGCAAATCAACTCGGCTACCACGAAAACGGTTTTACAGAGCCCGGGCTCATAACAACCCATTAAGTGATTCCCATTTCCCTGTCCCTATCTCCCCTCGCCATGTAGAATACCCCCTTCACTATCCTCACTTCTACCCATCATCTGATTTACCATCCAACCCCAAAAAGATCGAATTTGCAAATGTTGGTTGTAGCTTTGGAGGACTACTCATCATCTGATTTTCCATCCCAGAAACACTTATGGTTGGCATGGAAATGAGGGATAAGGTGACAGAATATGTTAAAGAACGTATTTTAGCTTTACGGGTTACAAACCCGGGTCAATATCAGAATGCATATGTTGTTAGAATTAATTCCATGAAGTACATCCCAAATTACTTTGAGAACGCACAACTTTCAAAGATGTTTTTCTTGTTCCCAGATCATCATTTTAAAGAAAAGAGCCATAGAAGACGTGTGATTAGCCCATTTTTGTTAGAAGAGTATGCTTATGTGATTAGGCCTAGCAGGATTATATACACCATAACATATGTGGAAGAGCTTGGAGAGTGGATGAAGTCTTGTTTGGAGAACCATCCATTGTTTGAAGCACTCACAGAGGAAGAACTTGAAACGGATCTAGTGGTAAAGCTTTTGAGTTCTGCAACTGAGGAAGGCCAGAAAGTGTCGAGAAATGGTGGGTTGACTTTTACAGCCGTTTTTAGGCGCATTGTCTCTATAGTATAATTGCAAAAGATATTGACCACATTGAGGTACGATTTACTATAGTGTTCATTGATTGGAAGGCTTTTTTTGGTCTCGGGTTTGAATGAGTTATGATATATGAATGGATAGTTAAAAGTACCTAGGTGGAGCATGTCAAACATCTGTTTTTGTTTGTTTTCTTTGATATTGGATTGTAAATTATAGTGACAACCGTTTTGCAATTCTACTTGATCGTACCAAGCTTGAAGGTTATGTAACATTGTTTTTGCAGTTTTTAATCTTAAGTTGACTTTTTTCCCTTAGTTGTGATTAAAATACATTAGTATATTCGTGAGGTGTGCTCTAATTGATAGCTTGTTCTAGATGGTTTTCATATTATTTGTTTGTAATTTGATCATGTTGAATGTGTTGTCCTAATAGCAGTTAAATACAGTATAAAACTACATTCTATATTCTGAAGCTGTATATAGGATCAGAATGTAATTGAACAACTTTTGAAAGAGAACGTCTTATCAAGCCAATTGTTTTTGGATCAAATTCAGGTCCTTTGTTTCATTTTTATGATGCTTTAGTTGAGGATTCGAGATGGCTATTGCTTTATAGATTGAGGTCCGATCTAGATCAAATAGTTAGGTTCAATATGTTTGTTCACTCTAAAAAACTATCAAAAACAAAATCAACTACCTTGCATTCAAATGGGTCAGCGGGGTCATTGTGCTGAAATGGGTCAGTTTCGCTTTTGATAAGTCACCATTATCAAAAATGTCGTAATTAAAGAAGAACTCTCCAAAACACCGACCATCGCCAACGAAAAAATAACAACAAATGTATATGGAGGCTGCACAAACACAATGACAAGTAGACCAACAAAATTTAAACTAAAAAATATCAGAATGCGAGTTAGATTTAAGCCATCAATTAACTATATAAACTTGAACATCTATAGAAAGATGGAACATTCACCTATTTAGGACAACAAGAAGAGCAGAGTGCACTGCTTGTGCAGCACCCGAAGCAAGAGCTATGACTGCTCCAAGAGCCGCCTGAACAGCAGTAGCCATAGTCGACCCTACACCATCCCCACATTGATACATTTTCAAGGGTGTTTAAGTTTTCCTAGACCATCGTTTATGGTTTCAAAAGCTGTTCATGTCCTAGCCTTTCTACGCACTCAAAACATAGAGATAATAATTCTAACACATGGTAGATTCTGGTTATGTTTAAAGATAAGTAAAATTGGTCAAATAGAAAACCTTACATGAAAGAACTTATACGGGGCGGTGTTTTCAACAATTTAGCAAGCTTTAAACTTGTAACTTACGGACGCATTAGGGAAAGGGTAAAAAACTATTTGGGGTTGAAGTCATCTTTAGTAGAAACACTGTTCAAATAAAACATTCAACCTGCTCGCTCACAAATAAAATAAATCGATGCAACTCAGCTCAGATCATGTAAAAGTAGCAGAATTAAAAATGCTATTCACCTTAATTTTAAATGTGACTCTTAAGCATTTTCAGCTTTGCACATATACTTCGAGAAAGATAGATGATATTCTGTTAGTAGGATTTTTGGTATTTTATACGAATTCAACATATATTATTTTCTTGATACTTGTAGGAGCTTTTCAGATTCGATCGATCGTTTGTTTTTTTGTTTGTTTGTTTGAATCTCGCTGGTTGTCTAGCCTTTGGAATTCCGAATTTTAAGACGGAATGTTCGTTTCGTTTGAAGCTTTGAATACAGTTGAAGTCACGGTGGAGATTGTTCGAAAAATGACTTAAACCCTTGAGGGGCGTTTGGAATTTGGTATTCGGATATTTGCATTAGAAGACCAAGAATCGTTTGTTTTGAAGTATCGTATGAAGTTGAACTCACGGTGGAGATTGTTGGAAAGTGAGTTAAACTTTGGGGTTTGTTTAGTAAATTTGTTTTAGGTAATTTGTTTGGCTTATCCTACAAGCTTTGTTATTTTTAGTATTTTTTTGTTTGGTAAGTTTTAGGTCATTGGTTCCCTATAAATAGAGGCCAATGTCATTAGTTTTCTTTGTAGCTTTTAAATTGTAACTTTGGGTATTGAATAAAATATTCCGCTTCGTTTGTTCGGGTTTCGTTTGTTTGTTTTGTTCGTTTGAATTATCAAACAGGAAGAATATAGTTTTAGCTAAAAAATTCATCATTGTGATCTACACATTACTTTGATAACGTTTACATAGGTTTTTGGATGGGGTAACTATTGGATCGTGTAATTTGAAAACAACACTTTGGCGCCAAAAAGATGATTTGAATTCTAGTGTTTAGATAATGAGTTGATGATTTATTAGTTGTTTGATGATTATGAAGGCGTTTTAGTGCTATTAACATTTAGTATTTGAACAAGATGGGCTCACCCGCGCTTCGCTGCGGGGGCTGTCCTTGGTACATGAAAGTATATGAGATCTAACTTGCTAGCCATGTTGTGCACGGCTAATCTTGTCCTTGTGTCAAACCATAGGAGCGTATGATGTCTGAAGTCTTTCTTATCACGCGTTTTTTCACATCGCCCCAAGTATCTCATCGCCGTAGAGAGGCGAATTAGTGTTGGTTAACCGAGAATCAGCCGATGTCTGATTAAAAAAGATATCAAATGTTAGAAACGCATATTCAGAACAGGAAGTGTAGAAATTTCAAAACATCTTACAACATTAAGTTTCAAGAAAAAAACTTCTACTAATTTCGTTGAGGTATCGGTGTGGCACTGTGTTCCATCGAGTCAGACAGCAGAAGATGTCTTGAACACATAGCTTCTGACCAGTGATTGCTCCTTTCGACATTGCAAGTGCTTTTAAATAAGCTCTTTCCAATTGTGGCTGCTACATTTCAATCACAGAGATGTCATTTGCTCGGCACTGCCATAGCCATGGCTAACAAATCAAATAAAACAATAACCATAGGTACATAGAAGTGACGAAAACGCGCTGGTGTTGTTCGTTTAAATTTGATATCCTTAAACCATAATGACTTTTAGTTTCTCACATATATGGTCATATCTCAGATATCTCAGTTAAGCATATCATATTTTTCTTCAACAAATGTGTGTATTATTTTGACCTATTACTTAGGTTGCTAAACAAAAACAATAGCGCACAAAAATAGGCATCCATGATAAAATCAAAGCTTTCACATTTAAAAGGTCTCCAAACCAAAAGCCTATACCAAGAAACTTGAACCGTTATCGACACTAACTTTTAAGGCGGTGCTTGGGATGACTTACTTTTTATGCTTTCTTGCTTATATGACTCTTTCACAACTCGAATAGCATCTCCTAAAATTGTCAGCTTATCAGCTGCGGCAGGTATGTTCACCTCATAATCTACAATACTAATTAAAAGAAACTCAAATAAATGTTTAACAAAATTAGACACAATTAAACCCAAACCGATTCGAACTAAACAAACCAAGTTGAATAATACATAAAAGAATTATAGTATAAAGTTAAAAAAAGGTACCTGATCATCAGAAAGCTTCTCAAATGGGAAGCAAAATTGAGGGCCACGTATAGAAAAACATTTCCCGCCAAAACAAAGAAAAATAATAAAAAAATGAGGCATGTTACCATAATCCTATATATAATAAGTCCTGAAACAATATGTGATTGACAGTATTTTGAAAAAATGATGAGCAACTGTTTCTATTTGAGGTATTTGCCTTTTCTTGCTCCAACAGATACCAAGAACACTTGTAGAGTTGCAATGTGCATCATATTTTACTTTCATCATTGAATCCGTAAAACTCAGCACACAATCAAAATGTTGAGCTATTTAGAGTCACCCTGGAAACCAAATAATAAAAAACATGACAATGAATGGGCTAAAATCTGGGCAATTTATGGAATTTAACTTCTGTTACCTATTTTACGATGAGCGACGAACCATCCGCTTTAAAACATAGTCGTTCTCTACAGCGATAGGGTTTCACTTTTGATAACGTGCGAGTGTTTTTTAGGCTCAGATATGGGTGCGTTACTACGTTAAGGGAAAAGAGTGTATGCTCACAATGTCTGCAGTCCTGACCGGACGCTTCGCCAAGATACGGGCGTTCACAACTTTAACCCGACCCGATCAAGTTCATCATAGCCCTAACATGTGTTCGTCTTTCCACGTAAAGCCTACGCATGTGGTATCGTATGCCAAACCACAGACGTAAGCATTGCTGCAACAGAAAGAAACATATCCAACCCCTTGAGCATTCTTATTTTTTTTTCGAATAATGATATAAAAGATTGGGGCAACGATTAACCCTAAGCCAATCGTCACCAACCCATCTCATCATATAAAATATCGGGGCAACGATTAACCCTAAGGTAATCATCACCAACCATCACAGAACCGGGCCAAAATGATTAACCCTACGACAATCGAATAACCATATAAAAGATTAGAGCAACGATTAACCATTAAGCCAACCATCACCAATCCATGACAAAGAAACGTTTTTGATAGTGGAGATTGGGATAAAATCATATGTAATGGTGTGTGTGGGTATTTTTTACCCAGATCCATTTGGAGGAAAATAAACGATAAAACCTATGCTATCCCTTTCTACCCATATATGCCGCACACACACGTAAGACATATAAGGGGCACGTGGCGATTTTTTTTCACGCCAAAAGCCACAGGAAATAATAAAATAAAGCAACTCGCTTCCTAAAACAGTAATTTTCATACGTGGAATATTTTTTAGGCTCAGATAGGGGTGCGTTAAGGGAAAAGAGTGTACGCTCGCAATGGCTGCAGTCCTGACCGGACGCCCTGCCAAGATATGGGCGTTCTCACACTCTAACTCGACCCGATCAAGTTCATCACAGCCCTAACATGTGTTCGTCTTTCCATGTAAAGCCCACGCATGTGGTGTCGTATGCCAAACCACAGACGGCAGCGTTGCTGCAACAGAAAGAAACTGTTAATGCAATAATGCCTAAAAACGTTACTTACATTTTTTAGTCTCGCTTAGTTTTGATTACGACAATATGTAAAAACAAGCATTTACAAAAACAACGAAAAACAAATTCTTGAGTTCAAGTATTTTTCATTTTACCTATTTTCACTTAAGGTATGAATAAACAAGTACTAACCCTAATCAAGTGATCAAGTGATTTAATCTTTTCTTAAAACTCACTTTTTATTAAGTGTGACAAGTTTTTAATTAAACTTCCTTTTTAAGAAAATGTTTTATTAAATTAAATATTTGAAAATTTGAAAATGACATATTCCCTTTTGATTTAGAATATCCTTTCTAGATGTTTTTATAACCAGATATGACCTCCACCACTAAAGGACAAAAAGGAGCAGAGTCTAGCCCGACGGTTCCTTAGCAACTAGGCGGTTCCTTATCGATAAGGTACCGCCGGCTGAGATAAGGAAACGCGGGCAGATATAGCCGTTGGCCCTTTGTCCTATAAATAGTGGACCTTTCTCAGATTTTCAATTCACCTCTTTTGCACACAAATTTCCAGATTCAAACATACTTCTTAAATCACTCAAATCCTTGATTATTTTATTGATTACTACGTGTTTAGAAGTGAATCTATCTCATCCATCCCTTCCTCTTCAAGTGCAAAGAGAATAACACTATCATTGTGAAGTGTTGAGTCCACCACCAAAGATCCTTTGAAGATCAAATCTTATACATTTGTTGTTGTGTAATAGTTGTGAAGATCCAAGTAGTTGTGTCTATTTGGAAGTTATGTATGTACTAAGTATAGTTGTGTAGATTGGTCCTAGCTACGATTAGGGCTCGACTTTTAGCTTAGAGTCAGAAATTGGTTAAGCGACGTGTACGGTTTTCTCCACCATAAGGAGCTTGTTGTGTAGTGAACTCTCGAGTAAGGAGTACTCGAGGAGTGGAGTAGGAACAAGGAGTGAGCTTCGTTGTCGAACCACTATAAATCCTTGGTGTTTGGTTTAATATTTCTTTACCCTTAACTTTTTACATTCTTTATTATTTGTGCATATACATTAGTTAGTATTAGTTTTAAATTACACTATCATTGTTCATATTGTGCATAAGAAGATTTCGCTTATTTCCTTAAGTCTAAGTTTTTAAGAAAAAGGATTTTTTTGAAAACCATCATTTAACAAGTAAATTATAAGAAACTATTCAACCCCCCCCCTTTCTAGTTTCTACAATTGGTATCAGAGCGGGTTGCTCAAGAATTTTTAAAGTATATTGTATTTTTAAACTTGAATCGATCTATGGATTCCAACAAGTACCTAGAAGGGCAATATATGCAAAGACCACCACTTTTTGAAATCGATAGTTTTAATTATTGGAAAAATAGATTTGAGACTTATGTGAAATCAAAAGATTTAGATCATTGGCATGTTATTACCAATGGTGATTTTTTACCTTATCAATTTTGTGAAGTTTCTAAAACAAAGGAATTGGTCACTTTTGACAAAGCTAATGATGATACTAAAAAGAAACTTTCAAAAAATAATGAGGCTAAAATGGTGATTTATAATGCTTTACCTAAGAAAGAATATGAAAGGATTTTTATGTGTGAAACCGCTAAAGACATTTGGAACACTCTTTTAGTAACCCACCAAGGTAATAGCCAAGTCAAAGAAAGCAAAATCGATCTTCTTGTCCCACAATATGAACAATTTGTCATCTTAGAAGATGAAGCTATTGATAGTGCTTTTGCTAGATTTAACACTATTATTACTAGTCTAAAAGTACTTGATAAAGGTTTTTCTAGCAAGAACAATGTTAGGAAGTTTCTTAGGGCCTTACATCCAAAGTGGAGAGCAAAAGTCACGGCGATCGAAGAATCGAAAGATCTCTCAACTTTATCACTCGATGAACTCATAGGCAACTTGAAGGTTCATGAGATGATAATTTTGAAGGACTAGGAGTTGGTAAAGACCAAGAGTGAAAGGAAGTCTCTTGCACTCAAAGCCAAGAAGGCACAAAGCGATCATGATAATTCCTCGGATAGTGATGACGAGGAGTATGCATTGGCGGTGAGAGATTTCAAGATGTTCTTCAAAAGACGAGGTCAACACGTGAGACAACCTAACAATGACAAGAAACCATTCTTAAAGAATCGGTTTGCCAAGAACGAAAAGGGTGATAGGAATTGCTTTAGATGTGGTGATCCAAATCATTTCATTAATGAGTGTCCAAAGCCTTCACGCGATAAGAATCACACGGCATTCGTTAGTGGTTCTTGGAGCGATAGCGGTGAAGATGTTGATGACAACCCCAAAGAGAAGAAATGTCTCATGGCTCACACTTCTAAAGAGGTACATTCCGAAACCGAATATTATAGCAATGATAGCTCCAACTTAGATGATATTGAATTAGAAGGCCAATATGACAATTTACACAAACTTAGCCTTAAATTCATAGAAAAAAACAAAACACTAAAATCAACTAAAACTAAGCTTGAAAATGAGATTAATGAACTTAGGGAAAAATTAGACAAGCTTGAGAAAAAGAAAGAAGTTGATATAGGTTGCTTAAGTTGTGAGAAACTTAGGTTAGAGAATGAAGATCTCAAGAGAACTTCCATTAAACTAGAAAAGTTCATGAAAAGTACTAGTGCTCTTGATGATATGTTAAACAAACAAATTCATTCTAAGGAAAGACTTGGTGTAGGTTTTAACTCAGATGAAGCATCAACTAGTGAAACAAGTCCGATTTTCAGAAAAACTATCTGCTGTACGCGGTCCCAAACTGTATGGGGCGGTTCCTTATCGATATGGAACCGCCGCTATAGATAAGGTACCGCAGCCAGAAAACGTTTTTGATGAAAATCCTAAACTTTCTGAAAAATCAAATTTAGGTGAACATCCTAAGCATCTTATTGTTAACAAAGTGAAATTACCCATACTTGACGACAATGCCGTTGATAAGTTCTATAAGCCTTTGAGTAAACCTCTAATGGGAAATAGAAGTTTATCAAGACCATCTTCTACTCCACCAAGAGTACGGAATGAGTCTAGGCCTATAAGTAGAACGACAACACCTAGAAGAGATAGTCAAAACAATTCACGACCTAGAAGTAAAACTCCAACACCTAGAAGGAATGACCATTACTCTAAACCAAGATCAAATACACCTAGGAGAAAGAATAAACAATAAAATGGTTATATGAATTTTTATCCTCCTCCCTTTTGTTCCCCATGGGGAAACCCTCCTCAATTCATGCATCCCAACCAAATACAAGGGATGTTTAGAACTAACAATTTTGGACTCATGAGATATTGGGGACCAAATGTTTGATCGTGTATGTTGTTACCTAGATATGCTTGGGAATTGATTTGGAACCCGACGAGTGGATTAAGGATAGTGGTTGTTCTAAAAACATGACGGGTAATCGAAGTTTGTTCTCACGGTACAAAGCATGTGATGGAGGTAACGTCACATTTGTTAGTAGTCTACGTGGTAATATCATTGGAAAAGGTACGATTTCTCTTGACTCCATGACTATTGAAAATGTTGAGCACGTAGATAATTTAGGGTTTAACCTTTTAAGCATAGGTAAAATTTGTGACAATAAGTGTAAGGTCATCTTTTCGGAAAATGATAGTGAAATCGTTAAAGATGGAAAGGTCATTGGAAAAGGTGTTAGAAAGCATGGGCTTTATGTCATGAAGGTCAATAAGAAGTCAAAAGACAACATATGTCTTGTGACTATAGATGATAGTTCTACTCTTTGGCATAGAAGATTAGGTCACGCTAATATGCGTCTAATTCAGTCTTTAGTCTCTAAGGAGTTGGTAAGACACCTCCCAAAGATGAAGTTTGATAGTCACTTTTGTGATGCTTGCAAAGTTGGAAAGCAAGTTCACTCAAGTCACAAAGCCAAGAATTTGGTTTCAACCTCTCGGTGCTAAGAACTCCTACATATAGATCTCTTTGGACCTACCGCCATACGGAGTTATGGAGGTAACCTTTATACCTTAGTTGTAGTTGATGACTACTCTAGATTCACTTGGACTAGATTTTTGGCATCTAAGAATGAAGCTTTCGATCATTTAGAAATCTTTAGTCGAAGAATTCAAAATCAACTAGGATGTCCAATTGTCTCTATTAGGACGGATCATGGCAGGGAATTTGATAATGAAGTGCAATTTGGTGCCTTTTGTGAAGCTCATGGTATTACCCATAACTTCTCGGCTCCTCGCACTCCACAATCAAATGGGGTAGTTGAAAGGAAGAATAGGACCATCCAAGAGATGAGTAGGACGATGTTAAACGACCAATCTTTGCCTCAAAAGTTTTGGTGCAATGTCGTGGACACATCGACTTATATTCTCTACCGAATTCTTATTCGACCCTTCCTAGGAAAGACACCCTATGAGATTCTTAAAGGTAAGAAACCCTCATTAGAATACTTTAGGGTGTTTGGAAGCAAGTGATTTATCCTCAACACCAAAGACTACCTTACCAAGGTTGACCCAAAGTCTTACGAAGGTATCTTTTTAGGTTATTCCCAAACTAGCAAAGCCTACATAGTCCTTAATAGAACCTCAGGCGTAATTGAAGAATCACTTAACGTGACTTTTGATGAAACCCCTCCTTTAACCAAGACACTACCATTGGTTGATGATGACTTGGATGAAGTAGAAGTAGTTAGAGCCAAAGAGGTTAGAAAAATAGGAGTTGAAGACCTTAGTGTTGAAAAGGAAGTAAACATTAAGGAGTCTAAGAATCATACTCTCAATAATATCATTGGTGACTTAAATCAAAGGACCCTAAGATCTCAAGTCTAAAACCAAAGTAACTTCTTTTGTTTCGTCTCCTTGATTGAACCAAAGAATGTTAAAGAAGCTTTGACGGATGAGAGTTGGGTCATTGTGATGCAAGAAGAATTGAATCAAGTTGCTAATGATGTTTGGGAACTTGTTCCTCCACCTAGAAGTTCTACCATTATAGGAAACAAATGGGTATATAGGAATAAGCTAGATGAGAATGGTGTTGTGTCTCGTAACAAAGCTAGACTTGTAGCACAAGGCTATACTCAACAATAAGGGATTGATTATGACGAGACATATGCACTGGTAGCTAGATTAGAATCCATTAGAATCCTTTTACCCTACGCTTGTGCCTTAGATATTAAGCTTCAACAAATGGATGTAAAGAGTGTGTTTCTTATCGGTTTGATCAATGAGGAGGTATATGTGGCTCAACCTCCCGGCTTCATTGATTTTGAGAAACTGGATCATGTTTACAAGCTTAAGAAGGCACTTTATGGTCTTAAACAAGCACCCAAAGCTTGGTATGATAGACTTAAAGCGTTTCTTGTTAAACATGAGTATACCATGGGAATGGTAGACAACACTCTCTTTACAAAGAAGAAAGGTTCTCACCTCATAATCGTGCAAATATATGTTGATGACATTATATTTGGCTCAACTTGTCAAGAATTGTGTGATGACTTTGCCAAAATCATGCATGATGAGTTCGAAATGAGTATGATGGGAGAACTTAACTTCTTTTTAGGACTCCAAATTAAACAAATGGACGATGGTATTTTCTTTAGTAAATCTAAGTACGCTAAAGAAATGCTAAAGAAATTTGGATTAGAAGAATCTAGACCAATGAAGACCCCTATGTCCTCGGATACTAAACTCACCGTAGATGATGATTGTGTGTCGGTAGACAACACCAAATATAGAGGTATGATTGGTAGTTTGTTATACCTAACGGCAAGTCAATCGGATATCATGTTTAGTGTTTGCCTTTGTGCTCGCTTCCAAGAGGCTCCCAAAACCTCTCACCTTGAAGCGGTTAAGTGTATCTTTCGATAAATTAAGGGCACTATACATTTAGGATTATGGTATCCTAAAGGGACCAGCGTAGAAACCATTGTCTACGCAGACTCGGATCATGCGGGAGACTATGTGGACCGGAAAAGCACTGGTGGTGTTTGTACCTTCATGGGTTGTTGTTTAACTTCTTGGTTCTCCAAGAAACAAACCGCTCTTGCGATATCCACCACAGAAGCCGAGTATGTGAGTGCCAGAAAAGCATGCCAACAAGCTCTATGGATGAAGCAAGCGCTTGTTGACTACGACATTTGTCCTAATGATGTTCCCAACATGTGTGATAATAAGGGTGCTATAGACCTTAGCAAGAATCCCGTGCAACATTCGCGAACCAAGCACATAGAAATTCGTCACCATTTTCTTAGGGATAATGTTCAAAAGGGGAACATTTCAATTGAGAAGGTACCCTCCGAGGATAACTTAGCCGACATCTTCACTAAGACACTTAAGAGGGAACCTTTTAATTACTTGCATCTAGGTCTAGGATTAATGGAACATATTCCTTAATTGCTTTCTCTTATTGAGTCTCTTTCTTTCTTTTGAGTCTTGTATCATTATGAGTCTTTCAGTCTCCTAAACTCTTCTTAAAAATCTTCTCTTCTCCTTTTCAAAATCCTCAAAGTCTCTTTCGAAAATTGTTGAGAAATGTTTTGACAGTGTTAATTCAATCTAAAAACGTTTTTTATAGATTCTTGCTATTAATCTCGAGCTTACATAATTCATATGTATGATTCTCTCAAACATAGCAAGAACAAGATAGAATCATGGAGGATCATTGTGTCATGACTTAAGGTCTTGCCTTACACACCTCCTACATCGATTTTTAAATCCATGTATTTTGGTCAATCCCTATTTGGTGAGTTAGTATGTGTTCTCTTTGTCTGTTGATGCAAAAGTTGGGTGATCCTTGCTAGACCCGAATTAGGCTTAATTCGGGTTGGCTGAGCTTCGGCTCCTGCACCAAGTGAACTGTTTGGTTGGGATCCTGCACACTAAACAACACGCGTTAGGCTTACCGTGGGAATGTTTTCCACGATTAGACTCCGGCGTGAGAGTAAGTAATCGGTTAGGGTTTTATGTGAGTTGAGAGTATAGAACGTGATACCTTTGTGGAACCCTTGGGGGTTCCTTTAATAGGCAGTGGAACCCTAGTGGGCTGCCACTGATACTTCGGCCCCAAGGAAAGGATAAGTACCATAATTAGAATGATTGTTATCTTCTAATTATGGTGAGTGAATATCCTCTTCTTTGGGGTAAACCTATTCCTAGACAGAATATGATTTTGTCTAACCCTATGCCGCCCGTGCCGGGCCGTGGGCCGCACACGTGTGTGCGGTTACTATTCATCCAAGCCCATAAGCTTAAATGACATTATTCCCACCCATCTGTGATGGGCCGGATACGGGTAGTACCCGTGGGCCGGGTTCCTGACCCGGCTGGGGACTATACGTCATCATGTCCCCCCAGTCTAGTTGTTACAGCCGTAGGCGTAACCTCTAGACTATCAAGATGTTATCCGGACATACCAAGAGAAGACCTAGGGAATGAAAAATACAGAAAATTTTGCTATGGCCGCACGTGGCTGCCCATATTAGGAATATTATTCTAATAGCACCTCAGCCGCACGTAACGGCCGAGACAAATTAAATGTAGCATTGAATATGGTCTTACGTAAGACCGCATAATCCGACACAAGAATAAATGCATTAATGATAGTCAACTGGTCAGCCGCACTTCTGAAAAAGTGCACCATTAATGCCCACCATTGAGCCACGTAAAACTGCCAAGAAGTGACCCGTGGGCCCCTTCTGATTTTGCAGAGGTGTCAGAAATCCCATCCGTTAGATAGGCGTGGTGGCCTACACGTGTCGAACATCCATGTTACCTCGGAAACCGAGGCAACCCTATATAAGAGTTGATGTGTGTGTTTGTTACACACATAATTAACCCTTCCTTCCGCCATTGTTATTTTCAAGCTTCTACCTCCAAAATTTTGCCTTCTTTTCCACGGATTTCCTCCGCCGCAGGTTAGATCATCACGCCCTTTAAAACCTTTTTATAAAACATGGTAAAGGACAACCCACTTATCACGGATGTCCTTAACGTGATGTCGGCGGAAAAATACATCGACTTTCTGTCGAAGTATTACATTCCCGAAAGCGTACACCCCACCTATCCAGGTGAAGGTGAGGCGATTACGGATGCACCGGCGGGGAAAATAGGCGTGTACACGCGCCTATTTGATTCGGCCAATTACCGTATCCTTCTGTCCAAATTCTTGGTAGATCTGTTATTGTATTACGACTTCCACATAACCCAGTTTCACTACATTGGGGCGTGTAAAATCAACTAGTTTGAAATTACATGCCATACCTGCGGAGTAACTCCAACCGTGAACCTTTTTAGGGCTTTTTACTTCCCCCAGCTAGTGAACGAGTGGCTATCGTTTAAAAAGCGACCCAGGAACGCCCCCATGACGTATAGGAAGCCTTAAGACTCCCTTAAGAACTGGTATGACCATTACTTCTTTGTTGATGAGAAGGTATTCCCTACCCCTTTCGTACTCAAAACCAAAGCACCCAAAGACTTTCCGCCCAAAGCCAAAGACTATAGTAGCAAAGACTTAAAAATACTAGATACCCACCGCACAAAATTCCATAGGGGGTTGCCGGAACATTTTCTGTGCTTAGTAGGAATAAGCCGCCGCTACTTTGGGAGAGATGACTTATATCCGTGCTTCCTGACGGAACAGGGAGAGGGTAGGTCTACTTATACCTTGTAGATTTGAAACGTCATGCGTATTTGTAGAACCTTACTAACACGTATACTTATAAATGTCCGCAGAAATGAACCTACACGGACTAATACGCCAGGGCGACCCAATGAAGGTGGCCGAAGGGTTCCAGCCTCTGAAGGAGAATGAGCTCCCCCTGCTGGAGGCGACCGCTGACCGCACCATGCCGCTCGAAGAGACGTCCGAGCCCAGATCAGATGAAGGGGAGCCCATCATTGAGAAATCCCCATTGGACTTCCATAATGAAGATGGTGGAGAACTACTGTTGGAGGGGACCGCGACCCACCGAGAAGAGGAAAATGATCCCAATGAAGACACCACTCAAGCTTCCGGGTCCGCCCCGCTCACATCCAGGAAGAGAAAGACCACCAGGAGGGTGGCAAAGAAGATAGGGGATGAGGCCGGGGCCGCGAATGCTCCCCCAAAGAAACTGAGGAAGGACCATCCGCAGTACCAAGAGGGGAGTGGTACTGCGACTGCTCAGGCCGACTCTACCCCGCACATGGGAGAGCCAATCTGGCGAGCTACACCCGTAAGCGTCGTAGCTCCTACTGGCCCAGAGCCTGCCATTGATACCACGTAAGTATCCTTCGAATATTAGTCGTGTCACTATACTTGTGAAATATATAATGCTTAGACTAAATTTGCCATGTCAATAACAGAGCGAATCTGTCGGCCGTAGCATAAGAGGAAGAAGTGGAGAGGAATCCATCCCCCGCATCAACTAACAGACCTCCATCTCCTGCCGCGACACATGCCGAAGAGCCACACCACGAAGGGCCAGAAAATAGCCTGCGCCTAGCATGGAACCTCTCAAGTCTGACAAGGTTGGAAGCGGAATCTGAGTGCTCGGAATTCATCGAACACATAACCCCACCAGCCCTCGCCCAAGACTTAGATGAGCTGGATCATGAATCCCTTCTGGAGAAATTTGATGTGTCGTCTGCGCATCAAGTGACGGTGGGAGCCGCCCTAAGACGCCGCTTGATCAAGGCCCTTGCTAACGTGAAGCGGGCAGATAAGAAGATAGCTCGTCGTGAGGCAATGGTCGTGAAGAACGAGAAGACCATCGCGTCCTTGCAGGCAGCGCATGTGACAGCTGAGGCTACGGTAAAAGAGCAAGCTCATCACGCCGACACCCGAGAAAAGCGTATTGCCGAGCTCGAAGCCCTTGTAGCCGCATCAAATGAGAAGGTACACTTTCGAAACTTTTGTACATATAATTTTGCCTTGATTATTTATTCGACCCAAGAAAAAAAAGTATATTATCCTTGTGATAACTCAAAGTTCTATATGCAGGTGTCTGCGGTCGAAGCTTCTACCAAGGCCGTGACCGTACAATCCTTCAACATCGACCAAGAGCGTGATGCGCTGAAGGATGAGTTGACACAGGCGCGGGCCAATCTGGAAGAGCAATCTGCCACAGCGGAGGAGGAGCTGAGCAAGATGGCCATAAGTTGTGCTGAAAGACTATGTCCTCCCCTGCTATCCGCCATAGCTGGACGCAGGTGGATGATTGGGCAAGGGATGCGACTTGCCGTAAGCAAGGCCCTGGAAGCTCCGCACCTACTGCAGGCATTTGCCGGGGTCGTATCCGATTGAATCGACCGTGGTAGACATGAGGGTTTGGTCAAAGCTGCAGAACTGATAGGTAAAAATGAAGACATCATGCATCATCCGTACCATAACCCCTCAGCTGCGGATAATATGACCGCGTCGATGAATGCCTTGGCGGAAATCCAACACCCTCTCCTGGATGAGCTTGAGGCACTTAGAGACGCTCCCAACGAGGCAATAATGTCCCGGCATACTGCGGATCCCATCCCTTTGACCTTGGCCACTTATGATCCCGCATCAAAAACGATGAAAGGTGAAAAGCTGCTTGTGGAAGCATTGGATGCGACTGCGGTCAAGGCACAGGATGGGAAGGATGCTCGTGGGGAGGCCCTCCGTGCTCTGATTGAAGAAGGAAAGAAGGACATAGGGGAATTCCTACCCCCCTTGTAATTTATCAGTTGTAAACATTTGTGATTTTTATTCATCCGTGCATGTACACGGCTAAGACATATGTGAAATGACTGTTTTTTGCATGTAAGTCCGTGATGACCACGGTCATTTTGTTATTTATTTTGAAACTTGTGTATTTTTATTTTGTTTGAACATTGTATGCCAATACTGCATGACATGTCACGTCTTACACAAAAAGAAAAATACATACAAGCCTATAATTTACTAGACATGCGACGTGCGTCTTTACTATGCGGAGCACTGCGTGAGTACGGCATACGAAACTTACTACAACGTCTTGTGAGTAAGGTGTCTAGTAAGGATACATGATCCGTGCCGCTGGGGTTGCATCCCTCTTACGCGGCAAGTTGAATTAGTAGGTTCACTTAATCCTCTTACCCCGCCTGAAGGCGTATAGTACATGTACGGTGTTTGAATGAATGCATATGAATGAAACATGGCCTATTATAGCAACAATTAACAATCTTATGACTAACAAAATCTTAAGAAATAATTTGCACAAAACAAGCCGTGGAGCTAGCTAGGCACCACGGCATTTTATTAGAACGTTTACATTTTTTCTTTGAACAAGAATGATAAGTCCTAAGAAACAAAAAAGGAACCTAGACAAAACATAAGATGCAAAACAGATAGAGTGCACGGATCTTCATTAAAGCCACATATGGCGAAGTACCCATGCGGAAGCCAGAGCTTTTAAAGATAGCACCTTTTGAGGTTGGAGATGTTCCATGTGCGCTCCAGGTCGCGGCCATCCATGTCACGTAGTTTGTACGCACCTCGTCCCAAGGCTTCCGTGACCTCATACGGTCCTTCCCACTTAGGGCCCAGCTTTTCTGTATTCTCTGCTCGACTTGCTTCGTTAGCACGATAGACATAATCCCCCGGTCGGAAGGAAACACCTTTAACCTTAGCGTTGTAATAAGCCTTCATTTTAGCCTTGGATTTAGCCTCATTAATGGCTGCTATCTCCCTTTTTTCTTCCAACAGATCCAGGTTGATTCGCAGCTGTTCGTCGTTCGTGACAACATTAACCTCCGCCGTGCGGATGGTAGGCATTCCTATTTCTGCTGGTATAACAGCTTCAGTGCCGTAAGCCAATGCAAATGGAGTGTCTCCGTTGGCCGTTTTGATCATAGTCCTATGTGCCCATAGAACATGTGGTAGCTCATCCACCCATTTGGCACTTCGCTCATCTAAACGTGCCTTGATGCCGTTTCCCAAGCTTCTATTTGCTCGTTCCACAAGGCCATTTGTCTGCGGATGCTTAACAGACGCGAAGCACCGCTTGATATTCAATGATGCACACCAGTCCTTGAATGGATTGTCCACAAACTGTTTACCATTATCCGAGATGATTTCTCCTGGTAGGCCAAAACAGTACACAATATGCTCCCAAACAAACTTTTTAACTTGTTTGCCTGTGATGGATTTGACTGCCTTGGCCTCTATCCATCGTGTGAAGTAGTCCATCGCGATAATCAAGAACTTAACTCCCCCCGCAGCTACAGGAAATGGTCCTGTAATATCGATTCCCCATTTATAGAATGGCCATGGGGACGTGATAGGTGTAAGCTCCTGCTGCGGGTGCCGCGACACTTGTCTATGCACTTGGCAATCACTACACTTGCGAATCATGTCGCGCGCGTCTCTGTGCATGGTAGGCCAGTAATATCTTGTCCGTAAGGCTCTAGCTACCACGGATCGTGGACCTGCGTGCATGCCGCACAACCCTTCGTGTATTTCACTGATTACATAGGTAGCCTGCCGTAGTCCAACACACCGCAGCCATGGCTGCAAGAAAGAGCGCTTATAAAGAATACCTTCTCGGAGTTCGAAGTGTTGCGACTTCCTTCTGATGCGCCGTGCTGCTTTTTCCTCGTCCGGAAGGGTCTCACTAGTCAAATAGTTGATAATCGGGGTCATCCATGTAGGTCCATCCTCTTCAACTATGGTAGCAACCTCCTCTTCTGTTATAGACTTCTCCTTGAGTATTTCCACCAAGACTTGCTTGGACAAGTGGGCGAAGCTTGTGGATGCGATCTTGCTAAGAGCGTCCGCCTTCTTGTTCTCACCTCTTGGCACCTGCTTGATGGAAAACTTGCTGAAAGCCGCGATGAGTGACTTGACTTTCTCCAAATATCGGACCATGTTGTCCTCCTTAGCCACGTATCCACCTAGAATGTGGTTCGCGACAAGCCGTGAGTCCACGTAGGCCTCAAGGTTGCGAACTCCCATTCTAGCGGCGATTTTTAAACCCACAATTAATGCTTCATACTCCGCTTCGTTGTTGGTGGCCGTGAACTCAAAACAGAGGGCGTAGGTAAACTCCATTCCTTCTGGATTTGTGAGGATGAGACCAGCTCCGGACCCATCCGTACACGAAGATCCGTCTGTAAATAACACCCATAGTTCTGTTGGAGTCTCGTCTTGTTTAACGATTGGTCCTTCCTCATCTGGCTTCTCTATCAAGAAATCTGCCAAGATCTGGCCTTTAACAGCCGTCCTTGGCCTATAAGATATATTATGCTCCCCCAATAGGATGCTCCATTTTTGTAGCCTCCCTGCCACATCCGGTCTAGAGATGACTTGCTTTATTGGTTGGTCCGTAATGCCTACAATTGGGTGCGCCTGAAAGTATCGGCGCAACCGCTTTGTAGCAAACACTAGTGCCAAAACCAACTTTTCCATAGAGGAGTAATTCAGCTCCGGCCGTTGCAATGTTCTACTTATGAAGTAGACCGGAGTTTGTACCGTATCCCTATCTGTCATGAGTACCGCACTTATTGCGCCATGAGTGGCTGAGAGATACATAATGAGTTCCTCCTTTGGCCGGGGAGCTACTAGCATAGGGAGAGAGGCCAGGTGCTGCTTGAGTTGGCCAAAAGCTTCCTCGGCTTCCTTTGTCCACCGGAAGTCTCCCTTCCTAATGCACTTCTTGAGTGTCTTAAATAGGGGTAATGACTTCTCTGCAGATTTGGATAGGAACCTATTTAACCCGGCCAGCTTCCCATTTTAGGATTGCACCTCTTTCCGTGTCTGAGGGGATGGCAGCTGTATTACGGCGTCCGTTTTCTCTGGGGCAAGGTTTGATACCATTTGGATCAATCATATATCCAAGGAACATTCCCTCCGTAGCACCAAAAGTGCATTTCTTTGGATTTAGCTTCATGTTAATCCTCCTTAGTGTGTCAAATGTCTCTTGGACATCCCGGAGAAGTGCATCCTCTATATGACTTTTTATGACTAAGTCATCCACATAAACTTCCAGGTTGCCGCCTATCTGTGATTCAAAAGCTTTGTCCACAAGCCGCTGGTATGTAGCACCGGCGTTCTTTAGTCCAAACGGCATTTTCGTATAGCAATATACGCCCTGGCTCGTATGGAACGCCGTTTTTTCTGCATCCTCCTCGGCCATCTGGATCTGGTGGTATCCTTTATATGCATCTAAGAAGCACTTAAAGGGATATCCACATAGGGATTTCACCTTCCAGTCAATTTCCGGTAACGGGTAACAATCCTGTGGACAGGCTTTGTTCAGATCCGTAAAATCCACACACATGCGCCAACTTCCGTCATGTTTTTTGACCATGACCGGATTGGATAACCACTCGTGGTAGTATACCTCGCGCATGATACCTGCGTCCACTAGTTTCCGTACTTCCTCCAATATCACTCGGCTGCGCTCAGGCGCCTGTCCGCACTTCTTTTGCTTGATGGGTTGGTACCCCTGGCGGATCTGGAGCTTATGTTCTGCTATCGCACGTGGCACGCCTGTCATATGCTTTGGCTCCCATGCGAATATATCTAGGTTTGCACTTAAAAGAGAGCACATGGCCCTTTTGCCGCTATCCGAGAGCGCCCCCTATGGATATCTCCTGTTCTGGGTAGTCAGGATGGATTGCCACCTTCCAATTGGGAGGTGGTGATACCATCCTTGGGTAGTATAGGTGGGGCCGGTGTTGTCACGGTATGACACTCGGATGTTGGTACGATTGTGTTGTAGATGGTGACGATTCCTCCCTCAACAGGGAACTTGATCATTCCGTGTGCCGTGGAGGGTACCGCCCATATAGCCAGAATACCTGGTCTGCCTATGATCCCATTGTACGAAGAATGTGAGCGTATCACCATGAAGTTCATCCACGCCGTAGTGGAGTGTTCCTCATTCCCAATGGTTACGAGCAGACGTAGTTGCCCTATCGGCCAGATAGTGTCTCCACTAAAGCCAGTGAGCGGCGCTGTGGTCGGTACTAAATGGCTTCTTATTTCTGGTCGTAACTGCACAAAACAGTGTTCGTACAGTACTTCTGCCGACGACCCTCCATCCACATACATGCGACGAACATTGTGTGTTCCAATGCTTATCTCAATAGTGAGAGGCGCATCAATCACATCGCTTGCTGTGATGGGAGGGAATGAGATTTCCCTGCCGCGTGAAAATTTTTGGCCAATTTTCTGCCTCGTACGGCGTTGTCTGGATTGGATCATGTATATGGTCGAAGGTTTGTCCTTTTGGGGATCCTTCTTGTCATACTTCTTGTTGTCTTTTCCATATTTCCAATCCTTAACCAAATGCTTGAGTTTACCTGACTTGATCAGTGACACAATGTGCTTCTTGAGCTGGATACACTCCTCAGTGCCGTGGCCCTTGTCATTATGGAACTCGCAGAAACGATTTCCTTGACGACGGTCCGGAGGAGTTGTCATTGGGGGAGGTCTCGGAAAATTTGCCCCTTCCGTCAGCAAGATCTCCCGGTAGGACATCTTTAGGGGGTAAACGTATCATCCGGCCGTCCTCCTTTGTTTTGGCTCTTGTAATCTGAGCCCCTACTGCTGCTTTGATTGCTTTGTCCACCCGATTGTCTCCGGGACTGGTCATTTGATCGGTAGCCGTTCCCTTTGGAAGGGTAGGCCGCGGCAACCGCTGTTTCTCCCTCTATGAAGTTTCTGACCCTTTCCATGAGATCATCATACCTCTCTGGACGCTTGTCATTGAGACGCCTGATTAACTCCCTATCTGTTATGGCGTGCATGTAGTCGGAGATTTTCAGGAGTTCGGCATCGTCTTTGTGCGTGTGCACTCATCATTGAAGCGTTCTGTGAAGGCTTCTGTGGACTCCCCCGACCGTTGTTTGACAGTTGCCAATGAGACCGGATCCCTATTATACTTCTTCCTCTGAGTATAATTATTATTGAACGCAGTGCGTAGTTCCGTGAAACTATCAATGCTTCGTGGTGGGAGTCCCTCAAACCAGTCACGGGCATTGCCGATCAGAGTCGAATTGAACATTTGGCACCATATAGGCATGGGCCATCGCTTAATTTTAGCCTGCGTATCGAATATTTTGAGGTGATCATCCGGATCACCAGTTCCATCATAGGTCTTGACACACGCCGGCATGTGATGTTTGGTGTCCTCGGAGTAGTTCCGTATGCGGAGGGTGAATGGGTCTTCCCTGGGATCCGCCCATGGCCGGGTGAGCCTAGGGTCATCCCATGGTTCACACCACGGGCGGGAAAGATCCTCCGCTTCTGCATCTCGATAATAAGGGCCACCATAATACTCATCGTTGTTTGGTGGTGGTGGAGGGGTACGCCTAGGTCGGCGACACTTGGGCGGATGGTCGTCTGAGTCCTCTCTTGATGGATCTGGAGACGGGGGTGGTGCCCCATCCCTTGGGTGAGGACCACTTTTTTGAGACGAGCCAGGAGCCTTTTTCCCAGTGTCCATCCTATCCCACACGCTTGTGCGACGAGCGGCTCTGGCCAGCTCTCGATCCGGTCGCTCGGGTGAACCGTCGGACTTATCTCCCCCTTCTCAAGACTGCGTTAGTTCTTGTATGAGGCGATCTCCTATGCGCTCGAACACATTCCTAGGTTGAGGGGTTTCCTCAAAGATGCTCTGGTCCTGAGGCCGGGTTTTCCTTTTCCTTTGATTTTGGGAAGAGGTGATTGGTCTAGTATTGCCAAAGTTGAGTCTAGACTGGAGGTTCCTCCCTAGATTCAACCTTGATGCAATCCCTGGGACGATCCTATCAAAGTTCTGCGTGAGAACTCGAGTGAGATCCTCCTCGCTGAGTGGCTGGACTTCTACTTCCTCCTCAATCGATGGCCTGCGCGGCTCCTTGTTAGGAGGATTGGGCGCACTCCCTGGATCAGGGTTATCCAGGGTTGATGTAGGTGGGGGTGTCATGGAGATCGTGCTCGTCACCCCCAAGGGCTGAAAACCACCACGGTTACCAGGTCCGCCCGCAGGGCGGCTAGGAGATTGATTGGGGATGAGTATCCCTTCCCTTTGGGACTTCCGATTTCCAGGATTCGTTTTCCTGGGATTAGCTTGCGGATGCCCCTTCGTCATTGGAGATTCAAGATGAGGTTTTGCTCTAGCTTAGTGTAATGGGTCCCACGGATGGCGCCAACTTGTTGATGCAAAAGTTGGGTGATCCTTGCTAGACCCGAATTAGGCTTAATTCGGGTTGGCTGAGCTCCGGCTCCTGCACCAAGTGAACTGTTTGGTTGGGATCCTGCACACTAAACAACACGCGTTAGGCTTACCGTGGGAATGTTTCCCACGATTAGACTCCGGCGTGAGAGTAAGTAATCGGTTAGGGTTTTATGTGAGTTGAGAGTATAGAACGTGATACCTTTGTAGAACCCTTGGGGGTTCCTTTTATAGGCAGTGGAACCCTAGTGGGGCTGCCACTGATACTTCGGCCCCAAGGAAAGGATAAGTACCAGAATTAGATTGATTGTTATCTTCTAATTATGGTTAGTGAATATCCTCTTCTTTGGGGTAAGCCTATTCCTAGACAGAATATGATTCTGTCTAACCCTATGCCGCCCGCGCCGGGCTGTGGGCCACACACGTATGTGCGTTTACTGTTCATCCAAGCCCATAAGATTAAATGACATTATTCCCACCCATCTGTGATGGGCCGGATACGGGTAGTACCCGTGGGCCGGGTTCCTGACCCGGCTGGGGACTATACGTCATCATTGTCTATCTTTGCTTTTAAGCATATCCCTATGATAAGTTAGACTAGAAAAATAAGATTTGCTGAAAAATCTTCCTTCACCAACAAAACTCAACCACTGTAGGCGGTTCCATGTATGAACCGTGGTTCCTTATCAATAAGGAACCGCTGGAATCAATAAGGAACCGGGGACAGTGCTTCCTTATTTTTCGGGTATTTCTGAAATTCCAAATTTGTTCCAACATTTTTGAGAATCTTTGCTTCAACCTTTTGACCACACCAAAAATACCTTGAGCCTTCCCTATTAAACCATAAGCATTTTGCCTTACTTCACATCCCAAAATGTCTTACTCTCCTAATGAAAGCCTTGATTCTCCTCCATTCTCCCCAAGAACACTTTCAATCCAAATTCACCCAAGAACACTCTTATCACATCTCTCCTACCAAGAATGTTGATTGTGGAACATATTTTCTTCCACCACCACCCTCTAGTGTTCTTCCTCCTTCTCATGATAATGTCATGCACCATGGGACATATTGTCATTGTTGTCAATATCAACATCTTGATATGGCACACATCTATGAGGAGTTGAGCTACATCAAGAGTCTCTTAATCAAGCCTCCTCTTCACTTTGATTATGAGATCTCCACCAAGCCACCACCACCACATTCCGCCACTACCTTGTCTTTCATATAAGCATTGGTTGCTTATCCACAAGACACCTTTCTCTTTTAGGCAAATCTTAGAATTCTAGATTAACTAGGATAAGATTTATACTTTTGGCTTGTTTTCTATTTCATACATCTTTGTATGACTCTTTTCTTATTTTTATATGACTTCACTTGGATCTTAGTCTTTGTGTTTTCTTCTCTTTTATTCTTTTAGTGTGACCTTTAGCTATGTCTTGTTGGTTGTTTCTTTTGTTCAACTAACCCTTCTATGTAGCTTGTCACCATATCTCGATTCCTCGGTTCCCCAAGCTAGGGGGAGTAAGCACCAAGGGGGAGTCTTTGCAAAGTCCGTCTCTTCAACACCGATTTGTGCAACCTTTTTGCTTCGACAAAGGGGGAGAAATGAATAAACTCATCTTCGAAAATCTTGTGTTTTGTGTGATTGAGTTTATATATTGTCGGAATCAAAAAAGGGGAGATTGTTAATGCAATAATGCCTAAAAACGTTACTTGCATTTTCGGTCTCGCTTGGTTTTGATTACGACAATATGTAAAAACAAACATTTACAAAAACAACGAAAAACGAATTCTTGAGTTCAAGTAATTTTCATTTTACCCATTTTCACTTAAGGTATGAATAAACAAGTACTAACCTTAATCAAGTGATCAAGCGTTTAATCTTTTCTTAAAACTCACTTTTTATTAAGTGTGACAAGTTTTTAATTAAACTTTATTTTTAAGAAAATGTTTTATTAAATTAAATATTTGAAAATTTGAAAATGGCATATTCCCTTTTGATTTGGAATATCCTTTCAGGATATTTTTATAACCAGATATGACCTCCACCACTAAAGGACAAAAAGGGAGCGGAGTCTAGCCCGACGGTTCCTTAGCGTCTAGGCGGTTCCTTATCGATAAGGTACCGCCGGTGAGATAAGGAACCGTGGGCAGATATAGCCGTTGGCCCTTTGTCCTATAAATAGTGGACCTTTCTCAGATTTTCAATTCACCTCTTTTGCACACAAATTTCCAGATTCAAACATACTTCTTAAATCACTCAAATCCTTGATTATTTGATTGATTACTACTTGTTTAGAAGTGAATCTATCTCATCCATCCCTTCCTCTTCAAGTGCAAAGAGAAGAACACTATCATTGTGAAGTGTTGAGTCCACCACCAAAGATCCTTTGAAGATCAAATCTTATACATTTGTTGTTGTGTAATAGTTGTGAAGATCCAAGTAGTTGTGTCTAGTTGGAAGTTGTGTATGTACTAAGTATAGTTGTGTAGATTGGTCCTAGCTACGATTAGGGCTCGACTTTTAGCTTAGAGTCGGAAATTGGTTAAGCGACGTGTACGGTTTTCTCCACCATAAGGAGCTTGTTGTGTAGTGAACTCTCGAGTAAGGAGTACTCGAGGAGTGGAGTAGGAACGAGGAGTGAGATTCGTTGCCGAACCACTATAAATCTTTGGTGTTTGGTTTGATCTTTCTTTACCCTTGACTCTTTACATTCTTTATTATTTGTGCATATACATTAGTTAGTATTAGTTTTTAAATTACACTATCATTGTTCATATTGTGCATAAGAAGATTTCACTTATTTCCTTAAGTCTAAGTTTTTGAGAAAAAGGATTTTTTGAAAACCATCAATTAACAAGTAAATTATAAGAAACTATTCACCCCCCCCCCTTCTAGTTTCTACAGAAACCTATGCATCACCTTGAGAATTATTATTTTTTTGTGCCCATCATCAAATCCGTAAAACTCAGCACAAAATCAAAATCGTCAGGTTATTTATTTACCGTCACCCTGAAACAAAACTATCCAAATATTAGAGTCCTGCTCAACTTCATGACAGCACAAAAATGCTAAGGATCAGCAAAGAACAACATCCATAACTATAACCTAGAGGAAAGAAAACTTTAAAGTCGCAAAGGATTACCAGTTATTTTTTGTGCCCATCATAAATGAGTCTTGAACGTGTAATAGTAGTCTTGTTGCTTAATGTTGTGATCTTTGAGCTTTTGTCATTGTCTTTCGACTTGGTCTTTTATCTTGAGATCTTCAAATTATCCTTGACTTGTCTTTGACATCTTGCGATCTTGTGTCTTTATCCACATGCTCATACTTCGGACCATCTTGAAAGCTTGCTAACAATCTCCTTTGAATAGAGGTCATTCCTCTACATTAATTGTTAAGGAAGATTTTGATCATCAGAGTTGCGGAAGTCTTTAGCTTTCTTAATTGTTGAATGTCTTTGGGCATGATTATGTGGTTTTGAATCTTTGACTTTGCTGAGTACACCGAAACGCCACCTTCTTGAGACAAAACATAGACACCGACTGAATGGCTTTGACATGCGTCCTAAATCGGTAGCGTTTTACCTCCGGTCGGTAAAGACCGTTACACGATATTAAATATCGTACATGTGATTAGGTAGATTCAATTAAGAATCTCCTTAACAGGGTTTCGTGGCAGTACTAGCCGTTCTCTTTACTTGACCGTCTCAAAGCAAGACTGCGAACATAAATAGTGAATCAATTGGATAAATATCCGCTTGATTAAAGTCGTCAATTCAAATTCCTGGAACCAGTTTGATTCATTAAGAATCTTACCATTATTTCTTTCCAGTTGACACAAGCTTGATTCATAAGAAAATCTGAATGTTCTGGAAAGACCATGAAGATATTGCGTAGAAACCTGAAACGAGTTTGAATCGATAAAGAAACAAACCACTGTTGCTTTTCAATTTTTCATATGTTCAATTCATATAGAATCTTACACATAACCTACCGCAGTGCTGTTTGATGTTAACACTGGAATGATTTCCACTCATCATTATGAATACTAAGTAGTATTACTCTGAGTGTTCTAGCAATATCGCAAGGATATAGCGTAGGACTCTCTTGATCGTCATCCGTGTGTCCTAACGAGATTTGATTGATCTCTTGGCTCTAGACTTGATTTGTGCACTTTTAGTGGTCGGAGGCTGGAGCAGATGCCACCTATTCAGTATCAACTATCTTAGAGTGAGAAAGTCAATATAAGTCGTGTTGACCTCTGTGACAATAAAACAAACTTCTTTTTAGAGAAGCCTGAGTTAGCTGGGGAGGGGTTGTGCATTACATCACTGGGTCCATGATGCGTTGTCTTCATGATGTGTTGACCCGGTTTCTGCCTAAGTTGTATGGAGGGCTAATTTCTTTACACCCTTTATCCTTACATTTCTTTATCATTCTTCAACCCCTTCAATGCTTACCAAGACATCATTACTAGCACCTTGTTGTGATTGTTCCAGTGCTAGCATCAGTACTTAGTCGGCATTCAGCTTCGTTCACATTCTACTCCATCTTTCCTTAGGACTTCTAATAATCTATTAGATTGTCCCTGGGAAGATCCCTCCGGTTCTGGTTGGATCATAGGAATTAAACCTAACCACCCTTTTGACACCAATAACGTCGTGAATTAAAGATGTTATGGGTATTTGATCGTAACCATGAGTGCTTGAGTCTTTAGATCATATTTTAATCACATTTTCTCTCCCTATCTCTAATATATAAAATCGTTTGATATTTGAGATACCAAATTTGATTAAAATATATTGCAAAAAATAGTCTTGAAAATCTTCGGGAGAAACATGTGTCAAACTTAGCATGAATTAGGAATGCTCCCCCTCAAAAATTGATCCAATTGAATTGTCATTACGAGGATATGATTGCTCTACGCGTTGTTTGAAAAATTGTCCAAAATAGACATTTTCCTTTTAAAAATAGAAATGACATGTTTTGAAAAATATGTAAAACTTTCATTCGAGCTTTATGTACACACCCGTGTTGTTATTGAGCGACATTTCTAGGTGCGTCCATATTATCGATACTGAAAGACATGTCGAGAAGAGTATTTTTGGATTTTCAAAGATTTTTAATTTTGTATTTTTCTTTTTTATTAATATTTACAAGTAGATGTTTGATAGATGAATCAAGCAGGCTTCTTTGCCAAAGTTTTCAGTTCTGCTGGAGTCAAACATCTCATACCAATTTGCCTAACTAGATATGAAAACCTCTCTTTCGAAAGAGCTTTTGTAAACAAGTCAGCTAATTGGTAATCAGTTCCAACAAAGTATAGTTCAACAATACCCCTTTCAACTTGTTCCTTAATGAAGTGATATCTGACATCAATGTGCTTCGTGCAGGAATGCTGTACCGGATTGCAGGAGATGGCTATGGCGGACTTTTAGTCATAGTACATTGGTAATTATCAAAGTGGAAGCCATAATCCGTGAGTTGTGTTCGCATCCAAAGAACATGTGCACAACACGCAGATAGAGACACATACTCCACTTCGACTAATGACAGTGACGTGCAATCCTGCTTCTTGGAAGACTATCCCACTAGCTTATCTTGGCCTAGAAATTATGCACCACCAGAAGTACTTTTTCGTGTATCAAGACACCTGCATGATCAGAATCTGAATAGGCCGTTAGAAAGAAACCGGTTTCCCCTCGGATACCAGAGTCCATGTGAATGGTATTCTTAAGGTACCGAAAGATCCGTTTAACCTCCTTGAGGTGCTTTTCATTGGGTCGTTCTTGATATCGTGCACAATAACACATATCATGCGATATATCTGGTCGGCTTGCTGTTAAGTACACGAGGGAGCCGATCATGGAACGATATCTGTTTGATCTATGACATCTCCCTCCAAATCAGCATATAGGGATGTGGTTGATAATGATGTCCCAACGTGGTCACATGAGGTCATACCATGCTTTTTGATTATCTCTTGACAATATTTAGCTTGGTTAATAAAAATACCACTTGGGGATTGGTGAATTTGAATTCATAGAAAGAATTTTAGTTCTCCCATCATTGACATTTCAAATTTGTTGTGCATGACTTTTTCAAACCATTTTGAAAGTTTTGGGTTTGTAGACCCGAAAATAATGTCATCAACATAAATCTACACAAGCAAAATGTCATCCCCATATTTATAAGTGAACAAAGTTAGATCAATGGAACCTTTTGAGAAACCTTTGGATACCAAAAATTTTGAGAGCTCGTCGTACCACGCCCTTGGAGCTTGCTTGAGTCCATAAAGTGCTTTGTGGAGATGATACACCTTGTCAGGATAATGAGGATTGACTAATCCTTCCGGCTGCGTGACATACACTTCTTCCTTCAAAGGACCGTTAAGAAACGCCATCTTTACGTCCATTTGATAAACGATGAATCCTTTATGTGCAGCATAAGCAAGGAAAATCCTGACCGCTTCCATACGAGCTACTGGTGCAAATGATTCTTCAAAATCAATACCCTCTTTCTGTCCATACCCTTTAGCCACTAGCCTAGATTTATTCTTGATGATCATGTTTTCTTCATCCATCTTGTTTTTCCAAATCTATCGAAGATTTAATGGTATTACATCGTATGGTCTGTCAACAAGTTCCCAGACTTTAAGTCTTTCAAATTGTTGAAGTTCATCCGTTATCGATTCAATCCAAGCATGATCTGCCAAGGCTTCTTTGATATTTGTTGGTTCAACTGTACTCACGACGAGTGCAAACATACAAACATCACCATCAGTTTCAAGTTGTCGTCTTGTACGAACGGGCTGTGAAGGGTTTCCAATTACTTGAACCAAAGGATGATCTCGGGTCCAATGATGTGTTGAAGGATGTCGTTGATAAAATGTATGCATATTTGACGGATCAACATGACGAGTAGAAGACTCTCTAGTTTCGTGTACCGATGTACCGAATGGGTTGATAAATTCGTCTTCGTCATTTAATGCATAGTCTGCTTGATTTGTGTTCTCTGGAGCAATGACAGTAGTTGTGGATGTTGTAGGAGCGGTTGTGGATGTGATATTCTGAGGAGGTAAATCTGCAGCAACGCGTGTTGAAGTAGATAAATTTGTATCCTTTTGTTGACGATGATCGGTATCATCATTCTTATCATGAGTGACAGCGGAAGACTTTGATACAACATGTTTCTCCCCCATGAAATATTCATCATACATTGGTCCATATAACATTTCCAACTCTTCAATTGTCGTGTTGACTGTCATATCTGCTCTTGGAACATTTCCTTGAACCAACTTTGAACTTGACGGTTCATTGTTGTGGTCTTGAGTTCCGAGTTCCGTGCAGTTGTGAACGGAAGTCGTTTGTCGTTGTGGATCGGGACTTAAACTATTTTGTTCAAGTGCCATTTCTTATAATTCATCAAATCTGATATGAATAGTCTCAACTATCAATTTTGTTCTCTTGTTGTAAACTCTATATCCCTTAGACTGAGTTGAATATCCCACTAGAATACACGCATCCCCTTTCTCTTTCATTTTATCCAAATTTTCACCATCTCGTATAATGTAACAAGTACATCCAAAAACGTGAAGGTGTTTGAGTGAAGGTTTTCGACCATGAATTATGTGATATGGTATCTTTTTGTGTCTTAGATAATTAAGGATCGGTTTTGTGTGTAGCATACGGTTGATACGGCTTCGGCCCAAAAGAATAGTGGAAGTTTTGAAGCGGATAATAATGTTCGAGCAGCCTTAACTAAAGTACGGTTTCGTCTTTCAACAACGTCGTTTTGTTCGGGTGTTCGAGCAATAGAGGTTTCATGTTTAATTCCTTCGACTTCAAAATAGTTCCTCAGAGTTGAAATCAAAAATTATATGCCTCTGTTAGTACGAACCACTTTTACTTGAGCTTGAAGACCACGTTGTATCAGTTTAAGGAAGTTGATGAGAACTTTGGGTGTTTCATCCTTGGACCTCCAGAAGTGAGTCCATGTGTACCTAGAGTAATCATCGACAATTATCATAATGTATTTCTTCCCATTGATACTTTGAACACTCATGGGACCACACAAATCTATATGAAGAAGACCTAACCGTCCTTTAGAGCTTGGTCTTTGTCTTGAAACTACTTCGTTTAGCTTTACAAAGCTCACAAGAAGAACAAAGATGATCTTTGATGAATTTCAAGCTTGGAAGGCCTCTCATAATATCTTTCTTGGAAAGCAAGTTGATGGTATCAAAATTGAGGTGAGATAGACGTTGATGCCATAACCATGCCTGAGTCGTTGAAGCCTTAGCCATGAAGCAGATTGGAGTTGAGGAATTTGTGTCTTGAAGTGAAATTGTGTAAAGATCGGTACCCCGTGAACCGGTGAGTAAATCATTCCGTGCATAATCACGAACAAAACATGTCTTCTTTCTGAAAGCAACCTCCAAATCTGCATCACAGAATTGACCAACCGAGAAAAGATTATGATTGAGCCCTTCGACGTAGTATACCCTTTTGATCGTGATATTCCCCTGAACCAAATCTCCATATCCTAGGATCGATTCAAATTGATCATTTTCGAATCGGACCGTACCCAGGAATTTCTCCACGAAGTTAATTAGACGCTTGAGATTCCCCGTCATGTGCTTCGTGCATCCGGAGTCTAGTATGAAGAGAATTATTTGTATCACATGCAGAAGAATTAGAACACGATGGAGCATTTGCTAAATTGGATACCACATAGTTGTGATTTCAGAATCATTAGTGTCTGTGGCAACATTTAAAGGCATACTAACACTCGTTGTCACATTTTATGTCCTAACTTTAGGCATCCATTTATGTCCTGGAGGACATTGATTAGCAAACCACCATTTCCAAGACTTGCTAGCAGACTCATATAATTCCCTAATTCTACTTCTAGGGTTCTTAGTGGTAGAGTCTGATGCAATACTTTTCTTAGTGGGGGTTGCACCAGAATGGTTCACTTTGCGTTTGGGTTTACTAGCACTAATAGGCATCGCAACTTTCTTCTTAGTTCTAGTATCTACGCCTTTGACATTATTCATAGCACACATAGAATGATTAGCATTAGCACATTTTCCACATTTGACACAAACAAATTTAACATTCAAAGCATTCAAATCATTCAAAACATTCAAATCATTCAAAACATTCAAATCGTCATTACACGCGATTACAGGCGTTTTATTCTTAGAAACATTCAAATTCCTAGGGTGTTCTTCTACTTCCTTCATCTTCCCTTGACTCTTGTGTTTCCAAACCTTATCATTCAGTTGAGTGCGCTTAAGCTAAGGCCGGCTAACAAGTAGTGGAGACTACTCCTGTAGTAGAAGACACATGAGTATTAGTGTTTGTAGAAGTCTGAGGCGATTGACTAACTTTTTTTGTGGTTTTAGTGGTCATTCTATACATCCCTGGTTTAATCACATTATTGTGTATAACGCTTGGTGATAGAGTATTCCTTATGGGTTGATTATGTGGTAACCTTTCCTTCCCATCCATCTTGGGGGTAAACACAGGTTTTACAAACGAGGAATTTGAGAAAGCGGATGGTTTTCCCAAGATAGAGGATCTATTCTCTTTATAGGCATTGGGCTGTCTAACAACAGGTTTCTTAACGCTAGGTTCCACAACTTTCCCACCCATCTTAGCAACGAGTTTCTTCAACTCTGCTATTGCTATGTCTTTTTCTTGTAACTGAGCGTTCAAATCCGAAATATCAAGACTTTTTTCGTTTAGTAATCGACATAACTCAGATAATATTACTTCCAAAGGTGTATCATTTGAAAAACTGCCAACTTTGTTTTGCAAAGCAAGTTCAAGTGAATGACAATGTTTTTGAAGATAATCATATCTATGTTAAAGTAACTGAAACTCTTTTTTGTCAACTTTATTCGAAAGCTCAGTTTCAAGACATTCACACTTTGATTTGATCAAGATATTTGCATGCAACATCATAATATTCATCAATATCATCACAAGATGTAACATAAGCATACATAATATCTTTTGAGAGGCATTCTTGCAAGAGTAGATCATATGCTATAGAAAATTCGTCTCTTTTAGGTTGATGGTCGTTCACTTCTTGTTCAAGAGATTCCACATATTTCAAATCATCAAACTTTTCTTGCTTAATTAATGTTTTAAATTCCAAAAAATGTTTTTGCGTTCTTTCCGCAAGCGGAATCAAAATACTTTTCACAAGCACAGTTATATCGTGAGGAATTTCTTTGTTGCCTTTCAAACTTTCACGTTCTTTCCAGTCATCGTCAATAACCTTTTTGAAATTTTCAATGTTTTGTTTAAGAAAACTAAGTGTTTGCTTACTCTTGCTTATAGAAGCTTTATATGGCAAGTACTCAATAAATTTTGAAACATTAGTTTTCTTGGTGGAAAAAATTTGTCTCCATTTAATGCTTATTTTTTCACATTCGTAAAATATTTGCTCACGAGACTTCTATTTTTGTGGTTTGAAAATTTCATAAAGACTATTTTCATAAGCATAATTATATGGTTTCACAAAGTCTTTATTCACTAGTGATCTACTCTCTTCTTCAAAAATTAATGACTCATCACTATCAGGCCTAGCAATTAAACAATCAACGTCGGTCCATTGGGACTCCTCAAGATATAGGCGCGGGTTCTCAGATTGAGCTTGCTCGAGGTACTTAGGACTAGCAAAACTAGCATTACCCTTGAAAAATGATCGAGGTGCCAACATTCGCATGGTTTGAATAGATTGATTTGTTTTATAAACAATTTTCTTATAAAAATCAGTTTGTACTTCAAGTTCCACGACTTTGTCAATGTCTTTAGCTTGTTTAATTTTGAAATCTTTTTTCAAGTTTGCAACCTCTTCCGTTTTTGCAGTGACTAGTTTAGTTTTATCCTCTTGAAAATAATCAATCTTTTGACTTAACTCATTCACTTTGGTGGTAGCAAGACATGTTTTGTGTCGTTTCGTACTTAAAGAAGTGTTATTACGTTTCTCTTGTTCTAAAAGCTTAAGAGTTTCGTTGTATTTAGTTTCATAAACATCATTTACAGTAGTAACAACACCCCCTTTGTACCTTGCAAGCTCTTTGTCTTTTTGAATAAGCTCAGCTTTGCAGCTTGCAAGAAGCTCACTAGATTTTATAATTGTAGCTTTGTTTTCTTCAAAATTTTGAGTGAGCGTAGCGTTTGCCTTCTTTAATTGCTTTTGACTTTTTCTAGTTTCTTTGACATCTTTTTGTAAAGAATCAATTAAGTTAGCAAGCGCAATACGCTCCTCATCATCATCATACTCATTTGCATGTTGATCATCCTTAGACTCATTATTGCACATGTTTGATGAAATGGTGTGGTATTGCTATCAACCGTTTCCATCATAAATGTGTCATTAATGGCTTTGGGTAGCTCACAATGCTCATGAATATTACCAAACACATTATATTCCTCTTCAGTGTGTACCTTTTCGATTGGCTCAGTATCAAAGATAGGACCATTGTCATCTTCAGTGACGTTGAGAACTTCCTCAACCTTTTCCATGTACGAGTAATGTGCTTCAAGTTCTTGGTCGGAGGCTTCATCATCAGTATCATCAAGCATTGCTCCATCCTCAGCCGACAATTTAACCCCAGGTTCCATCTTCTTACAAAGCAGCATCTTTTCCTTATGATAACCAAAATCCCTAACTCGATTCAGCTTTCTGCATTCCTTTGCTATATGCCCATAACCTTGACAATTAAAGCACTGAATCCTACTTTGCTAAACCACTTGAGTGCCAACAGTTTCCCTATTCCCAACAACAGTATCAATCCTTTGAGTATCATACTTAGTAGTTTGTCGATCATACCTCGTAGAACCCTCAACATGTGTTGGATTACGTCGATCATACCTAGGAGGACTTTCATCACGTTGATGTGTGTCATACCTTTGAGGACTCTCAACATATTGGTTCCTTGTGTTAGATGATGTTCGAAGATTGTTGTTGGTGGGTTTGAAGATTTTCTTGTAGGTCTTCATAATGACAGCAATTTGTTGTTTCATCTCCCTATCCTTCTGACCTAGTTCTTCATCAATGTCCTCTTCAGATGATGGCTCAGATGATGGTGATGGTGCTCTTGGTTCTTTGTCTCGTGATCTTGTGGGAGCTGAAGACTTAGATGAAGTGGAGTATCTTGGTGAGGAGGATGTAGTGGAGTATTTTGGTGAGGAGGATGTAGTGGAGTATGACTTTGGAGCACGAGAGCGATGATCTTAGACATGGTGAGTGGTAGACACCAAAGCAAGTGGATTAGCAGTCTTTGCTACCCGTTCAGCTCGAAGTTCATTTGCCTCATTCTGAAATTGTTTCAAAATGTCAAAGAGCGTGTGATAGTTGACCTCGTCCAACTTATTTTGTTGTTTCACCAAAGTTACAAATCGTGTCCACTCTAGTTGAAGTTGTTGTAGAAATTGCACATTTACTTGCATAGTGGAGACTTCCAAGTTGTTTCTTGTCATATCATTCATCATTTTGTAGAACCTGGAGTAATATGAATCAATTGATTCCCCATCCAAAGAAGTAAACTTACCAAAGTTCCAAAACAAGTTTCTTGACATCTTGTTTGTTTAGTGATTCTCCTTGTTGCAGACGTTCAATGGCAAACCACATCTCTTTAGCAGTAGAACATGCATCAACCGTTGAGTAAATATCATCCCCAATTCCACTTAAAATCAGATAGATTTCTTCCTTCTTTGCATCAATCCAAGCACGGTTCTCTTTTGAAGTATTCTCATATGTTTCCTTAATAGTCTGCTCAGCGGCGCCTAACGTTGAGTCTGTTGCTGGAGTTGCAGGAATAGTGATTGTAGTGGGAGTATAGGGTCCATCAGTGATACAACGGCGAAGAACATCACCATTGGTTTTGTGTCAAGATATCGAAGAAATCGTGATTGCCATTGTGCATATCGACCAGACACAAGCATTGGTGGTCTCTCTTTGTTACCCGCTACCATGATGTTGTTATTAATAACACGATACTCAGTAGTAGAATCCATCTCGAAAATGAAGTGAATAGGATCTTAAGTAGATGTTGTTGTGAGTAGCTTGTGGTTGAGATTTTGAGAAACTTTGTGAAAAACCCTAAACAGTGTTTTCGTAAGAAACCAAAAATTATTCGTAAGAAATCACGTTTTTGAAAATTTTATAACACAACTATTCGGAATATATCTTCAAAGAACAAGTCGGAATCCAAGTAAGTAAACAATCTGGAATCCACTTGTGTAATCAATCCGGAATCACAAGGCAGTACACAAGTCTGAATCTTTTTTTTATCTAAGTCGGAATCCGTGTTCCTTTACATAATTCGGAATCTTTTTCCTTTACCTAAGTCGGAATCTTTGAGCTTGATGTAATCCGGAATATGAATCAAAACACTAGTTCGGAAAACGTGTTGTGTAATTCGGAATACAGTTGGAACTAATCCGGAATAATACTTCCTAACCTAATCCGGAATAAGAATACCGAACCTATTCTGGAATCCTTGAACTTGATGTTAATTAGGAATCCACTATAATTCCGGAATATGACACACTGATCTAATCTGGAATAAACTGAAGCTAATCCGGAATAAAACTTTGATGCTAAGTCAAAATCGTTGCTAATCCGGAATAACCCCTCTAATCTAATCCAGTATAAAAATATAATTCGGAATCTGAACAAGTTCTAATCCGGAATATGCAACCTTATGTTAATCCAGAATATGAAACTTTTTCTAATGCGGAATACCCAACTTGACACACAAATTGGAATATTCAAAACGCTAGTTTTCCGACTTAAGAAACCCGGGAGTTCCGAATACGTTGAACTAACCAAAAGATTAATATGACGAATATTATACCCAATAATCAAGCCAAAACTACCAATATTTTCGTGAAAATCACCAAAATGATGAACACAAATTCCTATCACAACTTTGTAGGCAATTTGTACGAAGATTTAGAGCTCGAAAACACAAAAAAAATTTGAGACGAGATGATTTGTTGATAAAATCAAACGAATCAAAAATAATAACCACGAACTAAACACGAATATACCCCATGGTGATTGATACCAATTGTTGTCCCTTGATATATGATGATAGATTAAAGAAATGAGATGGAAAAGATATGAATTTCTAGAGAGAGAAAGTAGCGAGAGAGGTGATTAACTATGTTAAATTAGATTAGAGAAAAAATGAAAGATCCAACCCTCCTAACATGCTAGGAGGGTGCTTATATAGTCCATCCACATGTAGGCTTTCTATTGGACTATATTTGTTTTGGGCCGGGTTTGAATAAATGCTTAGTACCTTGAAAGAGGCCTTTTAAGCTAGCCATCAAGCCCGTAATGTCACGACTATTTTAACTAACTATTACAACGTTCTAATAAATGTTACAATATAAACATATGACCGAACATTCTTGTTTGACTCAATATTTTGAGGCTAACAAAATTGCTAAAAAAATGTCATAAAATATCACAAAATATGCTTGTGTTTGTACATTGTGTATTTTAGGTACGGATATCGTGAAATCAACAAAAGATAACAAGAATCAAGCAAAAACAAACGGGAAACGAAGCTACACAAAGAACCGACATGAATCATGAATTTCCAAAGAAGTCCTTGAAGTTTGAAGATTTGTCAAGTTTGGTCCTCCAACTTTGAAGATTTTACACTTTATACCCTTATAAGTTCCAAAATTATGAGTTTGGTCCCTAAAGTATGAAGACTTTACATGTTTGGCCCTTGAAGATTATTAAAAGTGCATATATGGCCCTTATCCTAAGTTTGCTAACGTTTATAGGGCATTTTGTCAATATGCCAAAGTTGCTATAGAATGAGTATGATAGAAAGTTGTTTAAAACTTGATGTATCATATTTTTGAATTGGGGGACCTAATATGCCACTTTTACAAAACCATATCCATATAACCTGATTTATACCCTACCCAAACCCAACCTAAACCCATTACAGTCCACTATGCACACACACCCCCAGCCAACCTATACCCGTAACCAAACATTAGCCAAAGTTTATATTCGTTAATTTTTTTTAAATGAATTAATTAATATAAACTTTCCCGGTTTACACATATAGTAGCACTAACACCCCCAAATCACTTTCCCATGAACCCTAATCTACCCTCCCTTCATCACTTGATAATTAACCCTACATCTTTCCAGAACCTTAATTCCCATTAACTTAAACTCACCCCAACCTTAAGAAATGTGACCCCGTGACTGGTGGTCCCTCCCCACACATGTCCTGCACCTATGTTGGTTCGTTTATAGTAATTTTGGCATCTCTACAGTCCATCTATGGTCCAAATTGCATTATTCACTCCTCCAAGCAACAACCAAGGGCTATGATCACACCAACACAGCCTAGCATCAATTGACCAACAAATTCAAATTTCCAACTAGAGGGCAATTTTGGAATTCATCTAGTTAGGGTTTGTAACCTTCCTTTCAATTCTAGAATCTTTGTACGCCTATATATAAAGGCATATGACTTTTATTGTAGTTTTGTTCCAGCTTTTTTTGTAATATTTCTTAAAATTAATAAAAAATATTTCTTTTATTTTAATCTTGCAAGAAAAGGCTGAGTTCCATCTATTATTGCTTTCTTTAGTGTAAATCTTTACTTATTTGAAATTTAGTATAATTTTTAATCAAAATTAATTTTTGTCCAAAAGATTTTTTGGAAGATTTGTTTTGAGACCCAGGTTTGAGGACTTGATATTTAAGTTTTATTGACTCTAGATACATGGCCTAATATCCTGTTTACTTTTAGTTGGCTGCAAAATTGTTTTTCATTTTTTCCAAGATTTGAGGTTTTCTAAGTGTTTGTTAAAAAATCCTTGTTGTTATCTGTTGGTGATTTCTTACTATCACAATCCCCCCTCCTTTCAAACAAGGCTTGACAAACCAAAATTTGAAAAGGAAACTTGTGACTTGTAGTTTGTTTCTGTGATGTGTTTATTAGTAGGTACTTGATGACGTATAGTCCCCAGCCGGGTCATGAACCCGGCCCACGGGTACTACCCGTATTCGGCCCATCACGGATGTGTGGGAATAATGTTATTTGAGCTTATGGGCTTGGATGAACAGTAACCGCACACACGTGTGCGACCCACGACCCGGCATGCCCGGTGCTGGGTTAGACAGAATCATACTCCTACTATGATTAGGATTTATCCCAAAGGAGAGGATATTCACTCACCATAATTCGAAGATAACAATCAATCTAAATCTGGTAATTATCTTTTCCTTGGGGCTGAAGCATCAGTGACAGCCCATTAGGGTTTCACTGCCAATATAAGGAACCCCCAAGGGTTCCATAAAGGTATTACATTCTACACACTCACATCTCATCCGATTCTCATAACCCTAACCGGTTACTTACTCTCACACTGGAGTCTAATCGTGGGAAACATTCCTACGGTAAGCCTAACGCATGTTGTTTTAGTGTGCAGGATCCCAACCAGATAATTCACTTGGTGCAGGAGCCAGAGTCCAGCCAACCCGAATTAAGCCTAATTCGGGTCTAGCAAGGATCACCCAACTTTTGTATCAACAAGTTGGCGCCATCCATGTGATAATTACACTAAGCTAGAGCAAATCTCATCTCGATTTCTCAATGACGAAGGGGCATCCGCAAGGAAACCCCAGGAACACAAATCCTGGGAATCGGAAGTCCCCAGGGGAAGGGATACTCATTCGCAATCGATCCCCTAGAAACCAAGCCGGTGGACCAAACAACCGAAGTGGTCTTCAGTCCATGGGTATGACAAGCACGTTCTCTGTCACCCCACCACCTACTTCGACCTTGGATAACCCTGATCCAGGGAGTGCGCCCAACCCCCTAACAAGGAGCCGCGCAGACCATCGACTTAGGAAGAAGTAGAGGTCGAACCACTCAGTGAGGAAGATCTCACTAGAGTTCTCACGCAGAACTTTGAGAGGATCGTCCCAGGAATCGCATCAAGGTTGAACCTAGGGAGGGACCTCCAATCTAGGCTCAACTTTGGCAACGTCGGACCAGGCACCTCTTCTCAAACTCAAAGGAAGCGAAGGACACGGCCCCAGGAGCGGAACCTCTTCGAGGAAACTCGCCAACCCAGGAATGTGTTCAAACGCATAGGGGATCGTCTCATGCAGGAACTAATACAATCCCGTGAGGAGGGAGAGAGGTCCGATGGTTCACCCGAACGACCAGATCTGGAGCTAACTAGAACTAACCGTCGCACAAGCGTGTGGGATAGGATGTATACCGGGAAGAAGGCTCCTAGCTCTTCTCACAAGAGCGGTCCTCACCCAAAGGATGGGGCACCACCCCCTTCTCCCGGTCCATCACGAGAGGATTCGGATGACCATCCACCAAAGCGTCGCCGACCTAGGCGTACTCCTCCACCGCCACTAGACAATGAAGAGTACTATGGCGGCCCCAATTATCAAGAGGCGGAAGCAGAAGATCTTTGCCGCCCATGGTGTGACCCTAATCTCACCCGTCCATGGGCTGATCCCAGGGAAGATCCTTTTACTCTCCGCATACGGAATTACTCCGAGGATACAAAGCGTCGCATGCCGGCGTGTGTCAAGACTTGTGATGGGACTGGTGATCCGGATGATCACCTAAAGATATTTGACACGCAGGCGAAAATTGAACGATGGCCCATGCCCATATGGTGCCAAATGTTCAATTCAACCTTGATCGGCAATGCTCGTGATTGGTTTGAGGGACTTCCCCCGCGAAGCATTGATAGCTTCACTGAACTACGTACTGCGTTCAAGAATAATTATACTCAGCGAAAGAAGTATAATAGGGACCCGGTCTCATTGGCAACCGTCAAGCAACGGCCGGGGGAATCTACGGAGGCCTTCACTGAACGCTTCAATGACGAGTGCACACGCACAAAGACAATGTCGGAACTTCTGAAAATTTCCGATTATATGCACGCCATAACAGACGGGGAATTGATCAGACGTCTCAATGACAAGCGTCCGGAGAGGTATGACGACCTTATGGAAAGGGTCAGAAACTTCATAGAGGGAGAAACCGCGGTAGCCGCAGCTTACCCTTCAAAAGGAAACAACTACCGACCGAGCAACCAGTCCAAGAGACAGTCGGGCGGTCAAAACAACCAGAGCAGTGGGAGGGGCTCAAATTACAAGAGCCAAAACAAAGGAGGGTGGTCAGAGGACAAATTTACTCCTCTAAAGATGTCCTACCGGGAGATCTTGCTGACAGAAGGGGCCAACTTCCCGAGACCTCCCCCAGTGACGACTCCGCTGAACCGTCGTCAAGGAAATCGCTTTTGCGAATTCCACAATGACAAGGGCCACGGCATAGAGGAATGTATCCAGCTCAGCACATTGAGTCACTGATCAAGTCAGGCAAACTCAAGCATTTGGTCAAGGATTGGAAGGATGGAAAAGACAACACGAAGTATGACAAGAAGGATCCCCAAAAGGACAAACCTTCAACTATATACATGATCCAATCCAGCCAGCGCCGCACAAGGAAGAAAATTAGTCAAAAATTTTCATGCGACAGAGAAATCTCATTCCCTCCCATCACGGCAAGTGATGTGACCGATGCGCCTCTCAGTATTGAGATAAGCATTGGAACACACAATGTCCGCCGTATGTATGTGGATGGAGGGTCATCAGCAGAAGTACTATACGAACACTGTTTCGTACAGTTACGACCAGAAATAAGAAACCAATTGGTACCGGCCACGGCGCTGCTCATCGGTTTTAGTGGAGACACCATCTGGCCAATAGGACAGCTGCGTCTGCTTGTAACCATTGTGAATGAAGAGCACTCCACCACGGCGTGGATGAACTTTATGGTGATACGCTCACACTCTCCATACAATGGGATCATAGGCAGACCAGGTATCCTTTCCATACGGGCAGTACCATCCACGGCACACGGGATGATTAAATTCCCTGTGGAAGGAGGAATTGTCACTATCTATAACACAATCATACCAGCATCCGAGTTTCATGCCGTGACAACACCGGTTCCACCTGTTTCCCCCAAGGACGAATCACCACCTCCCAATTGGAAGGTGGCAATCCATCCTGATTATCCGGAACAAGAGGTATCCCATAGGGGGAACACTCTCGGATAGCGGCAAGAGGGCCATGTGCTCTCTCTTGAAAGCAAATTTAGATGTATTCGCATGGGAGCCCAAGCATATGACGGGCGTACCGCGTGCGATAGCAGAACATAAGCTCCAAATCCGCCAGGGATATCCTCCCGTTAAGCAAAAGAAGCGCGGTCAGGCACCCGAACACAACCAAGTAATATTGGATGAAGTACGAAAATTAGTGGATGCAGGTATCATGCGCGAGGTATACTACCACGAGTGGTTATCCAACCCGGTCCTGGTCAAAAAGCATGATGGGAGCTGGTGCATGTGCGTGGATTTCACGGATCTGAACAAAGCCTGTCCGCAGGACTGCTATCCGTTACTGAATATTGATTTTAAGGTGGAATCCCTATGTGGATATCCCTTTAAGTGCTTCTTAGATGCATACAAAGGATACCACCAGATCCAGATGGAGAAAGAGGACGCAGAGAAGATGGCGTTCCATACTAGTCAAGGCGTATATTGTTATACAAAAATGTCATTCGGACTAAAGAACGCCGGGGCAACATATCAGCGGCTTGTTGACGAAGCCTTCGACTCACGGATAGGCCGCAACCTGGAGGTCTATGTTGATGATTTAGTCATCAAAAGTCATACGGAGGATGCACTTCTCCGAGACGTCCAAGAGACGTTTGACACATTGAGGAGGATTAATATGAAACTAAATCCAAAGAAATGCACGTTTGGGGCAACTGAAGGAATGTTCCTTGGATATATGATTGATCCAAATGGCATCAAGCCTTTCTCGCAAAAGACGGACGAAGTGATACAGTTACCATCTCCTCAGACACGGAAAGAGGTGCAATCCTTAAATGGGAAGTTGGCCGGGCTAAACAGGTTCTTATCAAAGTCCGCTGAGAAGTCACTCCCCCTATTCAAAACGCTCAAGAAGTGCATCAATAAGGGAGACTTCCGGTGGACAAAGGAAGCGGAGGAAGCCTTTGGTCAACTCAAGCAACACCTTGCATCTCTTCCCATGTTAGTGGCCCCCCGACCAAAGGAGGAGCTCATAATGTATCTGTCAGCCACACATGGAGCAATAAGTACGGTACTCATGACGGATAGGGACACAGTCCAAACTACGGTCTACTTTATAAGTAGAACACTACATGGGCCGGAGTTGAATTATTCTACCATGGAGAAATTGGTTCTGGCATTAGTGTTTGCTACGAAACGGTTACGCCGGTACTTTCAGGTGCACCCAATTGTAGTTATTACTGATCAACCAATAAAACAAGTCATCTCCAGACCAGATGTGGCCGGTAGGCTACAGAAGTGGAGCATTCTATTGGGAGAACATAACATATCTTATAGACCAAGGACGGCAGTTAAAGGCCAAATCTTGGCAGATTTCTTGATAGAGAAGCCGGATGAGGAGGGACCAATCGTACAGCGAGAGGAAACTCCAGCAGAACCATGGGCATTATTTACGGACGGATCTTTGTGCACGGATGGATCAGGAGCTGGTCTCATCCTTACGAATCCAGAAGGAATAGAGTTTACGTATGCCATGCGCTTTGAGTTCACAGCCACCAATAATGAGGCAGAATATGAAGCGTTGATTGTGGGTTTAAAAATCGCCGCTCGAATGGGAGTTCGCAACCTTGAGGCCTACATGGACTCACGGCTTGTCGCAAACCACATTCTGGGGGGATACGTAGCTAAGGAGGATAACATGGTTCGATACTTGGAGAAAGTCAAGTCACTCATCGCGGCTTTCAGCAAGTTTTCTATCAAGCAGGTACCAAGAGGTGAAAACAAGAAGGCGGACGCTCTTAGCAAGATCGCGTCTACAAGTTTCGCCCATCTATCCAAGCAAGTCTTGGTGGAAATACTAAAGGAAAAGTCTATAACAGAAGGGGAAGTTGCAGCTATAGTTGATGAAGATGGACCTACATGGATGACCCCGATCATCAACTATTTGACTAATGAAACCCTTCCAGACGAGGAAAAAGCGGCACGGCGCATCAGAAGGAAGTCGCATCACTTCGAGCTTCGAGAAGGTATTCTTTACAAGCGCTCTTTCTTACAGCCGTGGTTGCGGTGTGTTGGGCCACGCCAGGCTAATTATGTGATCAGTGAGATACATGAAGGGTTATGCGGCATGCACGCGGGTCCCCGATCCGTAGTAGCCCGAGCTCTACACACAGGATATTATTGGCCTACTATGCATAGGGATGCACGTGACATGATTCGCAAGTGCAGTGATTGCCAAGTGCATAGACCAGTACCACGACATCCGCAGCAGGATCTTACACCCATTACATCCCCATGGCCATTCTATTAGTGGGGGATCGATATTGCAGGACCTTTTCCCATAGCTGCGGGGGGAGTTAAGTTCTTGATTGTCGCAATGGACTACTTTACACGCTGGATAGAGGCAAAGGCAGTCAAATCCATCACAGGAAAACAAGTTAAAAAGTTTGTTTGGGAGAACATCGTGTGCTGTTTTGGCTTACCAGGAGAAATCATCACGGACAACGGGAAGCAGTTCGCGGATAATCCATTCAAGGATTGGTGCGCAGCATTGAATATCAAACGGCGCTTCGCATCTGTTAAACATCTGCAGACAAATGGTCTTGTGGAACGAACAAATAGAAGCTTAGGTGAAGGTATCAAGGCACGCCTGGATGAACGAAGTGCCAAATGGGTGGACGAACTACCACATGTTCTATGGGCACATAGGACAATGATCAAAACAGCCAACGGGGATACCCCATTCGCATTGGCCTACGGCACTGAAGCCGTTATACCAGCAGAAATTGGAATGCCTACTATCCGCACAGAGGAGGTTAATGTCGTCACAAACGACGAGAAGCTCCGGATCAATCTGGATTTGTTGGAGGAAAAAAGGGAGATAGCGGCTATCAATGAAGCCAAGTCCAATGCACGGATGAAGGCTTATTATGACGCCAAAGTTAAAGGTGTTTCTTTTCGACCGGGAGATTATGTCTATCGTGCTAACGAGGCAAGTCGAGCGGAGAATACAGGAAAGCTGGGCCCTAACTGGGAAGGACCGTATGAGGTCACGGAAGCCTTAGGATGGGGCGTGTACAAGTTACGTGACATGGACGGCCGCGACCTGGAACGCACATGGAATATCTGCAATCTTAAAAGGTGCTATCTTTGAAAGCCACGGCTTCCGCATGGACACTTCGCTATATCTAGCTTCAATGAAGATCCATGTGTTCTCTTTGTTTTGTTTTGTTTTTTATGCTTTCTAGGTTTCTTTTGTTTTTAGGATTTCCCATTCTTGTTCAAACAAAAAAACGTAAACGTTCTAATAAAATGCCGTGGTGCCTAGCTAGCTCCACGACTTGTTCTTGTGCAAATGATTGTCTTCTTTTTTAGATTTTCTTATTGTCGTATAGATTTAGTTTCTATTACTATAATGTGCAATATCTTATTCATATGCATTCATTCAATACCGTACATGTACAATGCGCCTCCAGGCGGGGTAAGAGGATTAAGTGAACCTAATAATTCAACTTGTTACATAAGAGGGATGCAACCCCAGCGACGCGGATCATGTATCCTTACTAGACACCTTACTCACAAGACGTTGTGATAAGTTTCCATATGTCGCCCTCACGTAGTGCTTCGCATGGCAAAGACGCACGCCGCACGTCTAGTAACATATAGACTTGATTGTATCTTTTGAGTAAGACGTGACCTGTCATGCAGTACAGATATATGATATCTAATAAAAATATACACAAGTTTCAAATTCAAAATACCAAAATGTCCGTGGTCATCACGGACTCGCTTGCATAAACATGACAAGTTATTACATCAGTTTTAGTCGTATACATACACGGACGAATATAATAGTAAAAATGTTTACAATGCAAATTACAAAGGAGGTAGGAACTCCCCCATCTCCTTCTTCCATTCTTCAATCAAGGTGCGGAGGGCCTCCCCGTGAGCATCCTTCCCATCTTGTGTCCCGGTCATGTTCGCATCCAACGCCTCGGCCAGAGGTCTTTCACCTTTTATCACCTTTGACGCAGAGTCGTAGGTGGGCAAAGTCAGTTGGATGGGATCAGCAGTGAGCTTGGACATTATTACCTCATTAGGAGCATCCTTTAGCGCTTCTAGCTCGTCTAGGAGGGGGTGTTGGATTTCAGCAAAAGCATCCATTGACGCAGTCATCTTGTCTGCGGCTAAGGGGTTGTGGTAGGCATTCTGGGTAATATATTCCTTTTTGCCTATCAGCTCTGCAGCTTTGACCAGCCCCTCGTGCCTACCATGGTCAATACCATCCGAGACAACGTCAGCAAATGCCTGTAGCAGGTAAGGAGCTTCCGTCACCTTGCTCACGGCAAGCCGCATTCCCTGGCCAACCACGCATCTACGCCCAGCTATGGCTGTGAGCAAAGGAGGACACATCATTTCAGCACAGTCTGTGGCCATCTTGCTTAGTTCGCCCTCAGCTGCTGCAGCTTGCTCGTCCAAGGTAGTCCGCGCCTGGGTTAGCTCATCCGTCAGCGCGTCGCGCTCTTGAGCAATAGTAAAGGCTTGTACGGTTACGGCTTTAGTGGAAGCTTCGGCTGCAGATACCTATATATATATAACACTTGGAGTTATTACAGAAACAACGTGGTTTTCTGTGTGTACAAATAAACATTAATATGAGAGCATACCTTCTCGTTGGATGCAGCTAAAAGGGCCTCCAGCTCGGCAATACATTCTTCACGAGCGTTGGCATAATGGGCTTGTTCCTTAATAGTTGACTCAACCACGACCAACGCTGTCTGCAAGGACGTGATGGTTTTCTCGTGCTTACCCACCAGTGTTCACGGCGAGCTATATTTTTGTCAGCACGGCTCACGTTAGTCAAGGCCTTGATCAGACAGCATCTCAGGGCCGCACCAACCGTTACTTGGTGTGCGGAGGACACATCAAACTGCTCCAGTAACGTCTCATGCTCCAACTCGTCCAAATCCTGCGCCAATGCTGGAGGAGTGATGTATTCAATAAATTCAGAGCACTCGGACTCCGCCTCCAACCTTGTTAAGCTAGATAAAATCCATGCTAGGCTTAGGCTGGTGTCGGGTTCCTCAGAATGTGGCTCCTCAGCATGGGTCACCAGTGGGGATGGAGGTCTCATTGATGTCACGGGAGAGGGTTCCCTTTCCACCTCCTTCTCTTGGGCCACGGTCGACGGATCCGCCCTGTTATTAACACATATTAGTTTTGTTAATGGATCAATATAATTTGAGTATTAACAAAAGGTACTTACGTAGTGCCAGTGATGGGTTCCGTGACGGTGGGAGCTACAGCATTCACGGGGGTGGCCATCCAGACTTGCTCATCCGCGCGCGGTGAGGGGTCGATCTGGGCCGTAGCAGTGCTGCTTCCTTCCTGGAAATGCGGATGGTCTTTCCTTAGCTTCTTAGGGGGAGCATTATGTGCCCCCGCCCCGTCCCCTATAGTTTTTGCTACCCTTCTGGTAGTCTTTCTTTTCCTGGATGTGGGCTTGGGGGACCCAGAAGCTTGGATAGTTTCTTCATCCTCAGTGCGATTGTCAGCAGGATTGGTGAAATCTTCTTCTTCTTCTTCCTCCTGGTGCGGCACAGTGCCCTCAAGCAGCAGTTCTCCTCCATCTTCGTTGTGGAAGTCAAGCTGTGACTTCTCAATCACGGGCTCTCCCTTATCTGATCTCTGCTCGGTGGTTTCTTCCAGCGGGATGGTTTTGTCTACGGTCGCATCAAGAAGGGGGAGTTCATTTTCTTTCAGCGGGCGGAATCCTTCAGGACCTTTCATTGGGTCGCCTTGGCGCAATAATCCATGTAGGTTCATCTCTGCGGACATATGCTTATATACGGATCAGTAAGTTCACAAAATACAAATGTGGTATTTTTTACATCTACAAATATAAGTGGACCTACCCTGCCTACGTTCGGTTAGAAAGCACGAATACATATCCTCCCTCCCATAGTAGTAGCGGCTTAACCCTACTAAGCACAGGAAGTGCTCCGGCAAACCCGTATAGAATTCTGTGCGGTGGGTATCTAGAATTTTCAAATCCTTACTACTATAGTCTTTGGATTTGGGAGGAAAGTCTCTGGGTACTCTGGTTTTGAGGACGAACGGGGTAGGGAATACTTTCTCATCAACGAAAAAGTAATGGTCGTACCAACTCTTAAGGGAGTATAAGGGCTTCCTATACGTCATGGGGGCGTTCCCGGATCGTTTTTTGAACAACAGCCACCCATTCATTAGTTGAGGGGAGTAAAAGACCCTAAATAGATTTACGGTCGGGGTTACTCCGCATGTATGGCAGGTAATCTCAAATTGATTGATTTTACATGCCCCTATGCAGTGCAGCTGGGTTATGTGGAAGTCATAATATAGGAGCAGATCTACCCAAAACTTGGATAAGGGGATGCGGTAGTTAGCCGAATCGAATAGGCGCGTGTACACGCCTATCTTTCCCCTCGGTGCATCCGTAATCGCTTCACCTTCACCTGGATAGGTTGGGTGTATGCTTTCGGGAATATAATACTTAGACAAGAAGTCTATGTATTTCTCCACAGGCATCACGTTCAGGACATCCGTAATAAGGGGATTGTCCTTTACCATGTTTTATAAAAAAGGTTTGAAAGGCGTGATGATCTAACCTGCGGCGGAGGAAATCCGTGGAATAAGAGGCAAAAGATTGAAGGAAGGAGCTTGGGAATAACAATGGCGGAATGAATATAAACTGTCTGTGTAACAGTAGCACACACCAACTCTTATATAGGGTTGCCTTGATTTCCGAGGTAACGTAGATGTTTGCCACGTGTAAGCCACTACGCCCATCTAACGGATGGGATTTCTGACACTTCTGAAAACGTCAGATGGGACGCACGGGTCACTTCTTAACAGTTTTACGTGGCTCGAGGGTGGGCATTAATGGTGCACTTTTGCAGGTGTGCGATTGACTAGTTGACTACCATTAATGCATTCATTCTTGTGTCGGGATATGCGGTCATACGTAAGACCATATTCAATGCTACATTTAATTTGTCTCGGTCGTCACGTGCGGCTGAGGTATCATTGGCATGACATTCCTAAATCAGGTTTCCATGAGCGGCCGAAACAAATTTTTGAAAACTTTATCATTCCCTAAGGGTCTTTTTTGGTATGTGCGGGGAGCATCTTGATAGTCTAGAGGTTACACCTACGGCTGTAACAACTAGACTGGGGGGACATGATGATGTATAGTCCCCAGCCGGGTCATGAACCCGGCCCACGGGTACTACCCCTATCCGGCCCATCACGGATGGGTGGGAATAAGTTATTTGAGCTTATGGGCTTGGATGAACAGTAGCCGCACACACGTGTGCGACCCATGGCCCGGCATGCCCGATGCAGGGTTAGACAGAATCATACTCCTACTATGATTAGGATTTATCCCAAAGGAGAGGATATTCACTCACCATAATTAGAAGATAACAATCAATATAAATCTGGTAATTATCCTTTCCTTGGGGCCGAAGCATCAGTGACAACCCATTAGGGTTTCACTGCCTATATAAGGAACCCCCAAGGGTTCCACAAAGGTATTACATTCTACACACTCACATCTCATCCGATTCTGATAACCCTAACCGATTACTTACTCTCGCGCCGGAGTCTAATCGTGGGAAACATTCCCACGATAAGCGTAACGCGTGTTGTTTTAGTGTGCAGGATCCCAACCAGATAATTCACTTGGTGCAGGAGTCGGAGTCCAGCCAACCCGAATTAAGCCTAATTCGGGTCTAGCAAGGATCACCCAACTTTTGTATCAACAATACTCATGTCTCCATTTCCTTTTTTGTTTGAATATATTTTTGGTCTTTTCTCTCTAAAACATTTATAAGCCATTTCATAAGCCCATTTAAGCTACAAAGCCTCGAAGAGGAAGGCATCAGCTGATGTCCTTGCCCTAAACAAGGGCAAGGTAGGTAATTGGCTTGAACCCTTTTGTTGGAAATACGTTTTACGTATTTATGAAGGATCGGTCGCTCCAACTATAATTATGTAACGGGCTCGTGATCTATTTACTTATTGTATAGTCCATATAGCCCACATGTAGGGTGGGCTATATATAACCCCTCCTAGCATGTTAGGAGGGGGTTGTTGATTCACATTTCACTTTTTAATCATTATTCATCTTACTTTCTCTCTCTATAATTCTCTCCCTTCTCTCCTTTCTCTCTCTAATCCTTCATCTCTTTCCTTCATTTCTTCTTTATTAATCAATCAATCAACCAACCTAATCCACCAAATCCATGATCTAGAATAGGCCATTAATTTCGTAGACCTTCAATTGGTATCAGAGCCTTGGTTAGTTTGGTTTATTCTTATTTTATTTTGTTTGATTTTGGTGGGTTTTGATTTAATCATGCTTAAATTTTAAAAAAAAAAAAGTTTGTATTTTTTATAAAAAGTTTGTGTTTTTATATGTTAAATCATATCAAATCTTCAAATTTACTTACTTTTTAGATAAAAAATTACAAATTTTTATATAAAAATCAAATTTTTTTTTCTTATATAAAACCTTAAAAAGTTGTGTTTTTATAAAAAGTTAGTGTTTTTTTATAGAAGTTTTTGTTTTTCTCTTTTTTAATTTTGTAGTTTTTTATAAACAATTTGTATCAATTTTATCAATTTTATAAATCTCTAAATTTTTATCAAGTTTATCAATTTCTAAATTTTTTTAGTTTTATCAATTTTATTTTTTTTATTATTTTTTTAGTTTATTTTTTTAATCAGTTTTTTATAAATTTTTTAATCAGTCCTTTATAAATTTTTTTTAGTTTTATCAATTTTATTTTTTATTATTTATTTTTAGTTTATTTTTTAATCAGTTTTTTTATAAATTTTTTAATCAGTCCTTCAGTCCTACTGTCCAATATCAAGGTTTTTGTCCAGTTGTCCATTTGTCCTCCTGTCCTACAGTCCTTCAATATCCAAGTTTCTCATAATCGAGGTTTTTGGTCTCAGGTTTCAGTCTGTCAGTAGTTATTGTCCAGTTCCGGGTGAAGTTTTTTTTTCGAGTAAACTATAACTTCCGAATCAATTTTTTAAGACAAAACTTCCGAATCAATTTTTTTGAAAATCTTCCGAACCAAACACTTCCGATTCGGAAGTCTTCCGAATCAAAGTCTTCCGAATCAAAATCTTCCGAATCAAAATCTTCCGATTCGGAACTGTTCCGAACGAAACAAAGTTCCGAACGAAACAAAGTTCCGAACGAAACAAAGTTCCGAACGAAACAAAGTTCCGAACGAAACAAAGTTCCGAACGAAACAAAGTTCCGAACGAAACAAAGTTCCGTTTCGGAACTCTTCCGAATGAAGCTATTTCAAATATAACGGGCAAATTGGGCAAATCATCGTCTTTTCAAAAAGACTCATCACCTTTCGACTCAGACACAAAATAAACCAAAAAACATACCCAACCAACCCTCGACTCCCTCTCTCGACTCAATACCCAAACACCTCCCCATCCTCGACACCCCTGGACCAAACCACTCTCACCCTTCTACACTCTCGTCCCTCGAAACCAATCACCCTCGCAAAACCCTCTCAAACAACCACATCTCTCGACTTGTCTGACATACCAACCCTCTCGGACAACACTCGTTCAAAACCTCGACCCACACCCCTCGACCCACACCCTAGTTCAACACTCTCGACTTTTAAATTTCTTTACCCAATTTAAAATCAATTTCACCCGACTCCCCTTCGAACACCCTCTCGAACACCCAACGTCTCTCGTATTCCCTGAACCTCTCTCGAATCAAAAACTGACACCAAAACAAACACCCTCATCCAAACTCTCTCTCGACTGACACACTCCCTCCACCTAAACCATCTAGACTCTCGACCCACCCTCACCAGAACAGACTCAAACTCAACACTCCAAAGCAAACACCCTCGACGACATACACCTTCACCTTCGACTCCCTCTCTCGTCACCTACATCCTCACCCCCCCCCCCACCCTCAAAACCCTCGCATCACAAACACAAACACTCTCTCTTTTTACCCTCACCCAATCCAAACAGACCCCCCACTTACGACTTGACTCCCTAATACTCACACAGAAGGACTCACAGAAGAAGAGAGACTCACACCAACATCAAAAACATTAAAAACACACCTACCTGAGACCCCTGTTAGGAGATCTTGAAGCCTTTACTTTTCGATGAAGACGGAGGATTCGTGATTGAGTAAAAGATAGGATCATTGGTTAAAGGACTCATGGCTTATGAGAGAGATTGGTGAGAGATAATTGAGCATCAGATTGTGTGAGATTGGGCTGCGAATCTGGTTATTTTGAGAGAGAGAGATTAGGTCGTGTGTGTGTTTTTTAGTTTAGGAGAGAGAGAGTTATCACGTTTAAATAAGCAGGCGGAGAAAACAAGAAAAAGGTGGGGCGGTGGAGTTAAGTTGATTGGGCCACGTGGGTGGTTTTTGTTTATTATTTTAATGGACGGAGTAAACAAGGTTTTGGCAAACACTGGTTGACAGCGGATTTTACAACGTTTATGTTGTTTTTTTTGTCACATATCCTAGCCTCGATTATTTCTAATAAACGTTTTTAATATTTTCGTTTTATAAACTTTTGTTTTACAAAGATTGATAAAACGTGTTATAAGGTTATTTTTTATTTTTATTTTTATTTTTTCTACTTTATTTTAATATCAGATTTCCTTTTTCAATTTTAGTATTATTAAACAAATCAGTTTTTCTATTTTTATTTTTTTTATATATTTTAGAACGTTTTATAAGTAACGTTTATTTTTTTTAAATATATCCGTTTTCTCTTTTTAGAAAACAAATCATATCACGTTTTATTATCTTTTATTTTTTAATTTTAGTTAAATTCAATTTTTTTTTGTATTTTTGTCACTTTTATATATTAATTTTTTGGCAAAACGTGTTGAGGCGGGTATTTTTAAAAGTATTAACGAAAAAAAAAAAAAAAAAATATTTATCGGGTTTTATTCATAATCTTTTGAGCCGATAACACTTTTTGAGCCGAGTCGTATTGTTCAAACCCGACAACAACAACAGCCACATCATTTTCCTCGATTACCAATGGAATCGTTAAAATCGACACTTAAAGAGGGAGAATCGCATCAAGTGCAAGCCAACGCTAGGGAAAGTGGTATAACTTCATTTCGAATGCTTCAGTATCATCTAGTTAATCTCTCACGGATTCAAGGAGGGAGCGAATTTGTGACAATCTTTGGACAAGATCGTCATATATTCATCAACTCAATTTTCACCACTTTGACCGAACTCGCCGAGCAACTCAACCGTGACAACTTTAATCACTCTGCATCGGCACTTGCATACAAGACTCTTGTGACACAACTCACGCCTTTCCTCCAATTCAATATCATCATGCCTGAAAGTTTAGTGATTTGCCAATCGTTTCTTCGAGATACACATACCGAGCTTCGAGTTTTCCGTGATACGATTTTGAAACTCATGTCATCGGTCTCGTCTTCGATATATCAAAGATCACAACTTCAGCAAGTGTATGTTAATGGAGTGCAAGAATCACTGACGCAGATGCAAGAGGATAATGGTCATACGATTGACAACTTGGAGCCTAACGATGGCACGAGCACAGAATCAGGAGGACAACATGATGCCAGTGGCACGTCAGAGAATGTTCACGAGATTTCTCTTGATGACACCTTACCCATTTATGACGAAGAGCCTGCAAACATGGTACAATGTGATGTTAATTATGATGTATATGCTGATAACATGCCGCATATTGAGCATTCTGAACCTAATTATGACAAACATGGAATGGAAAAGAGTGATAGAAATACCACTTCTGATTCATCCGATGTAAGTCATAATGGGGGAGATATTGTTCAGAATGCTATAGTACATCATGAAAATTGTATTATAACTGCTTCATTGTCTGCTTCTGATTCCAAGATTAAAGAGCTCGAAACGATCGTAGCTCGGCAATCAAAAGATCTTGAGGATGCCAAACTTGAATTTTCTAAGAAAACGGTCAAATTTGAAACATACTTTGAAAAACTTGAAAAATCAAACGTTGTTCTTGAAAGAAAATTGGATCAAACTGTTTTAGATTCTAAAGCTGAAAAGGATAATCTTTTGAAACAAATTCAACTGCTTGAATCTAAGTTGGCATCCCAAGATAACGTGCTCAAAGAGAATGAGAATTTAAAAGCCCAAGTACAGGAAAAGGTCTTTGCTATAGCCGCGTTGAAAAACGAGTTAAGGAAAAATAGAGGACCTAGTGTGGACACTAAGCTTGAAAAACCATCAATCTTGGGGAAACCGCCTACAAATCAGTTCGTCAGACAACCGACTGTCAGACAACCTACTGCATTTAGATCCGAGCGACCACAATCCTCGAGACCGCGGTTTGCCTCCCAAGTTGATTTGGTTCATCTTATTAGACCAGTTACTCCAGCAACTAGGCCCAATGTGATCACTCCAGCTTTAGCAAGACCAAATCATATGATTGCCTCTAGTCTCCCTAAAAATAACAAGACCACGTCTAGAACTAGTTCAAATGACGTTTGCCATGAATCTGATCTTAGGGAAGCTAAGCAAAAGACACATGTAAGAGATAGGAATTTCAAACCTAGTCAGATGCCTTCTAGTTTACCCAACACTGCTAACCGTAGCATGTCCAATCCTAGGAGCATCAATCAAACATCTAGGGATTCTAGATCTTACTCGGACATTAAATATGCTACTTGTAAAACATGTAGAAAATGTGTCTTTACGGCAAATCATGATTCTTGTATCAAGAAATTACTTGACGAGGTGAACTCCCGTGCTAGACTCAAATCCAAGTGGGTCGCTAAAATCAAACCCGTTGGTAAAATGTGGCGCCCCACTGGTAGATCTTTCACTCTTGTAGGAAACGAGTGCCCTTTAACTAGGATAGTCTCCGATTCTACAAAGACTACTAGGGAGGAAATTGCAAAGGATGATACATCACTTAAGCCTGAACTTAAGATTTTCTATAAAAGGAAACGATTGCCAACTAAGACAAGTGAATCATCCCCTCAGGCCACCTCTGACACAAGTAAAGCCAACTGTGAACCCCCACGTGCTTCAAAAATAGATATCTCTAACCCATGCAAAAGTATACAAACTCCTAATGAGAATGCAGGTACCAAAGTTGATGTTCCAAAAGAACGAAGCGGTCCAATCGTTGTGTACCGTTCAACTAAGGACACTCTTAGAGTTTGGTTGCTGAAGAAGCAGATATCAGAGAAACAAATGTCTCAGGGGATTCATGGTTAAGCTGCAAACAAGGACTTACAGTCACATAACAGACTGTAACTCGATCTCCAAAGAAAGGAAAGTTCATCCCGATGATGACTTATCCTAACAACGAGAAATTCATTTTTCTCGGGCATGAGCTTATATCAAAAACATTCCAAGTTTTTAAGCTCATGCATTATGACTTACAGTTAAATGTCAGACTGTAACTCGAACTTAAAATAAAGGAAAGCTTATCGTTTATGATAACTTATCCTCTTAACGAGAAATTCACCTTTCTCGGTCATGAGCTTGTATTAAAACATTCGAAGTTTTAAGCTCAGAAAGGAAAGTGTATCTTTTAAATAAGAGAACTTTTCCTCGTAACGAGAAATTAACCTTTCTCGGTCATGAGCTTTCCGTTAAAACAGTCAAAGTTTTCAAGCTCATGAACACGACTTCTAAGTAAATGTCAGCTTAGGATTCGTTCTTCAGATAAAAGGAAAGTTTATCGCCGATGATAAACTTATCCTTAACAACGAGAAGTTTACAACTTCTCGGACTTGAGCTCGTTCCTAAGATATTCCAAATCTTAAGCTCAAGTAATTGTTTTTCAAAACTTTGAACACAATTTTTCGAGAATTTCTCAAAAGGTTTTTCTAAATCTTTCAAAATTGTGTGTTCAAAAACGTTTTGATAAAACGAGCATGTCTTCTGGAATCGATAATATTTACGAACCTAGAAATGTCATTCAATAATGACACGGGGTTGTAAATAAAGTTCGAGCAGAAGTTCAAACTTTTAAAACATGCTCAAAATGGTTTGCTATTATTTCAGATAGCAACCCGCTTTTCATAATCAAGTCAAGCATTTCACCGGAAAGCTTTGACTCAACAACGAGAATTAATTTTCTCGGGGACGTGACGAGGTGACCAACATTCGTGAACAAGAACCATGTGCTTCTTTCATATGATGTTCTCCATTATTCAGGTCAAACCTCGTACATTGCTAATCTTGTGAATTCATTATTATATCTGATCTTTGCACGTAATAAATACCTTACACTTGTGTTTAAAAGGTATTTAATTTACGTTTCAGCACACCCTCATTAATTTGAGGGGGAGCTTGTGTAACTCATGAAGATAGTTGGATTTGCATTTTTCTTCCCAAATTTTCTTAAAAGGCTATTAAATCAATTGATATTAAAAACATCGATTGGGTTAATATTTTTAATATGGGGGAGAAAATGTGATTTAATATGGGATATGATCAATCATAAATGGTTTGACTTAACGTGTTAGCTCATCCCGACATGTGCGAAATGTTTTCGAATATCGTAGCATATGTTAAGGGGGAGCAAAATGGATTTGCACTTCAAAATGGATTTCATGGTGACATATACTTACCCAAAACATCTCTATTCACGACGGTGACGATTGTGGTGACATAAGGATGGTAGGATAGGTTAAAGTCCAATGATTTCTCTAGAACCGGAGGAATCTTCCCAAGGACATTCCATAGCTAGAAATAGTAGTCCTTAGGAAAGATGGAGAAAGATTGTGAACGTAGCTGAATGCCGACCAAGTACTTAAGTTAGCACTGGAACAATCACAACAAGGTGCTAGTGATGACGTATTGGTAAGCATTGAAGGGGTTGAAGAATGAAAAAGAAATGTAAAGATAAAGGGTGTAAAGAAAGAAGCCCTCCTTACAACTTTAGGCAGAAACCGGGTCAATACATATGCTATTGAGATCATTTTTGTTAATGATTCTCGATATTGAAGAAAGACGTCATGGACCCAGTGATGCAATGCACAACCCTTCCCAGCTAACTCAAATATCTCTCAAAAGGTATTTGTTTTAATCACACGGAGATCAACACATTATCTATTGATTTATTCACTCCGAATAAATTGGTATTGAAAAGGTGGCACTCCTCTCCAGCCTCCGATCACTAAAAATCCAAAATGCACGATCGAGTCTAGAGCCATTTGAGATCATCAAATATCTCATTAGGACACACTTTCATATTTCCTTGCTTCTTCACACACTGTGAAAAGTAAGAAAGTTCTTAAGAGTCCTACGCAAAATCTTCATGATCTTGCCTGAACATCCGAGTAATACGAAAGTATTTACAATGAAGATGGAAATCCTTCTTGAGCGAATATCAAAAAGCTCATGGTAGGTGACTTGTGCGATTCTTTATGAATCAAACTTGTGATAACTGGAAAGCAACAGTGGTTTAATTCTTAATTGAACTTAAACTCGTTCCAGGCCTCTTCGCATTATCATATGATCTTGCCAGAACACTCAGAGTGACTCTTTATTGATCACAGTGACGAGTGGAAATCCTTCTAGTGTTAACATCAAACAGCACTTGGTAGGTAACTTGCAAGATTCTATATGAATCAAGCTAGTGACAACTGGAAAGCAACGATGGTGCGGTTCTTAATTGAATTTCACTTGTTCCAGGAACATGAATTGACGGCTTCAAATCATGCGGATAATATTATCCAAATGATTCACTCTTTATGTTCGCAGTCTGCTTTGGACGGTCGAGTAAAGAGAACGGGTTTACCCGCGAAATCCTGTCAGGAAGTTACTTAATTGAAACTATCCGTCACGGGTACGATATCTGATATCGTCCAACGGTCTTCACCGACCGGAGGTAAATTGCTACCGAATTAGAATGAAATGTTCAAGGCCATTTCATCCGTGTATATTGTTTATTGCTAACTGTCTTATGTAGCGTAACAAGAAGGTGGCATTGCGGTGTACAATCCAAAAGAAGTCGTCACCACATGCTTATACTACATACAATTAGTACTTCAACAAATTCAAGAAAGCCTGAAGGTCAAGTCTTCCGCTGTATCAAACTCTGAAGCTTTCAAGAATTTAAAAGTATAAGTATGTGGAACATGAAGTCACAAAGAGGCAAATATCACAAGTGAAGAATGCACAAGGTCTAGGCAAGAAAACATGCTCAAGACTAAAGTCAAAGATCACATCAAGCATATTCACAAGAACAAGATCGAAGACTCAAGCATAGATGCTAGGTTTAAGATTTTGTAAAAAGATGTGACCTCCCTTAGGGGGAGATTGTTGGAAATACGTTTTCCCTATAAAGTCTCGGTCACATCTTAGTTAGCATAGATCACGAGTTATAGACAATTTAGAACTTTGTAACTTGGAGCGACCTCCCTTAGGGGGAGATTGTTGGAAATACGTTTTACGTATTTATGAAGGATCGGTCGCTCCAACTATAATTATGTAACGGGCTCGTGATCTATTTACTTATTGTATAGTCCATATAGCCCACATGTAGGGTGGGCTATATATAACCCCTCCTAGCATGTTAGGAGGGGGTTGTTGATTCACATTTCACTTTTTAATCATTATTCATCTTACTTTCTCTCTCTATAATTCTCTCCCTTCTCTCCTTTCTCTCTCTAATCCTTCATCTCTTTCCTTCATTTCTTCTTTATTAATCAATCAATCAACCAACCTAATCCACCAAATCCATGATCTAGAATAGGCCATTAATTTCGTAGACCTTCACCTTTTTTTTAATTTTTGCTAGTTTATATGTTTATATGATTTGGCTCATAAAATGTTATTCTTTGTACTTGGTTCTTGATTAGAGTTCTTGTAGGATATGCATCATATTATGATAGCATTAGTTAAGAATTGGTTTGATTTGTATGCCGTTTGTTTGAAGAATTTTGGTTTTGCTCACTTTTGAGAGGGTATTTGGATTTGCTTAGTACATGTAGTAGGTGACATCTGTGTATGCTATAAGTAAAGTGAACACACGCCATTAGTCTTAGGAAGTAATTTTAGTTAGTTATCTGATTAGTGTAGAGTAAAAATGGGAAGTTGCATATTTTTAGACTAAAATTTGCATAAAGGGACTTTCTGTCAAAACAGTAGGCTGGAAGCTTTATTTTTTAATCCTATCACTTGAAACTTGGCAAACTGCTAGAGTATAGGATATTGTAGGTCTAGGATATCTGGTAGTTTGATTTGAATAGCATTTGGTAGCATTAATGATCTGTTGAATCTCACCAAAATACCAAAAATATCAACAAAAGCCTCATTGTCCATACAGTGGACTATTTTGGTCTGTTTTTGTGTTTCTTGTGTTCAAAACTTGGTAACTAGTTAGATATTAGGAAGTTCTTGGGCTATAGGATAGTTGTCTAAGGTCTTGTTAGCTTATTGGACAGGGATAGCTCATAGTCCACTTTTCTGCCTTTAAGACCAGCTGAAATCATTTTTATATGTAACATTTTATTATCTGATCTAGGGCCTTTTAGAGTGTGGAATTGTGTTAGTGATCTGTGCTTTTGTGTTGAATTGACTCCCCACAACCCAACTGGTTGTGGGGGTGTCCTGTGTGCCCAAAAAGTACCTCTAAACAAGCTCTAAACAAGCCAAATACTCCACAACCACTTTCTTTGAAAACCGTCAGAGGTCTATACTTTTCTATGTCACCAGATATCGGACGACACAAAATTGTCGTTGTCTGGTGACTTCTCGGACAAAAGGGGAATAGTACTTTAGCTTATTTTGTGCTATCAGCTTATCTGTTCAGCCTTTTTAGCTTTTTAAGTTACTTTTTTGGTTATCAATTTAATATTTAATTTTAAATGCTAATTAAAGCCCTAAAATTAAATTAAATCAACAAAAAGTCCAAATTAAGATTTTATTAAATTTAAACCTCATTTATATTATTCTATAACTAAACAGTATTTTTCAAAAAAAATTAAACTTATTTTATCTATTTTTAAATGCCTAAAAACAATATCTCTAATGAACTAGGCATTAAGAGATATCGTAAAGAAGAGATAAATGACGAGCTTAAAAGAGAGTATGAGATTAAAACTAAACAACTTTTATAAGATTACAATGGCTTAAGCATCGATATTCGTAATAAGAGACGAGAACTAGAAAGAGAGGAGCATCTAGCACGATGTGATCTCACGTTTCCTATTTATGATGCCGAGGCGACGACGATAGCAATATTTTTAATCTCGCCTCTTCGTATGAAACCATTGCTCTCATGCTCCCTACGGAACCCGATGCCTCTCTAAGTATGGGTGAGAAGAATCTTATCACTAATCCTAGTGTTGAGATCCCTATTCCAATTCAAAGTGAGCCTACGGTTGTCTCCGACGAGGAGTTAAGTGATTTTGCTCTCGATGAATTTTTCCACGAAAATTCTAACGAGGCAAATTAAGATAGTGAGTGTGATTCAATTTCATGTGATGATTTCTCTACAAATGACACTTCGGGTAGAGAATCATTGACTTTTTCGAACCCACTTTTGGATGATGATTTTTCCACTAGTGATGACGAGTCACTACTCGACGAGGACGTTCAAATTGAGGATTTTAAAAACTTTTCGAACCATTCTTTCGAATTTAATGACACGTTTATTTTCGGTGACGTAAATCCTCTATTTGATGAGATGTTCGAGGACATCGAGAGCGAGGATTCTTTGGATCCTAAACTCGATAAGACGGATTTGCTAGTCACCCTACTCAAGTGTCATTTGGATGAGCCTTCTATTTTAACTTGTGATGCTTCCATTCTCGAAGGATTCGCCGATGGACCACCTCTCGATGAGAATGGGGATTTTAATGAGGCCTTTTCCTTTGAACCGGGATGAGACTTTGAGACCCCCATTTATAGTGATTCTCTTTCAATTTTATCTTCGTCTCAAAGTGATCATACCCAGCCTCCCGATTTTGATACTTTCACATACATTGTAAGGAGTTTTCTTCCTTACAACACATATCCTCCGACTTTGCTTTTATCATTTTCAGAGATATAAGCCACGAATAAGAAGTCATTACCGCACCAGCTTCTACTCAACAACACCAAACTCGCAAAACCACAACCATCCACCAAAGTTGAAGAGCAATAGGCAATAGGCACTCAACTACAATATTACTACCATATAAGGGATAGACAAGGACTAAGTTTTCATCAAAAGTGCATACACTCTCAACCATAGAAGACCAATGCTGATTAATCACACACCCCTTAAAAACCAGAACTACGACAATAGGCACTTCATCTATTATTATTATTTTTAAAGCTTTTATTATTATAATTATAAATATATATTAAATATTATTATTATATATTAAATATTATTATTATTATTATTTTATTATTTTTATTATTTACTTTTTTAATTATTATTAATTATTTTTTATTTATTAAAACTGTTTTTTCATATTATTCTTATTATTATTATTGTTATATTTTAAGTTTATTATTTATTTATTTATTTATTATATATTATAGATTATTATTGTCGTTACTTTTTATTATAATAATAAAGATATTTATTATTTTTGTTATTTATTCATTTTTCTATTTAAAACTTTTATGGATAAAAAAAGCATTTGTTTGAGTATTTTTTCTCAAATTTCTGACGCAACGAAGTAAAAAAATTCAACAAATCATTTCTTTGAATTCCATTTCAAGAACGCAATTTTTTTTTTTTTTTTTAATATTTGAAATTCTCTCTATTAAACGTGTCTTAAACTATTTTAAATAATACTTTTCATTATCCAAAGCTTCATTCCACATGACTTGATCATGTTTTTATTCCTTTCCAAAGTCACTAACGTGATTTCTGTTTCGCGAAAAATGAAATTTATTCTCGATACGATGTATCAGATTGTGTGCTAATCCCATTTATGATTCATGGGTCACATGACTATAGATAGTCCCACAAGACTCATGGAACTTTCTTGCTCTATAAAAATACATTAAATTTCGTCAAACCGACCATATCCCATAAAACCAAAGGACCACTTTCCAAATAACTCTAACTTTAAAGAGACTTGTTCTTGACATCCAACAAACAAATTTTTTTTATCTCAACCATTCATTCAAGTGACGTCTAATTATTTATTAATTTTTTGCTAATTTAATTAAAAAACACTTTTATTTTAAATTTTAAAAAATTAAATATCTTATAAACCGCTGATCATTATGCAAAAGTATTTATTTATTGCGTCGAGAATTAAACTGTCGTTATATAAATAGATACTATTATATACTTTTGGCAAATTCTTTTACAAAAAATTTCACGCTGAAAAATCAGATTTATTATTTTAAAAATCAAGTGATTTAGTACTTAGAAAACCAATTAGAAATTGTAAGATAATTTATGATATTTATGAAACACATGATTTGTTACTTTTAATATCACATGTCAATTTATGAAATCATATGGGATTTATGAAATCACACATGAGTTTTAAAACGATAAATCACATGTGATTTTACAAATCAAATGTAATTTTTTGAAGAAAATTTCGATATTGGAAAATCTTATTTTAAAATCAGATGTGATTTTGTGAAACCACATGTGATTTGGTTGAAATTATATGTGGTTTTATGAAATAATATGTGATTTTCACATGTAATCTTTTGAAATCAAATTTGATTTATGAAAACATATGATAATTTTTTAATATCACGTCTAGCATATTTATATTCTTTAAACCTAAAGTGATAGAGCAACTCAATAGAGTATAACGAATGTGGTCTTTAAAAAAAAAGAAAATCTAGAAGATGTTAGCGACTCATTTTGTTACTCGTTTCTTTTTCAAAATTATACAGATAATAATAAAAGTTATTTATCTATTATGTAAAAAAACTAAAAAGTAAAAATACAATACCACATGTGATCTACGAATCACGTGTGATTTATCTGAACGAAAAATTTAACATTAAAAAAAGTCAAAAATATATCAAAATGTCATCTACTGGAAAAATAAAAATTTACTCGTCGCAATGTATTTTTCACAGTCCAAAGATTTATCGTTTAAAATATATAATTTTGAAAAACAAATTAAGAATGGATTTTATTGTTTGATAAAAAAATTAAATGATTAAAATTTAATTATTTATTCATTTATTAAATCATGTACTATAATAACCTTATCTTACGTTCGTGTTTAAAAGATAAAATGACGAATTCAATAACACTATCGTATTTATAATCTATAATCAGTAGACAAAAGTTCCCCGTAGAACAAGACTTCAAAAAAGTTCAAGGGAACCAATCTCACCCTTTAATTTTAAATTCAATCCAACGGTTAATAATACAAAGGGCATTTTTGTAAACTAATGAAAACAACAGTCAGATAGGTTATCTCTCATCTTCACCCTGACACACACGTTAAAAAACACAACCACCCACCCAACCACCATCGTCGCAACACCGCGGTCACCCTCACTAGTGTCATCCACCATCATCGGTCGCTCATTACCATCGGAGACACTATAAGGTTGTTGGCCATAACCTGGTCCGATTAGCGGGTACTTTTAATGATTACAAGGGTCCTCTCATCATATTTTAAATTATTAATCTAATTTTAGTATTTTGTTAAGCAACATGAGCTTTAATATACTTACTGTTCTTGTTTTTGCAACATTAGCTCTAAATTTAGAATTTTGTTAAGCAACAAAGTTTGTGTTGTACATCAGATGATTTATTTACTCCACATGGTTTGTAGGTGGATTTATCGTTGTTAATGTAATATGTTGGTGCAAGCTAAGAAGTATTTCCAAATGATGGCTTTTGCGCCTAATGACCAAGTCACATCCAAATGCAAGCACTTCTTTTAATGCTTTACACTACTGCTTAATATTTCAATTAATATTGGGTATTGACAGTCACAGGTTCAATGTTTCCAAGCTTGAAAGGTCGAGTAGAATGTTTTTGTAACTTTATGGAGTGTTGAGAGTGATGCCATTTGTGGTCGTGCTTTCGTCTAAAGATGACTTTTCTCTTTGTCTAAATATGGCTTTGTATAAACTAGACAGATGGCTTTTGTCATCTTAGGAGTGTTGAGAGTGTTGATATTTCTGATTGTGCTTCCTTTTAAAGATGACTTATGTCTTTGTCTAAATTAAAGATAACTTGTGTATAAACTATAAAACATGACTTTGGTCAGCTCATTTAGAATTATGAGATGAATTTTACATTTTATTCTTTTGATTTTATTTTCTTGTTGTTAAGTTTCATAATACAGTCGTAGACATTCAGTGATAATTACATGTGTTTTTTTATTGAATTACATGTGATTGAGTGACAAATACATGTAATTAAGTGATAATTACATGTGATTTATGCCAAATCACTTGTGATTTTGGCCATATTTCTTGTGCTTTGGCGTTATTATCATATTTCGTTTAACAAACTTGTAACCATAACTAAATAACTTACTAAAAATGCGAAAATGGAATCCATATATTATTTTGATTGAATTACATGTGATTTAGTTTGAATCACATGGAATTCTATCAATATACTAAATTGCCTGTTGTCATTAATGTAAAATATATAAACCAATTGGCTTCTGAATAACATCTGATATTGTTTGAATCATATGTAAATTTGCTTGAATTACATGTGATTCATTGATAATTACATGTGATTTTGCTTGCATACATGTGATTGAAGCATTTCGAAACTTTAACTCTTTCTAACAAACTCACTTTAGATGAATCACATGTGATTTTGTTTGAATCACATGTAATTATGTCAATAAATTAAATGTTTGTCGTCATTCATGTAATATATATAAAACAAACTGGCTTCGGAATTACATGTGATATTGTTTTAATTACATGTAATTTTGGGTGAATTACATGTGATTTGTTGATAATTACATGTGATTTTGCTTACATTACATGTGATTCAAGCATTTCGAAACCTTAACATCTTCCAACAAAACCATTTTAGATGAATCGCATGTGATTTTGTTTGAATCACATGTAATTCTGTCAATATATTAATTTGCATGTTGTCATTCATGTAAAAAATATAAAACAAATTGGCTCCTGAATTACATGTAATTTTGTTTGAATCACATGTAATTTTGCTTGAATTACATGTGATTCAGTGATAATTAAATGTGATTTTGTTTGCATTACAAAACAATTGAGACCGAAATTACAAGTAACTCATCAAAATCACATGTGATTTTCTTTTGTTAATAACAATACAACTTTATACCAAAATCATAAGTAATTCACCAAAATCTCATGTGACTTATATTTATTAATAAAAAACTAGCAAAGAGCGAAATAGCATGTCATTCGTAAAAATCACATATAATTAATGTACATTAATATCATAAAATTTTGAGATTAAAATCACATGTGATTCTACATGGGTTTTCTTGTAACACAGATCTTGACCACACAGAACTTGAGCATCTGCTATTTCTTTCAAAACACCTCCCGTAAAGATGATTCAGTGCTACGGGTCTCGACTGGAAATGAAGAAATTCGAGCTATAACTAAAAGTCAGATTTCTAATTCTTCTTTAAGAATCGCATAATACAACTCTTATACTGTTATGACATATGACAAATGTAATTTATGTATATAACTTATTTTTTGGTGTGTGAGCGAAATCACATGTGATTTTGGAAAAATCACATGTGATTTGGTCAAAACCACATGTGATTTGGGCATAATCTGCGAAAATGACACCAAATATATACTTACGTGATTTGAGAAAAATTACACGTGATTGAGAAAAATCACATGTGATTTGTGAAAATTAAAATCATTTTACGTAGATCAAGTACGATTTGTGCAAAAATGCTTGTGATCTAATTTGTGCAAAACCAACTGTAATTTGAGCAAAATCACTTGTAATTTGAGAAAAATCACATGTGATTAGTGCAGTGCAGATCACATGTGATCGATGCAAATTACATGTGATCCATCAGGCAAGATCACATTTTATAAATGCGCATCGATATTTAATACTTGCACGTACAATTGACGTTATCTTGAAAACTTTTTAGTTGAGTTCAAGCCATTCATACTAGAGCACAACACATTCAAGACGTCATCTGCTCTAAAGCAATACATTCCAAACTACAGGCCCCATAATAAAGACAAAAGTGCAACCACCACATAAGAAATATACCGTGAATGCCACACCGACCCAGAAAGCAGTCACAAATAAGAACCAAAGATAATGCATATCACAACACAAACTTGTAGACCATAGAAACCATTAAAGACAAATACTCATGGGTTCCTTCCTCATTCAACATCTTCAACGTTCATACCTTCTAGGCCTTCTTCAATACTCCTAACTCGTTTCATATCCTCACACTTCGAACTTTTGGAAACATCATCATCTATTGAAGCTCATTCCCGAATTCAAAAGCATACTTTTATAGATCAATCTTTTTCTGCAGGAATAACGGATCTTAATTAAGGTTTATGACGTGATTTGTTTAACTTCCCGGTGACCGACGTTGATTTGAGTATTTTTCCAATGATCGATGATGAGCTATTTGATTTTCCTGTAATCGAGTGTGATTTTGTGCTTTTAGAGTGATATCTATAACTTTCCGGTGAATTTCTGTCATTTCTCGACGGTTTATAACGATACGATACTTCCGTGGATCATCTGTGATTTTTGGGTGGTTGTTACGTGAGTGTTTTTTATGAGAGATAAAGTGAGTGTTAAATCAGGGATAAGAAGAATTTTGAAGGTTTATAATTAGATATTTTAATATCAGCCATTAGATTGAAAAAAAAAATGAAAGGCTATGATCTGTTCTTTTGTTCTTTAATATGGGGGTGTTCTTTGAGGATCTCACCTCATAATCAGTATATGTTTCATAAAAAAAATATTTCATAATTATATTTTATTTCAATTATTTGAGACTTTCAAACATTGAAATTTGATATAAAAAATTTATTCAACTTTATTTTTTCTAAATTTCTCTATTTACTTTATTTCTAATATATGAAACGCTCTCTATCAAATATGTTCTTAAACTTTTCGCGTAAGTAAAGAATTTGTAGCATATTACAGATAAAACTAGCTTAAATTTTGTAGTTCAAACTTAACCCAAATTATATATTTTCTAAGGCGAGTTTAAGCATCCGTCATAAAATCTTGCTAAAACTATCGAGCTTAGTTTAGACGAAACATAGTGGGTGTTTGAGATAACTTTTTAAATATAGATTATTCGATTTGAAATAAATAATTAAATAATCATCGATTATAAAACGTGATTTTAAAAAATAGCGTTTGGATTTAATTATGCTGGTTGATATTGCGATAAAAAAAATTATGTTTGATCAGTCAAATTATTTTTGGCTTAGATATATAAAATGACAAAAATAAACATTCCTCAAAAGCAAACTACTACTATATGATTTCATAAATTTGTAGTTTGAACGTATACTATTTTTACTAAAAAAAATTAACATACAGAATTTTTTTTAGTAAAATTAACATTTTTTTATATAAACGTGTCGACTAATTCACGGTGTTTGAACTCATCATTACACAGATTTAAATCAGATAAAACTCTCTTTTTTAAAAAGTTGATGTGACTAATTTAAAATTGTTTGCACCTAATAGGAATTGAATTTGACATCTCACACACTTTACAGTGATAATCACAAACTCTTTTACCATTAGAGAGCTGGGAGTCGTTGACACGAGAAGGTGGTGCCAAAGCCGTCATATAGGATTTTGGGGCTTTGGCACCAGAAACCCTTAGGCACCACATTTGTGAGGAGTGGTTGGCACGAGAAAAAGTGATGCCAAAAGGGTATAATAGGCCCACATAAACTTCACTTTATAACTAAAAAAAAGTTTAAAAATCCTTTGGCGGGAGCTGTTGCTGTTGGCGCGAGCTCGGATGACACCAGAATAAGAGTGGTGCACCAAAGGACTACCCAGCCTACCTTACACCCACCCCTCCCCCACTCTTAAGCCACCTTGGTAATAAGAAGCATACATTACTTTTAACAATTTAAAGTTATTAAAAAATCTTTATATATTTATTTGTGTTAATTGATCAGAATAGTTTTCCTCAAAAGTAAGACCAACAGTCGGCAACCTTTTACATCAAATTAAATACCACGTGTAAGTTTCAGAACCGGTAGCCAGTTTGGTTGTTTGACGTGACAACCGACCATCACTAGATCGACATAGCATGGGTCCCACTGGTAGTACAATCATCACGTTCTTGGCTGACGTGGCGTAATATGATTCGACAGTACTTTTGGAGCATTACAGCGTGTCGACCTCCTCCTAATTGTTTTATTATGCTTTGCCTCAGTCGACACCTTCGTTACGGCATCTCTTCATCATCAAGCATTCTCCCATTAATTATTCAATAAATAATTATATCCATTCCCTAATTAGATAGTACACTTTTTCACTAATTGACGCAATAAAACCAACACACTTTCAGAAACTTAATCGCGTCAAGTGCGTGTCCCATACTCCTATAAATACAACTCTTCACAACTTCTAAATTCATTCATTCATTCATACAAACAAAACATTTCATTTACACACACTTTATCACTTAAGTACCAAATCATCGACTCTACAAACATGTCTGACGAAGTAGTTTACCACCACGCCCCAAAATCCGAGACAGTGGAACAATCTGATCGTGGATTGTTTGATTTCATGGGAAAGAAGGACGAAGAAGAGAAAAAGTGTGAAGAGACCGCGATCTCTTCAGAGTTGGAACATAAAGTTCATGTTTCTGATCCCGAACCGAAAACTGAAGAGAAAAAGGAAAGTCTGCTACAGAAACTTCATCGATCCGATAGCAGCTCCAGCAGTGTAAGTTGGAACAGAAACTCCTAGTATTTATGCATGATCACACATATTATGTCTGTATTTACTCCTAGTATTTATATTTGCTGATATTGTTATGGTGTAATGATTCATATACGCTCGCTATTACATTTAGTTAGATATTTTTTACAGTAGTAAAATAATTACACGACGCCCGTATATGTTATAGAAAAACCATATAAAACTAGAAGTAAAATTAAAATCTGTTTTGATAGCACGCATCTAATGCGTTATCGGATTGGTTATTGGCTTATCTCATTCTTATGAATCTAACAAATGTTTGTTTATTGGAATTTGATTACATACAGTCTAGCGACGAGGAGGAGTGTGAGGATGGTGAGAAGAAGAAGAAAAAGAAGCCATTGAAGGAGAAGATCAAGGAAAAGTTCAAAGAGCACAAGGAGAAGAAAGAGGAAGACACACATGTCCCAGTTGAGAAATACGAAGAACAAGTGGCGGTCGCACCACCGATAGGTGATTGTGTGGCCCCGATCCCAACTCCCGAGCCCGAGGAGAAAAAGGGGTTCATGGAGAAGATCAAGGAGAAACTCCCTGGCGGTCACAAGAAGACCGAGGAGGAGGAGCACGTCGCTTATCCACCAGCGCCACCAACTGTTGTGACACATGAGGCTGAAGGTGAACCAAAGGAGAAAAAGGGTATTTTTGACAAAATTAAAGAGAAAATCCCCGGGTATCATTCAAAGAGTGAAGAGGAGAAAGAGAAAGAGAAAGTGAAAGAATGTGATTAAGCCCAAAAGCAAAAGCAAATATGGTTTTGTGGGTTGGCTTGCTTTGGTTTGCAAGAGTGGGTCTATCATGTTTTTTTTTTCTTTTGGTCTTTTGAATAAGTGGTTTTTATGTTGTTTGTTCGTAATTTCTAGTGTGGTTATTATTGGATTTGATTAAGTCTATACATTTTTATTTGTAAACAATGTATTCTTGTTTGTAAACGTTAATTTGTTTCATATAACTATGTATATTCATATGTTTGTAGTATCATTAGTTTTTCATCAAAGATGTCCTAAATTTTCTAAATCTATGCTTCTTACTTTCTAAATCCATCTATTCGTAGCACCACTCTTGACCAACTGACAATGATGATTTCGTATACTAACAATATTAAGGGCTTGTTTGTTTATTCTTTTTATTAAGTCTTGTAAAATTAAAGTGTCTGTAAAAATATAGGTTATCTGTCTGTAGACGGATATATGACTGTTCGTTTTGTGTGCTCAATATAGAGTCTGAATCAGAGAAGTTTACTAGTTTGTCCTTTTAAATTAGTTAAGTGAGGGAGTTAGAGGGTAAATATATAAAATAAAGATAATAAGTCATGACTTAATAATACAGAAAGCACACTCCTGCTGGCTTTTTCCAGAAAGACGTTAGTTTATTTTAAGCACAAAACAAACAAACTACTTATTACTTAATCCATATTCCTATTTTTTAATTAAGACTCTATAAGTCATTATCAAACACTACCTAAGCCCAAACATAACAAGGACACATCCTCATTTAAGCCTACATCAGATCGACGAGGAGGAGGAGTGTGAGAATGGTGAGAAGAAGAAGAAAAAGAAGCCATTGAAGGAGCAGATCAAGAAAAAATTCCTAGAGCACAAGGAGAAGAAAGAGGAAGACAAGTGGCGGTCGCACCACTGATAGGTGACTGTGTGGCCCCGATCCCAACTCCCGAGCCCGAGGAGAAAAAGGGGTTCATGGAGAAGATCAAGGAGAAACTCCCTGGTGGTCACAAGAAGACCGAGGAGGAGGAGCACGTCGCTTATCCACCAGCGCCACCAGCGCCACCAACTGTTGTGACGCATGAGGCTGAAGGTGAACCAAAAGAGAAAAAGGGTCTTTTTGACAAGATTAAAGAGAAAATTCCCGGGTATCATTCAAAGAGTGAAGAGGAGAAAGAAAAAGAGAAAGTGAAAGAATGTGATTAAGTGCAAAAGCAAAAGCAAATATGGTTTGTGGGTCTATCATCTTTTTTTTTCTTTTGGTCTTTTGAATAAGTGGTTTTCATGTTGTTTGTTCGTAATTTCTAGTGTGGTTACTATTGGATTTGGTTAAGTCTATAATTTTTATTTGTAAAAAATGTATTCTTGTTTGTAAACGCTTATGGTTGTAGCTATTCATATGGATTTGGTTAAGCCTATACTATGTATATTCATATGGTTGTAGCTATTTATGCGTATCATTTGTTTTCATCAAAAGATGTCCTAAATTTTCTAAATCTATGCTTCTTACTTTCTAAATCCATCTATTCGTAGCACCACTCTTGACCAATATTAAGCCCAAACATAACAAGGACACATCCTCATTTTTTTTTTATTTTTTTTGAACAGAGAACACATCCTCATTTAAGCCTACACCAGACTGGATTGTTCGACACACTGATCATATTCATATGAGGGTTTTGTTTGTCAATTTGGTCAATACCAATATTTCAGATGTGGATTTTTAATTGGCCCGCTTCAGCTACGGGTCACAGTTCAATCGGTTTAAACGACAGTTCAATAAGCGTTTTCGCTCAAAAGCATGTTTGATCACTCCACTGTGTCACGATTCAACCGGCTGAATCAATCTCTGTTTTAGATAACTTGTCAATACACATAGACGGGCTATTCTCATAAACGGGCTCGGTCAACATATGTCGCCAATGAAATACCGCACTATCCTTAAGTATCGCTTTATGATTCCATTATTTACGATTGATGCTATATGCCCTATTTGTCGCAAGCCATGTTTGGACTCTTTTGGGGAACATGCGGTTCATTGTAAAGAACTTCCGGGTTTCAAGTACCGACATGATTTTTTTAGGGATGTTCTTTACGACATATGTAGGCGTGTCGGGATATCTGCTAAGAAAGAGGCACTTGTGAATTTTTTGACCGACCCGTCAGATGGAAGATCTACACTCAGACCCGCTGATGTTTTGATTTTTGGATGGGTTGGAGGTAAACATGCGTGCGTTGATTTGACAGGGGTTTCTCCTCTCGTGGAGCTAGGCAGTCGAGATTTTACAGCGGGTCAGACTGCTCTAAAAGCCGCCTCGTGCAAAGTGACTAAACACGAGAAAGCATGTGTTGAAAATCAACACGTGTTTATTCCTTTTGCGTTTGATACATTTGGTTTCCTTGCATTTGAGGCAGTGGAGCTACTTAATTGCCAGAATACAACGTGTTATAAATAGTAACGTTTTGATTCCTAAATCCACAAACGTTGTATTTAATAGACTTGGCTTTCCTATACAAGAAAGGCTAACAACGCAGCTTGTTGCTAGTTTGCTTTTTCTTAATATATAAATTATAATTTACAACCTAAATGAACAAAGTTTTATTTCATGTTAAAAAACCAAATTGGATTTTTTTTATTAATAATAAAATCTATTTATTCGGATAACCGAACTTCATATTTCTATTTGCACTTCAACCCGAACACAAACACAACATGTGTTCTCATTTAAACTGTCAATTTGGTCAAATGAATCATTTAAGTAAAAGGATAGTAAGTATATCACAAGTTAGAATTGAATGAGAAGTATTTTTAAAATAAGAAGGATATAGTTCTAGCTAAAAAAATCATCATTGTGATCTACACATTACTTTGATAACGTTTACATAGGTTTTTGCATGCGTTAACTATTGGATCGTGTAATTTGATAATAGCACTTTGGCGCCAAAAAGATGATTTGAATTCTAGTGTTTAGATAATGAGTTGATGATTTGTTAGTTGTTTGATGATTTTGAAGGCGTTTTAGTGCTATTAACATTTTGTTAGTATTTGAATATTGGCCAATTTGTAAAACTTTAATTGAAATGAGAACTAACAAGAATCAAAAGATCTCTCTGAATTTGTAGGATTTGTTCATAGTATTAGTACTCCTAAAAGAAAAAAAAGTAAATTACGTCGTTCGTCTCTGTGGATTGGACCAAATTGTTATTACAAACATTACGATTTTTAATCGATATAATCTTTTTGTGTTTTGGTGATGACAAACATATAACTCGCAATACATTATGTAAAATGTGTAAGGTACTCGTAATCATTCAAGCATACATTTGTATACTTCTTTCGACACCTCGAAAATCGCATTGTCATTAATCACTTAAGGTATGAATAAACAAGTCGTTAACCTTACTAAGTGATCAAGGATTAATATTTTTATAAAACTCACTTTTACATAAAATGACAAAGTATTTTTTTAAATAACTTTTTTTTAAGAAAATGTTTTATTAAAAAGAAAATGTAAATTTATATTTAGCATATTCCAAAAAATATTCCCTAAGGTATATTTCAATGAATGTTCCTTAATTTAAATTTAGGATATTCCAAATAGCCTAAGAATATACCATTGAGGTATAAACTTCATCAGATGGTATTTCTCCACTAAAAGACAAAAAAGCACGGACTCCAAAGCCTGAGGTTCATTAATTGTACCCGCGGTTCATTATTGATAATGAACCGCAGGGGCATTTAAGGAACCGCGGATAATTATAGTCGTTGCTCTCTTGCTTTATAAATAGTGGATCATTTTCAGCTTTTCTTTCAACCCTTTTCGCACAGTTTCTTTATAAAAATATGCTAGATCCTTGATTAGTTAGCTTTGATTAATCTTATTTAAGATATGATTCTATCCTCAATCCTATCAAGTTCAAAGAGAAGAACACTTTCATCACCATGAATTGTTGGGTTCATAACATGATGAAGATCTCTCCTTCTAGATCAAGTCATAGTTTTCCTACAATGTAAACATGAAGATCCAAGCGATGTGTATACTTGGACTTGATGTATGTGTAGAAGATCTAAGTGTTGGGTTCACTTGAATGTGTTTGTAAGGGTAGTAGACCTAAGAGATCGGTATTCTTGGATTAGGTGTTAGGTGTGTATATCTAAGTTTTATTAATACTTGGATATGGTGCTAGAGTCATAGATCTAAGTTATGCGTATATTTAGATCTATATGGTTTATGTGTTTTGGCCATAAAAAACAAGGTTTGTTATGTTGGGACATAAAACATAACTAGTGGTGTGATTGGTGTAGATTGATTCTACCTAATATTAGAACTCGACATCTAGCATTGTGTCAGAAAATAGAAGTAGGTGACATGTGTAGATTGGTCCTAAAGATTAGGAATCGACATCTAGCTTAGTGTCAGAAATGGTGTAAGCATCGTGTATGATTTTCTCCTCCTTGAAAGGATCTTGTTGACTAGTGAAGTAACTCTCGAGTTGGGTATTCGAGGAGTGGAGTAGGGCGAAGAGGAGCTTCGTGACCGAACCACTATAAACCATCGTGTCTGTACTTTCCTTTACATTTATGTCTTTACCTTTATAGATGCATTTATATGTTGTGTGTTGTGTGCATCTCATAATCTAAACATCTATTTTTCGGAAAAGCCAAGGCTTAGTACGTGTATGCTTCATGTTTAGATTATGATCAAATGTGCATCCTTTAGTCAAAACATCTTAGTTGCAGAAAAGCTAAGACTTAGTACATGTGTGCTTATTGTTTAGACTACTGTCAAACTAACAATGCATGTGGAGAAAACACTACCCCAAGCACATGTAGACAGGCAAAATACTTTTCTATATCAGACTCTGAGGATGATGATGTTGATGATGCTCACATCTTTGTACCAGTCTTACCGCCTATCTCACCTACAAAGCTTAGTCCCACTAAGAAGCAGACAACAATACCAATAGATGATCAAGCCTCACATGAGGAACTTTAGAGGCTTATTGATCAAGAAAAACAAGTTACAGCTAAAGCTGAGAAAGTTAGAGAGGAACCTTTGGAGTCACAAGGTTCAGTAGTACATCTCTACACTGGTAGTACTTCACATCTAAGTAAAGGTGCACTAAATACTTCAAGTACTGCTGATTCATTAGAAGACATACAAAATATATAGATGATGAAGACATTTATACTAAATCATAAGCTCTAATAGCCTTCTCTTCCATATCATATCATCCTAATAAAGTCAACAGTAAGAAATCATGAGGTTTTTTCAAAAAAATAAAATTGTTCCAGGTAATGCAATTCTTGTTACTTTTGGACTTAAAAATGGCACTCTAAAACATGTCTAATATAGTTCGTTTTGTAAGTTAAAAAATATAAAAAACTTTCTATTGAATGATCAAGCAAGAAAGGCTGAAAGGATATGTAATTGTTCGAAGAATTTATTGTAGTGCAGTGACGAAACACACGGGTGTAAATAATGAAGGAGCGATGTTACAGTTATTAAATAAAAGGTATATTTAAATTAGCGAGAATATTCACCTTAGCAGCGATAAGACAGCTTATCTGAGCCATATTACACCTAAAAATCACGCACGTCACATTTATCTGCAATCTGTAAATGCAAGAGTGATAAAACTTAGTGCAAGGTTAAGGTGCATAACGCCTCGAAACCGAATACTAAAACTGTAAATGTTAATTTTAATCCGTCTGAGAACCGAAAACAAAATGTGTTGGATTTAATCTTGATTGTTTCGGTTTTAGTCATTCAGCACCTTAGTACTTTAGTTAATTTAGTATTTACATAAAATAAAATGTGTTTGAATTGGTATGTACTAGGTGTAGGTTTTAAGGATAGACTAGGAGAGTGGGTAGTTTAAAAACCGAGTCTTGAGGATAACCATTAATTAGTAGGTTACTGTGTTCCTTGTTTTATAGTTTCTCACCTTGTTTTGTAATGCTATATATAGCCTCATTCTTTTGTTGAATAGAGTATGGAAATTTAGTAGTATTATTCCGCATTATTTTCTTTACATCAGTAAGTTATGCTAGTTGATAATCTACATTTGGTATCAGAGCGTAGGGCTTCTACCAGGAAAGCCTTGACCGCCAACAGGTGTGTCGGTCGGTGGAGGGCAGGTGTAACACCCCACTTGGATAAGTGGACCGTTACGTGTATTTATGGTGTGTCATCAAAGCATAAGGTAAATGTCTTACAACATTAACTGACCATAAAGGAAATACCAGAATCAAACATCGGTACTCCAGACATAAGCTCAAAACATGAAAAGTAAAATACTGAAGGAAAGGACTAAACAATGTCCAAATAAGCAGAATAATGTAAGAAGTGCATAAAGTAAGAAGTCCGGATAGCTTCCTTCAATGCACATGCTATCAGAATTCTAAGAGCGTCCTGGTGTACCTGCCGTTAGAACATGAAAGAACTACGGCTGAGCATAACGCCTAGTGAACGGATATAAAGCATGATAAGGAATTACTGAAATAAAACAGATGATAAAATATTGGAGCTGTAAGACTGATAAGTAAAGTTGCAGCGGAAATCTGTGTATAATCTGTAAAATCTGATTTATATATAATAAAGCTGAATTGTTATCTGTTAAATCTGAAAACATGCATTTACTGTATTTTAATTGCCAGAGCTTATATAGGTCATGTGCTGTAACAACGGTGCATGAATAACTGGAGGGGTGACCTCATCATGCTGTAGAGGGGTGACCTCTGAATAACTGTAGAGGGGTGACCTCTAAATACTGTGCTGGGTGGAGGGATCATCTCCAATGTGAAGGGTGTAGAGCACACACCACATTCACCCTGATAACTGTAAACTGATAAGCCTAGGATGCATCCATACGCCCCACTAAAAATACTTATAAAATGGCCAAACTGAGCTGAGTGGGACGATGCAGGATATCACTCTCCTGCATGTGAGTCACGACACCGGTGCCTCTAGTGCCATGGTTACGGTACCTCCGTAACAAGTACATAAACTGGTCATGCTTGTATATAATGCTCAGGCAATTTTTTTAGTTATTAACATGATTACTGATAAGCTTAAACACATATTGGGGAAAACATTTGGCTGCAGACGGGGAATCCTAATCATGCATAGGAAAGGAAGTCCTTACTGAAAGGACAGAAAATCCGTACCTCGTGTCCAGTAACCGACCGAGATCAACTGACAGAAAGTCTACTCTGATTTTACGCGAGCTACATGGATAAAGGACGCGAATAAGTAAACTGATATTCGTTTATTTTATTTACCTCAACTGTACTTAGTTAATTTATTTATTCTTGTAATACTGTTAATATTTAAACTGATAAATCTGAATGTTCTAATATTTCTGATTAGCATATTCCTGTTCATTTATTAATTAGGGTAAAACACGTACTCTGACGTTATACTAATTCTATATTTGGTAACCTGTGAAAAATAAAAATTTTCCTAAATTAGAAAGTTTCCAAAATAATTTAATTCCCATAATAAAATTATACCCTTTTAATTTTATAAAACTAGTTTATATTTAACTCATTAAATACATTTATAAAACATTCATTTAAAGTAAAGTAATTTAAAAGGTATAATTCAAAAATATTTATTTTTCTAATTTTAAATGTGTCCCGAGCCTACCGAGATATCCCTTCTCGGTCGCACTAAAACAATTCAACAAATACATATAAAATCTGCCTACTAGAACTAGCGACAGAAAAATCTGTCACTAAAACCGTGTGACTAAAACTGAGTATCTAAAAACTGTCATTAAATGAATATGCGACAGAATTTAGCGTCGCTAATCTGTCGCTAAAGTCAGAACCAAAACCCTTTTATTTTATGTTTAACGAGTTCCCACTGCTCTTCATCTTATTCCCACCGTTTGTTACGATTACCCACTGGTTTTACAGTCCCAAACACCCCTGTTACAAACCCAAACGCCTCCTGTGTACATGATTAATCCCAAACGCACCCTGTTTGTTTCAGCCTGCTGCCGAGGACATCGAGACCCCTGGTGTTCTTGTCTGGGCCAAAATAACAACACACCGAAACCCCCGCTGGTCTCGGTTCACGTGTAACATCAAAACCCGACACCTTTTCTTGTTCATTTTCTATAATTCATTTGTATAACTTCTTTTAAATACAAATCCTAAGGAAAAGGAATTGATTACCGTTGTGTGCTTGACAAAGGGATGACATAAACACAAGAATTAAGAATGAAATCAAGCCCGAAAACTCCTTTTCTTGTTTTTTTTCTTTTGCCGTCATTTTTTTTTCACACACCAAACGAAGCCCTATTATTTTTTTTTGATCGACTGCTGTGGGAGAGGGTTAAAGTTCCATATATTTTTTTACAAATGGGCCTAGGCCCATGTTTCCTTCCTTTCCTTTTTACAATAACCAAACCGACCATAAGGCCCTTTTACTTTTCTTATTATTTATTTTTTTATGTGTTTTTTTTAATTTTAAATGGCCGGCCCATATTTACTTATATAATTTACACATTTTTTTTAATTGTATTTATTATTCCCACGTGTTTTTAGTTTTAAGAACGTATAGCTTCTGCGTATTTAATAATTAAATACGTCTTTTACAATTCTTCCCCTCTAAAAGAATAATTCGTCCCAGAATTAAAGATACGACTATATTGAGTTTTACAATTCTTCCCCTTTAAAAGGAGAAATTCGTCCTCGAATTAAAGGTAATAAGCTAATGAAGTTATAAGAACTGAAAGAACACGTAAACTGAAAAGACAAATAAGCTGAAGGATAAATTGTCTTCTAATTAAGACATAATGTTGCTGATAGGTATAAACATGACATGACTGAAGTGATCATGTAACGTGACATAGCTGAAGAGAACATGGAACGTGACATGACTGAAAGGACTTAACAAGATTTATTAAAGAAAAAAAGGATGAGAGGTCCGGATGGACACCTTCGTTTCGAGTGGATTCCCGCTCGAAACAATTCCTTAGAAGGCCTAAGCATAATAACTATCTTGGTCCTGATGACCTTGTTCTGATGATGCTAAATAGTTTCTGGTTCCATACTTAAAATGGATTTTCTGAATCTGATAGAATGAACATGCTATAGCATGTAGTATACATGAAACGGTACGTACAATTATCCTGAAAAGATAACCTTTATATTTCTGGGCAAACTACTGAAACATATAAGGACAAACTACGTTAACAATTGTGAATGTGGTACGTGAGCAATTGTGAACGTGGTTCGCGATCATCTGATGAATGCTGGCATGGAATATATCGTGAACATGATATGTGAAACATACTGTGAACGTGATACTAGACATATCATGGACGTATGCTGACTGAGAAAGGAATGCCAAATGGTACAGACTGAGACGTAAAATGTCTGCCTGGATATGGAAAAGTTGTGCTAATTCTTGAGTCTGGTTTCTCAAGCTTTCTGTAACAGTATTCGGTAATAATCTGTGAAACGCGTATCGCGAGATGGAACACGAACCTGGACGTGAACAACATTATGAACACTAACGTGAACTTAAATCATGAGGTAGCACAAAACATGAACTGAAACAGCATCTTACTGTGAATGAGACGTAAACGTGAAAGTGAAAATAAACGTGAACGTGAACATGAGCGTGAGCGTGAGCAAAATTCGCGAATGTGAAAGTTCTATCTAACATGATTGTTGATGGGATACCGTAAAATCGTACGATTTGTTGCTGAAATTCCTGCAGATTTGCTACTGCGTACTTATTTCGGATGAAAGAAAACGTGCAGGCTGAGTGAATTGGTCGACAATGACTTAGATAGTACCATACTTCTTCTGAGTCTGTGGAAATCTGATAACAATTATATGGGAAACTTATCTCATTTCTGTTCAGATATTTCTAATGGTTGTAATAACTCTCTAGCATGACGACGTTCTATCTGGATCCTGCGGTATGTCAGGCATCTAGATATGAAAATAGCTGTATCCATGTTTTATATTGCTTCTATCAAAATTTGGTCTGAGATTATGGTACATTATGATAGAATCTGGGTGAATAGTCATGAAAGAACTATGAGTCTCGGTAAATTAGATCTATCTTCGCGTAGGATCTTATGGAATACAAAATTTTAGTGTAGGTCCTTTCCTTTATGCGTAAGCTTAGTCATGAAAAGCTAATCGTGAGAACTGTCAGCACTTCTGCGGTAGTAGTCAGCTAAGTTCTAGAAAATTTTTACTTTAATCATGGGTGTCGGTCTTGACCATCTGGTGATGGCCTTCACCTTCGCAGAATTGTCTAAAATTTCTTTCTGCTGAAATAACGTGGCTCAGAAATGCCACCTTGTTCAACTAGAAATCACATCCGGAAAGCTGCGTATATAATTTTCTCCTATCAGAGAATCTTCATGATCGTGAGAAGATGATTCTCGTGTTCTTCTCTAGAGTTTCGCATTTTGAGATGTTATAAATGAGTCTACTAACGATTTTGTCTGAGAACTCATGGAAAAATTTTATTCATAAACCTCATACTATAGTTGGAGTATTTGGGAGTTCAGATTTATAAATCATAATTTCGAGTGATCACATCGTGTGCAAAAGCAGTCTTGTAAACATCATGTTCTTACTCTCACCACTGATGGTTGCCTCATCGTGAATTGTTCTGAAAAATGTTTAAGACATCCTAGTAGATCAATGAAATTTCTATACGTGGAATGAATGTCGACAAAATGGTGATCCGGTAAGTTTTCCGGTGGTCGATATATGATCTTATGTTACCAGTCTTCTGTCTGATAGATAGGAACGGTACACTCCTTGTGGTGCGCTAGGGCGAATAAAGCCTTGTTCCGATAACTCTTGCAGCAAATGCTGCAGCTCTTTTAACTCAGTTGAAATCCTGTGATAAAGAGTTTTGAAAGTAGGTTCTGTTCTTGAGACAAGCTTGATGTTAAATAATGTCTCGTGGTTAGGAATGAATTTCTGGAAAATCTTCTGTAATGACATCTGAAAACTTTAGGATATTCTGCTAATCATGAATTTAAGGAATTTTAGAAGTGAATTTATAACTGGTAGGTAAAAAGTCTTCGTAGCTATAGACTGATAAGCCACGTGCTTGTAAGGCAGAAATAATTTGTACTGATTTTTTGGCAGAAAGTATAATAATATATTTGGACTTTAGTAAGACGGATCTTGTCTTCAACTGGAATGAAAAGTCTTTATAAATACGGTGATACTGTGGAGTCTTTTCTGGATGGGAGGTAGAAAATGTCTTATTTAGATAAAGCTGACATATGAATAATTGAGCAAGCATGGCGGATCTTGCTGAAGGTGTTTGTTTGTAATCTTACGGAATGAACTCTGCGTGTCTAATCTGAATAATACTCTAGTGGTGGTGACTAAATCTTTAAATGATCTGATTCATGCGTGGCATAATAGAATGGGGATACCCCCTTTCTGAAAGGTACCCTAAATTACTAAGGGCTTGTTTTAGAAACATACTGGAGTTATGAGTTCTGACTCGTATTTTGAGAAAAGATTCGTATGACGTGTATCATGACTGGTGTCCTGATATGTGTCTTCCGAAATGATACCTGAGACCTATGTCTTGACTGTTGTCTTGACATGTGTTTTAGTGGACAAATCTGGACAAGGCTGAAAATTTTTGGTAACTGCTAGGATTGGCGGACCGGTTAGACTACTGACCTATGTATTTCTGGTCACGTCCGTTCCGGAGTTCCGATGGTTACTGACTGATTAATAATAAGCACGGTGGTTGTCACTAATGCTTTGTTTGTCAATTTATGACGGTCATTATCATGACCGTGATTCATGTAACTATTCTGCTGAGTGGTCGGCTGAGTTCCGGTTCCCACTCTTCTGAATGAACAGTTAGGTGAGTGAAGTGTGACATCTAGCTGATAGGTAAAAGTATAGAATGGAATGGTAGAGTCTGATGGTTGAAATTTATTCTTGTCAGAAATTTCAAATTAATAGTTTTCGTCCTTATTCTGCAGAGTCTTCATAGTATAAACAACATCTACATCTTGAGAAATCTCCAAAGTATCAGCAGCATCAGTATTTGTGAGGTTTTCAAAGTGTTAGCAGCATCAGTATCTGGTAAAATCTTCAACTTACGAGCAACATCAGCATCTTGTAGAATAGCGACAAGTGGAAACGCTTGTGATGATTGAGGATCGATTAGCAATATTCATGGAGTAGGGTACCTGGAGTAGACCTGGACTACTGTGCATGAAGTACAAAATGAATACTGCACATGGAGCATATCTGAGACATTGTACATGGGGTACATATAGAATACTGTACATGGCACTGGTGGAAATTTTTTTATGGGATGATCGATACTGGTGTCGCTTGTCTGACATGATCAAAGAACTAAATTGATTTAAACGGTAGTAAACTGAACTGAAATGAGTAACATGATAGCCTGGTAATTTCTGTGTGGACTTAAAGCTGGTTGTATAGAGTTTCAAGAATACGATTAAACAGAATTTCAACAATGGTCAGCATGAAGACATGACTGATGAAGATCAAACCTGATTATTATGAAAACAGGATTTAACTGTAACCCCTTCTGTATCTTAGCATGAAAACATCCTCACCTTGGTGAAAACATAATCCTCATAGGGAGACATGAACTTAGTCAGCATGAAAACGACATTCATGTGAAAGTATAAACTTGACTGATACAAATAACATAGAAAAATAATCAACTGAGGTTTAACATCAATTGATGTGGATAGGTATGGTTTAATCTACAGTATTCATAGTAGGAAGCATGTGACTAAGTATGGGCGATTATGTTTTGATCCATACCTCTCAAAATTTTCTGAGAACTGTTATGTATAGAAATGTACAATCTGGGAATAAATGTGGTTGGTTGTAGTCCAATTCATATTTGTCAAGATTTTATGAAACGTCATGATATGACAAAGGTGAACAACTATGGATCGGTTCACAAAACAACATTCAACAGAAAAACATGAAATTTGATCTGAACATTGGTGAACGTATATGGGCTGGTTCACCAAGTAATATTCGACTGAAAGCATGAATCTGTCAATAGTAAGGATGAACGCCATTGGGTCGGTTCACCAATACAAAAATCTGAACGGGAAAGGGTGAACGCCTATGGGTCGGTTCACCAAAACAAAATTCGCTGAAAAGCACATGCGACTAAATATGGCCAGTCCTGTACCAACCTTTTACTTAGTCAAAAACTTTAAGAAAACCGACTGATAACTAAAGAAAAATGACTGATAAATGCATGAAAAACATGAAAGATAACAACGCCAAAATCTGGGAAGTTCCTGGTGACTACCCACTAGTCACAGGTCAAGTTTTAGAGCCTACAGGTCAAACCTATAGCTCTGATATCATAATTGTAACACCCCACTTGGATAAGTGGACCGTTACGTGTATTTATGGCGTGTCATCAAAGCATAAGGTAAACGTCCTACAACATTAACTGACCATAAAGGAAATACTAGAATCAAACATCGGTACTCCAGACATAAGCTCAAAACATGAAAAGTAAAATACTGAAGGAAAGTGTTGTCCCATATATTTGATTGATTAAGCAATGAAGGAAGAAAGAAAATAGATGAAGAAGAGATGAATTCCTAGAGAGAGAAAGTAGTGAGAGAAAGTAGAGAGGAAGAGAGGATTAACTTATGAATATTATATTAGAGAAAAAAAGTTGTAACAAATGACCATCCACCCTCTTAACATGCTAGGAGGGTAGTATATATAGTCCACCCACATGCGGGCTTTAATGGACTATATATTGGGCCGGGCTTGTCTTTTTGGACTTTAATTAGTTTAAATCCAAGCCCGTAAACCACGACTAATTAACTATTTATTACAACGTTCTAACTAATGTTACAATAATAACCTATGACCGAGCATTCTTGTTTGACTCAATATTTTGAGGCTAACAATCTCCCCCAATGTGAGGTCATACCCTTTTGATATTTAAAGATCAATGGAGATTACGAATCTCGTCATAAATGAGCCTTGAACGTGTAACAATAGTTTTGTTCCTTCATGCTATGATCTTTGAGCCTTTGTCGTTGTCTTTCGACTTTGTCTTTTAGTCTTGAGATCTTCAAATCATCCTTGACTTGTCATTGCCATCTTGCGATCTTGTGTCTTTATCCACATGCTCACACTATCAATTGTTGGATAAGTCTTTGGGCATGAATATGTGGTTGTGAATCTTTGACTTTGCTGAGTACACCGTGACACCACCTTCTCGAGACAAAACATAGACACGGACTGAATGGCTTTGACATTCGTCCTAAATCGGTAGCGTTTTACCTCCGGTCGGTGAAGACCGTTATACGATATAAAATATCGTACCTGTGATCAGGTAGATTCAATTAAGAATCTCCTTGACAGGGTTTCGCGGCAGTACTAGCCGTTCTCTTTACTCGACCGTCTCAAAGCAAGACTGTGAACATAAAGAGTGAATCAATTGGATAAATATCCGCTTGATTAAAGTCGTCAATTCAAATTCCTGGAACAAGTTTGATTCATTAAGAATCTTACCATTGTTGCTTTCCAGTTGACACAAGTTTGATTCATAAGAATCTCACAAGTCACCTACCGTAGCGCTGTTTGATGTTGACGCTAGAAGGATTTCAATTCGTCACTGTGAATATTAATAAATATCACTCTGAATGTTCTTGTAAGACCATAAAGATATTGCGTAGAAACCTGAAACGAGTTTGAATCAATTCAGAATCAAACCACTGTTGCTTTTCAGTTTTACATATGTTCAATTCATAAAGAATCTTACATATGACCTACCGCAGTGCTGTTTGATGTTAACACTGGAAGGATTTCCACTCATCATTGTGAATACTAAGTAGTATCACTCTGAGTGTTCTAGCAATATCGCAAGGATATAGCGTAGGACTCTCTTGATCTTCATCCGTGTGTCCTAACGAGATTTGATTGATCTCTTGGCTCTAGACTCGATTTGTGCACTTTTAGTGATCGGAGGCTGGAGCAGATGCCACCTATTCAATATCAACTATCTCGGAGTGAGAAAGTCAATAGAAGTCGTGTTGATCTCTGTGACAATAAAACAAACTTCTTTTGAGAGAAGTCTGAGTAGCTAGGAAAGGGTTGTGCTTCACATCACTGGGTCCATGATGAGTTTGTCTTCATGATGAGTTGACCCGGTTTCTGCCTAAGTTGTATGGAGGGCTTCTTTCTTTACACCCTTTATCCTTACATTTCTTTATCATTCTTCAACCCCTTCAATGCTTACCAAGACATCATTAATAACACCTTGTTGTGATTGTTCCAGTGCTATCATCAGTACTTAGTCGGCATTCAGCTACGTTCACATTCTACTCCATCTTTCCTAAGGACTTCTAATAATCTATTGGATTGTCCCTCGGAAGATCCCTCCGGTTCTGGTTGGATCATAGGACTTAAACCTAACCACCCTTTTGACACCAATAACGTCGTGAATTAAAGATGTTGTGGGTATTTGATCGTAACCATGAAAACCACTTTAAATTCTAACAAAGTGTTTGAAAAACATTTAACACCTTGCCAGTTTTGTCGTTTCAGAAATGCTCCCCCTTCACATGTGCATCGATAATCGAAAGTGTTTCGCACATGTAGGTAAGAGTTAAAGTGCTTGAGTCTTATATTAGATCACATTTTAATCACATTTTCTCCCCTATCTCTAATATATAAAATCTTTTGATATTAGAGATACCAAATTTGATTAAAATATATTTTGAAAAATAGTCTTGAAAATTTTCGGGAGAAAGATGTGTTAATCTTTTGCATGAAGTTGAATTGCTCCCCCTCAAAAATTGATCCAATGGAATTGTCATTACGAGGATTTGATCCACATTAAACTTTTGAGGATAGGAGTTGTTGAACACACAATTTTTGAAAGATTTTGAATATCATTGAGAAATTCTTGAAAAAATTGTGTTCAACGCTTTTTGAAAAATCAATTCTTTTTGACGAAAAGGTTTTTCTAAAGCATAAACTTGAGTTCATAGACTTTGAATGTCTTGACGAATCCACTCAAGTGTAAGAAGATTTAACTTCTCTGAAAGTGATTACAAGCCATTGTGTTGAGCTCAAAACGTGGAATGTTTTGTGACAAGCTCAACCCAAGATAGATTGCTCTACCCGTTTGGTAGGATAAGGTATCTTTAAAGATACACTTTCCTTTATTTGAAGGTCGAGTCACAGTCTGACATTTAACTGTAAGTCGTTTACATGAGCTTAAAAACTTTGAATGTTTTTAATGAGAGCTCATGACCGAGAAAATTTATTTTCCGGTTGTTAAGGATAAGTTATCATTCGTGATCAACTTTCCTTTCTTGGAAGTACGAGTCACAATCTGAGGTAATTGTAAATGAAATGACATGTTTTGAAAAATATTTACAACTTTCATTCGAGCTTTATGTACACACCCGTGTCGTTATTGAGCGACATTTCTAGGTACGTCCATATTATCGATACTGAAAGACATGTCGAGAGGAATATTTTTGGTATTTTGAAAGTTTTTCCATTTTTTAATTTGTTTTTCTATGGATATTTACGTTTTATTATATTTTTTTCTCAAGTTTTTCGAAAATAATCCAAAATAGACTTTTGTACAGCAGAAGAAGGTGATATCGAATATACAGAATTGGAACCCTTTGAAGAAGGAGAAGTGGGTTCAGAATCCGCTGTTGTACCTGCAATCACAGAAGAAGAGTTTGCACATATACTAGAATTAGGAGTAACAAATTCCTTTTCAGCGTGTAGAACAGTAGCATTAGTGCTGGTGCAAGTGTCATCACTCTTCTCTATTGGAATCCACTTAAGACCAACTTCCGTGAAGATCCGACCCGTTGGTTTCCACTGAAGACTAGATTTAGGAGTAGCTTTCTCTTGCACAGCGGAAGACTTCTTTGGAGAGAAACTATGTCCTTTTTGAATCCACGTTTCAGATTTGGTGTGGTTGCTTTTCTTTGCGACGGGTTTGTATCTCCTTGTTGTCTTATGGGATTCTGTATTCGATCTACGTTCAAAGGAACGAGATTTGACCTCATATAGGTATTGCAAAATGCAATGGTCATGATTTACATTGTGAATGCCCTTTTTGCAAGTGGGACATACAGGGAATTTGGGATTCACGAAAGTACTTGTATTCCTTTGTTTTCCAAATCGTTCAAGCGTAGTGTTTGAAGCACGACTATTCATAGATGGTCTCCAATTCCTAGATTGCTGAAGAGGGATCCTAGGTTTTGGTTGACTACCATTAGGAGTGTGTAGAACTCTAGCGGGATTTGGTGAACTAGGTTTTTCAGATACGGGTTTGTCTTTCTGAATCTTCCCTTTTTGTTTCGTATCCTCTAGGTTGTGGGTATGAACGAGGTCATTTGAACCTACAGATTCCTTTGTGGATGTGAATGTCACACGTTTTGGAGGAGTCCTAGAAGTGCTAGGTGCATTCACATGGTTGGGTTTAGCAGCAGTGTGCTTTCTAAATGGAGGAACATAGGGTGATATGGATGGTTTTGGAACACTTGGTTGCACATCAGTCTTAGGGGGTAACCTAGATTTCATATGAGAAGAATTGGAGAACGGAGTCGGTTTTCCTAAGATAGACAGCTTTGGATCCTTGTAGGCATTGGGTTGTCGAACAACAGGTTTCTTAATGCTAGGTTCCACGATTTTCCCACCCATTTTAGCAACGAGTTTCTGCAACTCTGCTATTGCTCTGTCCCTGTCTTGTAATTGAGCTTTCAACCCTTTAATTTCCAAATTCTGTTCATTCATTTCTCGAAATGTTTGGGAAAGTTTTTCTTGCAATTTATTATCATGTGGAAAACTACCAACTTCTTTTTGCAGAGCAAGTTCAAGTGAATGACAATGTTTTTGAAGGAAATCAGTTTTGTGTTGAAGTAACTCAAAAGCCTTTTTGTCAACATTTTCTTTACGTTTCGAAAGCTCAATTTCAAGACGTTCACATTCTTTGATCTTATCAAGATATTGGCATGCAACTTCAAAATATTCATCAATATCAGCACAAGATGTAAAATAAGCACACATAACATCTTTAGAAACGCATTCTTGCAAGAGTAAATCATATTCATCTGAGAAATCAGACTTCTCCATTTGAAGATCATCAATGTGTTTCTCAAGAGATTCAACGTATTTTAAATCATCATACATTTCAGTCCGAATGAACTCCTCAAGTTGAAGAACAGTTTCTTTTATCAACGTCGTGTTTGGAATTAAGAGTTCTTTCACAAGCAAGGTAATATCTTGAGGAATCGGACGTGTCCATTCAGCATTTTCACGTTTTGCCCAGTCTCTTTCAACAATAGATTAAACATTATCTATGTGGTGTTTAAGAATACCTAATGTTTTCCTACTCTTGCTTTTAGATTCATCTAGAGGGAGGTAGTTGATGTATTTGTAAACATTAGATTTCTTAGGGGCAAATGCTTTCTTCCATTGAATTCTCATTTGTTTGCATTCTAGGAACACTTCCTCACGAGTTTTATGAGTTTGTTTGTTGAACAGACCATAAAGACTATTCTCATAAGCATAATTATATGGTTTCACAAACTCCTTATTAACAAGTGGTTGACTATCAGCATCCCAAAGGGCAGTCTCTTCACTATTGGCACTAACAGGCATGCAATCAAGATCTGTCCTTTCAGTCTCATCAAGATAAAGATGCGGGTTCGCAGCTTGAGCTTTGGCAAGGTACTCAGGACTTGCAAAGCTAGCTTGACCCTTAAACATCGATGGAGGTGCTAGCATTCTTACGGATTGAATAGAGTCATGCGTTTTATAAACAACGTTCTTCAAAAATTCGACTTGTGCTTCTAGTTTCGTTACCTTTTCAGTTTCTTTATCATATCTACTTTTGAAGTCTTGTTTTAACGCATCTACTTCTTGTTTCTTATCCTCAAGAATTTTAGCAGAATCAGTAGTGGTCATAGAGAGCTTTTGTTCAATTTCATTAATTTTGGTGTTGGCAAGGTACGTTTTTTGGCGTTCATCCATTAAGAAAACATTATATTGACGCTTCTCTTTTGCTAATAACTCAAGAGTAGTATTATATTTGTTTTCAAAATTGTCCTTTTGACTTTTTAACGCACTTCCCTTGTACCCCTCAAGCTCTTTGGTTTTCTGAAGGAGCTCCGCTCTATAGCTATCTATAGTTTCACTAGACTTAATTAGAGCAGCTTTGCATTCTTCAAAATTTTGAGTGAGTGTTGCGTTTGCCTTCTTTAATTGCTTTTGACTCTTTTTATTTTCTCTGACATCTTTTTGTAAAGTAGCAATTAAATTGGCTAGCGCAACACGCTCCTCGTCATCATACTCATTTGCATGTTGATCATTGTCAGACGAATTATTGCACGTGTCTAATGGATCAGGTATGGTATTGCTATCAACCTTTTCCGTTATACATGTGGGAATAATGGTTTGAGGTTGATCACTATGCTCATGCGTATTAGCATTTCCAAACACATTATATTCATCATAGTGTACCTCTTCCAATGGCTCAGAATCGAAAACAGGACCATTATCATAGGAAGGTGTATTGCTGATGACATTCTCAGAGTTGTGGTTATCATTCCCTGAACTATGCGTTGGAGTCTCATATCTGCAGCTTGTATTCTCAATATCTAATGCGATACCACAACTGGTATGAAGTCTGTCATCAATCGTTTGTTGCATCTGTATTGTGTGATTCACATAGGTTACAATGAAGTCGATGTTGCGGGTTATCCGATCTTTGTATGATAAAGCATCCATTCCATGATATCTCTTGAAGCACTCGTTGGTAAGCGAAGACTTGATGAAGTCAGAAGTAAACATCGTTTCAAGTGATGTCTTGAGATCAGTGAAAGTGATCTTGCATTCACTAGCAATGATTCTTTCGTTGACTAGTTGTGTTTGAAGTTTATCCATGGCATGAGTGAATGTTTTGCTGAATGTGCCAGTGGATTCACGTAAGTCGAACAAGACTTTTGAAAGGTTCTGAAAAGAATCTTGAAGTACTCTAAAACCGTCCATGGCATTTTTTCTTAAGAAACATATATGTTGTTGTAGTTGTTCCATTTCAAGGTCTTTCACGTCTGAACTTGCAGTAACCGCATTACTCGTTGGCATGATGATCGTCTCTCTCTGTGGATGAAGTGACTTTGGATCTTAAGTAGCGTGATTGTGTTGTTGTTGAAATTCCGAAAATTTGAAATTTTTCTCAGTCCGACAATAAATTCCTCAGTCCGACTAAAACGGTAAACGGAAAAATTTTGAATAACCAAATTTTGAAAACGAGTTATAAATAGCCAATAACTAGTAGGGAAAAAGTTTGAAAAATGAAAATTTTAACGAAAAATAAAACCTAAAAATGGCCTAAAAATTTGAATTTTGGTCCGAAAATTTGAATTTTTGGTCAAAAAAATTTTCGCAACGCCAAAATTTGAAATCGAAGCTTAAATAGCCTAAAATGGTCTAGGAAAAAATAAATTTTACTTGGGTTTTCCCGCCAAAAAACTCTTTTTTTTTATTTTTTTGATCTTCGTGTAAACGATATTCCAAAACTAGTCTAGATGGTGGCTAAGTCTAAAAAATACTCAAACAAAGATTAGCAAAACACATCATCGGAATGTCGTCGGAATCACTTATCGGAATGAGATCGGAATGACCTAATCGGAATGCAATCGGAATGCCTTGTCGGAATGCCAAATCGGAATACCTTGTCGGAATGGCAAATCGGAATACCTTGTCGGAATGCCAAATCGGAATACCTTGTCGGAATGCCAAATCGGAATGTCTGAAGTCCAGTCGGAATATTCGAAGTCCAATCGGAATGTTGATCGAAAAAGCTGGTCGGAATGTTAAAACCCTTTTCCGATGCTACTGATCGGAATCACAATCGGAATCTATAATCCCTTTTCCGATTACACCAATCGGAATAATAGTGCTGTTACGAGATTTTGGGGTAAAAAAATGAATTTTTCGACAAGAAATCCGCGATTTTAACCAACCAAATGCGACCAAATCCCTACCACAGCTATGTAGAAGATTTATATCAAGATTTAGAGCATAGAAACACAAAAAGAATCTTGAATTCGAGATGATTATAAGAGAAAATCACACGAACCAAGTAAAATCAACAACGAATCACAAAACTACCCCATGGCGATTGATACCAAATGTTGTCCCATATATTTGATTGATTAAGCAATGAAGGAAGAAAGAAAATAGATGAAGAAGAGATGAATTCCTAGAGAGAGAAAGTAGTGAGAGAAAGTAGAGAGGAGGAGAGGATTAACTTATGAATATTAGATTAGAGAAAAAAAGTTGTAACAAATGACCATCCACCCTCTTAACATGCTAGGAGGGTAGTATATATAGTCCACCCACATGCGGGCTTTAATGGACTATATATTGGGCCGGGCTTGTCTTTTTGGACTTTAATTAGTTTAAATCCAAGCACGTAAACCATGACTAATTAACTATTTATTACAACGTTCTAACTAATGTTACAATAATAACCTATGACCGAGCATTCTTGTTTGACTCAATATTTTGAGTCTAACAGAAAGGACTAAACAATGTCCAAATAAGCAGAATAATGTAAGAAGTGCATAAAGTAAGAAGTCCGGATAGCTTCCTTCAATGCACATGCTATCAGAATCCTAAGAGCGTCCTGGTGTACCTGCCGTTAGAACATGAAAGAACTACGGCTGAGCATAACGCCCAGTGAATGGATATAAAGCATGATAAGGAATTGCTGAAATGAAACAGATGATAAAATATTGGAGCTGTAAGACTGATAAGTAAAGTTGCAGCGGAAATCTGTGTATAATCTGCAAAGTCTGATTTATATATAATAAAGCTGAACTGTTATCTGTTAAATCTGAAAACATGCATTTACTGTATTTTAATTGCCAGAGCTTATATAGGTCATGTGTTGTAACAACGGTGCATAAATAACTGGAGGGGTGACCTCATCATGCTGTAGAGGGGTGACCTCTAAATAACTGTAGAGGGGTGACCTCTAAATACTGTGCTGGGTGGAGGGATCATCTCTAATGTGAAGGATGTAGAGCACACACCACATTCACCCTGATAACTGTAAACTGATAAGCCTAGGATGCATCCATACGCCCCACTAAAAATACTTATAAAATGGCCAAACTGAGCTGAGTGGGACGATGCAGGATATCACTCTCCTGCATGTGAGTCACGACACCGGTGCCTCTAGTGCCATGGTTACGGTACCTCCGTAAGTACATAAACTGGTCATGCTTGTATATAATACTTAGGAAATTTTATTAGTTATTAACATGATTACTGATAAGCTTAAACACATACTGGGGAAAACATTTGGCTGCAGACGGGGAATCCTAATCATGCATAGGAAAGGAAGTCCTTACTGAAAGGATAGAAAATCCGTACCTCGTGTCCAGTAACCGACCGAGATCAACTGACAGAAAGTCTACTCTGATTTTACGCGAGCTACATGGATAAAGGACGCGAATAAGTAAACTGATATTCGTTTATTTTATTTACCTCAACTGTACTTAGTTAATTTATTTATTCTTGTAATATTGTTAATATTTAAACTGATAAATCTTAATGTTCTAATATTTCTGATTAGCGTATTCCTGTTCATTTATTAATTACGGTAAAACACGTACTCTGACGTTATACTAATTCTATATTTGGTAACCTGTTAAAAATAGAAATTTTCCTAAATTAGAAAGTTTCCAAAATATTTTAATTCCTATAATAAAATTATACCCTTTTAATTTTATAAAACTAGTTTATATTTAACTCATTAAATACATTTTTAAAACATTCATTTAAAGTAAAGTAATTTAAAAGGTATAATTCAAAAATCATTATTTTTCTAATTTTAAATGTGTCCCGAGCCTACCGAGATATCCCTTCTTGGTCGCACTAAAACAATTCAACAAATACATATAAAATCTGCCTACTAGAACTAGCGACAGAAAAATCTGTCACTAAAACCGTGTGACAAAAACTGAGTATCTAAAAACTGTCATTAAATGAATCGCGACAGAAATTAGCGTCGCTAATCTGTCGCTAAAGTCAGAACCAAAACCCTTTTATTTTCTGTTTAACGAGTTCCCACTGCTCTTCATCTTATTCCCACCGTCTCTTACAATTACCCACTGGTTTTACAGTCCCAAACACCCCTGTTACAAACCCAAACGCCTCCTGTGTACATGATTAATCCCAAACGCACCCTGTTTGTTTCAGCCTGCTGCCGAGGACACCCAGACCACCACCGAGACCCCTGGTGTTCTTGGCTGGGCCAAAATAACAACACACCGAGACCCCCGCTGGTCTCGGTTCACGTGTAACATCAAAACCCGACACCTTTTCTTGTTTATTTTCTATAATTCGTTTGTATAACTTCTTTTAAATCCAAATCGTGATATAACTGAATTTAAGGGAAAGGAATTGATCACCGATGTGTGCTTGATAAAGGGATGACATAAACACACGAATCAAGAATGAAATCAAGCCCGAAAACTCCTTTTCTTTTTTTTTCTTCTGCCGTCATTTTTTTTCACACACCAAACGAAGCCCTATTATTTTTTTTTGATCGACTGCTGTGGGAGAGGGTTAAAGTCCCGTATATTTTTTTACAAATGGGCCTAGGCCCATGTTTCCTTCCTTTCCTTTTTACAATAACCAAACCGGCCATAAGGCCCTTTTACTTTTCTTATTATTTATTTTTTATGTGTTTTTTTTAATTTTAAATGGCCGGCCTATATTTACTTATATAATTTACACATTTTTTAAATTGTATTTATTATTCCCGCGCGTTTTTAGTTTTCAGAACGTATAGCTTCTGCGTATTTAATAATTAAATACGGGTTTTACAGCAGGTGCGCGTGAAAGAACTATTCGATACAGCAGGTGGCTGTTCGGGACTATGTTGCAGTAGCAAAGACTGTTTGAAAACAGTAATGTTGCAAGAAATTAGCAGAAAGAAAGAAAGAAAGAATGAATGAAAGAAAGATTGAAAGTCAGGTGCCGTGGTAAAGAGAAAGAATGTCAGGTGTCGTGAGAAAGAAAAAGAAAGAAAGGAAGATTCCCTTCTATGTACACTAAGGCACAACAAAGAAAGTAGGAGTTCCTTGTGTGTACTAGGGCAGGGAAAGAAGAGAGAGAGTACGATGTTCATGTGAACTGCAGAAAGAAGTGTGAAGACCGAAAAAAGACCGACGCCGTAGAGAAGACCGAGGAAGCTCCGACGTGAGACCGAAAAGACTAAGGAGCTGCAAAATACGGGCAGTACCTAGACCGACAACAGGTGACAAGAGATCGAAGGCTCACATGAGAAAGATTAGACCAAAGGCCGAAGAGATAACCGTGAACGAAAGGTTGTCTAGACTGAAACTTTAATAGCCGAAGACCGAATTGTTGAATCAAATGACTGAAGATTCACAGAAAGACCGAACAAGTGATCACAAGAAAGCAAGTAGAAAGGATTGTTTCATTGTATGTACATGGTTGTGTAAGTAAGAAGGAGAATGAAAGCAACAAAGAGAATCAAAGACGAAGAAAAGAGCAAGAGACACGAAGAAAAGATAGAAAGAGCAAGAGAAGCAAGAAAAGACCGACCAAGTAGTATGTGATCGAGACCGTGTTCGTGACAATAACCGTAAGAGCCGAGGCCGTGAAAGATCGTCAAGATTAAGGGGGTGAATGTTGGATTTAATTCGGTTTTAGTCATTCAGCACCTTAGTACTTTAGTTAATTTAGTATTTACATAAAATAAAATGTGTTTGAATTGGTATGTATTAGGAGCAGGTTTTAAGGATAGACTAGGAGAGTGGGTAGTTTATAAACCTAGTCTTGAGGATAACCATGACTTAATAGGTTGTGTTCCTTGTTTTATGGTTTCCCACTTTGTTTTGTAAGGCTATATATAGCCTCGTCCTAGAGTATGCAAATTTAGTGAGTAGTATTCTTCTGCATTATTTTCTTTACATCAGTAAGTTGTGCTAGTTGATAATCTACAAAATGATGGTAAGATAGCAATAAAAAGCTTAATATCGAAAAGAAGATTGGCATGAAGGTGGGCTACGTTTAAATATCAACTTTATTGTCCCAACTTATGTGGCTTTACTCTATGTATTTCTTAATCTGCCAAAAAATATAGTTTCTACTGATTGTAGAGAAGTAATAAAATGTTCATCTATATGTCACCCCACAGGTGGAAGAAGGTAGTTTGTAAGAAAAACAATTCTAGTACCTATTTTGGCTACATTTCATTTTGTTCTATATACGTATCTGACAAAATGGAGACTTGAGAAAATGTAGTAAGACGATAGTATAGGAACAAAAAACTGAAGGTAATCCTTGGTTTTCTATCTTTTATGCCTCACTCACTCATAATGTGGCAAGTGAATGATAAGATAAAAGATAATACAACAACAAACTAAAATAAAGCCATAAAGCTTACCCAAACGAATCATTTCTTTGTTCTAAACACCGTCTCAAACACCGTGATCAAGACCCAAATTGAAGAGAAAGTCACGGTATGATGCAATTATATAAATAGGTGAGCAAATGAAGTCTAGCTCAGTTGGATGGATGCATTTGGTTATAGTCTCCATGTGGGGGAGGTCAGGGGTTCGACTCCTGTCATTCCCCATATAGGGGATTTTCCCAGGATTGGCAGCCGGGTTTGGATCCCATCGCAATGCCTTGAAGCCCCTTAATGGGAAACTGGATGGCTAGCATGGGGGTTGATATTCTCTTCGTGAGATGATTCGAACTCGGGTTGAGAGACTTGGTGCCTCGGTGGCACGCAAGATAATCCGCTGCACCAAGCTGTCGTTAAAAAAAATTATATAAATAGGTGCAATATAAAATACTTATGTTTGCATAGATAAGCAAATACCTGCATTTTTCTCAAAACACCACCCAAATTGAAGAGAAATGCCTTAAGCATGTTTGGTACAGAGAATTATAGGATTAGAAATAAAGTAGAAATGAAAATTGAGAGAATAGAACTAAGTAGAGAATTTAGTCTAATTCTACTGTTTGGTAACAACAAAGACTTAAGTTTGAGAAATGCGTAAATTTATATTTTTATAAATCTTTTAACAATATATTGACTAGGGGTGTCGAAAAAGCCGGCACGAACCGAACCCAATTAAGCTTATTCAAATCGAGTTATTCATGTCAAAAAAATTATTCAAATTTAAAAATCTAAGTCATCCAAATATTAAATAAAGATACGGGTTAAAAATGTTTAACTAACTCGGGTTCAAGTCGACTCGATTAACCCCAACTGAATATTTATTTCTGTTTTTCGTAATCAAAAAATTTGTTTCTCATAATTAACACTTCGTATGAATTAGTCCTTCATTTTATTACCTAGACCCATTATTATAACTAGATGAATACCCGCGCTAAGCGACGGGATCGTTTGACGCCGTATAATTAACGAAACGTTATATTGTGGAAAGATCAAATTGTAATGAAAAGTGTCTTAAAATACGATAATTTAACTTTAGGTAAAATGTCAACTAACCATTTATCAAACAACATATACAAAACATTTAGTAAACCCGTTAGTCTCGGAAGCGTTTTAGGTTTGGTAAATATAAAATTATCCAAAAAAGAACAATCAGAGTGTTTCGTTACTCAAGTAATCACTATATGGGTTAATTGTTTCTTAACAACTGTTCCATGACATAACAATTTGAAATTAGGTGTTTATCATTCATGTTTTGTCTTTCTTTCTCTTAGTGAAGTAGCGAAAGTGACCAACCAGTGCGGCTTTGAGTGTGGCGGCTTTAAGTGTGGCAAAGTTTGTGGTTTATGACAAGAGATGGAATTTAGCCTATACGCCCGTGAATTTCACGGGTAGCTAATATAAATTGTTAAATGACTTTGGAATAAAGAAATATAGCTTATAGAAAAAAATAGAAGCAAACAATTTTCTTCTTTACAAACTGTGTTTGAAGGAAACTAACATTATCATTAGTTACATATTTGTAATTTTTTTTTGTATATATCAAGTCTCTACTTTTCTACTACATATAATGTTATATAATGTAAAGGTGTAGCTTCTATTTTTGATAATGGAGAACTCATTTTTTATTATAGCTTATACACATTGCACTTTTTATATGATATTATCAAGTCACGAGTTTGATCACCGAGTCAACTCGGTCGAGTAACCGGTTCACTGATTCAACAACCGGGTTCATCTGGTCGTGTCACCGAGTTACTGATTCAACTACCGGATCAATTAGCATATTATTAACTATTTGCCGCAAAATGATTTTCATAGAATACATGTCTATCGTTAAAATGTAAAAAAAATGTGTTTGTGGGTCAATTGAGCCTTATTCATTCAATCTACACTGGAAGTCCCATTATAACCTATCTAAGGGGTTACACTTTCCCTTCTTTAAATCCTGACTAATTTAATGTTGTCAAATTCAATTGATTCCTTACACAAGCTTGTTTTATTCTTTTTCAGTTTTGATTTCCCTACAATAATTACAAATCAATCATCATAGACGAACAAAAAATGAGCACATTTACAGCAAAAATGCTTTTTATCCATCACTTAATTTGGATTTTGCAACCATAATTACAAAGCAATATACATCGGCTTACATAAGTTGGACCAATCCAGTGCTACTAATACATAAAATTAAACTCAAACCTTGAAGTGTTTTAAAACGCAAATGCTAAGCTACACAAAACCTTTGAAGTGTTTTAAAACACAAATGTTCTTCACCAAAAGATTGCTCAATAACCTCCCCTTGAGCTGTAACTCTAAGAGACCCGTGATAGGTATCAAGGTGGTTAAGACATAGCAAGATGGATGGGCCCACCTCCTCGACCAACAGTCCCACCGCGTCTATGAAACATCGAAAGCTTAACGCCAAGTTCCTTAGCCACCTTAATAAACTCTTCTTGAGCTTTGTAAAGCTGCCATGCTGAAGTAATCCTTCCCGTGTCTTTTCCTGAATCCGAGTACCTAATCATTACCATCAATTCGGTTACATTACCATTCGATGGATAAAAGACGGGACATGGCTGCAGGAGCAGATTCGAGATCTGCAAGTTTTTTAAAAGTGGGACCACCCGTAACCGTTTTTTTCACATGGTATTCCCGTTGAAGCAACTCGACCGTTAATACATCAGAAGATGATGTAGCCATGGAGATGATATAAACACAAAAACAATCTTTGTAAGCACCAACAAATATAGTGGTCAGAGAAAAATACTTAGGTTATCTCTTAAAAATGTTTGACCTATGTAACTACAGCTGCAATTGTCACTCCTTTTTTAAGTGGTAGTGTCCGACATTGATTCGTATGGTAGGTAATATTATCATAACATGTGGCACAAATATGAAAACCCAGGTATATATCATGTTATGACCATACAGAAGTAAGTTATGCAACTCACGATAGTAAGTTCTTGATTACAGATAATGTAAATAATGTAAGGTCGTATATTTCAATGAAAACACAAGTTTAATGCACATCTGAGTTGGAAAATTAGTTTTATAACATTTAAAAAGAGCAATGATTCGAAACACCTAATTTTTTCACATGAAAACGATTAAAGATTACTAAAAGCAGCACCAGTAAGCCAAAATATGTAACTTAAAAGAACATTGAGTTTGTGCAATGCTTGTACATAATTGGTTTCCATTATCGTGCTCGATAGTAGTCTTGTGTATATTATTCAACCTTTTTCAGTATCAAGTTTATATCCATCCCCTGCTCTCCAAAGGTACACTGAGTTGCTGTTTTTCTTGTTCATGTTTTTTATGAACGATTTTAGGATTAAGTTTATACTACACCTTTCCATTTAGCAACCGTGAGTTACAGTCACACGATGTTTATGACGTCACGATGTTTATGGCGTCACGATGTTTATGGCGTTACGATGTTTATGGCGATCATGGCCTATCTCTATAAATAAGTAATAAAAACCGATGGACAAAGCGTAGAAGATATAATGAACATCCTAATATATATATTTTTTGAACTCAATATAATTTCTGTTCAAAAACTAACATGCTAAAACGCTAAAGTGGTTAACAAAATTTTAAAAATGGAGAATGTCTACTTGCCTGAATATCTCTTTTAATCAGACTTCTATGCAACTCTTCAAATGCATGAACTCCGCTAGTATCAATGTCGGTAATAGCTGCAAAAAGACAGATGCATATAGTTCTTTAAAACCTAATTCGCAAATTCCTTACCTGACATTTTGATAATCAAGAAGTGAACTCGTTGGTATGCTGCTTTCAATTGATCTTCCTCCTTGGTTACCCACCTCAATATTTTGTAAAAAGAGAACGTTTTAAAACTTTCAATTACAATGCAGGGAGTTTCGTATGAAACATTGCAACCGGTTAAAAGTGATGATCAGTTAACAATTATTCAACCCCTATCCATAAGATTACAAATCCAAAACACATGCTTTAGTACAACCGGAAAAGTAGAAGTTTAGGAAAGACTGTTACCTTTCTTTAATGTAGTTAGAGTTGTAGAAGTAGATAGCAGCTCTCACAATGAGAATCCCAGGGACTTTAGTTGCCTCGAGATATTGTTGGATGTTCCTATACGCACTTTTCATTGGAATCCTTACTGAGATAGTTGTTCATGGCCTTGTTTATTGAAGAAGGATCTTAGCAAAAGATAGAAACCTAAACAAAAAAAATAAGAAGTCCAATTAGTGTGGAACTGCCTTGGCAAGCATGGTTTTACCGAGACCAAGTTCGTGAAATGTCTAATTCATTGATTCTTACACAAGCAAATTGTTCTTTCCTGGTATCATAATCTTATATTTGTTCTTGATAAAAGTTGGTACAAATAGTAACTTACAGTGGTTTTTGAGCCAAGAACAGCAGACGGGTGAATAACATTGTTGTGCGTGAATATCCGGATAGGTGACTTGCATCTCCTATGACCTGATATGATAAATAGTAAGAAATCAACTCATTTCCTAAACAACACTGCCCTTAATCCAAAAAAAGAAAGAACAAAGCAAAACAACATTAGATGGAAATTAGATGGCATCACTGCAGAAAACTCACATCTCGGTTGATGTCACTAAACGCCTAAATAGAGTTCAGCCTTGCACAGTATTTGGTCTTGCTGGCAATGTAAACACAACATTTATGTGTTTTTATTTTAACTGGGGCAAAACCATTCGGACCCGGAGCATAAAGTTCATGAAAACTTGGTGTAGATGCATTAGCCATAAGCTGAGACAACATTACTTTATTGGTGTTACTAAAACCATCTTTCTCATGGCCATTTTCCTATGTTTGTGCTTTATTTGATGATATTTCAGACCTCTAATTGAGACAAAAGCAAGTATTACATCATAATAGTAACAGCAACAGCTATTTAATGATAATTTTGAGTCTGACTTCTAACAAGATAAGGCATCACATCTTGCTTTGAACTTCTAAAAGTTTGCTTTTGATCAAGAACTTCTTGAAGAACAGACCTACAATAATAATAATTGAAAAATACAAACATTAGCTAAAGAGCAAAATAACCATTAAAAAATCAACAAAATATACACCTCAAACCTTTTAAACGCATATAAATGAGCGTCCATCAAATCAGCACGGATTTCCATCTACACGTGTTAATAGAAAAGTCAAAGTGAGTAAAAAATTAATAAATTTCCTAGATGCTCTTTTCAACCTTGAAGAATGCAGTAACTCGTCAACACAAAAACTAATAAATTCAGATAAATTAATCCATAGCGACAATAAACAGTCAAAACCAACTTCCAGATTTGTCCCAAGAACCAATTGTGGGTTATATTGATGCAAACATAAGCAAACCCAAGAGAAACAAATACAACAAAAATACAGGAGGAAAAATACATTTAGCTGGTCTACCGAGACCAATAAGTTTAAAAATAAGCCACAAAAAATGAGCTTATGAATCATAATCCCAAAACCAAAAAACCATAAATCGGATATATAAGCCGAAACAAACTAAGCAAAGCTATAAAGACCAGATCTTAAAAGATATAAATACAAAAAAAAAACTTACACCATTGAAGCCACCAGAACCACCAAAGCTAACCATATCCACCTAGCCCACCGAAAATCAACAACAAACCCATAAGAAGCCGGCGTTACAGCGGTGAAGGAAATGGCTTTCCGGTTAGACGACCGCATTGGTGGGTGGCGGCAATGGCTTTCCAGCGTTTATAGGTAGTAGAGAAAAGTGAGATGTTCTAAAACGAGAACAACCGAACCAACAAACAATATCCTGAACCGGAACTACCTGAATCCACCTAAACCACCTAGAGATGGTGGCGGATTCGGCAGATCAAGAGAAAAAGATTGTGGCGGCTGTGAATTTTTTTAGGGTTTCACAGATGGAGGCGTGTGTGTTTTTTTGAGAGTATTGTTTCAGTTATATGAAAGTTTTTAAAAAGTCAGAAGAAGTTAAAGATGGAAACATAGGAAAAAGATTCCTATATTTCCATATATGTTTCCTATAATTCCCAAAATAAATATACTTAAAAAAAATCCTATATCCTTTATAAGTAGTAGGGATAAATAATAGATGGTATGTGTTACTTTTGTAAACATAACATGGGAGAATATGAACTCCATCCAAAATAAGATGGAAATTGCATAACTAAAATTAACACTACCGAGAATTGAGTAGAGAATTAAACCTCCGTCTTTTTTTCCTGAATGTACCAAACAAAGGAAATCTTGGCATTTTCATTTCTTTCTCACCTTTTCTCTTTACCAAACATAGCTAAGAGGAATCGACAAAGCTAAAAATAAAGAAAAATGCATTAATTGACAGCTTGTAAGAGCTCTTAATACAGCCCGGGTTTTCAATCGAGATTGAAAACTAGCTTGTAACTTAGAAAAATAGCAAATATAGTACCCATACTCAGATCAAAGGAAAACACTATAAAAAAATATGTTCGAGATGAGCTACTGTACATCTTGTGATCAAGCTTTTCCATAACTTTTGAGTTCAAAACTACAAAAAGCTAACCATTTGACCTGATGATAAGCATCGGTTTTAGAGAAATGACGCAAGTTTCTGTCATATTCCACACTGAAATGTAATTACTTAATGGGTCAGGTTATAAAAAACCCCCCAAAACTCCCCCATCTATACCCCCTGATTTTTTTATTTTTTTTGATTTTTTTTTAATTTTTTTTAATTTTTATAATTTTGGTTTTGTTATAAAACTATGAATCGGAAAATACGGAATCAAAAAAAATAAAGTTTAACAGGTCAAAACTGTTAAACTGACAAAAATACGGAATAAAAACTGATAAAAATCTTGTCCAGAAAAAACCTGGGAGACAAAAAGTACACAATTAGTGTACTTTTTGTACTTTTTTTTGGGGTAGGGGGGGTACCAATAGGGGTACCCTTACTTAATTTGAGATTTTCTGTCTTATTCCACATTTTCATTTACTTTAGCATAGTCGAATTTAAACTTTCTCGAGCGAAGCTTAACCTTTCCTAATAAACTCGTCAGGCTACAGAGCAAGCTCGAACTGAACATAACATTTTCGACTTGAATTGAGCCCTTTCAAAGTTCGAATAATTAACAACCTTATCATGTTGCTGTATGATTGCTTATGATGACTCAATTTTGATATTTTGCAAGACTAAATTCTTTTCACTAGTTGATTATTGTGTTCATTTTTTTTTCTTTTTTTGGAGCGACTACATCTTGTATTGAATCTATAACGGGACCATGTCACAACCAGGGCCGGTCCTGAGATATTTGCTGCCCTGGGCGAGATAATTTTTCGATGCCCTAAACCAGTCGATCAAAATTGAACATAAAAATACTTTTAACATACGCACTCTACGGTTTTTAAAGGAGACAAACTTCAACAGAACTTGCATATCAACGTAATAAAACATGAATTATTTTTTTAGTTAATTTGAATATGTATAATGATTTTTTACATTTTGTTGTATGTTTTTAGTCCATGTTATAAGAAATCTATTGTGCATTAATTAATACGACTTAGCACATTACTACGTATATTTAAAGCTTTGCGATTAAAATTACGTGTCAAACATTTTTATGAAGATAAAATAAAATCCTAGTCTTTCACATCTACGCGAACTAAAAATTTAAAAAGAAACAAAAAAGGCGGAAGAAAGGAAAAAAAAAACGTATGATCATGATGGTAAATTTGATATGGATGAAAGTTGAAACTATCGCGTAAATTTCAAATCTAAAATAGTTTCAATTTAGGACTCTTTATTATTTAACACATTAACATGCTATTGGTTAAAAAAACAATAAAAAAGAAAAAAAAGTAACTGTAGTATTTTATATGACCAATTGACCACTACCAAAAATATAATGTTTGTTTGTTTAAAACATGTACTTGTTTCTCTGTTATTTTCTTCTCCGAATTTCTTCTTCTCCATTGACAAGAAATTAAAAGCACAGCTCAGAAATTACGAAAAAATCAAATCAAATAGACAAAAAAACACATAAAATGATGCCCTCTGTTTGGTGAATGCCCTGGGCGGTCGCCCGCGCTGCCCATAGGCAAATCCGGGCCTGGTCGCAACCGGTGGCTTTCGACCCACTGGGCAAGTTGGATGAACATTCAACAACGTATCTTATACATTTGACATTAACACTATTCCAAACTTCAAACTAGTTTCTCAAATACAATTCTGAACAATAGGTTTTTTTCAAAATTATCGTTGTACCTTCGTCACTGTGTGACTAATCTTGATTCGTCGTATTCAAAGGTTCTATATTCATATTTCTTTAATATATATATCTTGTCTATATATAGAAAATGGCAAGTCAAAATCCGGAGAAAATTTATGTATGTGACACAGCCGCCCATACCCCCTAATAATAGATAGGCCTATTCGATTAATTATGGGTTTTAAGTCAAATCCCAGTATCCAACTTGGCGAGTTGTTTCATCAACAAGTATGTTAATATTAAAGCTGGATTTAATTTCTTTTTGAGTAAGGAACATCTTGTATGTAAAACAAAACACCGTGAAAGAGCTATAAATTATGACTCGATCATAGTATTTTTACTAACTAGAAACCTAGCTTTTTCCAATGATATTGCTCAATTGTTCTATGACACACTTTTCCTGCATAAGATGCATGTTGTATATATGCTCAGAGTAGAATTGTTTTAAGTGAGTCGTTATTTAGAAAGAGTACGTATAACCGTCTCTACTGAGTTTATATCAATTGGTGCTTTCATTTACTCAAATCATGCCGTCGAAAGAATCCATCACCGTCATATCTGAAAATATTAGCAGCCGGGAATCTGAACTTCCATCTTATATACAACTCTTCAATAAAATGAAAACATATATTACCTCCGTCCCATATTAATAGTCCATATTATTATTTTGGGACGTCTCAAATTAATAGTACAGTCCAAAAATAGATAAGAAATGTAGATTAAGTTTACTATATTACCCTCACTTGAGGGTATTATTACAAACAATAAAGAAGTTGTAAATTAAATGGTTAAGGACAAAATTGTCATTGTGTAAAAATTAAGAGAGAGAAAGCTGAAAAAGTGATGTTTTTATTAATATGCGTGTTTTTGGTCGGTGGACTATTAATATGGGACGGAAGGAGTAAAACTTTTTATGTAAGACTTTATCTACACTTTTTACATCTACATACACAATATTGTGATACAAATCTTTATTAATTATGTGTGACTAAGAGGCCTGGGAGTGGTGGCGCCGTGGGGTGCCAAACCCACGGCGCGGAGCGCGCGATGACTCCCCTGAGCCCAAAAACCAGCGGCGTTGAGCCCCGGCGCGGTTATACTCACGGGGCGTGAGTTGGTTTTTTTTTTAAAAAAAAAAATTTTTGAAAATTTTTTAAACATAACGGCTACTAGCCGTTTTTTTTTTGAAAAAAAAAAGTTTTTTTTTTGTTTTAAATGCCTAACGGCTAGTTTCCATTTTAAAAAAAAAATTTAAATTAAATGCACCAAAACGGCTAGTTTATTAAAAAATAAAAAAAATAAAAAATTTTCAATTTTAATCCCTATATATACTACATTTGTTATATCATTTTTTACACACACACACAAATCATTCTCTCCTTTATCATTCTCTCATTCACAAACACAATCAAAATGGCCGGCGAAAATCGGTTCGGATTCACCCACCCCCTTCAATCCAACATGGGTGGCGGTGACGGAACTACGTCCAACCCACAGTTCCCCGGATTTCCTACCCACGGTCCGATGACTCCCGAAGATCAAGCTTTTATACAAAAGCAACAAGACGATTATTTAGCCTATACCCAAAGACGCCAATCACTCCACCACCCGAAACCGAACCAACAAAAAAAACCCGAAAGAAAAACCCCGCAAAAAAATCAAAAGAACCCGTTCCGAATGAAGGTCTTGGTCGGTGGACCAAGGACGAAGAAGCCGTGCTTGCCGAGTGTTACATCGCGACATCCGAAGATCCGAAAGTTGGGCGTCACCAAAAAAGAGACACTCTTTGGATTCGGATTACCCGGGTGTTTAACGAAAGAAATCATCAAGAACGTACCAAATACATGCTCACGGGTAAGTGGAATCCGATGCATCATAATATTATGAAGTGGCACGCCATCTACAAGAAATGTCACCGGAACAAAAAAAGTGGCGAAAGCGAGGTTGATGTGATTGAACGGGCTCGGGCCATTTACGCGGACGAGAATAGAAATGCCTCGTTTAATCACGAAAAGGCATGGAATGTTTTGAGGAAGTCCCCGAAATGGGACGCACCCGAGATTGCCCCGGTTGATTTGACCGAGAACGAGGATGGCGGTTCGTTTTCGATGCCGATGAACACGGACGAACTATTCCAACGAGATCAACAACCCCGCCCCGCGGGTAAAGAACGGTCCGGGAAAAAAAGCCGTTCGGAAACATCGGCGAGTACCGGAGGAAGTAACTCGTCTCGATTTGAAGACGCGGTTACCTATGACCTTCGTCTCCGTCGTGAAGCCTCGCAAAAAGCGTATGCGGCTTCAACACGCAAAGACGACACGATTGCCGAAATGGAGGAGTTGAAATTTCTCAACTATGACACCTCCAACATGGATCCCGAAACGGCCGCGTTTATAAACTTTAAAAAAGAAGAAATCAAGGCTCGTCTACGCGCAAAAATGCCGAATACCAATCAATACCGCGACGTTGAAGATCTCGAAGACTCCTCCAACTAGTAGTTTTTTTCGTAATTTTTTCGTTTTTTTTTTATATATTCGAAGTTGTATTTTTCTATTTTTTTAGGATTGTAATATTTATTTTTATTTATGAAATGAATTAATTTAGTTTGAAAATGTGAGAAAAAAAAAGTGGGACCCACAAAGGGGAGTCACTTGGAGTGATGACTCCCCTGATTTTTTCAAGTGAGTGAGTGAGTGGGTTTCGCTGACGTGGCACCCCAAAAACCCCTCATATGGAGTGATGGAGGGAGTAAAACTTTTTATGTAAGACTTTAAATGGTTAAGGACAAAATTGTCATTGTGTAAAAAGTAAGAGAGAGAAAGCTGAAAAAATGATGTTTTTATTAATATGCGTGTTTTTGGTCGGTGGACTATTAATATGGGACGGAGGGAGTATAACTTTTTATGTAAGACTTTATCTACACTTTTTACATCTACATACACAATACTGTGATACAAATCTTTATTAATTATGTGTGACTAAACTAAAGAATACGATATTTGAAGGTTTATGATTATCATAACAATTATAAAAACCCTAACATAGATCAAAGAGCATACATCGGAAGCAGATTAACAAGATCTTTATATAACACAATTATAATTAATCAAGACTAGGGTTACATACCTTTATCCTAGCAGAACGATCACCGGTAAAGATAAATCAAGAACACCACCAGGATGTAATCTAAATAAGATCACACCACGATCTTGTACACACGTGATACGATGAGCTAATCGTGAGTCTAGCACGAACAGAACCGAGCCTTCCAAGCCTATGGAAGATCTACCCAACAACCCTAGAGAGGGGCTAGGACTAGATCTAAAATAGCTTTTAGAAAATCAAAGATGAACCCTAATGGGTGTATATTGGCCGGCGGTATAGAGCTAGAAAGAAGAATAATGGAGTGAAAAATTATGAGGCCTTAAGGTTTGTTTATATACACCTTGGAAACTTATCTTCCAAGGTTTAAACAAGATAAAGTCTAAACTTTTTCATCCCTATCCTTTGCCTCTAATATGGCCGGATATACATGTGCTCAAAAGAGAGTTTCCGGAACTTTCCGACACCTTCTTTTAGCTTCTTTAATATTCTATAACGATTGTTTAATACTTAACTTTTAATTACTTAACGATCGTTAGCTACAGTTTGATTTAATAAATATAATAAGTATATTTAATAAATAAATTAACTCTTCACGTAATGTGTGCAATCCCGTGATCTCGAGTTCGATCCTATCACACGACTATCGATTTTAACGTCCATAAACTTTCAGCTCCCACTTGGACAGAATGTCGCGATCACATTGATTAGCGTCTAGTTACACTAACAATGTCACTAGTACAACTCGAGTAAGGCTTCCTGGACAAAACCTTTTAATGATATATAATCATTATTATTATCCTCTCATTTCAAATACATTGTTAATAAGGATATGGATCTTAGTCATTCCTTCATTAACTATTCTGTTTCTCGTTTACGGATATAGCAAGATTACCAAAACACATTTGGGTGTGGCCACACAAACATCTTACTACTCCCCCGAGGGGCCCAGTTGTATTTATACTTCAAATAATAATTTGAAGGAAACGAATCCCATTTCGACTACAAGCAAAACACATGAACTTCGCAACACTTCTGAAAATAACCCTTATGACTACCAGTTACGTTTAGCGTTAGGTTACCTTACAGAAATGCACTATATTCAATGCAGTTTTCTGGCATCTCAGGTCTAAGGATAACTATTTATGATTTACTTAATGACAAAGATCCATAAAGTAAAATCACATAGTTGGGATAAGTCCAATATTTGATCCATCAAATATCATCCAAAATTAACCAATATACTTTCAAGTATACTCTGTCACTATTTTGAATTGTCTTAATTTAATAATACTCCCATATTATTAATCGACAACGGACATTTAGAAACATCATAATGCTCACGGATTAAAACATGTAAAATAGGATACAAAATCAAATAACATAAAAATAAACGAAATCCAATCTTTATTTCATCAATTCAATAATGTCTTACATCCTTTATCCAAATACTAATCAACAGATTTATTGCATGAATTCGCTAGCTAGTTGCAGCCCAATTGCCTTGGCATGCTTAACTACCTTTGGCCTAGACAAAGCCTTAGTAAAAGGATCAGCTACGTTATCATCTGTGTGAACTTTTCTCAATTTTATTTCTCGAGCTTCCACTTGTTCTCGAACGTAGTGATATCTACGTTTAAAGTGTCTGGCGCCCTTCATGACTCCAGGGTCATTGGCGAATATTATTGCCGCAGAGTTGTCGCAATATATATCAATAGGTTCTTTAATTGAAGGCATCACTCCAAGATCTCCAATAAACTTCCTAATCCAAACAGCTTCCATTGCAGCTTCTGAAGCGGCCATGTACTCAGATTGAGTCGCATGCATAGCAATGGTTTTCTGCTTACTGCTCTTCCAGTCAACTGCTCCTCCATTGATGACAAACACGTAACCCGTCTGAGACTTTGTATCGTCTTTATCACATTGCCAGGACGCATCACAGAATCCTGTTACATTCAATTCTGTGTCTGGTTTACCCCCGAATACCAAAAACATATCTTTCGTACTTCTTAAATACTTCAGAATATGCTTAACAGCAGTCCAGTGGGACTTTCCTGGATTCTGTTGGTATCTACTGACCAAGTTCTGAGAAAATGCCACATCAGGCCTTGTGCATCTTACAACATACATAATAGATCCTACAGCCGAAGCATAAGGCACCTTCTTCATGTAAGCCACCTCCTCAGGTGATGATGCATCTTTCTCATGACTTAACTCATGCTTAACCTCCATTGGTAAGAAACCTTTCTTAGAGTTATGCATGTTATATTTCTTCAATATCTTATCAATATAAGCATCTTGGCTAAGACCAATTAACCGTCTACTCCTATCTTGATAGATCTTAATTCCCAGAATATATGCAGCATCTCCCAAATCTTTCATAGAAAAACATTTACCAAGATAATCCTTAACTTCCTTAAGTCTTGGAATGTTACTTCCCATGATCAATATGTCATCGACATATAGAATTAGGAACACTACATTACTCCCACTAGCTTTGCGGTATACACATGGCTCATCACGATTTTGAATAAATCTAAACTTTTTGATTTCTTCATCAAATCGCTTATTCCATTGACGTGATGCTTGCTTCAAACCATAAATGGATCTTTGAAGTTTGCACACGCGCTTTGGATATTTAGGATCAACATACCCTTCCGGTTGTTGCATATAGATGTCTTCATCTAAGCGACCGTTCAAGAAGGCAGTTTTAACATCCATTTGCCATATCTCATAGTCATAGTATGCTGCTATAGCTATGAGAATCCTAATAGCTCGTAAGTCTGCTACAGGAGAAAATGTCTCCTCGTAGTCTATGCCAAAAGTTTGAGTAAAACCTTTAGCCACTAAACGTGCTTTGTAGGATTGTACATCACCATCCATGTCAGTTTTCTTCTTATAGATCCACCTATTTTTCACTACTTTAGCATTTTTAGGCGCGTCCACAAGAATCCAAACATCATTGATTTCCATAGATTTCATTTCCTCATTCATCGCAACCATCCATTTTGACTTTTCTGGATCAGACATTGCGGATCGATAGTTAGCAGGTTCACCAAGATCCCCTACTTCCTCCTCATCATCCTCTATGTATAGACATAGTTTGTCCGGCGCACGTATAGCCCTTTGAGACCTACGTGGAGGAAGTAATTCCGGTGGAACACTCAGACTTTCTGGTTCTACAAGAATTTCATCGCTAGTATTTTCAGAAGGCAATGTATCTTCTTGAATTTCTTCAAGATCATAATTTCTCCCACTGAATTCTTGATTTACAAGATCATTTTCAAGGAAGTCTCCATACCGAGCCACAACTATTTTGTTCTCAGCCGGATAATAAAAGTAGTAACCCATAGTTTCCTTAGGGTAACCTACAAAGATACATTTTACTGAGCGTTGTTGGAGTTTATCTCCAGAGTCACGTTTCACATACGCCTCACAACCCCAGACTTTCAAATAAGACAAATATGGCTTCTTGCCATGCCATAGTTCATATGGTGTCTTATCAACCTTCTTTGTGGGAACCATATTCAGAATACGAACAGCAGTTTCAAGAGCATAATCCCAAAAAGATAATGGTAAAGTTGTAAGATTAAACATAGATCGTACCATATCCAATAATGTACGATTTCTCCTTTCAGATACACCATTTTGTTGTGGAGTATATGGAGAAGTAAGTTTCTGAACAATTCCATTCTTACTTAAATAATCTTTAAACTCTTGACTTAAATATTCACCACCACGATCAGAACGAAGAGCTTTAATCTTCTTTCCTAGTTGTAACTCTACTTCGGCTTTAAACGTTTTGAATGTTTCAAATACCTCATGTTTATGTTTAAGTAAATAAACATAACCATAACGGCTATAATCATCCGTAAACGTCAGGAAGTAGCTAGCACCTTTCCTTGACACATGTCTAAGTGGTCCACACACATCAGTGTGTATTAGACCAAGTAGTTCAGTAGCCCTTTCAATATTGCTATTAAAAGGTTTCTTGGTCATCTTCCCAGAGATACAAGATTCACATTTATCAAATGATTCATCATTGATACTTTCCAAAAGCCCATCACGTTGAAGCTTTTGTATGCGAGTCTTCCCAATGTGGGCAAGTCTACAATGCCAAAGATAAGAAGAGTTCTTGTCTAACTTACTCTTCTTATTCATGCTAAAAACATAATTATTTTTCCTCTTGGGATTTTTATCATGCATGTTAATTTCAAAAACACCATTCACAGAAATTGCATCAAAATAGAATAAACCATCTTTGAAAACAGAAATTCTATTATTATCAATCGTGTGAGTAAATCCAAGATCCAACATACTAGAAAAGGAAATAACACCCCTAACAATTGTAGGTGCATAATGACAATTATTTAAAGACAGTACTAAACCCGAAGGTAAAACTAATTTAAATATTCCTATAGCTTCAACTGCTGCTTGTGCGCCATTGCCCACTTGCAGAAATTGTTCCCCATAGGTAAGTCTCCTCTTCAACTCAAATCCCTGCAGGGTATTACAAATATTAATACCACATCCCATATCATATACCCAGGAGTTTGATTTGTATGAAAGATTAAATAACTCTATCATAAATAAGTTACCTGAAGATGGTGCTGCAGCAACTTGCTCAGCCTTCTTCTTATGTTCTGCCATTTCATGGAGATAGAGAGAGCAATTCCTCTTCCAGTGTCCAGTCATCTTGCAGTAGTGACAAATCTCATCTTTCAGAGATTTCTTAGCAAAGTTTTGCTTTGGTTTTGATGTAGTCGCAACTTGCTTGCTCTTATCAACCTTGCCTTTGCCTTTCTGCTTCTTATTCACTTGCGGTTTTGGTTTTGACACTCTACCCTTTTGTACATAAAGTACTTGAGGAGTAGCAGTGGGTGCCTTATCTTTCAAACCCTTTTCAAAGTCAATGAGCATTGCATGCAAATCATTAACTGTCTTCCCCGTGCAATGCATATTATAGTTACGAACGAAATCATTGAAGTCCTTATTAAGGGACCTATTGATCAAGTTAATAGCCATATTATTATCAAAGGGTTGTCCTAGTGCGATGAGTTGTTCCATATAACCCCTCATCTCCATATAATGGTCACTTACGGACTTACCAGGAGCTTGCTTGCAACTATGTAGAGCATCAACCAGATCATAGATCTCTACAGCTTGCGGCGTTTCATACACAACCTTGAGTTCATCAAGCATTTGCTGAGGAGAAGCTAGCTCATACTTCCTTTGAAGTGATGGAGCCATTCTTCCTAACATTACAGCAGCCACCTCATGGTGCTTCTTAACGTTAGCAGCGTGTTGAAGCCTTTCCGCATCAGTTGCTCCTTCAGCAAGATCCTCCGGAAAAGGAGTTTCCAAGATATTGATGGTACCCGCTGCTCTCAGAACAATTCTTAGTGAGCGGTACCAATCATTGAAATTAGGGCCAGTAAGTTCAGGCTGTTCAAAAAATGCTTTGAACGCTGAGCTTATTGTCAGATTGTTTTCGGGTTGAGCCATTTCTACAGAAATAAGTTCAAACATTAGTATTTTCGATAATAAAATTCAAGAAAATAAAATTACCCCGGTAGTAAAACCATAGTATTTTCCTTGAAAAACTAGAATCCATATTGAAATAGATTTATCACATCAGTTGATCTGCTAGTGACAAATGTATTCAACACAGTAACTTGTCGAACAATAATTGCCAAATCATATTGCAATTTCTAGATATGTCAGGGATTGCCAAAAACTTTTTCATTGTAAACATGTTTTATTCCTTCTTTATGCCTTAAGTTTCCAGTTCTCACTGAGTAACTCAATTAAGTCGACTAATCTAAAGAACGTAAAACCTTCATGTGCAATCTTATTCAGTCATGAAGTTTTCTATCCATTACAACATCGTCCGATATCTTATATGACGACAATTGTAACTTCAAGTGTTCGTCAATTAGAGGGCATATGACTTATATTTTAGGGTATAGATTTTGGTGTCAAAATCATGTATGGAGAAGCATGCATACATCTCCATAGCATAAGTTTAATAAAACGTTTAGTAACCTTTTTGGTGAGACTAAAAGTTCATCATATATTTGCAAGTTGAGGTATTGGTTAAACCAAACAACCTTAAAGAATTATACCAATAACAACCGTAGGTAATTCCAATTTTGACGCACAGGCGAGCCGGGAATTTGGTCAGCGTAAAAGCATAGCACCTCCTTCCTTAACCGGGTACTTGACCAGCGGTGCGTTATACCCACTTTATAGTTTGTCAAAATTGAGTAGGCCGTTAAGTTGCTATTTCAATTCTAATCAACACAAATCATATGTAATTTAGACCTCAAAATAATTCATTAATTTTGATAAGATTTAGTCCATATTATTTTTCTTAAAAAAATTACCCTTGTTTACAACATACAATTAAAAAAAACGCATGAAAACAAGTAGTACAAAAAAAAAACTAAATCAAATAGCCACATGCAAACAATTTATTCAAAGAACATCAAATCTATAGTTTTTATGAACATAAAAAGTCTTCCCTAATTTTAAAACTTTGAATCAAATGAAGCAAATAGCAATCAAAATTATATGATCCGTAAAAAACATGCATGTTTATTACGGATCTTCCATATTCTCTTAACAATTAAAAAACTACTACGGATCGTAACCACACATGACATAACAATTAATTCATGCATACATCTAAAGTTAATTACCATGTAATTTTAGGGTTTACAAATTTTTTTTATAAAAAAAAAAACGGAAAAGCCATTTTTAAAACAATAAAAAAACAAAACCCCTAATTTTTATAAAACCTAAAAACAACATGTAATTTTAACACAAATCAATATTAGTTAAAAAAAACTTTAGATCTTGATAATTATAATCATGTTAAAACGGCTCTCGATGCCACTGAAGGTTTATGATTATCATAACAATTATAAAAACCCTAACATAGATCAAAGAGCATACAGCGGAAGCAGATTAACAAGATCTTTATATAACACAATTATAATTAATCAAGGCTAGGGTTACATACCTTTATCCTAGCAGAACGATCACCGGTAAAGATAAATCAAGAACACCACCAGGATGTAATCTAAAATAAGATCACACCACGATCTTGTACACACGTGATACGATGAGCTAATCGTGAGTCTAGCACGAACAGAACCGAGCCTTCCAAGCCTATGGAAGATCTACCCAACAACCCTAGAGAGGGGCTAGGACTAGATCTAAAATAGCTTTTAGAAAATCAAAGATGAACCCTAATGGGTGTATATTGGCCGGCGGTATAGAGCTAGAAAGAAGAATAATGGAGTGAAAAATTATGAGGCCTTAAGGTTTGTTTATATACACCTTGGAAACTTATCTTCCAAAGTTTAAACAAGATAAAGCCTAAACTTTTTCATCCCTATCATTTGCCTCTAATATGGCCGGATATACATGTGCTCAAAAGAGAGTTTCCGGAACTTTCCGACACCTTCTTTTAGCTTCTTTAATATTCTATAACGATTGTTTAATACTTAACTTTTAATTACTTAACGATCGTTAGCTACAGCTTGATTTAATAAATATAATAAATATATTTAATAAATAAATTAACTCTTCACGTAATGTGTGCAATCCCGTGATCTCGAGTTCGATCCTATCACACGACTATCGATTTTAACGTCCATAAACTTTCAGGTTGTGCATGCCTAACTCACCAACACAAACTCGACTCGCTTCGCAACCTTCGTGAAAAGGTTGTGCATGGGATGTTGGAGTTTCTTCGTGAGTGCATGCGAAAACATGAGCCCGTAGATATCGGAAAGCTGTCATTCGCGGTTGCACTCAACCAGATGTCGAACACGTGTCTATCACAGAACGTGACTACCTACGAGTCTGATGATATTGGAGGGTTTAAGACGGCTGTTAAGATATTAATGGAAGTTGATGGGAAGTTTAACATAGCAGACATATTTCCTCATCTGAAACCACTTGATCCGCAAAACATACGACGACAAGCAAAGGAAGATTATGATTGGTTCGATAAGGTGACCGAAGGCTTCATAAGTGAGAGGCTGAAACATCGAGAGTCGAAGCTTCCTAGGTTTGGTGATATGTTGGATTATTTATTTTTTATTTTTTTTGCAAAAATAACATAATATTGAATTTCAACAAAGTTGAAGAAAACTAATACAACAAGAGATACAAAATCTGTATTCAAACGACAACAACAACTACAACTACTACAACAAAACGAACTTATTGCTATGACTAATGACGGATAAAAGGAGCACTAAAGAGTAAACAAAGCGACGTTGGCTAAGAACCGTTGAATCTATTTGAACTCGATTAATGACGGAGAAAAAGATGATGATTTGCTAGCGTAAATATGTGCAACCACGAACAAGAGGTTCTCTTACCCATAAAAACTCATTCGCCTTCAATGGATGAAAACCCTACACAAGCAATATGAGATATAAATTCACCAATATAGCTATGGAGGACACTTGAAGAAGATTAAAGCCACAATTCCATGGAAACTTATATATTAACTTAGGGTTAAGTTCATATAATAGCAAGATCTTTTAACCAACTGCTCTAGAGCAGTTGGCCACCTGAGTTCCTCTTGGAGCTTGGGGAGGGGGTTTGGTCATGGGTTCAAGTCTTGCAAGAGACAAAAATCAATGATTTTCCTCCTTAGTGCGAAGCCGTGAGTTCTAGGGGTTTCCCCTAGTGGTTCGGGTCCCGGGGCCTGCCCGTTATGGATGGTATAACTCGGGGGTCGAATTTCAGTGAGATTGAGATGCCGTTCTAAAAAAAAATAGCAAGATACTTTTTAAAATATACAAATATCATACGTGAACTTTAAAAAATAATAAAATCGTATACGTACTTTCAAAATTTGTCTCAATATCATACCTTTGTACACTCAAAATTACCACAGTAATACTAGTATAGAGAAACTATGAAGTGCACAATTGTCTACTAAGTAATAAAATCTAACATGAAAATTTTTGTTACTTAATATAATGTGTATAAGTTTGTGCTCACATGTCATATGCTTTTATTTGAAAGCGTAGTGACACTTACAAATAGAAATCGAACAGATAATCCAACTCATGTATTGATCAACCACACAAAAAAGAAACCAACTCATTGGTTCTCCGACCGCTTACAACAGTAATCACCTACATATCATCACATGTTGGAGGGACAATCTACACTTGCTGCAAAACCTTCATCCGCTATTCCTTGAGCAAATATGAGAGGATGTGGGGTGACCAGGCCGTCTTATGAATATTCCCAAACTATACAAACTTGTAGATGTTGTTTCGTACCAGTAAAGGTCGTGTGTTTCACAACAAAGTATTAACATAGCACCACTCGTACGAACAAACTGAACACACTTGTCACAACTGATAGAAAGAACAATGTGGATTTAAATTTTGCTCACATATTTCACATAAGTATTTGCTCTTATGCTCACATATTTCGCAAAGGTATGATATCGAGACAAATTTTGAGAGTACGTATATGATATTAGTATTTTTTAAAGTTGATGTATGATATTTGTATATTTTGAAAAGTATATTGCTATTATATAAACTTAACCCATTAACTTATTCCAAAATGCTTCAAGAAAATGGATGGATGTGAGGAGATGCCCGCTCAATTTATTCCATGTAGAAAATCACTAAACACATCATTTTTGGAGCGTGCAGGATTACCATCCAAAGTAATACCTAACGAGGCTCCTATAAGATTAACAATGCTTTGAAATTCATCTTCACCATCCGACGAATCCTCAATTAAGGTTGAACTCAAACGCAAGTCTCTGTTAACTTCTTTTGTGCTCCTCTTCTTTGTTCTGCTTTTAGCTATGCCACTGTCTTTCATCATTACACATTTGTTTTTCAAATTTACTTTTTTGACTTGAACAATTTTGGCAAACCTTAAAGCCTTACTACAAATAGGGTGACAATCAACATTTCTAAATGTCTTTGAATGGTGAGCGTTGCTTGGTGGTTTATGCAACGTTTTAAAACCCGGGTTTTGAATCGACCCGGTCGAGCCACCGGGTCACCGGGTCACCGGTTCAACCGGTTGGACCGCCGGGTCGACCCGGTTTTCAATTAAAAAAAATTATTTATATATTTCCAATATTACTATATATAAATAAATATAAATCATGAATATTTCATATATTTGGCCCGAAAAACCATTTACTAACAAATATAACACGTAAAAACAAAGTTACGTTATAAATACGTATAATTATATCGCGAAAAAACGAAAAAAAAAACAAAAAAATCGAAAAAAATCAAAACCCGGCCGGGTCGCACGAACCGGGTCAACCCGGGTCGCTTCAAACCCGGCGGGTCACACCGGGTTTCCAAAATGTAAGACCCGGGTCAATTTGACCCGTTTTTTCGGCCGGAACCGGTCCAACCGGTTGAACCGGCCGGGTCGACCTGGGTTTCAAAACATTGGGTTTATGAATGAATGATTGACTACATGGTTGAGAAGTGACCCTTGCAGAGGAGTTAGGAGAAATGGAATGGGAAGTTGGAAAAGGAGTGTTTGTAAGGCTTTTGTCAATATTCAGAAGTGTGGGAAACGAAAGTAGGTTCAAAGTGTCCACAGTTGTTGACTCGCAATTGACCACAGGGGAACACACGAGTTATCCTTTTGAGAAAATTGAGAAGGTTTAAGAAAACCATCTTGGGTTTCATGGTTGACATCATCTTTCACCATTTCAGATACTTGGGGAAGCACACGAGTTATCCTTTTGAGAAAATTGATATGTTAGATTCTCTGCTTGATTATAGTCAAGATAATGAAGCTGAATTCAGTCTCGTACATATCAAGACGCTACTTGTGGTAAATTCAATGCTCTTCTTTTACCCTATATGTTATCAGGACATAAATTTAACATCTTAAATAGTCGTAGAATTCAAGCCCAGGTGCACTTAACCGATTTTTTTCCATAACTGGTTTTGGTTAGTATCTTAACCAGTTTTTGGTCAAATCCAGTTTGATTGGTTATACCCAATAATCAATTAAGGTCGAGTACGATTTTTTTGGTAAAAAAAACGCTACCCGTTACTAACCGGTTAGGGTCGTTTAGTAACCATATGAAAAACCGGTTATAACCAAGTTTTTTTTTCTTATTGTTGGATTTACCAGGGAAGAAAGCATTTTTATTTTTATAACTTAGAAGAAATTGAAAGCTACTTCAGCATGTATGATGATGTTTAAGTTTAGCCGGACATTTTTTTCTACCCGGGCATTTGACAGTGAGTTTGCAACGTTCACAAAAATAACAAGTTACAAACCGTTTATTCCTTAACCGGTTACCCACTAACCAATCTTAATGGTCGGAAGAAGTACACGTTTAGTAACCGTCTGTTATTACGTAACTGGAACCGATTATAGTCAATAACCGGTCTTAACGATTTCGATTACGGGTTTTTTCGAATACATTTTCGATTACAGTTATTATGCACGGCTACCTTATGCTAAAAACAATAAAGTCGATAGTGACTTTTTATAGCAAGTATAAAGTGCTTTGAATACGACCTTACGTAAAGACTTTTGACTTGCTAGATATTCAAAAGTTATTGTTGTACACCATTATTTTGATCATAAATACTAGGTACAAAATCTAATTCTAATGTAACTACCTGGGTACATATCCGTAATTATACTTTGACGAACGATAATCTTCGATTACATGTTTCTTTTCAATAACAATTTTACGCATGACGAAAAATTTAGTAAATAAATAAATTGCGAGCCATTTAATATTAACTTTTTAAATTTTACTTATTTTTGAACATGTTTTTATTAAATTAGTAATGAAGATAATAATAATGACGACATTCAATTCAAGTTTTGTAACCGACGTGCTATATTAGCTTGTATAATGTGCATATTTATTCGTGTTACTCAAATATTAATAGTACTTAAATTTCTGGTATATATAACTTGTACAATATGCATATCTATATGTACTACTTAAATAATTAATATAAGAGAGATACTAATCTCTTTTATATGTAGTATAGATATAGATTACTTATTGACTTATGATTCATACTATTGTTGTATCAATTGAACTTGTACTTTTAATCAGCTCTATGAGTAACATATTTTTAAAATTACAGGATTTGTTCCTAGCAGGAACAGAAACAAGTTCGAACACAACAGAATGGGCAATGACCGAACTCTTGCTTAACCCCGATATGTTCTCCAAGGTCCGCGAAAGAGTCTCCACATAGTTGGAGAAGATGGTCAAATACAAGAAACCAAAATCCTTGACCTGCCTTATTTGAATGCAGTCATTAAAGAAACCATGCGGCTTCATCTATCAGTGCCTCTATTGGTCCCACACAAAACCGAAACAGAAGTTAAGCTCGACGAATATGTTGTGCCCAAAAACACACAAATATTTGTGAATGCTTGGGCTATAGCACGTGATCCAAATTACTGGGAAGATCCTGTGATGTTCAAGCCGGAGAGGTTTCTAGGAAACGAGGTTGACTACAAGGGGCAAAATTTTGAGTTTATACCATTCGGGTCAGCGGGAAGAATGCGTCCCGGAATACCCTTGGCTCATAGGGTGGTTAGTTTAATGGTGGCGTCAGTTGTCTATCATTTTGAATGGAAGCTACCACATGCTAGAGAAGAAATGGACGTGAACGATATTTTTGGGCTTACGTTACTCAGAGCAACACCTCTTGTTGCTACCCCCTTAGAGCACATGGAGTGGTCACACCACCACACCAAAAACCACCCCACCACGTCAGCTTTTTTACTTCCACATCCACACCATATTCACACCAAAAACAACCACCTTATCATCACACCATTTCCACACCAATTTAACCATTTTTTCACTTTTTTTCAAAAACTGCCATCAACAATTAAATTTATTCAAATCCTAATTTACTTTATTCATTCAAATAACAAACATTACATTCTAAAAAAACATTCAAAAAAAAAACATTCGGATAAAAAAACAATAGGAAAAAAAAAAACTGATCTTCACTTTCATCTTCGCTTCGATCAAGTTTGTATTTTATTTCTTCCTTTTTCTTATTGATCAAACGAGTTTCCCTTTCGTCACAACCCCGAGTCGATATCGTGAGAAATTTTAGTTGCTCCATAACAAGCCACTCGTTGTCTTTGTTTATCGAGGCTTGATATGCTTCTTGGGCGGCTTCCCTTTTGAGTTGAAACTCGGCGGTTAGAGCATCCTTAAGAAACCAAAATCCTCGACTTGCCTTATTTAAATGCAGTCATTAAAGAAACAATGCGGCTTCATTTATCTGTGCCTCTATTAGTCCCTCACAAAACCGAAACAGAAGTTAAGCTCGGCGAATATGTTGTGCCCAAAAACACACAAATTTCTGTGAATGCTTGGGCTATGGCACGTCATCCAAATTATTGGGAAGATCGTGTGATGTTCAAGCCGGAGAGGTTTCTAGGAAACGAGGTCGACTATAAGGGGCAAAATTTTGAGTTTATACCATTCGGGTCAGGGCGAAGAATGTGTCCTGGAATACCCTTGTCTCATAGGGTGGTTAGTTTAATGGTGGCGTCATTTGTCTATCATTTTGAATGGAAACCTCTTGTTGCTACCCCTTTACTCGTCGAATAGAAGACATAAATTCTAAGCAATGTCGTTGTTTGGGCACACATGTGATATTATCAGTGCCAAAAAATATGTCGCTTTTGTTATAAGTAATAAACAAGTTTTATATATAGTCCTACACATAGATTGTCTTGGACACACGTCCATTGCAGCCCATGCCCTAATTATGTAGCACCCCATTTGTTAGAAAAAATAATAATGAACAAGTTGGTTGTGTGCATCATATCAACAGTCAACTACACTCAACTTGCAACATAAAATGACGTAGATTAATAAAAAAACACATAAATTGAATTTGCTAATTTCGACGAATATCATAAACAACATCTATCATTGATTTAAACGAATATGATAACTATACAATATTCTTAGTAAAAAGTTGCTAAAAATAGATTTTTGTATTATTGAAAATTTCCTCCCCCGAGACCTCCTACAACTCGTAAACAAAAAGAGATGACAAAAACTCTAAAATACAAATGGACCGGATTTTAAAACAAAAACAAAATCTAAAAAAACACAAAAATAAATAAAAATGCAAATAACTTCTAAAATATAGTGTTTTAGGTCTCGAAAATTTTGTAACTCAATAAAGTTAAGTTACAACTACGTTCTTCTCGTATATGCCTTCGATTCGCCTGATTTCAGGCCTGAAACGAACTCTTGTAATTCAAATTATGCCATTTAAAAAATCTCTTTTCTTTACATTGTCTGAAACCATTAAAAATAAATTGATCTGTTTATCCCGACTCTTAAACCTCCGTCATAAACGTACAAACTTCATTACTTGATCCTAGTTTCCATACACTTGTTTTCGTTGCCACTAGCTTGTGGCAATCAAGTAGTCAAGATAAGAGCTTCCTTGGTTCCGTCACATGTGGGATTATAGTCAACATAACGAGACCGACCTCAGTCTTGTTGTACATATCAAGACGTTACTAGAATTCAATGCTCTCTTTTTATATAATTTCATAATTTTCTTCTTATTTTACAGATATTTTTTTATAATTTTATGATAGGCTTTAATATTGATAAGATTCTAAGGTACATTTTTTTATCTCTATATGTGTAATCATGCATGGACGTACCTTCATGTCACACAATTAGTACTGTATTGTATGTAATTTAAGCTAGCTAGATATGTGATTTACTTAACTTTGTTGGGCTTAATCGATTATGTTCACGTATGCATGGTTAGAGTTTAGTTTAGGTTAATAAGTCTTTTATGTTATTAAGTAATAGTAATTGATAGTTTGAATTAGTATTATAGTTTGCCCGAACTTTAAGGACACATGGGTCAGTAGCATAATACATGATCTTTAGTAAAGGTATTGTTTCCTGGTTTGTAGTTAGATGTTTCACACATTTGTATTGTTAGGCTATTTATAGCCTTGTAATCTATGAATGAAAGTGTCTCATTTTCTTGATATAAATCCCTTAACCCACAGCTGATTACCAATTGTGTAACTTGAAATCAACATTTGGTATCAAAGCGAAGTTCGATCAAAAGGGTGGGTTTGAGAGTCGGTATCAAGAGAAGGTGTACCTTTCTCGCTGCGGGACAAATGCAACAGGGAGCTAGGTGTAAGTCTTGAATGGGTTGTGATGTTATGATCACATGTTTTATTCAATAAAGAAAGTCCGACGTGCGACGGAGAACACCGTGAGACCGAGAAGACCGAGGAGCTGCAAAAGACCGGGCAGCATCTAGACCGACACAGGTGACAAGAGACTGAAAGCTCACCTAAAGATAGACCGAAGACCAAAAGAGATAAACGCGACCGACGTGTGAGAACCCTTACTTTCCCAACATTATTTTATTCTTTTTATTCGTGCTTCTTGAATTTTCCAACGTATTACGTTTTTTTGTATTGCTATATGTAAATCCTGAGATTTTTAAATTATACTTTTTAAGTATTTTTCTGATCTTCGATAAATACTTTGTATGGAATTATAAAAAAAATTTATTTTATTTTCCATATTTAAATTAAATCAAAATTTTTTATTTAAAATCACCCGCGTGCGTTTTACAAACGAGTTTATTCAAATCAATGAACAACGAGAATTCCTAGTGATCGCGATACCGACGGATGCCCAAAAGTTTACGTTTATTTATCGATTGTTTCGATAATTAATATTTTCGATGATTTTGTTTTAATTACGTATTAAGTCGTGTCAGGAAATCATATAATCATTTTTATGATGCATTGTAACTTTTGAAAAGTATTTTTACGAAACCCGAGACCCGTAAATATTTTCAATATTTACCAATAATCATTTTCTATCCTTTAAAACTATTAACTGTTTTTAAGTCCACAAGTTTCAAACTTGGCAACAATAGTGCCTCCACTTAAACCACCATATAAAATGCCATTTTCTTCCACTTTCACACACACATAACATGTTATAAAAAACACACACCATCCCCTCTCCCCTTTGTTTTTCCGCCACCACCATCAACCATAAACACCCTCAAACTTGATTTTAAACATGATCTAATCAAAACTAAGCTAAGACCCATGTTCTAAATGTTCTTGTGATTCTATTGATACAAGAATTTCACACATGCATCAAAATTTCATGATTTATGAATTGGTGGTTGGAAATATATTGATCATCTTGCATGTGTGGTATAAGCAATGATCTTCATGCTTTCATGTTAAAAAGGTTGATTTTTGATCTTTGATTTTTGTTAAATTTATCATACAAGTATTTTTAGGAGTGTTTGGTTGATGGGTATGATAGTAGGATGATCCTAGAGATATGGGAATGATTAGCTTTGGTGGGAAAATTGATTTGTCATGTTTTCTAAAAGTATAATTTGGGACAACAGCTTAAAACAGACTGTTTCGTGGGTTTAAGGTCTGTGAAAGGCTAAGATTATTTGATATTGTTGTATAGTTTTCCAAGACGCTCGTTTTGGTATAAGATAAAGCTTCTAAGTCATTACGAGTCAAAAGTTATGCTAGTTTTAGTTTCGTGTACCGGGAGACGCAAGTCGGCACAATCCGAAATTATGGCTGATTTTGGGTCGACTCTCGGGGACTTTAGGCTTGGTTAGATAAATATAACTACTGATTTTCAAAGTTTACAAACTTAGTTTGATGATTCTAGTAGTGGTTTCAAAAAAGACGGATTGTCGATTTAGTACTTTTAAAGTGGTCCAAGCGGTTTTACAAAACAAGTGCACAAATCTGTCCCAAATTTGAAGTCGAGGATAGTGTCGAGCTGACGGATTTTAAAGTGTGAACTTTGGCTCAAATTTTGGTGAGGTCTTATACAGGTTATAAGTGACCTTGACACCAATTTTCATTTAAAACGGACAAGTATAGATAGGGTAGATCGATGTGTACATTCGAGGTGTACCTGCTGATTTTTATTTTGGACACTTAGTTCAATGTTTGTGTTGCGTGAGTTTGAGTATTCACCATCGGACATGGTGACTTACTCAAGTGCTTAGTCATTATATAATTGACTTAGCTACTGGTCCTAATAAGGTTAAAGATAGTTTGACTTGCGTTGACTTGGCGTCGTATAACGGGTCAATTTCAAGTGTTTTAACGTATAGTGTTGGAATAAATGGTAAGTATGGATTCTTTTGGTTCGTGTCAATGGTTTTGAAATATGAATATTTTGAAAACATTTGAGTCATATTATATTTGGTACATATCGATACTTGAGTTCGAGTCTTAACGCGCGCCTTATTTGGATAGGTTGCGGTTTTCGTGTTTCCCGGGCATCCATATCGTCGGTGATCGTCTACCACTACCGTTTCTACTCAGTTGCTGAGTACCGTGATTGACTTACTGTTGGGAATCTAAGCTTGTTAGATTCCCTGATCATAGATTTAAACATAATTAAGCTGTTAGATAGACCCTTGCCTGTGCCTAGGAGGCAGGCCAGTATCGTAAGACTTACAGAGATCCAAGTCTCTATGAGCAACCTCAGAGGAGTCCATGTTAGAGACATTGTCAAGGAAGTCAAAGATTACTTGAAGACATACTCATTGGCTGTGATGGATAACAGCCAAGATGTATCAGGGACTCTGAGGGGTTGAGGGTTAACAGGGGTGGCAATACCTTGTTAACACTCAGCACACTTTGGACATGCCATTTGTGTGTTCGAGACTATAAAGAAAAAGGAAACTGTTTCGACAACTGTTTCCTTAAAGCATAATGGCAGACTACCAAGAATAGAAGAGCATCATGTGACTGATGTCTGAAAAGTGAAAGTCTTGTGTAGTCACCATCAAGTACTATTTAGGTCAACCTCGTATCACTATAAATAGGATGTGTATCCATGCATTAATGTTTCAACACTTTGAGTATATTCATAACATTATTGCTTAGAACTTATAGAATCAAACAGTTGCGACTGTATTCATAAGTTAGGGTTTATAGTTGTTCAAAGTGTGCACAACACATTGTCATCAAACGGTGTTATCCATAACACTTGTAATTCTTTATTATACAATAATAAGATTACGTTTGAAAAGTAATACCTTGTGTTGATTAGTTAAGTTTAGGGTTTCTAGCATTGATTAGGGACTTTCAATTGGTATCAGAGCGGTGTTTGATATTAAAACCTTCAAGAAACATCATTCTCAGTTTTATAATCAAGATCCACCATGCCAGAAACTTCTAACCCACCACATTCACCTTCTACAACACCATCTTCACCAAGACTCAACCCTCCTGCCAATGACAATGATCTACCCCAACTTCTTGACTCAAGAGGTGGATCACATGTCACAAGTGTACCAGTCTTTGATGAAGAAGATTTTGCCAGTTGGAAGAGTCAATTTCTTGTGTATCTCGATGGACTTGAACCATTTCTTCTAGAAATTTTAGAAAATGGTCCTTATATTCCCATGGCGCTTACCTCTACTGAAGAAAACCCTCTTCCTAAACCTCTCAAACAATGGACTCCATCTGATAGAAAATTGGCAAACCAAGATAAACGTCTCAAAAGCATCATCATATCCTGTCTTCCCAAAGATATCATGAAGTCTGTCATTCAGTGTCCCACAGCCAAGCAAATGTGGACAGACCTCATCCTTGGCCATGAAGGACCCTCTGAAACAAGAGAGACAAAGATTCAGGCTCTCAGACTTCAGTTCAATGCCTTCAAATCACTTGAAGGTGAAAAGGTTCAACAAACCTATACAAGGCTGAAGATTCTTCTCAATGACCTAGCAATGAATGACGTCACCATTGGTCAAGCTCAGATTAATGCCACATTTGTCAACAGCCTTCCAAGAAAGTGGTTGAGTATGAATCAGACTCAGAGAGCTAATAACTCAATCAAGAATGACACCTTAGCTCAGCTTTATGGAAAGTATAACAATGAAGAAGGGCTGATTGATACTATTTACAAGTCAGAGACTGAAAGATTTGTAGTTCAAGGAGCATCTTCCAAAGCCTTGATCTCTGCACCACATCCTCATGACAGCGAATTTGATGTTGAAGAAGACACCCGCAGCAGCCAAGAGTTCTTGACAGACCTTAATGCAGAGTTTCATGAAAGAGCCTTGCTAGCCAACCAAAGAAGATTCTTCAAACGGTCAGGGAGAATAGGATCAGCTAGTAAACAAACTGACAGGTCAAAAGAAACTTGCTTTGCCTGTGGAAAGCTTGGACACTTCTAAAAAGACTGTCCTTCCACCAAGACATCCTCACCCTCCTATCCATCATCTTCTTCCAAACCTTACAAGTTCAAACAACACAACAACTCATCTCTCCAATCCAATTCATCAGACAATGAGAAGAAGGATTACAAAAACAAGTACAAGGCACTTAAAGCTGAGTTAGAACAGATGAATTTGAAGCTTGAAGCTCTGTCTAAGAAGAAGGGTGGTGATAAAAAGACTGAGAAAGGGTTGGTAACTGAACTTATGATTGGAATGATGAGCCACTGACTTCAGATGAGGAAGATACTACAAGAGTCAGGGCTTTCATGGCTATAGCTGAGGATGAACCAGGTGTTGGAAAAGGTGATGCAAGATCAGGACAATGGGTTGACATCACAATGAAAAAGGTATACAGGCTTTTATCTATGTCTGATAGTGATGAACGCAAGCATGTCCTTGATTACACCATTGTTGATTTACACTTTGTTGAGGAACAAAGAAAGAACCTACTTGATAAGTTTCACTCTGTTAAAACTGAACTGCTAAATGCTAAATCTGAATGCGAATCTCTCAGACGGGTTAATTTAGAGAAAATATCCCTGCAAAATGAAGTCACTAGATTAACATTGAAAAACATTGCCTTAAATGATCAAGTTTCTGAATTAAACAAGGTTATTGAAAAATGGCTGTGTGCTAGGTTCACAATAGATCAATTGCTTAATGATGAACTGCATGCTGACATTAAAAGGGATATATCTGCTAAGAAAAATAAGCTGAGAATTCTCACCAAACCCAAAGACATTGTCTTCAAATCTACAGAGACTATTCATATGTCAGATACCACTTTGACTAATGACCCTGTCTCTGAAGATGTGGCTGAGTTACCACCTTTGCCCAAACTCTCTGGAGTTGAACCTAGCAGTTCCTCACGAGCTGCTAAGGGTGAACTTAGAACAGATATTGAGAAACCTCCAGCCAAAGTTTTTCATGTGCCTGCTAAACAAGCTGGTAAACAAGTTGCTTTTAAGCCCGTCTCTACTAAAACTGTGAATAAGGTTGACCCTACCACTGAAGAACGCCTGTTGTCTCCAATGAAAGAAGTAGAACTCTTGAAACAACACATTAAGCCTTCCGCTGAATGCTCTACTTCTCATGAACCTAAGTCAGTCCTAGGTGAACCCAAAGGGGAAAGGTTAATCAAACCTTATTGCAATATATGTAAAAACTCTCACCACATGACCTTAGATCATGATAGACATATGGAAGCTAAGAGAGCTCAGACACCCTCTAGGGATAGACCACAGGGTTCCAAAAGACAACAAGGAAACTACAGACCTTATTCTCCCTGTAAATTCTGTGGATTCACAGACCATCACTCAGACGAGTGTGGTGACTTCCCTGGGTGTGATATCTGTCGAAGTTTTACCCATGAAACAGTGAATTGTCCCTCCCAACGCCAAACGTTCTATAGGAGCACAAGAGTTGCTAATCAGCAATTCAGGGAACCCACTGGAAAGTGGGTTTACCATAGGAACTAACCCTTTTCTATGTATCTGTGCAGAAATATCTCAAGGAATCGGTATGGTATCTAGACAATGGCTGTTCTAGACACATGACAGGGATTCAACAATACCTGCACAGATACTCAAAGGAGCCAGGTCCTAAAGTGGTGTTTGGAGATAACTCTTCAGGTGACACAGAAGGATATGGCTCAGTGAACTGCAATGGGATTACGTTTACCAGGGTTGCATATGTGAATGGTCTTAAACACAATCTTATTAGCATCAGCCAATTGTGTGATGCTGACTATAAGGTTTTGTTTACTAAGACTCAGGGAACCATATTTAACAAAAACAATGATGTTGTGCTTATTGCACCTAGAAGGAGAGATGTTTATGTCATCAACATGGTTGTTTGCTCTGAAGACAGTTCAAATTGTTTTCTTGCTAAAGCCTCTGAAAGTGTCAATTGGCTGTGGCACAAAAGACTGTCTCATCTCAACTTCAAGAACATCAACAAGATAGCCACATAAAACCTGGTTGCTAGTCTACCTTCAGTGATGTTTTCTAAAGACAAGACTTGTTCTGCATGTGTCAAAGGAAAGCATCACATGTCTTCATTCAAGACTAGGCAATCATTCTCTATTGACAAGTGCTTACATCTCCTTCACATGGATATGTTTGGACCTGTCAAACCTCCGACCATTAATCACAACAAATACACCTTGGTCATAGTTGATGAATTTTCAAGATACACATGGGTGTTCTTTCTCAGAAGGAAAAGTGATGCAGCTGATACCAGCATTTCCTTCATCAGACAGGTTGAAAATATGAAGATGTTAGAGTTAAAGCTCTAAGAAGTGATAATGGTAGTGAATTCAAGAATCATCAACTTGAATCTTTTTGTGATGAAAAAGGTATTTCACAGAACTTCTCTTCAGCTGGCACCCCTGAACAAAATGGTGTGGCTGAAAGAAGAAACGGGACTTTGATTGAAGCAGCCAGAACTATGTTGAATGTTGCAGCCTTACCAAAGCAATTTTAGGGAGAAGCTGTTCACACTGCCTGCTACACACAGAACAGATCAATCATTGTCAAAAGACATGGTAAAACTTCCTATGAAGTTTTCAGAAAAAGATCTCTAGATGTCAACTATTTTCATGTGTTTGGATGTCCTGTGTTCATTTATAACTACAGGGATAAACTTGGAAAGTTTGATGAAAAAGCTGATGATGGTTTCTTCTTGGGATACTCTCCAACAACCAAAGCCTTCAGAGTATTTAACTTCAGAAGACAAGAAGTAGAAGAAACCTTTCATGTCAGATTCAATGAAGATGATGAAGTCATACAGAGAACAGGAACAGAGGGTGATGAAATTGATTTTAATGAAAATATGTCTTTCCCAAGTGATGAGTTCTCAGAACCAAGACCTACCAGTCATCACCATCATCACTCCAACACTCTCACTCCTTATGTTCCTGCCTTTGACCCTCTGTCTACTCACAGCATAGAAGTTCCTACCTCTCAGGAACTTGATGAAGAAGAACCACAAACCTCTGGTTTTCCTCCTTCTCCTACTGCTATTGATGACTCACCAATTCTTCAAATCCCTGAAGAATCTCCTGCTGTTAATGAAGTTGTACCTCTTGATACGCCTGAAGAAGACTCAGACACTGAAGTAGTCTTTGAAGAAAGCCCTCCTAGTCAGCAGGATGAAACTCAAATTGTACCAGCTGTGCCCACAAGTGTTCCTGTCCTTGAGTCCCCAGCTCCTCAAAATAAGTGGTCAAGAGATCAACACATTCTTCTTGTCAACATTATTGGGGAACCTAATGCATGGGTTACTACTAGACAGCGAATTCATGACTCAGATTCTGCCTCAGCTAATGAATGTCTCTTTGCTGAATTTCTCTCACAAATTGAACTTAAGAGAGTAGCTGAGGCTCTTGTAGAAGAAGGGTGGGTAGCTGCTATGCAAGAAGAAATCAATCAGTTCAAAAGGAACAAAGTATGGACACTAGTGCCAGCTCCACCTGGAAAGAATATCACAGGCACTAGATGGATCTATAGAAATAATATGGATGAAATTGGGAACATCATCAGAAACAAGGCCAGGCTGGTGGCACAGGGGTCTACTCAGACTGAAGGAATTGATTATGATGAAACATTTGCTCCAGTTGCAAGACTTGAAGCCATCAGAATCTTCCTGGCTTATGCTGCCTATATGAACTTCACTGTGTATCAGATGAATGTAAAGAGTGCATTCCTCAATGGTGATTTGGCCGAGGAAGTGTATGTTGAACAACCTGAAGGATTTGAGAACAACGAGTTTCCCAACCATGTGTACAGACTACACAAAGCCATGTATGGGCTGAAACAAGCTCCAAGAGCATGGTATGAAACTCTTTCCAATTTCTTAACTGAAAATAAATTTGTCAGGGGTTCTATTGATAAAACACTCTTTACCTTCAAGGATAAGAGTGATTTCATCATTGTGTAGATTTATGTGGATGATATCATCTTTGGGTCAACTAATGTCAATCTTAGTAAACGTTTTGCTAAATTAATGACCAAGAAATATGAGATGAGTATGATAGGTGAATTAACTTACTTTTTGGGTTTTCAAATTAAACAATGTCCTAAGGGAATTTCAATTTGTCAAGAAAAGTATGTTAAGGATTTACTTAAAAAATATGACTTAGCTGATTGTGCATCAGTTAAATGCCCCATGCTTCCACCCAACAACTTGGGCCCTGATGAGTCAGGGGTCTCTGTTAATGAGACTTTATATAGAGGCATGATTGGGTCACTCATGTATCTGACAGCTAGTCGTCTTGATATCCAATTCTCCACATGTCTCTGTGCATGGTACCAAGCTAACCCAAAATAATCCCATCTAGTGGCTGTTAAGAAAATTTTCAGGTATCTCAAAGGAACACCATCCCTAGGTCTATGGTATCCCAAGGAATCAGGCTTTGATCTCAAGGCCTATTTAGATTCAGACTATGCTGGATGCTGTATTGACAGGAAAACCACTTCAGGCAGCTATCAAATCCTAGGAGGAAAATTGGTTGGATGGAGTGTTAAGAAGCAAAGCTCTGTGGATATGTCTTCAGTTGAAGCAGAATATGTCGTTGCAGCCAGCTGTTGTGCTCAGGTGCTCTGGATGAAAAGTCAATTGGCTGACTATGAATTTTTATATGACAAAGTACGAATCTTTTGTGACAACACCAGCGCCATTGCCATCTCCAACAACCCTGTTCTTCACTCTCGTACCAAACACATTGATATTAGGTATCATTTTATCAGGGATCATATAATGAAAGGAGATATTGAGCTGCACTTTGTTCCCACAGAGCTGCAACTAGCTGATATTTTCACAAAGCCTTTGGTTGAACCTTCGTTCAACAGGCTAGTTGCTAAGCTAGGGATGCTCAATATCTCAAAGCCTGTGGCTTGATATTAAATGTGTTCATTAAATGATTGATTCTATATTAAATGTTTTTCACATGAAACTAGGTAGTTACTTTCCAAGTAAATGCAAAAAACATTCTCAAATATTTAATCATTTATTTTTCGAATAACGAGGAGACAAATAAGTTTTGAAAGGTCAAGGGACCCACATGAGCAGTCATTTTCTCACTTTGCATTAAATGTGGTTGAATAACTGTTTACTTATTTTGAATATATATATTGTCTCTCGTCTCTCCTCACCCACCACTATTCTCATTTCACAAATCTATTTCTCTCTCTAAGTTCTTCTCTCTCTTAAACCTTCCTCCATTTTCTTTCACCTTCGACCTTGAATCCATGGCATTTTCCGTTCCCAAGGCAGAAAATGTTAACTTCGAACTCAACGAGAGCATCCTCGCCTCAAACAACTCCATTGGATGGATCAAGGCTCCAAATGACACCTACTCAGATCTGGTAAACTTCATGCAAAACTGTGATTTAAGTGAAGCCTTCACCAAATCCCCAACCACCTTCTACCAAGAATACCTTAGGGAATTCTGGTACTCTGCTGAAGTAGTAGATGACACAATAACCTTTAGCCTTTCATGCAATGAACACCCATTTGCTTTCTCCCTTAAAGACTTCTCGAGTGTGGCTGGATTGAAACATGGTGATGAATGCCTTAAGGTGGTTGATAAAAAGGCTGTTAAAGATGCCATGGCCACACTCAAACCCTTCCATGATGTAAACCCTGCTCTTACACCCGCTGAGGTCCTCTCAAAATCTCCTCTGAAGATTAAGTACTTTACACCTATGTGGCGTCTCCTCTTCACCCACATTGTTAAATCCCTGGGAGGAATGCAGGGATCCCAAGATCAGATGTCCTTTAACCATCAATCTATAGCTTATGGGCTGATCTGGGGAGCTGATGTTGACGTTGGAAGCATTCTCTTCTCCAACCTTGTTGAACAGCTGAAGGGAAGAAATCAAGTCAGGGAAAAGAATATCTGCTATGTTCGCTTTTTGTCGCTGATCTTTGAAAGCCTGTTGGGAGATAACTACCATAACTCTGCGTTGACTACTCTGAAGCCCTACCGCATCACAGGTGCCATCTACAAAGAAATAGGAGCTGAAGATGTCCCTGTCACCTCTCATATGATGAATGTTGCCAACAAACAACCAACAGCTGAGAAGTCCTTGCTCCCTTCTTCTAAGAAGGTGATTACCTCTAGTGTGTCTGGCAAGTCTAAGTCTTTGACCTCTGGGCAGCACACTACGACGTCCAAGGCTTCTTCTGGCCAACCGCCTAAGAAGAAGAAAAACCCATCTTCTTCCCACACCAAATCTGTTGCTAAGGCCAAGGGAAAGAAGACTGTGAACCAAGACACCTCCTTTGTTCCAGATACTCATGTGGAATCAGATACTTCTACTGACCAACAACAGGGGTCTAGTATCTCAAAGTCAGCTGAGACAACAGGAAACCAGCCTAATCCAGCTGATATCTCACAAGTAATCAGTGTACATTTTTAGAGGTTCACAAGCAGCCACTCTCAAATTGTCTGTAGGAGAGAGTGGTGAAGTTAGGGTAATCCTCGACCCATAGAAGTCTGTCTATGCACTTAGAACTCTTTATGACTTCTGTACACCCTGTCTTTGCACCAGGGAATGATTCATTTGTGTTTATAAAGCACCCCGATGACCCTGCACCCTCTAGACAGTATTCAGGCTAACAACAACCTGGATACACATATGTCTCAACCTTGATCAGCTGTACTTCACACAGCCTCTTGGTTCCCTTAGAAAAAGAATCCCAAAAGTTTTACTTTTAGGAGAGCTGAATCATCATCCTCAGCTCTTCTAGGGACAGCGTAATAAGACGATCTTAACCCTTAAATTTTTCACCTTAAAAGAATCCTAAAGGATTTATCCTTTTCAGGGGGAGCTGAATCATCACCCTCAGCTTTCCTAGGGGCAGCGTAACAGGCGACCTTAACCCACATATGTTTCACTCTTAAAAGAGTCCCAAAGGTTTCTTAACCTTTTGGGGGGGCTGAATGATCACCCTCAACCTTCCTATGGGCAACAAATGGCGATCCATAAACAACATATGTTTCACAATCAAAAGAGTCCCAAAGGTTTTAACCTTTTGGGGGGGCTGAATAATCACACTCAGCTTTCCTAGGGGCAGCGAATGGCGTTCGTTAACCGTATATTTTTCACACTTAAAAGAATCCCAAGGATTTATCCTTTGGAGTGGCTGAGTAATCACCCTCAGCCTCTCTGGGACAGTGAAATGGCGACCATTCCCCTTACTTTTTCCCCTGTTACTAATTATAACAATTTGCAGGCTGAAATTGTACAGCCAGTCACTGAATCCCAGGTACAACAGTAGAAAGAGGCTGATACAATTATTCAAGACCAAACTAATGACGATGAGCCTCTGCTGAATATTGAAGAAGAAATGCTGTCTTTAGTGGATGATGTCTCTGATCTTGAATAAATGCCTGAAGATGAAATCCCTGAGGGGATGTTTGAGGAGGAGGATGAAGAAGATGAGGAAGATCAACAATTTGTCTCTCCTCCCAAGCAAATAGCTGTGTCCACCCCAGCTGGAAATAATACTCCTCCTCCCAAGGACGCTGTTGTTACTCTAAACTCTGCTACCTCCACAACAACAGTCTTCTAACGCCCAGCGTATGATCCAACAACTGAGTTTCTTATGTTTGATCATCCTGCCCAAACCAACTTTGATCTTTTACCAAGGGGGATGATTATGCACAACAAAGCCTCAACATACATAATCTTCAGCCTGTTCATCATCAATCTGACATTGAACGCTTATCAAGGAAGCTGGATGTGATCAAGTCTGAAATGCATAACTTCACTGTCACATTTCCAGGGATTATACAAAAGGCTGTTGCTGAGGCGGTTACTGAACCCATCAAGGATGGTGCACGAAAAGGTGTAGCACAAGGACTTAGTCACCTATCCATAAGAATGAAGGATGTAATTGACTCAGAGGTCCCTGCCTTATTCCATGAACATGAGCAAACTATGCACAGACAATTTGAAGCTATTCGCAACAGGCAATACCGTCATGCAAACTTCATTGTTAATCGAGTTCAGGCCAATACTAATGGAAACAGCAACCTTTTGCTGAAGATTGCCAGGGCTTCAAGGAAAAGGCAACGTGCTATGGCTGCCTCTGTTGAACAGATTGCAAGGCACTTTCAAACACGTTCATCCAAACGTCTGCGTAGAAAGGATGAACGTGAGGGGGAGAAGGAAACAACACTTAACCTTGAATCTGCTAAACAAGGCTCATCATCAGCTGACAACACCATTTTCCTTGTCCCCCTCCAAGTCATCACACCTGTTAACATATCTGATTTTGAGGATAACACTCAGGGGGAGCAACAGAATCAAGATGGAACTGATTCATCAAAGTCCCTGACTTTGGTTAACACCAGCGAGTCTGGGGATGATGGTTAACCAGCTGCCAAGAAGCTAAAGTTCACTGTTAGCTCCCTTCCCAAAGCAATACAAACTCAGGCTCAAACAGCATTTATCAGAAGAGCTGAAGTCTTGAAAAACATGAGTGTGGAATCCTCTGTCTCGAAGAAAGGAAAGGAGATAGTTTTGGTTGACACAGACACCAAACTAAAGAAGATAGCTACGATGCTAGAGACAGGAGGATCCACCACAGACCTTTCCCAATTTTCAACCTTTACACCTTCCAATGAGAATCCTTTAACTCCTGAAGAAATAGAGAAACAGGCTGAGGAATTCAAGAGATTAAATGAACTCAAGACAGCTAAAGAATTGAATGAAGCTACTCTAAGGAAGATGACTCCACCTGAAAGAGAGAATCAAAAACAAAGGTTGAGGGAAATGGAAGTTAAACGCGCTGAGGCACTAAGAAAAGTCAAAGCTGATTATGATGCCTGCGTTAACAACAGGTATGCACCTGGCAAGATAACCAAGTTCAAATACACCATTCACAAATCCACCAACACCCCACAGATGATCTTGTGGAGAGACAACCAACAGGGAAACATGAATGTGTTTGACGACTTCAGGCTAAAGACACTTGGGTTATCTGAATGGTTCGAACTTGAAGCCTTAGCTGCCAAAAGAACTGGACAGGCTAATTTTCTTCTGCTTAAGACTCTAAAGGCCAAGTTTACCTGGATCAAAGAAATGGCTATCAAACTCAAGATAGATCCCCCACCACAGCTTTTTGAACAAGAACCCCCAAAGACTGGTAAGAAAAGAAGAAGAGTTTCTCAACTTGTTAAGAAACGTTTTGTCACAGATGATGTTCAAGTGGATGGTATGCACAGGGATTTGATCCTACCATATGGTATAGTTGGTCCTGTTGATGGTCAGACATACACAGAGCCTGAAAGAGGAATGGCATTCATGAACAGAGCTTGCCAGTATGCATTTCAAAGAGAAGATGAGCCATGCTTGGCATCAACAATTCAGCTGCTTTGTCATAAGAAGGCACTCAAGATCAACACAGAGTATTCCAAAAGGTTTGCAAAAACTTTGCAGGAAGAGTTGGATAACAAATTAGACTTAGCTGAAGCTGAAGGAAAGATTAAAAATGATGACTATTGAAGAAATTCACAGCCCAATTTTACCTTCACATTTTATTTCACTTTTGTAATGTACTTGTAATTTTCTTTAAGTATTAATAAAATCATGAGGTATGTTTTTTTAGATCTGTTATGAGTAAGAAGAAGCTCTTAACTCACTTACCTTAACTTAGATAGATCTAGCAATATTTATGTTTAAATAGGGGGAGATTGTTGGGAATCTAAGCTTGTTAGATTTCCTGATCATAGATTTAAACATAATTAAGCTGTTAGATAGTCCCTTGCCTGTGCCTAGGAGTCAGGCAAGTATCGCAAGACTTAAAGAGATCCAAGTCTCTGTGAGCAACCTCAGAGGAGTCCATGTCAGAGACATTGTCAAGGAAGTCAAAGATTACTTGAAGACATACTCATTGGCTGTGATGGATAACAGCCAAGATGTATCAGGGACTCTGAGGGTTTGAGGGTTAACAGGGGTGGCAATACCCTGTTAACACTCAGCACACTTTGAACATGCCATTTGTGTGTTCGAGACTATGAAGAAAAAGGAAACTGTTTCGACAACTATTTCCTTAAAGCATAATGGCAGACTACCAAGAATAGAAGAGCATCATGTGACTGATGTCTGAAAAGTGAAAGTCTAGTGTAGTCACCATCAAGTACTATTTAGGTCAATCTCGTATCACTTTAAATAGGATGTGTATCCATGCATTAATGTTTCAACACTTTGAGTATATTCATAACACTATTGCTTAGAACTTATAGAACAAACAGCTGCGACTGTATTCATAAGTTAGGGTTTATAGTTGTTCAAAGTGTGCACAACACATTGTCATCAAATGGTGTTATCCATAACACTTGTAATTCTTTATTATACAATAATAAGATTACGTTTGAAAAGTAATACCTTGTGTTGATTAGTTAAGTTTAGGGTTTCTAGCATTGATTAGGGACTTTCACTTACCTCGTGGCTAAGGTGAGTTCATAGCCCCTTTTTACTTGTACATGGTTTCTAAACACGGGGTGAGATTTTACATAGTGGAACACAACCATTTAAAAATTGTATGCTATCCAGATTTTGTATGCTATCCAGAACTTGTATGCTATCCATATCGTGTAAGATTTTCAGATTTTCGATATTATTATTGCTTTTCGACGTTAGCCTTGAGTTTCATCTCTTCGATCATGAACCGTTAATTATTCGTTGTGCATTGCGGGAAGCGCGAATGTTGTGGGTGGATCCATCGGGATTGACTATCCCCGTCCCAACGAGGCGGTTGTTTAACCATGACGCATTACATTTGTTTATACCTGAGTATTTAGGCTGAATACGTAGTTAAGCTTCGGTTCATGAAACTAAACAACAATAATAATAATAGTCGGACTGTGGTTGACGTATATAACCATTTCCCCTACTACGTGTTTACAAATGAATGTTTGTGTTCCACACTTTTACTGCTAAACCTATGAATATCACTCAACTTTATGTTGACGATTTTACATGTTTAATCTCTGGTATTATTACTTAGCTTTGCTTGGATGGGAGCCCGCAAGATATTATCGCAGCTTGGAGATTTCTGTGATGCTTTTAAAAGACTCTTTTTAGTAAAAACTGTCACGATTTTATTCTATCTTTTGGGCAACTTTATGTTATAAATTGAGACGAAATAATATAATTTTCCGCTTTTAAAACTCTGGGACCTATGTTTAAAAACTCTGACCTTTTATGATGTAATATACATGTTTTTATTTCGTCAGCTTTGTATGAACTGTAATTCATTGTTTCTTGTACTATGACGTGTTAACCCCTCGTTGCCTAATCGTTCCATGTCAGATTTTGGGGGTCTCACAGAGTGGTATCAGAGCGGTGGTTATAGGGAACTGATTCGTTTTTCAAAACTTAGTCTATAACCGAAAGTTCAAATATTTCATGTTTTAAGTGTCAGCCACAGATCTGCCAATGTTGTTCGATATATGTGCGGGTAACTCTCAAATCCTTATTATTTACTTTTAGTTATCGTTTTAATATTTCATCTCTTGATTTCATGTTGAAATATTACATCATCTTAATGGCGATAATTACTATGTCTTTACAAATCCTACTGCTTCATGAATTATCATTGAATGTTACTGTGATTGCATCTGCCTATACTGTATTTCTTAAATTCTTGTTCTTGTGACTTGATCTTGTTACGATGATATTATATTGTTATGACGTCACATACTTGTATTCGGAGCGCGTATGCTGTTAACTTTTCATACTCATTCTTCTGAGTACTATTGCTATTTCATTTATGCGTGATACGACTGACTTCATATACTCGTTTGTTTTGAACCGTCTGTTTTTCTCGATTCACTGTTACATGTTGTGCATACTCTCGAGATACCATTGTTCGGGATTAAGAAGTGTTGTTTTCGATGAAACTCCTGATTTTCATTTTACTACCGTGCATGTTGCTTTCATTGTTTATTTCCTTTAAAATATCTATTTAGATACGCAGATTTTATTTCCGACCATTTGTGATTGAATGTCTTGGAAAATAGTATATAGGCCATTGTGTAGCTCAATGTGTCTCCGAAAAAGACTAAAAGACATAGTGTGAGTCACACATCTCGAAGAATTCGTTGAATTAGTGCTGAATAATATCGCGAGTTTTCGTAAATATGATGTACCTTTACGCCGCCGTTTTACACGACACTTGTACATGGATTACATCTTATTTCATTTACCATTCTACGTTTCGACTTCGACTTACAACATCCATTGTACCTTGAACACATGATCGTCATTTATTATGTGACGATTGTTTGGTATACGATCCTACTTGTATCCTCCCCTTTTCATTAAACCTCCTCGCCTCAGGAGTGTGATTTGTTAATATTTTATTTCTTTCTCGGTATGTCTTGTGCTTTTGGAAAATCACGCCGCCAGGAGACCTTCCTGCGTTGCATCTTGCAGCCGAAGACACGGATGATATGCGTCGTTTTTTATCTCTCGGATTATCGTTGACTTTCTTGAACCATTTCTATACTGTGTTTTCTTTACATGATTAATTATGCAGTTCTTCTTCTCTTTCGTCTTTATGGAATCCACAAGTCTTGTGTGTACATTAATTCAGAGTTATTATGAAATTGGATTTAATTTCAAGCTGTGTCGAAAAAAAATATACTTTGTATAGAAACTTTACAGGAAGTTTAACAGTGTCGAGAAAATATTTTTATAACTTTAGACATAAAAATATATATTTCTACATGTTGAGACGTCCGTTTAGGACATAAAATTTGACCAGTAAACTTTAAAATCGAGCAAGTTACGCTCATTTGAGATTGTAAAATCAAAGGAGTTGTTTTCTGAATAATACTAAAAATATCATTTTGTTGACAGATTTAATGCAAGGGCATTTTCGTCCATTTTTATTCCGTTTCAAGTCTCAGGTAAAACTAGAAAGTTGTTCAAAACATTGTCTTACATCGAAATGCATTAGACTTTGAGTCTTAGAATATCGTTTAGTGAGTTAATTGGTTTAGTCAAACCCAAAAGTTAAAACTGATAGACTTTAAAAATATGATTTCAAGCATTTTTGAGTTCGTTGAGCTCGTAAAACTTTAACTAATGATATTTTGCAAACTAAAAACAAGGATTGCGTTTGAACAATTATAAAATAGTAACTTTGAGTTCGGTCATACATGTACATAGATTTTGAACTTTTGAAATTCGGTAACTTCCTAATATAGAAACTTTTCGGAGTGATTGTACTATTTGTTATCTGATACCCTACTTTCTTAAAAGTATATTGTTGTCAAATTAATCATGTCGTATGAGTGTAGGATAAAGGGTTTTTTCGATAAATTTTATTACTTAAAAAAACAGTTAAGTACACACGTGAATTTTACATCTCCGCCCGTTACATTGGCAAACAACATTCTACCAGGAAAAGCAAATAAAATTACTACCAAGTCATATAGAAAATAAAAAACCATAATTTCTTGCTTCCACGAATTCTGATTTTAAGATTATAAGCAATAGTCTGGAGACCGCCCGGAATATCCTAATCATCATACATATCATCGTTATATGGATCGTAGTCATTGGCAGCATTCTTGTAAAAATCACTCTATTGTTCCCACAAACTATTAGTCACATATTTCATATCCAATGTTTAGAAGCCAAAAGGCCTGTCATAGCAATGTCCACAGGTTCAACTACATTATTATCATTTAGCTCACCTTAACTATCATCCTTTTTTTAGTAAACGGGGTTCTTTGATCATCCACAAGAGTAACTTTCTCTTCAGCGATTTTTTTTAATTTTGACAATTTTCTTAATAATCGAAGTGTTACTTGCATCCAGACGAGGAGTATCATCCTCAGGCTTAATTCCCCCCTAAGGAGTTAGCGGTCACATCATTCGTAACCAAAATCAACATCATTCTCAATAGAAATAAGTGCATCAAAAGAATTTGAGTTACTAACCTCTTTACTTAGAGTGGCCTCTACACTAGACCTTGATACAACGTGTTTTTTCCTACTACTTAAATTAGTATTCTTCTTGCCAACCATTCGATATTTTTGAGTAACCTTAGGACTAGTCGGTTTAAAGTTCACCTTATGAACAACTGGTATACCCATTGTTACTTCCTTAGGCTTGTTCACGTTCATTGGACCAATGAATCACGTAGCCATAAGACATTCGTCATGTACATGATCCAAAATATTACAACTCGAACATCTAGAGAGTTTTCATCCGTATTATACATGAATAGTGCCTAAATAATAACCATCGCCTTTTTGTTTAGGCATAGCCACCATTCCAATTTGAAGAAATGATCTGTTTTTTTCTTTGTAATCATTTACATGTAACTTTGTTTAAGAATAATTTAAAAAATGAATGTGGACAAATTACATGCAACATTTCGTACTTATAAACTTTATTTATTTTATGTGACATTAAAATCCTTTTCTATTCGTAAGTTTTTTAAAAGTAACAAATCGATTTTTGTAAGTATTTTTTATTTCAATTATTTGAAACAACCAAGCACATAAATTCAGTAAATTTCTCAATCAATTTTATTTTTCTAGATATTTATTCTCTAGTTCATTTCTAATATCTAAAATTCTCTCGACGAATCATGCCCTAATCGTAAATACTTAATTTGAATATGTCTTATTATTTTCGTTTTATTTTGAGCATAGCTCAAGCCGAATTTAAACTTTCTTGAGTTGAGCTCGAGCTTTCCTCGTGAAAGATCGTCAAGCTATAGAGCCAAACTCGAACTGAGCATAAGATTATAAAGTTGAGTCGAGCCCTTTCAAAGTTCGACTAGTTACAACCTTACTCGGCTTGTTGTACGATTGCTTATGCCTCAACCTTGATATTTTACAAAGCTAAATTCTTTCAATTAGTTGATTGCTGTATACATTTTTTTTTCTTTTTTTAGTGAATACATCTTGTATTGAATCAACAACGGGACCATGTTTGCAACCGGTGACTTTCGACCCACTGGGCAAGTTGGATGAACATTCAACAACGTATCTAACTATCTATACACTTGACTTTAACATACGACTACATTCTTGTAATACCCATAAAACATTCAATCTCTCTTACGGCACAACTTGTTTCTCGCTTGTCTTCTACATTTATGTAACTAAATACGGTTCACGATTGGAACAAATGTCATAATTGAAATTCATATATACATATTAACTAGAATTTTAATCACATGATATTGAAAGTACGCTTTGATATTCACTACAACAAATTAGGCCTTTAGCGACATCCATTTCGTCGGAAATCTGTCGGTATAGGTGTTTTCCGACGGATTTGTGACGGATTTTGCTTGTCGCTGAATTCATGCTCGGTAATCTGTATCTGCCAGAACTCTGTCGGAAATACCGACTGAAATATCGGTCGAAAATCTGTCGGTAAAATGTCTGTCGGAAGGTCGTCGGTAATACCTTCCTCCGAATTAAGCTGGCAGACTGTAGCTAGTAAAGGGGCACAATTTTGTCAGGATTACTTCCATTTAACTGGACAAGCTATTGCTAAATTTGTGTAATCCAATAATAAATAAAAAAGGTCTAGAAGTAAACATGTTTGTCTATAAAATTCACATTCAGAAAGTTGCATCCGATTAAAATCCATGTCGAACCAATCAAGTATACAATAACAAATTTGTATCTATTCTAAATGCTCATAAAAATTTAAAAATATCTGATGCGATGCATTTGTTCCTACACTTGAGTTCCACTTGCAGTTGTAATTGTACTTCATCTCCATTTCCAATCGCAATCTCATTTGAGTGTAATCCTCTTGCAATTTGCACCTACATTGTATCAATAAGTTCTATAATAAGACATAAATAAAGCAAAAATTGAAGACTCCTATAATGTGACACAAAAAAAGCTAATATTAGAGATACTTCTTAAAATGTAAGAAACAAACAAAGCAATAATCACTCTGACCAGCAGGCTTCTATTAAGGCTGCTACTTGGGGATTTACATCACCAGGAATCTCGAACCTTTCGTGATTGTAACTTACTGCTTCTACAACCTACAAGAAGATACATACACATCAGATGCAAAATCAATCACTAGACCTGTTAGGCTCACCGGAATCATTCTCTTTTTAGCTAAAATCTATATTTTGAACAATTTGAGGTCAAAATAACCCAAATTGACCTGTAATTGAGTAAAAAATGTTGCTACCAGTTTTATTCGCTAACGTCAATAGAATATTTGAGACAGAACTAAGCAGCAAAGTAACATCTTCCCATAAAATAACACCAAAGCTGAACACATCTTATTTCTCACAGATGGTTCATCATGTAAGACTTTTGGTGCCATCCACTGGGCTGTTATTACAGTACAATACCAAATTAGTGATACTTAGAGAAAAAACAATGTATTAGTAATATGATATTTAGAGAAAAAACAATGTATTAGTAATATGGTCGTCTACTTAAAGGACTCACGGTTCCCGCAGCTGACTCAGAGGAAAGACATGTATCAGTTTTTAACCTCGATAACCCGAAATCAGCAACCTAAATAGCAAAATAACAAGCTAAATAAACTTGAAACATGTACAAACTGATAAACAAAGAAAGGGGCAAATACAAGCAGTATGTTTAACCTTAACAGTATAATAATTGTCAACTAGAAGGTTGAGAGAGTTCAAATCCCGGTGAACAATTGGAGGATTGCGTTTGTGAAGGTAATTCATTCCTTTTGACTGGATAAAACAAGTAGCAGGTTACTATATAGAGCAATGCTATAAATATAAAGTTTATTTTAATTATTACCACATCAAAAGCCATCCTCAGTCTAAGCTATATATATATAGCAATGGTCAAAAAAGTATTATTGGTCAGTTCTGTTAATGCAATAATGCCTAAAACGTTACTTGCATTTTTCGGTCTCGCTTAGTTTTGATTACGACAATATGTAAAAACAAGCATTTACGAAAACAACGAAATACGAATTCTTGAGTTCAAGTATTTTTCATTTTACCCATTTTCACTTGAGGTATGGATAAACAAGTACTAACCTTAATCAAGTGATCAAGTGATTTAATTTTTTCTTAAAACTCACTTTTTATTAAGTGTGACAAGTTTTTATTAAACTTTCTTTTTAATAAAATGTTTTATTAAATTAATTATTTGAAAATTTGAAAATGGCATATTCTTATTTGGTTAGGAATATTCTATCAGGATATTTTTTAAACCAGATATGACCTCCACCACTAAAGGACAAAAAGGGAGCGGAGTCTAGTCCAGCGGTTCCTTAGCTCCTAGGCGGTTCCTTATCGCTAAGGTACCGCTGGCTAAGCTAAGGTACCGCGGGCAGATATAGCCGTTGGCCCTTTGTCCTATAAATAGTGGACCATTCTCAGCTTTTCAATTCACCTCTTTTGCACATCTATTTCCAGATTCAAACACTCTTCTTTAATCACTCAAATCATTGATCATTTGTTTGATTACTACTTGTTTAAGAAGTGAATCTTGTTCTTCCATCCCTTCCTCTCCAAGTGCAAAGAGAAGAACACTATCCTTGTGAAGTGTTGAGTCCACCACCAAAGATCCATTGAAGATCTAATTTTATACATTTGTAGTTGTGTCATAGTTGTGAAGATCCAAGTAGTTGTGTCTATTTGGAAGTTGTGTATGCACTAAGTATAGTTGTGTAGATTGGTCCTAGCTACGATTAGTGCTCGACTTTTAGCTTAGATTCGGAAATTGGTTAAGTGACGTGTACGGTTTTCTCCACCATAAGGAGCTTTTTGTGTAGTGAACTCTCGAGTAAGTAGTACTCGCGGAGTGGAGTAGGAACGAGGAGTGAGCTTCGTTGCCGAACCACTATAAATCCTTGGTGTTCGGTTTGATCTTTCTTTACCCTTAACTCTTTACATTCTTTATTCTTTGTGCATATATTTTTGTTAGTATTAGTTTAGTTACACTATCATTTTTCATATTGTGCATAAGAAGATTTCTAAGCCTAAGTTTTTGAAAAAGGATTTTTGAAAACCACATTTTAACAAGTAAATATAAGAAACTATTCAACCCCCCCCCCCCCCCTTCTAGTTTCTACAATTGGTATCAGAGCGGGTTGCTCAAGAATTTTTAAAGTATATTGTATTTTAAAACTTGAATCGATCTATGGATTCCAACAAATACCTAGAAGGGCAATCTATGCAAAGACCACCACTTTTTGAAACGGATAGTATTATTTATTGGAAAAATAGATTTGAAACTTATGTGAAATCAAAAGATTTAGATCTTTGGCATGTTATTACCAATGGTGATTTTTTACCTTATCAATTTAATGAAGTTTCTAAAACAAAAGAATTGGTCACTTTTGACAAAGCTAATGACGATACTAAAAAGAAACTTTCAAAAAATAATGAGGCTAAAATGGTGATTTATAATGCTTTGCCTAAGAAAGAGTATGAAAGAATTTTTATGTGTGAAACCGCTAAAGATATTTGGAACACTCTTTTAGTAACCCACCAAGGTAATAGCCAAGTCAAAGAAAGCAAAATCGATCTTCTTGTCCAACAATATGAACATTTTGTCATCTTAGAAGATGAAACTATTGATAGTGCATTTTCTAGGTTTAACACCATTATTACTAGTCTAAAAGCACTTGATGAAGGTTTTTCTAGCAAGAACAATGTTAGGAAGTTTCTAAGGGCTTTACATCCAAAGTGGAGAGCAAAAGTCACCGCGATTGAAGAGTCGAAAGATCTCTCAACTTTATCACTCGATGAACTCATAGGCAACTTGAAGGTTCATGAGATGATAATTTTGAAGGACTCGGAATTAGTGAAAACCAAGAGTGAAAGAAAATCTCTTGCACTTAAAGCCAAGAAGGCACAAAGTGACCATGATAGTTCCTCGGATAGCGATGACGAGGAGTATGCATTGGCGGTGAGAGATTTCAAGAAGTTCTTCAAGAGACGAGGTCAACACGTTAGGCAACCCAACAATGACAAGAAACCATTGTCGAAGAATCAGTTTGTCAAGAACGAAAAAGGTGATAGGAATTGCTTTAGATGTGGTGATCCAAATCACTTCATTGGTGATTGTCCAAAGCCCTCTTGTGATAAGAATCACACGGCGTTCGTTAGTGGCTCTTGGAGCGATAGCGGTGAAGATGACGATGACAACCCCAAAGAGGAGAAATGTCTTATGGCTCACACTTCTAAAGAGGTACATTCCGAAACCGAATATTATAGCAATGATAGCTCTACTTTTGATGATATTGAATTTGAAGGCAAATATGATAGTTTACACAAACTTAGTCTTAAATTCATAGAAAAGAATAAAACCTTAAAATCAACCAAAACTAAGCTTGAAAATGAGATCAATGAACTTAGGGAAAAATTGGCAATACTTGAGAAAAATAAAGAAGTGGATTTAGGTTGCTTAAGTTATGAGAAACTTAGATTAGAGAATGAAGATCTCAAGAGCACCTCCATTAAATTGGAAAAGTTCATGAAAGGTACTAGTGCTCTTGATGATATGTTAAACAAACAAGTTCTTTCTAAGGAAAGACATGGTCTAGGTTTTAACTCAAATGAAGCCTCAACTAGTGAACCTAAACAAGTCAGATTTTCACAAAAATCACCCACTGTACGCGGTCCCAGATTGTATGGGGCGGTTCCTTATCACTATGGAACCGCCGCCATAGATAAGGTACCGCGGCGATGAGTTTTGTGAAAATCATGAACTTTCTGAAAAGTCAAAATCAGGTGAAAAACCAAAGCATCTTATTGTTAATAAGGTAAAATTACCAATACTTGACGACAATGCTATCGATAAGTTCTACAAGCCATTAAGTAAACCTTTCATGGGAAATAGAAGTTTATCTAGACCATATTCTACTCCACCTAGAGTACGGAATGAGTCTAAGCCTAGAAGTAGAACGACAACGCCTAGAAGAGATAATCAAAACAATTCACGATCTAGAAGTAAAACCCCAACGCCTAGAAGAGCTAATATGCGTTTAATTCAATCTTTAGTCTCTAAGGAGTTGGTAAGACACCCCCCCGAGATGAAGTTTGATAGTCACTTTTGTGATGCTTGCAAAGTTGGAAAGCAAGTTCACTCAAGTCACAAAGCCAAGAATTTGGTTTCGACCTCTCGGTGCTTAGAGCTCCTACATATGGATCTTTTTGGACCTTCCGCCATACGGAGTTATGGAGGTAACCTGTATACCTTAGTTATAGTTGATGACTATTCTAGATTCACTTGGACTAGATTTTTGGCATCTAAGAATGAAGCTTTCGATCATTTCGAAATCTTTAGTCGAAGAATTCAAAATCAACTAGGATGTCCAATTGTCTCTATTAGGACGGATCATGGTAGGGAATTTGATAATGAAGTGCAATTTGGTGCCTTTTGTGAAGCTCATGGTATTACCCATAACTTCTCGGCTCCTCGCACTCCACAATCAAATGGGGTAGTTGAAAGGAAGAATAGGACTCTCCAAGAGATGAGTAGGACGATGCTAAACGATCAATCTTTGCCTCAAAAGTTTTGGTGCAATGCCGTGGACACATCGACTTATATTCTCAACCGAATTCTTATTCGACCTTTCCTAGGAAAGACCCCCTATGAGATTCTTGAAGGTAAGAAACCCTCGTTGGAATACTTTAGGGTGTTTGGAAGCAAGTGCTTTATCCTCAACACCAAAGATTACCTTACCAAGTTTGACCCAAAGTCTTACGAAGGTATCCTTTTAGGTTATTCCCAAACTAGCAAAGCCTACATTGTCCTAAATAGAACCTCGGGGGTTATTGAAGAATCACTCAACGTAACCTTTGATGAAACTCCTCCCTCACCCAAGACACCACCATTGGTTGATGATGACTTGGATGAATTAGAAGTAGTAAAAGCCAAAGAGGTTAGAAAAATAGGAGTTGAAGACCTTAGTGTTGAAAAGGAAGTAAACATTAAGGAGTCTAGGGATCATACTCTCAATAATATCATTGGTGACTTAAATCAAAGGACCCTAAGATCTCAAGTCCAAAACCAAAGCAACTTCTTTTGTTTCGTCTCCTTGATTGAACCAAAGAATGTAAAGAAGCTTTGACGGACGAGAGTTGGGTCATTGCGATGCAAGAAGAATTGAATCAATTCGTTGCCAATGATGTTTGGGAACTTGTTCCTCCACCTAGAAGTTCTACCATTATAGGAACCAAATGGGTATATAGGAATAAGTTAGATGATAATGGTGTTGTGTCTCGTAACAAAGCTAGACTTGTAGCACAAGGCTATAATCAACAAGAAGGGATTGATTATGACGAGACATATGCACCGGTAGCTAGATTAGAATCCATTAGAATCCTTTTAGCCTACGCTTGTGCCTTAGACTTTAAGCTTCAACAAATGGATGTAAAGAGTGCATTTCTTAACGGTTTGATCAATGAGGAGGTATATGTGGCTCAACCTCCCGGCTTCATTGATTTTGAGAAACCAGATCATGTTTACGAGCTTAAGAAGGCACTTTATGGTCTCAAACAAGCACCCAAAGCTTGGTATGATAGACTTAAAGCGTTTCTTGTTAAACATGAGTATACCATGGGAATGGTAGACAATACGCTCTTTACAAAGAAGAAAGGTCCTCACCTCATAATCGTACAAATATATGTTGATGACATTATATTTGGTTCAACTTGTCAAGAATTGTGTGATGACTTTGCCAAAATCATGCATGATGAGTTTGAAATGAGTATGATGGGAGAACTTAACTTCTTTTTAGGACTCCAAATTAAACAAATGGACGATGGTATTTTCTTTAGTCAATCTAAGTATGCTAAAGAAATGCTAAAGAAATTTGAATTAGAAGAATCTAGACCAATGAAGACCCCTATGGCCTCGGATACAAAACTCACCGTAGATGATGATTGTGAGTCGGTAGACAACACCAAATATAGAGGTATGATTGGTAGTTTGTTGTACCTAACGGCAAGTCGACCGGATATCATGTTTAGTGTTTGCCTTTGTGCTCGCTTCCAAGAGGCTCCCAAAACCTCTCACCTTGAAGCGGTTAAGCGTATCTTCCGATACATTAAAGGCACTATACATTTAGGATTATGGTATCCTAAAGGGACCGGCGTAGAAACCATTGTCTACGCGGACTCGGATCATGCGGGAGACTATGTGGATCGGAAAAGCACTAGTGGAGTTTGTACCTTCATGGGTTGTTGTTTAACTTCTTGGTTCTCCAAGAAACAAAACGCTCTTGCAATATCCACCACGGAATCCGAGTATGTGAGTGCCGGAAAATCATGCCAACAAGCTCTATGGATGAAGCAAGCGCTTGTTGATTACGGGATTTCTCTTGATGATGTTCCCATCATGTGCGATAATAAGGGTGCTATAGACCTTAGCAAGAATCCCGTGCAACATTCGCGAACCAAACACATAGAAATTCGACACCATTTCCTTAGGGATAATTTTCAAAAGGGGAACATTTCAATTGAGAAGGTACCCTCCGAAGACAACTTAGCCGACATCTTCACTAAGCCACTTAAGAGGGAACCTTTTAATTACTTGCGTCTAGGTCTAGGATTAATGGAACATCTTCCTTAATTTCCTTTCTTTTTGTGTGTTTTCTTTTACCACTTTGAGTCATTGAGTCTTCCAAACTCTTTTTGAATAACTCTCTCTTCTCCTTTTCAAAATTCTAAAAGTCTCTTTCAAAAATGGTTGAGAAATGGTTGAGAAATTCGTTTGACATTGTTAATTCAATCTAAAAACGATTTTTCATAAATTCTCGCTATTAATCTAGAGCTTACATAATTCATATGTATGATTCTATCAAACATAGCAAGAACAAGATAGAATCATGGAGGATCATTGTGTCATGACTTAAGGTCTTGTCTTACACACCTCCTACATCGATTTTTTTTATCCATGTATTTTGGTCAAATCTCTATTTGGTAAGTTTGCATATGTTTTCTTTGTCTATCTTTGCTTTTAAGCATATCCCTAAGGTAAGTTAAACTAGAAAAATAAGATTTGCTGAAAAATCTTCCTCCAAACACCAAACATAGCCTCTGCAGGCGGTTCCATATGTGAACCGCGGTGCCTTATTGATAAGGTACCGCCAGCCTTGATAAGGAACCGCCTACAGTGCCTTCCTTTTTCGGGTTTTTGTCTGAAACTCCAGATTTGCTCCAACATTTTTGAGAATCTTTGTTTCAAACCCTTTGACCACCCCAAAAATACCCTAAGCCTTCCCTATTTAAACCATAAGCATTTTGCCATACTTCACACCTCAAAATGTCTTACTCTCCCAATGAAAGCCTTGAATCTCCTCCATTTTCTCCAATTGCTTTCAATCCCAACTCACCCAAAAACCATTACAATCCAAACCCACCCAAGAACACTCTTAATCACATCTCTCCTACCAAGAATGTTGATTGTGTAACATCTATTCTTCCACCACCACCCTTTAGTGTTCTTCCTCATTCTCATGATAATGTCATGCATCATGGAACATATTGTCATTGTTGTCAATATCAACATCTTGCTATGGCACACATCTATGAGGAGTTGAGCTACATCAAGAGTCTCTTAATCAAGCCTCCTCTTCACTTTGATTATGAGATCTCCAACAAGCCACCACTACCACCCTCCGCCATTACCTTGTCTTTCATATAAGCATTGGTTGCTTATACACAAGACACCAAATTCAAGCAAATCTTAGAATTCTAGAATAACTAGGATTAGATTTATGCTTTTGGCTTGTTTCTTTTTCCATACATCTTTGTATAATGTTTTTTAAGTAACCTATCTTGGATCTTTGTCTTTTTGTTTTATTCTCTTTTATTTTGTGACCTATTGCTATATCTTGTTGGTTGTTTCTTTTGTTCAACTAACCCTTCTATGTAGCTTGTCACCATATCTCGATTCCTCGGTGCCCCAAGCTAGGGGAGTAAGCACCAAGGGGGAGTCTTTGCAAAGTCCGTTTCTTCAACACCGACTTGTGCAACCTTTTTGCTTCGACAAAGGGGGAGAAATGAATAAACTCGTCTTCAAAAATCTTTTTTTTTGTGTGATCGAGTTTATGTATTGTCGGAATCAAAAAGGGGGAGATTGTTAATGCAATAATGCCTAAAAACGTTACTTGCATTTTTCGATCTCGCTTAGTTTTGATTACGACAATATGTAAAAACAAGCATTTACGAAAACAACGAAAAACGAATTCTTGAGTTCAAGTATTTTTCATTTTACCCATTTTCACTTAAGGTATGGATAAACAAGTACTAACCTTAATCAAGTGATCAAGTGATTTAATATTTTCTTAAAACTCACTTTTTATTAAGTGTGACAAGTTTTTATTAAACTTTCTTTTTAAGAAAATGTTTTATTAAATTAATTATTTGAAAATTTGAAAATGGCATATTCTTATTTGGTTAGGAATATTCTATCAGGATATTTTTTAAACCATATATGACCTCCACCACTAAAGGACAAAAAGGGAGCGGAGTCTAGTCCAGCGGTTCCTTAGCTCCTAGGCGGTTCCTTATCGCTAAGGTACCGCGGGCTAAGCTAAGGTACCGCGGGCAGATATAGCCGTTGGCCCTTTGTCCTATAAATAGTGGACCATTCTCAGCTTTTCAATCCACCTCTTTTGCACATCTATTTCCAGATTCAAACACTCTTCTTTAATCACTCAAATCTTTGATCATTTGTTTGATTACTACTTGTTTAAGAAGTGAATCTTGTTCTTCCATCCCTTCCTCTCCAAGTGCAAAGAGAAGAACACTATCATTGTGAAGTGTTGAATCCACCACCAAAGATGCATTGAAGATCTAATTTTATACATTTGTAGTTGTGTCATAGTTGTGAAGATCCAAGTAGTTGTGTCTATTTGGAAGTTGTGTATGTACTAAGTATAGTTGTGTAGATTGGTCCTAGCTACGATTAGGGCTCGACTTTTAGCTTAGAGTCGGAAATTGGTTAAGCGACGTGTACGGTTTTCTCCACCATAAGGAGCTTGTTGTATAGTGAACTCTCGAGTAATGAGTACTCGAGGAGTGGAGTAGGAACGAGGAGTGAGCTTCGTTGCCGAACCACTATAAATCCTTGGTGTTCGGTTTGATCTTTCTTTACCCTTAACTCTTTACATTCTTTATTCTTTGTGCATATATTTTTGTTAGTATTAGTTTAGTTACACTATCATTGTTCATATTGTGCATAAGAAGATTTCACATATTTCCTCAAGCCTAAGTTTTTGAAAAAGGATTTTTGAAAACCACATTTTAACAAGTAAATATAAGAAACTATTCAACCCCCCCCCCCTTCTAGTTTCTACAAGTTCCAAACTAAAGCTTTAGAGGCTTACCTTGGAAGACGTTCAGACACGCCCATCTTGAGGAGAATACTCCCGCCATAATTCATCTTCCAAGGAAAGAGTCCTTACTGCAACATCCTGGAAGTGGTATCCATGAACCCATGTTAGGAAGCATATAATTAAAGATCTTATCTTAAACATGAACCAAACTATTTAAAAACATCTTGCACAATTAGTAGAAAAGCAAATAAGAACGATAAAAGAGAGGGGTTACTTACATCTCCATTCCAGTCAGCATGATGAATAGTGCCGAAGGAACCTGAAAACACAATGAGTGAGATTTTCTATATTGGAATGTAATTAACAACTCGTCGGGCGGGTCAAACAGGTTACAATTTGCTCATAATATATTCAATCTAATTCAAAAATTAGATTTATCATTGTAGCAATATAGATTACATTTAACAATACCTACCTATAGGTTTAAGAAGACATAAAAAGACATCCTAACCCATCATGTTTTACAAAAACAGGTTTCAAACCTTTTTTAAACCATCATCTGGCCAGCCCGTTATGTGACCACTAGTTCAAACCACCAAAATCGGATAAAAGAGGTTACCTTCTAAAATTATCTCTTTCATAACGATATCACTCCATGGAATGTCACGAGTATCTACATCCAATTGTTGCATATTTGATTGGCCTAATATAACAACTGCAAGTTAGAAGTAATGATACAAGTTTTACTTTTAAAGGCACATTAAATATGACGTTCTGCATAACTTTTATATTTAGTCAAGGATCATTGCTCTTCTAGTAGGAGAAAAACTTTGACAATGAAATATGATCTCGTTAACCCAAAATATGTGTCAAAGAACCGACAATAAGAATAAAGATGAATTCATGAGGCTTATGCAATACTTACAAGATGATTGACAAAAAGTTATCTATGGACAAAGCACACTAGAAGATGTCAGATGGTTGACAATGGACAAACGCCTCAACCACATATCAGCCATCAGTAATAAGTATAGCATATAGTAGAGCATATATTCTGCTAACACGTATATCTTGTTAAGGGATGTTATTGTTTCACTGAGCTGACATTCATAACGAGAATAAACGTAGAAAATCTTCTAACAGTACGAATGCATATACCTGAAAGACCACACATTTATACTAATCATTTCCATACAAATTTGTACTTGGCTATTATTTTGTCCAAATGCTAATTTATACTATACTTCAGACTATCATTCAATGAAAATACTTTTTCGTTCTTGACTAATGTTCTGAGCTCAAACCTGTTTATTACAAGTAACCATCTTATACGCCGTATAGACATTATCAATATGGCTCTATACACTGTGTAGACATATCTATACCTATACGCCGTATAGGGCTGCTACAACCTAATTCCGCATCCTTGCTAAATTCTGTATTGGAACATCTTTTACGAAGCTTATACTTCCATCATGACATTTCTTATAACATGCTACTAACACTTTCTCTAACTACTACCATGCTAAATCTTTCCATTAAACTATAAACTACAAATATCTACAATAGTAAAACTAAACTACGAAACATGCTTCTATTTTGTCACTTGCCTCAATTGCTTTAACTGAATCAAATAATCACCTAACAATCCACAATACATAAGTAGGACTACAACGCTACTTAATCTTCTCCTCAGTTGTTTTAAATCAAATCATCGCCTCAATTTTTTTAACACACTATAACGCTATATAATCTTCTCATTACAATCAAATATGCCACTAATATCATAAAACATAATAATAAAATAAAACAGCTCATTTAGCTAACAATCATCACCTAACAATCCACAAAACATGTTAAATTATCTATAATCATCACCTAAAAAGTGAGTAACTGAATCAAATCAGTAACTGAATCAAATCAACAACTGAATCAAATCCTAACTGAATCAAATCACAAATGAATCAAATCCTAACTGAATCAAATCATTAAACTAGAATTGATTTCAACCTTTAAATTGATGGCGGTCGACGGGAGTCGAGGCGGGCTGCAGCAATGGTTGAAGACGGCGGGCGGTAGCGATGGTTGAAGACGGCGGGCGGCAGCGATGGTTGAAGACGATGGGCGGCAACGATGGTTGAAGACGGCGGGCGGTAGCGATGGTTGAAGACGGCGGGCGGCAGCAATGGTTGAAGACGATGGACGGCAGCGATGGTTGAAGACGGCGGGCGGTAGCGATGGTTGACGACGATGGGCGGCAGCGATGGTTGTGAAATGAAAATGGAACAGTGTGTGTGTTTGGTGATAAGCGAACATGTATAAATGAAAATAAAAAGAGGATAGTTTAAAAAGTTTATCATGTTTGTATATTTTAAAAAGCTTTTGTAAATTTTAAAAAGTGGATTAAAAAGTTTCAAAAGGTTTTTATAATAAGTTGTATGCAAAGTCAGGATTAAAAAGTGATTTTGAAAATGTATTCCGGTAATAATTTTGAAAATTTATTTCTTTACATTTATTTCACATCTAAAAACCTTAAAAATTAACGAAACTTTAAAACTTTTAGAGCATAGGAGTCGTCGTGTCGTAAAAGTGGCGCCATACCCAAAAAAATGATGTCAAAATAGGCTATGGCACAAGAAATGATATAACATTACTTTTTAAAGAGATTGTTAATTTGTTGTATCATGAGGTATTTTTGGTGCCATAAAAAATATATACCTTTTAGATTCCAAAAAAAAACTGAACCGCATAAACTGGTATGATCGGTGGCCCTGGCACCACACCACGAAATCTTACGTCATAGGTTTTTCTTGCGTGGTGGCACCACCACTCCAACTCCTCTTAAAGACAAACTTTTAAATAAATTAACATTTGAAAAAAATCACATTTATTTTTAAAGGGCAAATATCCCGTTGTAATAATGCAAATTTGCAAACCGAATTATAAAACATTTATTGATAAAATATTATACGTAAAATATCAAGTTAGTGAATTGGGCTTCATATATAAAAAAAGATAGACAATATTTCACATTAGAAACAAAATGGGCTTAGCAAAATTTCATTTTACCACATTTAAAAGTTCCGTGGCAAATTCGTTGCAAAGCTATTTAATTTCCGAGAGATTAACGACTGAAAAGTTCAAACATAGCAAAAATTAACACTTTCCGACAGAATAGCGACGGACGAACAAAGATGTCGGTGGCCCATCGGAAAATGGACGGAATATAAGTTATTTACCGACGGATTTCCGATGATTTTATTATCCCTCGAAAATCTGTCGGAAATATGTCTGAAAATCGTCGCAAAGGATGAACCAAATATCTGTCACTAATATGTCAGGAATTTGGTCGGTAATTTGCGACGGAAATATATCAGTCGGAAATTCCGTCGCTGTTGCTCCATTTTCTAGTAGTGATTGAAAGACTAGTCCAAACTTCAAAGACAATTCTGAACATTAATTTTTCCCAGAATGTACTATACCTTCGCCACCGTGTGACTAATCTTGATCCATAATCAAAGGCTTTTTGATCTCATTTCTATATTCATATTTCTTTAATATATATCTTGTCTAATCTCTATAAATAGAAAATGGTAAGTCAAAATCTGGAGAAGATTTATGTATATGTGACAAAGCCGCCCATACCCCCCTAATAATAGATAGGCCTATTCGATTAATTATGGGTTTTAAGTCAAATCCCAGTATCCCCACTTGGCGAGTTGTTTCATCAACAAGTATGTTAATATTAGGGCTGGGTTTATTTTCCTTTTGAGTAAGGAACACCGTGAAAGAGCTATAAATTATGACTCGATCATAGTATTTTTACTAACTAGAAACCGCTTTTTCCAATGATATTGCTCAATTGTTCTATGACACACTTTTCCTGCATAAGATGCATGTTGTATATATGCTCAGAGTAGAATTGTTTTAAGTGAGTCGTTATTTAGAAAGAGTACGTATAACCGTCTCTACTGAGTTTATATCAATTGGTGCTTTCATTTACTCAAATCATGCCGTCGAAAGAATCCATCACCGTCATATCTGAAAATATTAGCAGCCGGGAATCTGAAAACATATAAAACTTTTGATGTAGACTTTATCTACACTTTTTACATCTACATACACAATATTGTGATACAAATCTTTATTAATTATGTGTGACTAAACTAAAGAATACGATATTTACTGTCTAACATATGTAGTACCGGTAAACCATTAAGGGGCCCAATCAATAATCATATGTTGTATTAACTGTATCCGTCATATTGGTATTTGTTCCCTTTATTCATATATGTTCCTCTATATATAGACATCCATCACCTTTGGACTAAACACACAGCCATGGACCTTCTATATTTGTTTCTCTCTTCTATCATATTCCTCTTCTTCATAGTCAATCATGGCATCAACCTCCATCGTAAACGGAGGATGCCGCCCGGCCCTAGGGGCCTCCCCATCATTGGCAACCTCCTTGACCTCGGACCCAAACCTCACGAGTCCCTAGCCAAGCTCTCCAAGAAACACGGTCCACTTATGACCATACGTCTAGGTAGCATCACCAGCGTGGTAGCGTCCACACCCGATGCGGCCAGAGAGATTCTCCAACGAAATGACGAGGCCTGCTCTGGTCGCATCGTTCCGGACGCTGTCACTGCTTTAGACAACCATGACGCGGCAGTGCTATGGATTCCAACGAATGACGAATGGAGAACCATAAGAAAAGCAATCAACACATGCCTAACTCACCAACACAAACTCGACTCGCTTCGCAACCTTCGTGAAAAGGTTGTGCATGGGATGTTGGAGTTTCTTCGTGCATGCATGCGAAAACACGAGCCCGTAGATATCGGGAAGCTGTCATTCGCGGTTGCACTCAACCAAATGTCGAACACGTGTCTATCACAAAACGTGACTACCTACGAGTCTGATGATATTGGAGGGTTTAAGACGGCTGTTAAGACATTAATGGAAGTTGATGGGAAGTTTAACATAGCGGACATATTTCCTGTTCTGAAACCACTTGATCCGCAAAACATACGACGACAAGCAAAGGAAGCTTATGATTGGTTCGATAAGGTGACTGAAGGTTTCATAAGTGAGAGGCTGAAACATCGAGAGTCGAAGCTTCCTAGGTTTGGTGATATGTTGGATTCTTTGCTTGATTATAGTCAAGATAATGAAGCCGAATTCAGTCTCGTACATATCAAGACTCTACTTGTTGTAAATTCGATGCTCTTTTTTTACCCTATGTTTTATCTGAACATAAATTTACTATCTTAACGTAAAATTCAAGCTCTTCGGCTAAAAACAACAAACTCGATAGTGACTTTTTAAACTCGATAGTGCTTTGAATACGACCTTACCAAAAGACTTTTGACCTGCTAGATCTTTTAAAGTTATGGTTACACCATTATTTTGATCATAAATACTAGGTACAAGTTGACAATCTAATTCTAATGTAAATACCTATTGACTCATGATTTATACTCTTGTAATTATATCAATTGAACTTGTACTTTTAATCAACTCTACGAGTAACATATTTTTAAAATTACAGGATTTGTTCCTAGCAGGAACAGAAACGAGTTCGAACACAACAGAATGGGCAATGACGGAACTCTTGCTTAACCCCGATATGTTCTCCAAGGTCCGCGAAGAAGTCTCCACAATAGTGGGAGAAGATGGTCAAATACAAGAAACCAAAATCCTGGACTTGCCTTTTTTGAATGCAGTCATTAAAGAAACAATGCGGCTTCATCTATCTGTGCCTCTATTAGTCCCTCACAAAACCGAAACAGAAGTTAAGCTCGGCGAATATGTTGTGCCAAAAAACACGCAAATTTTTGTGAATGCTTGGGCTATGGCACGTGATCCAAATTATTGGGAAGATCCTGTGATGTTCAAGCCGGAGAGGTTTCTAGGAAACGAGGTCGACTACAAGGGGCAAAATTTTGAGTTTACACCATTCGGGTCAGGGCGAAGAATGTGTCCCGGAATACCCTTGGCTCATAGGGTGGTTAGTTTAATGGTGGCATCATTTGTCTATCATTTTGAATGGAAGCTACCTCACGCAAGAGAAGAAATGGACATGAACGACATTTTCGGGCTTACGTTACTTAGAGCAACACCTCTTGTTGCAACCCCCTTACCCGTCGAATAGAAGACATAAATTCTAAGCAATGTCGTTACGTTGTTTAGGTACACATGTGATATTATCAGTGCCAAAAAAACATGTACCGCTTTTGTTATAAGCAATAAACAAGTTTTAAGTTGAATGGTCTAAACAAGTTGATTGATCCACCTTATATATATAGCTCTGCACAAAGATTATCTTGAACACAAGTTCATTACATCCCATGCCCTAATTATGTAGCACCCCATTCGTTAGAAAAAATAATAATGAACAAGTTGGTTGAACTACACTCATCTTGCAACATAAAATGATGTAGACTAATAAAAATAACACATAAATCGAATTTGTTAATTTCAATGAATATTATAAACCACTCTTTCGATTATCGTGGATTCAAGCGAATACGATAACTAAGCATAATTCCTAGCAAAAAGCTGTTAAAATAATTTTTTGTATTATTCAAAACTTCCTCTCCAAGACCTCCTACAACTCATAAATAAGAATGGAAAATGACAAAAACCTTAAAATACAAATGGGTCAAATTCTAACCCAAAAACAAATTCCAAGAAAACACAAAAATAAATTAAAGAGCAAATAACTTCTAAAATATAGTGTTTCGAGTCTCAAAAGTTTCGTAACTCAATTAAGTCAGGTTACAACTACGTTCTCCTCGTTTATTTCTCCGATTGTCTGATCTCAGGCCTGAAACGAACTCGTTTAATCCAAGTTATGCCATTTAAAAAATACTCTTTTCTTTTACACGATCTTAAACCTCTAAAAGTTAAGGATGTAAATGAACTGAACGTTTAACGAATCGTTCGTCGATCGTTTAGCAAGAAACTCGCTTATGTTCGTTTATTTAATAAATGAACAAACACAAACCAGATTTTTCGTCCGTTTAGTTAAATGAACGAACATGAAAAACTTCCTCGTTCGTTTATTTGTGTTCGTGAACGATCGATTATGTTCGTCCGATTAAGTTCAATTAGTGCGTTCCTTTATACTCGATTATTTTCGCTCGATTAACATCTCAAAGATTAAATAATATATTGAGTATTTCAAAGATATCCAACAATAGTACAAATTATATACTAAGTATTTCAAAAACTATATGAATCGCTTAAAATAAAAATTTAGTTTCATGCTCGCTTATTTCCGTTTACTATATATGACCGTTTATGTTCGTTTACGTTCGTTTTACTTATTAATAAACGAACATGAACAATTTCAAATATAAATAAACGAACATGAACAAAAATTTTGGTCCGATTACACGTGCGCGTTCGTTTAGTTGTTCTGCTAAAATTAAATAAACGAACATAGACATACACCGTTCACGTTCACTCGGTTTGTTTATTGCCCTAAAAGTAAACTAATATGTTCATCGATACTTGAGTCTTAGGCTCATACAACGCTGCCTGAATTTTTCGGTCGCCAATCGGTCGCGACCGATTCGCTGCGTTGCGGCGATTCGGTCGCCGGACTCGGTCGCACCATATTCGATCCTACCCACGGCCGTTTTGAAACTTGGGAGAAAAAAGTATCCGTTTGGTTTATAGCCGTTGTGGGTTAAAAAAAATCTTATTTAATTTAAAACCTATATAATCAATACCCCTCTTCCATAATTTTTACATTTCATACACAAATCTCTACACAAACACATCTAAAATGTCTAGCAAGAGAACTCCCAAAACCAAAACCCCAAAATCCCGAGCTCGTCAAGAATCCGTTCCACATGTGACACCGAATTTGGATTTCCAATTATCCGGCGTGTCTCCTCAATTCCGGTTTAGACCCATCGGTTTTGAATATCAATCACACCAAAACTATTCAAACCGTCCTTTCTATCCCCCACAACGTGATAACCAACAACCTACCTATGAATCGTCGACGGGTGTGTATCGTCCTACTATGGATTCTTCCACTACTTCCTATCCAAACCAACAATATTATCCGATTAATCATTTTGAGGTTGATGCCCAATTTGAAAATATGATATACAACCAAGACAACTGTGTGGGTGAGGGGCCTAGCCAAGATCAATCTATGGGCCAACGTTCGGGACACGGGTCTTTTCATGGTGCATACAACCTTGAAGACGACGAGGAAGAGATGTCACTAATCAAACCTAAGAAGCCCTCAAGACGTGCTACGAAAAGCAAGCAGGTTGATTTAACTGAGCCACCAAAAGAATGGACAAGTGAGGAAGAGTCTGCGTTGTGCAGAGGTTGGTGTCATATTTCCGAGAATAGCGTTCTTGGAAACAGTTAAAAAACAAAGGGATTTTGGAAACAAGTTGTGAAGTACTATGAAAACGAGACGAGTTTGACTAGAGGGTACGACGCGGTTTTGAGTAAATGGAAAAACAGGTTGCGTCTGAGTGTTGGTTCATTTTGTGGTATTATGAATAACATTGAGCGTACTCATGATAGTGGTGCCAATGATCTCACTGATTACTCATGATAGTGGTGACAACATCGGGCAGTCGAGCTTGCTGAATCAAAGAAGCGAGATAAAGACGATGTTCTACAACTCGGATATCAACCCCAACTTGCCGATAGCCAAACAGCAAGCCCACACAAGAAATGAGGGATAAAATAAAGGAACGCTATAATTTAAATTATTATGATTATTGTAATGTTTTTATGTTTATTGTAATGTTTTTTTAAATTTGAATAGTTGTGTAATGTTTTTTTAAATAAATGTAATGTTTTTTTATGAAACTTATTGTGTTTAAAAAAATAAGTTTTTTTTTCAACTAGGTCGCAATAGGTCGCCCGGTTGTGGCAAATAGGTCGCACTAGGTCGCCAGAACGAGAAAACTGAAAAAACTAGATCGCGACCTAGTTAGCGTTGTGGGTAGCCTTACAAACTTCATTGACTGTTCTCTCTCCACTTGATCCAAGTTTCTAGACACTTGTTTTCATTGCCACTAGCTTGTGGGCATCAAGTACTCAAGAATAGGACTGAGCATCGGTCCGGAACCGGATCGGACCGGCCAAGACCGGACCGGACCGACCGGACCGAGGACCGAATTGGTCCAAAACCCCGGACCGAGGACCGGACCAAAAATTTTCGGTCCGGTTCGGTTCGGTTTTCCGGTCTGGTCCGGTTTTAGGTCTGCCGTGCTCAGCCCTACTCAAGAATCAAGATAAGAGCTTCCTAGCTTGGTTCCGGTCTATAGTCAACATAACGAGAGTACGAGACCGACCTTAGTCTTTTACATATTTACAACAAATTTTAGGTTTTTTTACACTTTTTTTTACACTTTAAAAAGTATAACTTTAATTGTAAAATATTCACACTTGTAAATGTAAGGTATTAAAAAGTGTGAAGTATTAAAAAGTTTACACATAAAAATGTGAAATATTAAAAAGTTCACATATAAAAGTGTGAAATAATAAAAATCTTCACAATTAAAAGTGTGAAGTTATTTGTTACAACATATTTGTTCACACCAGGACGTTACTATTATTTAATGCTCTCTTTTTATATAATTTCATAATTTTCTTGTTATTTTACATGCCTCAATACTTAAAAGATATCTTTTATAATTTTATGAAAGGTTTTAATATTGATCAGATTCTAAGGTACATTTTTTTATCTCTATCTATACTATTTTATAAAGTATTTGGGACCTTCCTAAAATAGCAAGGATAAAAATTCAGACTTTTTTACCTACTAAATAAAGTAAGTTGATACTACTTTATAAAGCATTTGAGACCCTCTTAAAATAGCAAGGATGAAAATTCAGACTTTTTACCTATTAAATAAAGTAAGTTGTTGATATTTTCATCAACATTTATGACGTATACACTAGTACAAAAATGAGTTTCGGTCACACAGACCGAAATTGGTGTAGTCACAAATTATTTTTTTTGTGAATGAATTCGCCAGTCATAAATAAACAGTCACACTTGAAGTCAGTTTGTATGACCATTACGTATTTTGTTTGTCACGCATATGAATATTTACGTGACTAGGGCTAACAAATGCTTTTTGGATGAGTCGTTAGTCACTTAATAATTTTAGAGTGTTACCAAATCAAAGTCTGGTTCAAGTAGTAGTCACATTATACCTATACATGTGTGACAAATATTTGTCATACACACATTGAATGTGACCAAAAATCATATAGGGTCACATAGACTTATTTTACAAGTGACAAATTGATAAATAAGGTTGTCACACACATTATTTTAATGTGACTAGTATATTTTGTTAAATTTTAACCACACATGAATTTTGTATGTGTTGCAAGTGGAAAGTAGGTATTTAAACATTTGCCACTATATTTATTTAAATGTGACAAATATTTTACAATTACTTGAAGACTATGATCAAATATAATACATGGTCATACTCAATAACCAAACAATTATGTGACTATATGTTTTCCAATAGTCACAACATTTGAGAAATGTGAAACTAAATTGTTGGGAATTATTTGTTAAGTGTCAAGTACCGTTAGTATATTCCAAGTACTGTTAGTGTTATGTAAGTACCGTTAGTATTAACGCGGTACATAGTAAGTACTGCTACTTATAAAGTAAGTACTGTTATGATGATTAGGAAGAATATATCTTTGTATAAGATATGTCATAGTTATAGTTAGAGTATATCTTATGTGATATACCTAAATAGTTAGAATATTGATAATATATTGTTGATGCAAAAGTTGGGTGATCCTTGCTAGACCCGAATTAGGCTTAATTCGGGTTGGTTGGACTCCGGCTCCTGCACCAAGTGAATCGTATGGTTGGGATCTTGCACACTAAACAACACGCGTTAGGCTTACCGTGGGAATGTTTCCCACGATTAGACTCCGGCGTGAGAGTAAGTAATCGGTTAGGGTTATAGGAATCGGATGATAGTTTTAGAGTGTAGAATGTCATACCTTTGTGGAACCCTTGGGGGTACCTTATATAGGCAGTGAAACCCTAATGGGCTGTCACTGATGCTTCGGCCCCAAGGAAAGGATAAGTACCAGAATTAGATTGATTGTTATCTTCTAATTATGGTGAGTGAATATCCTCCTCTTTGGGGTAAATCCTATTCATAGACAGAATATGATTCTGTCTAACCCTGTACCGGTCATGCCGGACCGTGGGCCGCACACGTATGTGCGGTTACTGTTCATCTAAGCCCATAAGCTTAAATAACATTATTCCCACCCATTCGTGATGGGCCGGATACGGGTAGTACCCGTGGGCCGGGTCCATGACCCGGCTGGGGACTATACGTCATCATGTCCCCCCAGTCTAGTTGTTACAGCCGTAGGCGTAACCTCTAGACTATCAAGATGCTCCGCAGACATACCAAGAAAGATCCTTAGGGAATGATAAATTGTCCAAAAAAAATGGTTTCGGCCGCACGTGGCAACCTGATGTAGGAATTTATTCCAATGATACCTCAGCCGCACATGACGACCGAGACAAATTAAATGCAGCATTGAATTTGGGTCTTACGTAAGACCGCATATCCCGACATAAATGACTGTACACCTGCCACTTGACTGACAAAGTGCAAACAGTCAGAACCTCGAGCGGCGTAAACTTCTGAGTCAGAAGTGACCCGTGGGTCCCACCTGACTTTTCACTTGCCACTTACACCCTAACCACACAATTAAGGATAGTGGCAAACACGTGTCACACATCCAACAGACCATGACCCACAAGGAAACCCTATAAATAAGCTACCCATATGGCTGTGTGAAACACACAGTCTTTTTCTCCATTTCTGCCATTAAAGCTTTTCTTCTTAGCTTAACTTACTCACGCACGGATCCCTTCCTACACAAGTTAGAATACCACGTCCGTAACTTTTTATTTAGTAATGGCCCAAAGAAACAACCCCACCATTGGATCCGTGCTTAATGTAATGACCCAGGAGCAATTAGATCATTTTTGCACCAACTACTTCATCCCTACCAACCTACACCCCTCTCTCCCTGGTGTCGGAGACCTCATAACTGAGGCTCCGTAGGGAAAGATTGGCCTATATACTCGTCTTTTTGATGCGGCCAACTACCGCATTCCTTTCACTCGTTTCCTCATAGATCTATTAGGGTATTATGATGTACATATTAGCCAGCTTCATTGTATAGGCGCATGTAAGGTAAGTCAATTCGAAATTCTTTGTCGCGCTAGGAGAATCCCCCCAACCGTAGAACTATTCCGGCTATTTTACACCCCCAGTATAGTAAATGGTTGGCTATCTTTTAAGAAACGATCCCCCAATAGTCCCCAGTCCCATAATAAGCCCATGGACTCATTAAAAAACTGGTACGACCATTAATTTTTCATTGATTCGATAGTGTGGCCGGCCGACTATGTCTTCAAACATAGGTTATCTCATGACCCTCTTCCACACGTCAGTACATATAATCCCCAACACTCCCAAGAAATAGATAGGAACAGAACAGGGTTCCATAGAAACCTCCCCGAATCATTCCTCTGTTTGCTAGGGATTAGCCGCAACTATTTCGGCTCGTCCAACAGATATCCTATGTTTTGGAGAAGGCATGGTGAAGGTAGGTTTAGCATCCGTACATCAAAGACGCATACAATTATCTGTAAATGCCTAACATATTTCGTTTATTGTGGCAGAAATGAACTTCTTTGGACTCCTACGTCAAGGTGATCCCAAGCTTGTACAAGAGGGATCCCGTCCCAGACGCGAGAACGAGCTACCTCTCCTTGAGCATACTCGAAATATGACGGTTGCCCTGGAGGCCGTGCCGGACCCCCACTCAGACGAAGAGGAAACAACGCTCCTGAGAACCCTTGTGGATTTTGACAACGAGGACGGTGATCATAGGATGCTCGAAGAAGGAGCCGGGCCCTCCTCGCCGCCTAAGACTGCCACTCCCGCATACGGGGAAGAGCAAGGAGACAATATTGAGAGGACCACCTCCAGCCTTTGCCAGATGCTGGGCGACGAAGAGGAAGAGATGCAGCAAGTCAATGAAGAGGAAGGCGAAGGAGCCGAAAAAGAACTTGAAGAGGAAGTTGAAGAAGCAGCAGCCCAGCCCGCCCCTAAGCGTACCCGCAGAAAAAACAAGCGGGTGAGAAGAGTCACTCCGGCCGAGGTTGGTGAACATAATGCCCCCCCCCCCCCCCAAAAAAAAAACTTCGCGAGGACCACCCCCTGTATCAATCTGTTGGGAGCACCACCCAGGCATACGAGACGGTGCGGGCTGCACATGTGGATCCAGTGACTCAGGTTCCCCCGGATGCATCAAAACTAGCAGGGAATAACATGTAAGGCTACATCTTTCTTAAGTAAGAGCCACGACTTTCCTTTAAACAACACTTGATATTTAAACCCAATGTCTGTTTTGTAGAGATGAACAAGCTGGTGCCGCGCCTCCACCCGATGTACAGAAAGAGAAGGGGAAAGAGAAGGAAGTAGAGAGAGAACCTATGTTTCATACAGCCGCAACAAGGTCCGGCCCTGCATTCGAAGAAGGTACCCCCACAACTTCCCAAGACATCCCAATATCCGGCCCACCTCAATCGTTCAATCCTGCTTGGAATATTACTACTGCGTCGCGGATGAGAGAGGCCGAGGAGTGCCGTGAGTACCTCAATAACTGCATCCCACCTGGTTTGGTACGAGATGTGAATGTACTAAGCCATGCTGACCTGGTGGATGAGTACAACAGCGCCCTGGTGCATCAAATGGCAATGGGCACTTCACCGAGGGTGAGATTTGAAGCCGCGTTAGGGCATGTAGAGTCCCTCAAAAGGAAAGTTGGGCGAAGGGAAAGGATGATCGAGGAGAATGAAGCCCAAATTACTGCCCTCCAATCTCAGCTTGCTACCGCCGAGGCGACCGTGAAAGAACAATCGGCCCACGCTAATGCTCATGACCAGCAGGTAGCCGAGCTTGAGGCAAAACTCGAGGCCGCAACAACCAAGGTACGTATCCACGCCGCATCACTCCTATTCCATAATAATCACCATTCTAATAAGTAATATATCTCATACAGGTGACCGCAGCAGAAGCGTCGGCCAAGTCCTCCTCCAACCAAGTATCCATGCTCACCAAAAGACTTGAGGATGCCCATACGATGATCCAAGGCGGGGAAGAGGAGCTTGCTCATGAGAGGGCCACGACCGAACAGCTGAGGGAGGCGTCCGTCCAAAAAGATGTGCTAATAAATTCCCTTACCACCGAACGTGACGACGTGCTATGCCCCCAACTACTAGCAGCCATTTCCGGCCGCAGGTGGATGGTGGGTCACGGAGCACGTCTAACCGTTACCAAGGTGTTGGAAGCCCCCAAATTTTTTTAGCAATTTGCTAGCCTTGTGTCAGATGGCATTGATCATGGCCGCCATGAAGGAATGGTCAAGGCCGCAGAGCTAATCAGGAAGAAGGAAAACTTCACCAAGCATGCCTTCTTCAACACCGAAGCTGCTAACAAGATGACTGCTTCCATGTCCGCGATGCGAGATCTACATTACCCATTCTTGGCCGAGCTGGAAGCCACAAAGGATGCATCAAACATGGAGATCATGGAAAAGCTTAGTCTTGGTGCGTTCTATCAAGATGAGGGTCATTCCCGGGCTTCCTTCACTCCCTCGCCCATCCACCTCACACTTCCTATTTATGAGGACGTGACTAGGCTCGTAGTTGATGAGCAACCATTAAGAGGGGTGCTGGAGAGGAATGCGGCTCAAGCCTTGGAGCAGAAGGAGCGCAGTGAGATATTGTCTTGCCTGGCTGAAGAACAATGGGAGATAGGTAGGTTTCTCCCCCCCCCCCCCCCCATGTAGGGTGCCCTTAATTTGTTATCTATTTCAGACAATTTGGTTTGTAACCTTTAAACATTTGTCTGTGGATGTCCACGGTACCTTATGATTGTAAACATTTGTTTTGCTATGTATAAGTCCGTGCGTAGGCACGGCAATTTTGATGTTTTGGAAACTTGTTTATATTTTTAGATATCATGTATCTGTGTCGCATGACATGTCACGTCTTACCCAAAATATAACAAAGTCTATACTTTACTAGACGTGCGGCGTGCGTCTTTACCATGCAAAGCGCTACGTGAGCGCGGCATATGGAAACTTATCACAACGTCTTGTGAATAAGGTGTCTAGTAAGGATACATGATCCGCGTCACTGGCGTTGCATCCCTCTTATGTGACAAGTTGAATTATTAGGTTCACTTAATCCTCTTACCCCACCTGGAGGCGTATTGTACATGTACGGTATTGAATGAATGCATATGAATAAGACATGGTACATTATAATAATAATTAAATTCATACGACTATAACGAAATCCTAAGAAAAATAATTTGCACAAAACAAGCCGTGGAGCTAGCTAGGCACCACGACATTTTATTAGAACGTTTACATTTTTTGTTTTAACGAGAATGGGAAGTCCTAAAAAACAAAAAAGAACCTAAAAAAAACATAAGAAACAAAACAGATAGAGCACATGGATCTTCATTAAAGCCATATATAGCGAAGTATCCATGCGGAAGCCGTAGCTTTCAATGATAGCACCTTTTGATATTGGAGATGTTCCATGTGCGTTCCAGATCGCGGCCATCCATGTCACGTAACTTGTATGCACCTCGTCCTAAGGCTTCCGTGACCTCATACGGTCCTTCCCACTTAGGGCCCAACTTTCCTGTATTCTCCGCTCGACTTGCTTCGTTAGCACGATAGACATAATCTCCCGGTCGAAAAGAAACACCTTTAACCTTGGCGTCATAATAAGCCTTCATTTTAGCCTTAGACTTAGCCTCATTGATGGCTGCTATCTCCCTTTTTCTGCCAATAAATCCAGGTTGATCCGTAGTTGCTCGTCGTTCGTGACGACGTTAACCTCCGCTGTGCGGATGGTAGGCATTCCTATTTCTGCTGGTATAACAGCTTCAGTGCCGTAGGCCAATGCGAATGGAGTGTCCCCGTTGGCTGTTTTGATCATAGTCCTATGCGCCCATAGAACATGTGGTAGTTCGTCCACCCATTTGGCACTTCGTTCCTCCAAGTGTGCCTTGATGCCGTTTCCCAAGCTTCTAATTGCTCGTTCCACAAGGCCATTTGTCTGCGGGTGCTTAACAGACGCGAAGCGCCGTTTGATATTCAATGATGCACACCATTCCTTGAATGGATTATCCGCGAACTGTTTACCGTTGTCCGAGATGATTTCTCCTGGTAAGACAAAACGGCAGACAATGTTCTCCCAAACAAACTTTTTAACTTGTTTTTCTGTGATGGATTTGACTGCCTTGGCCTCTATCCAACGTGTAAAGTAGTCCATTGCGACAATCAAGAACTTAACTCCCCCCGCAGCTACAGGAAATGGTCCTGCGATGTCGATTCCCCACTAATAGAATGGCCATGGGAATGTAATAGGTGTAAGCTCCTGCTGTGGATGTCGCGGCACTGGTCTATGCACTTGGCAATCACTGCACTTGCGAATCATGTCGCGTGCGTCCCTATGCATGGTAGGCCAATAATATCCTGTGCGTAGGGCTCGAGCTACCACGGATCGTGGACCTGCGTGCATGTCGCATAACCCTTCATGTATCTCACTGATCACATAAGTGGCCTGACGTGGTCCAACACACCGCAACCACGACTGCAAGAAAGAGCGCTTATAAAGGATACCTTCTCGAAGTGCTGCGACTTCCTTCTGATGCGCCGTGCCGCTTTTTCATCGTCCGGAAGGGTTTCATTAGTCAAATAGTTGACGATCGGGGTCATCCATGTAGGTCCATCCTCCTCAACTATAGTAGCGACCTCCCCTTCTGTTATAGACTTTTCCTTGAGTATTTCCACCAAGACTTGCTTGGATAAGTGGGCGCCTTCTTGTTCTCACCTCTTGGTACCTGCTTGATAGAAAACTTGCTGAAAGCCGCGATGAGTGACTTGACTTTCTCCAAGTATCGGACCATGTTATCCTCCTTAGCTAAATATCCACCTAGAATGTGGTTCGCGACAAGCCGTGAGTCTGCGTAGGCCTCAAGGTTGCGGACTCCCATTCTAGCGGCTATTTTTAAACCCGCGATTAATGCCTCGTATTCCGTCTCATTGTTGGTGGCTGTGAACTCAAAGCGAAGGGCGTACGTAAACTCCATTCCTTCCGGATTCGTAAGGATGAGACCAGCTCCTGACCCATCCGTACACGAAGATCCGTCCGTGAATAACACCCATGGTTCTGCTGGAGCTTCGTCTTGTTTTACGATTGGTCCTTCTTCATCCGGTTTCTCTATCAAGAAATCCGCCAAGATGTGGCCTTTAACAGCCGTCCTTGGCCTATAAGAAATGTTGTGTTCTCCCAATAGAATGCTCCACTTTTGTAGCCTACCTGCCACATCCGGTCTAGAGATGACTTGTTTTATTGGTTGGTCATTAATGACTACAATTGGGTGCGCCTGAAAGTATCAGCGCAACCGTTTTGTAGCAAACACTAGTGCCAAAGCCAATTTTTCCATAGAGGAGTAATTCAACTCCGGCCCTTGTAATGTTCGACTTATGAAGTATACCGGAGTTTGTACCGTGTCCCTGTTCGTCATGAGTACCGCACTTATTGCTCCATGTGTGGCTGATAGATACATAATGAGCTCCTCCTTTGGTCGGGGAGCTACTAGCATGGGGAGAGATGCGAGGTGTTGCTTGAGTTGACCAAAGGCTTCCTCAGCTTCCTTTGTCCATCGGAAGTCTCCCTTCTTAATGCACTTCTTGAGTGTTTTGAATAGGGGGAGTGACTTCTCTGCGGACTTTGATAAGAACCTATTTAGCCCGGCCAGCTTTCCATTCAAGGACTGCACCTCTTTCCGCGTCTGAGGGGATGGTAGCTGTATTACTACGTCCGTTTTTTCTGGGCAAGGTTTGATGCCATTTGGATCAATCATATATCCAAGGAACATTCCTTCCGTTGCCCCAAACGTACATTTCTTTGGATTTAGCTTCATATTAATCCTCCTCAATGTGTCGAACGTCTCTTGGACATCCCGGAGAAGTGCATCCTCCGTATGACATTTGATGACTAAGTCATCCACATAGACCTCCAGGTTGTGGCCTATCTGTGAGTCAAAGGCTTTGTCCACAAGCCGCTGGTATGTTGCCCTGGCGTTCTTTATTCCAAACGGCATTTTTGTATAACAGTATACGCCTTGACTAGTATGGAACGCCGTCTTCTCTGCGTCCTCTTCCACCATCTGGATCTGGTGGTATCCTTTATATGCGTCTAAGAAGCACTTAAAGGGATATCCAAATACGGATTCCACCTTCCAGTCAATCTCCGGTAACGGGTAACAATCCTGTGGACAGGCTTTGTTCAGATCCGTGAAATCCACGCACATGCGCCACCTTCCGTCATGCTTTTTGACCATGACTGGGTTGGATAACCACTCGTGGTAGTATACCTCGCGCATGATACCTGCGTCCATGAGTTTCCGTACCTCATCCAGTATCACTTGGCTGCGTTCAGGTGCCTGACCACGCTTCTTTTGCTTGACGGGTGGGTATCCCTGGCGGATCTGGAGCCTATGTTCTGCTATCGCGCGTGGTACGCCCGTCATATGCTTGGGCTCCCATGCGAATACATCCAAGTTTGCCTTCAAGAGAGAGCACGTGTCCCTCTTGCCGTTGTCCGAGAGCGTTCCCCCTATGGACACTTCTTGTTCTGGGTAAACAGGATGGATTGCCACCTTCCAATTGGGAGGTGGTGATCCGTTCTTGGGGGGAACAGGTGGAACCGGTCTTGTCACGGCGTGACACTCAGATGCTTGTACGATTGTGTTGTAGATTGTGACGATTCCTCCTTCCACCGGGAATTTGATCATTCCGTGCGCCGTGGAAGGCACTACTCGTATGGCCAGGATACCCGGTCTGCATATGATGCCATTGTATGGGGAGTGTGAGCGTATCACCATAAAGTTCATCTACACCGTCGTGGAGTGCTCTTCGTTCCCAATGGTTACAAGCAGACGCAGTTGTCCTATTGGCCAAATTGTGTCTCCACTAAAATCAATGAGTGGCGCCATGGCCGGTACCAATTGGCTTCTTATTTCTGGTCGTAGCTGTACAAAACAGTGTTCATACAGTACTTCTGCTGATGACCCTCCATCCACATATATGCGACGAACATTGTGTGTTCCAATGCTTATCTCAATAGTGAGAGGCGCATCAATCACATCGCTTGCTGTGATGAGAGGGAATGAGATTTCCCTGCCGCGTGAAAAATTTTGACTAATTTTTTGTCTCGCGCGGCGCTGTCTGGATTGGATCATGTATATAGTTGAAGGTTTGTCCTTTTGGGGATCCTTCTTTTCATACTTCTTGTTGTCTTTTCCATCCTTCCAATCCTTAACCAAATGCTTGAGTTTACCTGACTTGATCAGTGACTCAATGTGCTTCTTGAGCTGGATACACTCCTCCGTACCATGGCCCTTGTCGTTATGGAATTCGCAGAAACGATTTCCTTGGCGATGGTCCAGCGGAGTCGTCATTGGGTGAGGCCTCGGGAAATTAGCCCCTTCCGTCAGCAAGATCTCCCGGTAGGATATCTCTAGAGGGGTAAACTTATCGTCCGGCCGTCCTCCCTTGTTTTGGCTCTTGTAATCTGAGCCCCTCCCATTATTTTGATTGCTTTGACCGCCCGACTGCCTCCTGGACTGGTCGTTCGATCGGTAGCCATTTCCTTTTGAAGGATAGGCCGCGGCAACCGCGGTTTCTCCCTCTATGAAGTTTCTGACCCTTTCCATGAGGTCGTCATACCTCTCCGGACGCTTGTCATTGAGACGCCTGATTAATTCCCTATCAGTTATGGCATGCATATAGTCGGAAATTTTCAGGAGTTCCGGCATTGTCTTTGTGCGTGTGCACTCGTCATTGAAACGCTCAGTGAAGGCTTCCGTAGACTCCCCCGGCCGTTGCTTAACGGTTGCCAATGAGACCGGGTCCCTATTATACTTTTTCTACTGAGTATAATTATTCTTGAATGCAGTGCGTAATTCAGTGAAGCTATCAATGCTTCGCGGAGGAAGTCCTTCAAACCAGTCGCGAGCATTGCCGATCAAGGTTAAATTGAACATTTGGCACCATATAGGCATGGGCCATCGCTCAATTTTCGCCTGCGTATCAAATATCTTGAGGTGATCATCCGGATCACCAGTTCCATCATAAGTCTTGACACACGCCGGCATGCGACGTTTTGTGTCCTCGTAGTAGTTCCGTATGCGAAGAGTAAAAGGATCTTCCCTGGGGTCTGCCCATGGACGGGTGAGACTAGGGTCACACCACGGTTGGGAAAGATCTTCTGCTTCCGTCTCTCGATAATAGGGACCGCCATAGTACTCCTCATTGTTTGGTGGCGGTGGAGGAGTATGCCTAGGTCGGCGGCGCTTGGGCGGATGGTCATCCGAGTCCTCTCCTGATGGATCGGGAGAAGGAGGCGGTGCCCCATCTCTTGGGTGGGGGCTGCTCTTGTGAGAAGAGCCAGGGGCCTTCTTCCCGGTATTCATTCTATCCCACACACTCGTGCGGCGATTGGCTCTGGTCACTTCCTGATCTGGTCGTTCAGGTGAACCGTCGGACCTCTCTCCCTCTTCTCGAGACTGCGTTAATTCCTGCATGAGACGATCCCCTATGCGTTCAAACACATTCCTAGGTTGGGGAGTTTCCTCAAAGAGGTTCCGCTCCTGAGGTCGGGTCCTTCTCTTCCTCTGAGTTTGAGAAGAGGTGCTTGGTCCGGCATTGCCAAAGTTGAGTCTAGATTGGAGGTCCCTCCCTAGACTCAACCTTGAAGCAATCCCTGGGACGATCCTATCAAAGTTCTGCGTGAGAACTCGAGTGAGATCCTCCTCGCTGAGTGGTTCGACCTCTACTTCTTCCTCGGTCGATGGTCTGCGCGGCTCCTTGTTAGGGGGATAGGGCGCACTCCCTGGATCAGGATTGTCCAAGGTCGAAGTAGGTGGTGGAGTCATGGAGATGGTGCTTGTCACCCCCATGGACTGAAAGCCACTCCGGTTGTTTGGTCCCCCCGCTTGATGGCTAGGGGATCAAGTGGGAATGAGTATCCCTTCCCCTTGGGACTTCCGATTTCCAGGATTTGTGTTCCTGGGGTTGCCTTGCGGATTCCCCTTCGTCATTGAGAATTTCAAGATGAGATTTCACTCTGGCTTAGTGTAATGGTCCCACGGATGGCGCCAACTTGTTGATGCAAAAGTTGGGTGATCCTTGCTAGACCCGAATTAGGCTTAATTTGGGTTGGTTGGACTCCGGCTCCTGCACCAAGTGAATCGTATGGTTGGGATCCTGCACACTAAACAACACGCGCTAGGCTTACCGTGGGAATGTTTCCCACGATTAGACTCCAGCGTGAGAGTAAGTAATCGGTTAGGGTTATAGGAATCGGATGATAGTTTTAGAGTGTAGAATGTCATACCTTTGTGGAACCCTTGTGGGGTACCTTATATAGGCAGTGAAACCCTAATGGGCTGTCACTGATGCTTCGGCCCCAAGGAAAGGATAAGTACCAGAATTAGATTGATTGTTATCTTCTAATTATGGTGAGTGAATATCCTCCTCTTTGGGGTAAATCCTATTCATAGACAGAATATGATTCTGTCTAACCCTGTACCGGTCATGCCGGGCCGTGGGCCGCACACGTGTGTGCGGTTACTGTTCATCTAAGCCCATAAGCTTAAATAACATTATTCCCACCCATTCGTGATGGGCCGGATACGGGTAGTACCCGTGGGCCGGGTCCATGACCCGGCTGGGGACTATACGTCATCATATATCGTCTGTGATATAGCTATCTTTATAGAATATTCTAAGGTTTCTAGGGTTCCTTACTCTATAAAAGGAACATAGGTACAATGTCTTTCATGTACCTTATACAAGTCGATTAATAAGAGAATCGAATAGTTAAAAGTAATTCTGTTCTTCTGTACTTTATAAGTTAGATTCCGTATAACTTATTTAGTGTCAGTAAGAGTGCTCAAAGTGTTTTAGTTTGATTACAAACTATTATACTAATTCTTAACAGAATATAGATCCAACCAAAGGGATCAACAAGTGGTATTAGAGCTTGTTGAGAAACTCTGAAAAAGAAGAACACGACCCCATACACTCCACACATACCAAATCTCAATGTCTCAACCAGATGGTTATAATGCTCACTTGGATAATGTTCAGAACATTGATCCTGTTCTGCCACAAGGACAACCACAAGTTGTGCATCCTGCACCAGCACAAGGTGCTCAAGTCGTGAATGATGTAGCTACCTCTACACCAACACCTTCTCATACTCTATCTGTTGTTAAACTCCCAGTTCTCAAAGGTGACAATTATGAGACTTGGGCTATACAGATGGAACATTACTTGAATCACACAAATCATACTGTGTGGCAAGTTATCAAGAATGGGAACACACCAAAGAAGCTACACTGGTTTCCAGACGGTACATGCTATGCTCTACCTACTGTGACTGCTGAGCAGATACAAGCAGAGATCAGAGAAAGAAAAGCCAGAACTACTGTGGCTATGGCTCTTTCTGAAGACATTCTACCAAGCTTTCATCATTATAAAGATGCCAAAGCTATGCGGGATGCTATAAAACTTAGATTTGGAGGCAATGACAAATCTAAGAAAATCAAGAAGATTGTTCTTAAGTAAGAATTTGATAACTTCTCAATTACCAGTATGGAGGGAATACATGGTGGATATGGAAGGTTCAGCAAGTTGCTTATTCAGTTAGCAGTTTATGGACTAGTAATCCCTAATGAAGAAGCTAATCTAAAATTCTTAAGAAGTGTTCCACCAGAGTGGAAAGCAATGGCTATGCACTTCATCACAAGAGATGATTTGGAAACAATTCCGTTTGATCATCTCTACAACAATCTTAGAGCATATGAGATGGATGTGAAAGGCACTGAAGTAAAGACAGCAACTGTTTCAAAGTCTAATTTGGCTTTTGTGTCAGATGGGAACAACGGTACTTACTTTCAAAATACCGCTAGTGGATCTAGCAGCGGTACATACTTTACAAATACCACTGGAGGACTTACAAGCAGTACTTACCCACAAAGTATTAAAAGCAGTCCAATGATCTCTCAAAATCCACATGGAAGGTCTTCACCATTGTTTAGTAACAATGATGCCTTCTCATTCTTTGCTGGACAAGACAACAGGAAAAGATTAACTCTCAATGACTTGTTCCAAATAGATGATGCTGATGTTGAAGAGATGGATCTTAAATGGCAAGCTGCTATGGTGTCAGTAAGATCTAATAGGTTCTTCAAGAAGACTGGAAGAAAAATGAATGTTGATCCTAATGAGCCATTAGGATATGACAAGTATAAAGTTGAATGATATAACTGTGGAAGGATCGGAAACTTTGCAAGAGAATGCAATAGAGATAAAGCTGAGACTAGCAATCTGAAGTCTAAGAACAGCTATAGAACCAGTCCAAGAATAACTGAAAGCTTTCCAAAAGGAAACAGGAGGAGTCCTAAAGGAACCAAAGCATTGGTTACTGTAGATGGAGTGGTGAATTAGGCAGAAGAAGAAGAAGAAGAGCTTGGATTAATGGCTCTCTCACATGAAGATACTGAAGTATACCCTTGTTCTAAAGATTGTATTCTTAAATTTAATAGTCTAAAAGTAGAACTAGAGGAACGGTATCAAAAGATTAACACATGCACTGTAGAAGTAGAGGCTTTCAAACAGGGTGTTGTTAAACTAGAAGATAATATAGTTTTATACAAAAAGGCTCAACAAAACTATGAAGAGAAAATAATGATTTTGACTCTTCAAATGAGGGAAAAAGATGTGGAAATAAAAGCTTTTGAAAGACAACTTTTAAAAATAAATTCAGAAAATGAAGCTTTAAAAACCAGTCTTTGTAAAGAGAGGGATGTGATTAGTCATTGGCAACAATCCTCTAAGGGATTGGGAAAATTGATTAATTCACAAATGGGTATTATGATAAAATAGGCCTAGGATATATTGAGGATCAACCTGGGATAACCTTAACTAACAAGGACTTATCAAAAGGGATTTTTGATAGTTCTAGTGAGGTAGATGATACACCTGAAAATGATAAATATGCTGAGGGAATGAAGGCAGTTCCTCCACCAGTATCAGGAATTTTCATGCCCTATTGTAATGATACTAGTATAGAGTTAGAAGAACCTAAGATTAATAATGTCTTTAACTCTAGTACCGTGTCTCAAGAAAATACTGATGTGACCAAGAATATTGTTTATCCACCTCTAATGAACAACTTTGTTTCTGAGGAATCTAAGACTAGTTTTGCTCCCAAGCAGGTAAAAACTCCAAGCAAGATATTAGAAAACAATGAACAACATACTAAAACCAAAAGGGGCGGGCTAGGTTTTGAAAAAGTAAAGTCAAAACAACCTTTTGGGTCTTCTTTAAGAAGAAAAGGATGTTATGTTTGTGGTAGTCTAAGTCATTTTATCAAAGACTGTACATTACATGAAGATAAAATTGTGAAACAGAAGGCTACACAAAGGGTCATGAAAAACAGTAATGGGAAAAATGCATAGGGTTATAGGAAAAAGAAACTTAAAGATGACAAACCTAAGTTTGATCACACAAGGGTAGTTAAACAGGTTAAAAATAATCCTACCAAAAGTTTTGTTCCTAGGGCAGTACTTATGAAGCAAGGACTTGTATCCTTAAAGTCTGGTAAACCAAGTACCGGCAAGCCTAAATCTACAAGTACTGCTAGACCAAACTCAAGTAGTTGGTTTAAAGTCTTTAAAACCAGTGTTCTTGATACAAGGGGTTTTACCTAGAAAGAAAGTTATTTGATGTGTGTCTAATAGAATTGATTATTGGCTTAAAGTACGACTCAGTTGATTTTGGTAAAACAAATATTTTTGGTTGATTTTAAATTAAAATGCACAAAGACGTAAATATAAATGACTTAAAAGTAAAATGGCGTTTAAAATTAAATCTAGGTCTAATTAAAATTAAATGGAGAAATATTTAAAAACTTTGAAAAGTAAAATAATAATATGACAAAAATTAAAAGCGTGACGGAAATTAAAATTAGACAAGAATTAAAATGAGAATGTAAAAATTAAACAAAACGAAATAAGTGAAAAACAAGCCCCAATCGGAATATATTCCGATCAAGCCTCGTCGGAATGTGCACAACCATCCAATCGGAATATGAGCTTACCCCCAAATCGGAATGTAGATTAGAATACCAATCGGAATATGTCACCTTACCTCTGATCAGAATAAGCAAAACACCCTGATCGGAATAAGTACTTACCTGATCGGAATATGGGATAGACGTTGGTCGGAATGCTGATCGGAGCCTTTGATCGGAATATTGTCACTTACCCTGATCGGAATACCAAACAAGAACCTCGACCGGAATGAGGAATGAAGCACCAATCGGAATAACTGTCACTTGACCAGATCGGAATACCCAAACCTTGCCCTGATCGGAATACCAACTTACCCACCAATCGGAATGCACAAACCCTTTTCCGATCACTCTGATCAGAATGTATAACCCTTTTCCGATTTGTCAGATCGGAATACGGTGAAAACAAGGCAAAATAAGCTAAACAAATAAGCTATAATTCTAATAAGCACAAGACGAAAATCCTAAGGCAACCCGTATAAGAAAAAGCCACTAAACTGAAATTTAAAGACTTTTAAAACACGAAATGAATAAGCTTTACGAAAAACAACTTTTATATAAAAATAACTTTTATAAAAACTTTAAAAACTTAAAGATAAACACAATAAGCTATAAAAATCAATGATCTAAAACAATCAAAAGCATAAAAACACAATCTTTAGTCAAATAAGCAACACAATAAGCATATAAACATAAAGATCAAGCAAAGAAAGAAAGGTAGAATGAGAGATAAAAACAAGTAAAGTAAAGGTGCAATAAAAATAAACTTACTTGGAAAATAAGGTGCAAGACAAGGTAATTAAATGGACAAGTAATTAAAGGTGCAAGGTAATTAAATGTGCATAAAAGTAAAGGTGGAAGAACTAGTATCACTCTAGCCAACCAGAGTAAAAATGATAATGATCTAATCTATATATAGGGGAGGATTAGGAAGCTTCCTCCCCTCCTTCATTTTCTCTAAATTGCATCATTAGGCCCTTCCTTCTTAATCTCTTTGTTAATTGCACCATTAGTCCTTAAGCCTTCAAATCTTCTTTAATCTTGGACTTATATGACTTTTGGCTCGGGATTTCTTTGAACTCGTCTTTTAATTCTTCAATAAAATAGACTTGAGTTTTTCGGCTTTTGATAAACTTCCGTCTTTTGACTTTTTCTTCGATAAATCTTCAGAATTGGTCTTGGACTTCCGTTCTTTTTGCACTCTTGACTTCTTGACCTCGTCTTTCATCTTTTTCTTCAACAAAAGCCCGTAAATGCCGTGTTTTCTCCACTTTTCACAATTTCGTCCTAAATCACAACAAAAACACAAACCACGCATAATTCCGACATAAAAGACATAAATTACACGTTTTGGCTCGGTTATTATTGTAATTAAGTGGTAAAAAGGGTGGGTGTTTACACACCTATCAAATCCCCTACACTTGACCATTGCAATGTCCTCATGCAATGCATTAGTTACGAAGCAAGATTTCATTTTTCATCATAATCAATCCACGTTGGCCTTTATTAAAGAAATAGAAAATTATAAACATTCAAAGTAAAGAAATCAAAAAGCATACCTTGGGTTTTGGAAATGTCGTGAATAATCATCATCCTCAAGTTTTCACTTTCTCCAAACCAAGCTTAAAAACGAGATCATTGTTATTATAAGTTAGTAGACTATCACGAGCTCATGTGGGCCAATTACTCACTTAGACTCCCTTATTCCTAGGGGTATCTCTTATATTTTATTATTGTCTTGAATGATCACGAGGATACATTGTTTGACTTATTTCGATAGTTTATTAGGCCGAAAATAAAGTGAACGATTTAATCAATAGTTAGCTAAAGGACAAAATCTTTTAAAACTACTTCTCGGGACCTCATAAAGTTCATATCTTGGCATCACTCGCTTCTCGATTTGAGACCTTTCTCGGACCGATATTTGGCAGCGACTTCATACTTAAAATCTTGAGAGACGTTCATGAAATTATGGTCTTCTCTTCATAATAGGAATTTCTTCACTTGAAGTTTCGAGAGATTCATACTTGGACCATGACTTCTTCATTTTTCTCCAATATTTATTTTGGATTTTGATATACAACGATCCGCCTCCTTTTATGACTTGGATCTATTTATCCTCATACCTTGCTAGGGTCTTTTCGGATACACTTTTCCATGACTTTTGGGGAGTTTTTGCTTTTCGTCGTGTGTCTCGATCCTTCATATTGATTTTCGATAAATGATTCTTCACATCACTTTGGATCTTTAGAAACAAAATTTAGCCCTCATGCCTTGTTAGGGCCTTTTCGGACTCGCCAATCTTCGCATCCCGCTTCAATAAGTTATGCCTTGGCTATGAACTCTAATCCATACCGAGCAACTTTTAAACGATCTTGGGCTAGAAGCTAAGTAACTTTTCAAATCGTACAACCTTATTTATTGTAGATAAAAATTTTTAGCAAGCGATGGGAGAATAGGCTTATAATTAACTCACATACATTCACGAAAGAATACCGAACTTATAATTGGCTCTATCATCTCTCGTTCTCCACAGTTTAAAATCTCAAGTAATGAGACTCGTGGATGCTTAGCCTATTAAATCAAAGTTTTGGGTTTTCGAGTCGCCTATAGGATCTTGCAAACTCTTAGACTTTTTCAAGTTTAGAAATCGCGTTTTAAAGTTCCCTTGATAAACGACTCTCTAGGATCAATTATAGGAACTTGCGAAAAGTTCTTGTTCTTAACCCGTGAGAGTTAAGACTTTCGCGTTTTATAGCTCCCTATATAAAAGCCTAGCAAAACTTGACTTAAACACGTTAAGGATACTAGCTAGAGTAAACTTAGATAAGTAAACTCGGGTTGAGTCAAAAGATTCACAACGTTTTGAAAATTAAAACCACGTTATTAAACATTTATTCTAGCAAAGAAAGAAAATAACTATACAAAAGGAAAAACTAATAGGCCAAAATAGATCAAAAATTTTGAAAAATGTCGAAAAATTGATTTTCCGGTTAAAATGAGGACAAATACAAGGTAAAGGCCACTTAACTTCGATAGAAGTCTCCCCTACACTGAAGATAAACATTGTCCTCAATGTTTAAGCATGTGGCAGTAAACTCCCCTACACTTAGGACATTGTGCACTTTGTTTAAATCTCGCTAATGAAGAGACAACTAACGAGATTCCTATTTTAATATTGAGAAAATATAAAATAGTGAATCGAAGAGAGTTTAGGATAGAACCGGGAAGAAGTGGACACGGAATCACGGGTCGTCAAGAATCATCAAGAGTGGATCATTGAGCGCTCGAATCCCTGATTAAGAGAGGAGAGGAGAGGAAATAGCAAACCAACGGGTCTCCCCTAGACTTATGATAAAGAAAGCGAAAAGATAGATGCATGGGTTGCCTCCCAAGAAGCGCTTGATTTTTGCTAACCGAGTCGTGAGCCTGACTCGACCTTGATCATTATAGGAAGAAGCATGGAACATATCCACCAGGATCAAAGACATAGTTTTCGTCCATCAAATAGAACAAGCTTAAGGCGAACAAGGCAAGCAAAAGAGGAGTAGGCAAGGTTCCCTTAAGCGGCGATGGAGCACGGTGGAAGCAAGGGTGAAGTGGTGCAAGCAGATTTCCATAAATTCCAAAGATATTTCCTTTTATTTCATCAGGTGGATACTGAGATGGCTTAAAGATTTCAATACCGGGGTCGAACACCTTTTCCTTTAGGGGAAAATAGCACTCAGGCTCAACAGAGTGTGAAGAAGATCCGCGAAGAAGCACAACCTCGTCCTCAGAAGGGGGACAAAGAGGTGTTAAATCATATGTTCTGCGGATATTGGTGTCGACCAGTTTCTTCTCCTTTGAAAGAATGTTCTTCAAATCCAAAGTAGGATCAAGACGATAATCTTCAAAGTCCAAAGGAGGAGCATCACTCTCATGAGGGAAGTAAGTGTTGAGAAACGTAGAGAAGTCTTCCTCAAATGAGTAATCGTCCAAAGTAGGATCGAGTGATGTAGGAGGATCTTCATCATGTGAAGAATCGCTCGAAAGAGTATCAGCCTCATCAAAATCATCATATGTGGGCAGCTCGGGATACTCAGAAGTACAATCGTCAAAATCATCCGAATCTGAGCTAGAATCATCATCATCATAAGCATCAAAGACCGGTGGAGAATCATAAATGGGAGAAGGTTCCAAAGTAGGGAGAGAATCATCCACATCATCATGAAAAAGTGGATTATCGATGCAAGAGTCGAATAGAGGATTGTTGTAGAGAACAAAGTCATCATGCACATTAATCATATTTACTGGTTCTCGGCCTCCAAAGGTTGTACTTGTAAGCTTCCCCATTTTAAAAACTTGTGCATCATCCCCGACTCTTAAGATTAACTCTCCTTCGGCCACATCCACTAAAGCTCGTCCGGTTCTTAAGAATGGCCGACCAAGTATTAAAGGAATACGAGGGTCCATTTCATAATAAACAACCACAAAGTCGACCGGGAAAGTAAATGTGCCAAATTTGATGAACACGTCTTCGGCTATACCAATGGGGTAAGCGAGAGTGTGATTTGCAAGTTCAAGAGTCATCTTTGTTGGAGTGAGGTCGGGTAATGATAGTGTTTTCCAAACACTTAGTGGCATCAAATTAATACTGGCCCCGAGATCAGCAAGGGCAGTAAATTCTTCAGTTTTGTTAAAAACGCAAGGCAACACAAAACGACCGGGATCTCCAAGCTTTTGCGGAAGTTCTTTAAGAATAACTGCAGAGCAGTTTTCATTTAAGCGTGTGTTGGCGAGTTCAATCAACTTCTCCTTCTTGTTAAGCAATTCCTTGAATGCTTTGACAAATTTGGGCATGTGGACAAGTGCTTCAAGAAAGCTAATGTTGAAGTTCATTTGAGAAATCATCTTCACATAGCGTGCCACTTCAGAGTCATCCTTGGTTAGCATTTTGATCTTGCCTAAACGAGAGGGATAAGGGATATTGGGTTTGGGTGGTGAAGGTGAAGGCATAGCAGGTAAAGGTTGAGATGTTGAAGGGTCCTGCTGGGGAACATCGTCATGACGAGGCGGAGACGGTAATGGTGCACTAATACTAGGTGTAGGAGGAGTAGGGATAAATGGTGGTGGAGGAGGTGTAGATGATGGGGGCGGGATTGGTGGATCGACAATGGTAATTCCACTACGAGTAGTAATAGCACTCACATTTGCTCGCGGATTGGTGACGGTGTTTGAAGGTAGAGAACTCGAAGAAGAAGGTTGAGCGGCGGACAAGAAACTAGCAAGCATATTCTTCAAATCATTGGTTTGATTGCTAAAGGAGGATTGAATATTATCTCGAAGCTCGGATCTAATCTCATTTCCTTGCTTGGTAATATCTCCTTTAAGATTGATAATTTGGCTCTGAAGATTCTTGATTTGCTCACCGTGGGTTCTCGTTATGGCTTCAACATCGGGGTTAATGGGTGGGGTTTGTTGAGCGGGTGGGTGATAAGGATTAGAAGCTCTTGGTGGGATTTGGTTGCTTCTATTGTAGTTGTTGGCGGGGTTTTGGTTTTGAGGAGAAAAACCGGGTGAAAGGTAGTTGTTGGACCAGTAACTTAGCAAATTTCTATCCCCTTGAGGTCGAGCTTGGTAATTTTCCGGTGAATAATTACCATAAGCTGCATACACATTTTCCGGATTTCCTTGAGTAGAAGGACAATCGGTGTATGAGTGAGGACCGCCGCATGTTTCACAAGAAGGTGCAACCGCTTTAACTTGTTGTTGTTGTTGGTTTGAAGCGAGAAGCGTGATACTTTTGCTCATTTCAGTCATCATGCGGGTGAGTTCGGTCATATCAGGGTTTGCTGAATTGGAAGAGACATTGACTCTCGGATTGTTCCTTGAAGAAGCAGAGGAATCCCAGTTTTTGTGGTGAGTAGTCATGTTCTCAATAAGCTCTCTACACTCCTCGGGTCTCCTTTTCATAAATGTGCCACCGGCGGCTGCATTAATCGTATCACGATCACGAAAAGTCAATCCGTTGTAGAAAGTATCTATTAAGGTTACAGGGAGCATGTTGTGGTTTGGACAACGATCAATCAAGACATTATATCTTTCCCAAGCATCAAAAATAGATTCATCGGGATCTTGCATGAAACCGCTGATTTGATTGCGAAGGCTTGTGACCATGGATGGTGGAAAGTAGCGCGACAAAAAACGTTGAGTCATGTAATCCCAAGTGTGAATAGAATTCTTCGGGAGACGATCAAACCATTTCTCGGCATGATGTGATAAAGTATGTGGAAAGAGTTGTAGGCGAAGAACATCCATTGTGGCACCAGGCAACTTCATGCTTTGGGTGATTGTATGAACTTGTCGAGGTGTTTGTTGGCATCATCATCAGGCATTCCGGCGAATGGATTAGTTTGCACTTGCTGAATCATGTGGTGCTTCAACGAAAACTCCGGAGCGTTGATTTGCATCGGCGCAATCGGTCCTCCTCGTCCAAACATGGTAGGTTGACAAAGCTTCTCCATGGTCCAAAGATCGGGCTGTGGAAGAACATTGTTGTTATTGTTGAGGTGCGGTGGATTATTATTGTTGTTAACACCTGACATACTTAAATCTTCTTGAGTCTCGGGTTCTTGATAATTAGAAGATCTAGTACGCATACACCTGAAAATGTAAAAGAAAAAGAAACCAAACACAAAGACAATATATATACACAATAAAGATAAAATCTTTTTGGATTTTTGAAATTTTGGATTTTTATGGATTTTTATCAATTTTTAATTTTTATGGTTTTTTGAAATTTTTATACAAGAAAATAACGCTCACAAGTGAACGGATCCCAAAAAGCAACGCGTCTTTCACAGAAAGCCGTTAATCTTTACGAAAAGAGCCGACAGCGGCGCCATTTGATACAAGGGTTTTTACCTAGAAAGAAAGTTCTTTGATGTGTGTATAACCGAATTGATTATTGGCTTAAAGTACGACTCAGTTGATTTTGGTAAAACAAATATTTTTGGTTGATTTTAAATTAAAATGCACAAAGACGTAAATATAAATGACTTAAAAGTAAAATGGCGTTTAAAATTAAATCTAGGTCTAATTAAAATTAAATGGAGCAATATTTAAAAACTTTGAAAAGTAAAATAATAATATGACAAAAATTAAAAGCGTGACGGAAATTAAAATTAGACAAGAATTAAAATGAGAATGTAAAAATTAAACAAAACGAAATAAGTGAAAAACAAGCCCCAATCGGAATATATTCCGATCAAGCCTCGTCGGAATGTGCACAACCGTCCAATCGGAATATGAGCTTACCCCCAAATCGGAATGTAGATTAGAATACCAATCGGAATATGTCACCTTACCTCTGATCGGAATAAGCAAAACACCCTGATCGGAATAAGTACTTACCTGATCGGAATATGGGATAGACGTTGGTCGGAATGCTGATCGGAGCCTTTGATCGGAATATTGTCACTTACCCTGATCGGAATACCAAACAAGCACCTCGATCGGAATGAGGAATGAAACACCAATCGGAATAACTGTCACTTGACCAGATCGGAATACCCAAACCTTGCCCTGATCGGAATACCAACTTACCCACCAATCGGAATGCACAAACCCTTTTCCGATCACTCTGATCGGAATGTATAACCCTTTTCCGATTTGTCAGATCGGAATACGGTGAAAACAAGGCAAAATAAGCTAAACAAATAAGCTATGATTCTAATAAGCACAAGACGAAAATCCTAAGGCAAACCGTATAAGAAAAAGCTACTAAACTGAAATTTAAAGACTTTTAAAACACGAAATGAATAAGCTTTACGAAAAATAACTTTTATATAAAAATAACTTTTATAAAAACTTTAAAAACTTAAAGATAAACACAATAAGCTATAAAAATCAATGATCTAAAACAATCAAAAGCATAAAAACACAATCTTTAATCAAATAAGCAACACAATAAGCATATAAACATAAAGATCAAGCAAAGAAAGAAAGGTAGAATGAGAGATAAAAACAAGTAAAGTAAAGGTGCAATAAAAATAAACTTACTTGGAAAATAAGGTGCAAGACAAGGTAATTAAATGGACAAGTAATTAAAGGTGCAAGGTAATTAAATGTGCATAAAAGTAAAGGTGGAAGAACTAGTGTCACTCTAGCCAACCAGAGTAAAAATGATAATGATCTAATCTATATATAGGGGAGGATTAGGAAGCTTCCTTCCCTCCTTCATTTTCTTTAAATTGCATCATTAGGCCCTTCCTTCTTAATCTCTTTGTTAATTGCACCATTAGTCCTTAAGCCTTCAAATCTTCTTTAATCTTGGACTTATATGACTTTTGGCTCGGGATTTCTTTGAACTCGTCTTTTAATTCTTCAATAAAATAGACTTGAGTTTTTCGGCTTTTGATAAACTTCCGTCTTTTGACTTTTTCTTAGATAAATCTTCAGAATTGGTCTTGGACTTCCGTTCTTTTTGCACTCTTGACTTCTTGACCTCGTCTTTCATCTTTTTCTTCAACAAAAGCCCTTAAATGCCGTGTTTTCTCCACTTTTCACAATGTCGTCCTAAATCACAACAAAAACACAAACCACGCATAATTCCGACATAAAAGACATAAATTACACGTTTTGGCTCGGTTATTATTGTAATTAAGTGGTAAAAAGGGTGGGTGTTTACACACCTATCAGTTCTCCAAGACTTCTAAGAAAGTTTTTGAAAAAGTTAAAACACCTAGAAGTAAGGACAAGAACAAACCAGTACAAATGTGGGTTCCTAAAAGAAATATACCATGTGTTAAAGCAAGTACCGCTAAAGCAGTACTTAAGTCAAAGAAGTCAAAGCACATAGAGTCACCCTATGAATTTGACTACATAAATGAAACCATGAAGTATAAGAGTAAAAGTAGCATTACTGGAAATGCTTCAGTACATACTCTTAAATGTGTAGGTCCCACAAGATCCGAGCCAAATGTGGCTTGGGTCCCTGTTAAAAACTAATGAGTTTTATTTTTGTGTAGGGGCATCTCATTGATGAATTAAAAGATAATGGAATTGTAGATAGTGGATGCTCAAGACACATGACAGGGAACAAAGATTTTCTTGCTGAATTTAAAGAATTCAGAGGAGGTCCAGTAGCCTTTGGGGGTAGCAAAGGTAGAATCACTGGCAAAGATAAAATCAACACTCGAAAGTTGGAATTTGAAGATGTCTTCTTTGTAAAAGAATTGAATGAGTTCAATCTCTTTTCTGTATCACAAATGTGTGATAAGAAGAACAAGGTGCTATTCACAGACAAAGACTGCTTGGGGTTGTCCAAAGACTTTGAGATGCCCAAGGAATCTCAAATACTGCTTAAAGTACCCCAGGCAAGAAGATATGTACACCTTTAATCTTCATACTATTACTCCAACAGGTGGTATTACATGTTTGCTAGCTAAGGCTTCTTTAGATGAGTCAAACTTATGGCATAGAAGGTTAGGTCATGTGAATTTCAAGAATCTTAATAGATTGGTAAAAAGGAATTTGGTTAGAGGTTTGCCTAACAAATCTTTTCAAATGATTTCACATGTGCTGCTTATCATAAAGGAAAACAACATAGAGCCTCTTGTAAGACCAAGACTGTAAACACTGTGACAAAACCTTTGCATCTCTTGCATATGGATTTATTTGGTCCAGTTTCTATCAGAAGCATTAGCCATAAGACCTTTTGTCTAGTCATAACTGATGATTATAGTAGATTCAGTTGGGTTTTCTTTTTAGCCCTTAAAAGTGAAACAAGTGAATTACTAAAGGACTTTATCACTTTAGTTGAAAAGCAGTTCACTAAACAGGTTTTAATCATTAGGACTGATAATAGAACATAATTTAAGAATGCTGGTTTTGATGAATTCTGTAGGTCTAAAGGAATTAAGAGGCAATTTAGTAATCCTAGAACTCCACAACAGAATGGAGTAGCTGAAAGGAAGAATAGGACATTAATTGAGGCTGCTAGAACTATGTTGGCTGATTCACTTTTGCCAAATACCTTTTGGGCAGAAGCAATCAATACTGCATGTTATGTGTTAAATAGAGTCCTAGTAACTAAGCCTAAAAAAACACCTTATGAACTCTTGACTAATGTAAAGCCAAACATAAGTCATTTAAAACCTTTTGGGTGTCATGTGTCCATACTAAATACTCTTGATTATTTGGGAAAGTTTGATGGAAAGTCTGATCCAGTATATCTTGTAGGATATTCATTGCAAAGTAAAGCATATAGGGTTTACAATTTGGCAACTAAGAAAGTTGAAGAAAATTCTCATGTCAATTTCTTAGAAAATAAACCCAATGTTCCAGGAATAGGTTATGCTTGGATGTTTGATTTAGATTATCTAACCAACTCCATGGATTACTACTCTTTGCAAAAGGATTGTCAAACTAACAATGCAGGTGAGGAGTCAAGTGCAACTAATGCAGGTACTCAAGAAGATGGTTCTTCATCAGATGATGATATTCATATCTATGTGCCAAACATGCCTACTGTTACTCCCATGTCTACAACTCCCAAGAAGCAAACCATGCCATCAAATGACGATCAAGCCTCCCAGGAGCTTCAGAGGCTTCAAGATCAAGAAAAGAATGCTACATCTGCTAATAAGCATTCAGGAGAAGAGTCTCTTGAGTCACAACACTCAGCAGTACATACTATACCTAGCGGTACTTCATCTGCAAGTACTGCTAAGTCAAAATCTGCTAAATCTGCTGACTCACTAGAAGAGATTTTGCAAGCATTGGACGATGAAGACTTATATGCCAGTCCAACTGAAGGAATCTTCTCTAAAGCTTTCTATGATGAGCAGGGTGCAGTAACTGATTTCAACAATTTGGAAAATGAAATTCCAGTCAGTTCTATTCCTACTCATAAAGTCAACAACAACCATCCTGCTACACAGATTATTGGTGATCCAAAATCTGTTGTACAAACCAGAAGACAACTGCAAACCAATATTGAAACTCTTGCACTAGTGAGTTATGTCAAACAACAGCAGAGAACAAATCATAAAGATACTCAGCATTGTTTGTTTGCCTGTTTCTTATCTCAAGTAGAGCCCAAAAATATCTCTCAGGCTCTTGATGAAGAAAGTTGGGTAGATGCCATACAAGAAGAATTAACACAATTTGAGCTACAAAAGGTTTGGATTCTTGTGGATCTTCCCTCGGGTAAAAGAGTCATTGGTACTAGATGGGTCTTCAGGAACAAGAAGGATGAAAGAGGGGTTGTTGTGAGGAACAAGGCAAGACTTGTTTCTCAAGGCTACAGACAGGAAGAAGGGATAGACTATGATGAGGTTTTTGCACCAGTGGCAAGGATAGAAGCCATGAGGTTATTTTTGGCCTTTGCATCATATATGGGATTTATAGTCTATCAAATGGATGTGAAAAGTGCCTTTCTATATGGTACTATTTTAGAGGAGGTATATGTCTCACAACCTCCAGGTTTTGTAGATCCTAAATTCCCTAATAGAGTCTACAAAGTTATCAAAGCACTTTATGGTCTGCATCAAGCTCCAAGAGCCTGGTATGCAACTTTATCCAACTTTCTGCTAGAACATGGATATAGGAGAGGAACCATTGATAAAACTCTGTTCATCAAGAAAAATGCCAAAGACATCATTCTAGTTCAAGTCTATGTTGATGACATCATTTTTGGTTCTACCAAGAAGACATGGTGTGAAGAGTTTGAAGCTTTGATGAAAGGAAGATTTCAAATGAGTTCTATGGGAGAACTAACTTTCTTTTTGGCACTACAAGTCAAACAAAGGAAAGATGGAATATTTATCAGCCAAGATAAATATGTTGCTGAAATCTTAAAGAAATTTTCATGTATGGATACAAGGAGTACAAGCACACCTTTTGAAGCCAAGAAATCTTTATCAAAAGATGAACATGGAGAAGATGTTGACATTCATATCTATAGGTCAATGATTGGTTCATTGATGTATCTTACTGCTTCAAGACCAGATATAATCTTTGCTGTGTGTGCCTGTTCAAGATTCTAAGTTCATCCAAAGGTGTCACATCTATATGCTGTGAAGAAGATTTTTAAATATCTTAAAAGTCAACCTAATTTAGGATTATGGTATCCTAAAGATTCCACCTTTGAATTGGAAGCTTACTCAGATAGTGATTATGCTGGAGCAAATCATGATAGGAAATCCACAACAGGAGGTTGTCAATTCCTAGGCAGAAGACTCATATCATGGTAGTGTAAGAAGCGAACCATTGTTGCTACTTCTACAACTGAAGCTGAATATGTAGCTGCTGCTCATTGTTATGGACAAGTACTTTGGATTCAAAATCAATTGTTGGACTATGGGTTTAACTTCATGAACACCAAGATTTACATTGACAATGAAAGTACTATATGCATTGTCAAGAATCCAGTATTTCACTCCAAGACTAAGCATATTGAAATAAGACATCACTTTATAAGAGATGCTTATGACAAAAAGCTTATTCAAGTCTTGAAGATTCATACAAACAACAATGTAGCTGATTTGTTGACCAAGGCATCTGATGCAAAGAGATTTGAATTCCTGGTAACACACATTGGTATGCTCAACCAATAACATGCTGCATATGTTGAGGGGAGGTAATAGCTGTACAAGTTTTATATAATTCTTATTGTATAGTCTATGTTTTGTTTTTTTGATGTTATTGCAGGTTTATAGAAAAAGATAAAAGAGGTTACATGTCTAGTGGAAAGCATGAACTGGTCAAAATTATGAGGTACCGTTGTCAATTAAAGTACCGCTAGCACAAAACCAAGTACCGCTTATGTTCCATGTACCGCTACATGTCCGTTGTACCGTTAAGGGTCTCTTTTGTAAATTTGGCGGTTTCTTCGTGCTTGGGTTTGTTATTTACTTAAATACTTACCCCAATTACACAATTGATTCACCTAATCTTTTATTTTTCTCTCTTGATTCTATAACCTTCTCTCTAATCTTTCGATCATCAAAAATACTAATGGCTGCCTTAAAAGTAATCTCTAAGCATAATTTGGTTACGAATCTTGCTACGAATGATGACTCTCTTGGTTTCTATGAGATGCTTGGTTTCCTATCTCGAAGTCATGTTCGCTTCGCATTCACTGTAAGTCCAGTTGTCTATATACCCATTGTTGAACAATTTTGGGATACTGTTGTGTTAGGTACTCGTTTTGATCAACCTTGCATTAAGGCTAGGGTTAATCATAGAAATATATATGTCATTCAGGTACTGCTACGAGCAAGTTTGAGACTTAATGACGAAAATGGACTTAGTATGCTTAATAATATAGAGATTCATGATGGCCTTGCAGCCATGGGCTATAGGGGTGGTAGGGAAAGTCTTACTTTCTTTAAAGCATTATTTTCACCTCAATGGAAATTGCTTTTTGATGCTATTATTCATTGTTTAAGTTCAAAAAGTACAGCTTTTGATCAAATACCTGCTGCATTGGCATCTGCTGGTATTTGTCTAGCAAATAACAGGGTTTTTATTTTTTCAAAATTAATTTTTGAAGGCATGATTAGGAATTTAGAAGGGACTAAGAAGTTTTTAATGTATCCTAGATTCATTAAGACTTTAGTTAGTGACCAAATACCTAACCTACCAGCATTAACTGATACATGGGATGTTCCTTCATTCACAAAGAGAACTTTCTCTTTCTTGACCAAACAAGGCAATACCTTTACAGGAACAGTAACACCATTGTTTACTCATATGTTAGCCCAACCTGCCAATCAAGAAGGTGAGGAACCTAGCAATGCTAGTGCTTCTCAGCAAACTCCTTCTCACCAGAGCTCCCACTCTCTAGAAGATTCACAATCTTCTTCTCACAATGTTGGTGTTCCACCAAACACTGATGAGATGATCCACACACCTGCTGCTTCTATTGTTGCTAGTGGTTCACCACAAGCACAAGCACCAGAGGTGGTGGATGTTGCAAATTTAACTACTTTGTGTACAAGTTTGTCCCAACAGGTATAGGTGTTGCAGAAAGATAAGCTTGTTCAAGACAAGAAAATTGTTGAATTAGAAGCTAGCCTACTCAAGTTAAGGAACAAAGTGTCATCTTGGATGAGGCAATATAGATCTGTCAAGAAATCTGCAATTAAGGAGCAAAAACTCAGGAACCACAAGAAAAGGCAACTGAATGCAACCAAACATGGGAGGAATAATGAAGAACATGGAAGGAATAATGAAGAACAATCACCTTCTTCTGATAATCAAACAAGGATCTTTGGAAATGACATCAATTTTGAATTGGATGAAGATGTCATGGGGACTTATAAAGATGGAACTGGTTTAGAGACTGGTGTGGATGGACCTTCAGATATGGAGATTCAACAGCAAGACCCACAACCTACTCCAGAAGAACCACAAGATCAAGAAATGTTGGTTACTCAGCTAGAGGAACCACAAGTTCAAGAAAAGTTGGTAAATCAACCAGAGGAGCCACAAGTTACAGAAACATTGGCAACTCAGCTAGAACCATCAGTTCAATCACCACCTCAAGCTAATTGGAATGCTTTCTATGAGAAGTTGGAGGAAATTTCTAATCAGTTTCCTGATCCATCACTACAAAGCAATAAATCAGATAAGACTAAAGAAGTGCAAGTTGATATCATGGCTTCTAGGGAAGATAAAGTATCTGGGGATACACAAGTGATTGAAGAAACAAGTGTGTCTAATACTGGTGAAGTCAACTTTGTTGAAGATCCAAGTACTGCTAAGCCAACTAGGCCAACTACAAGTACTACTGACATTGTTGAAGACCCAAGTACTGCTAAACCAATTGCAAGTACTGCTAAGCCAATTGCAAGTACCGCTGGTGATTATCCTTCACTAGAAAGTCAAATTTCATTTGGAGAAAATGAGACTTTAGCCCAATTGCTGCTTGATCTAAAGAAGAGTTTAGTTGAGAAGACTAAGCAAGCAGAAGTGGAGAAAAAGACACAACAAGAAGTTCTTACCACAAAGGATCAAATTCAAGGTAAGAAAGTTCAAGCTTCACACCCTAAAAAAGGTATAGTCATTCAACAGTTAGCTAATGAAGAAGTAGCTGCCAAGCAGAAGAAGAAGCTACCTAAGATTAATCCCAAAGATAAGGGGAAGAAGCAATTATTGTCAGAATCTAGAGATGAAAGTGATTTAGATGATGATATAAACAAAGTCACGTATATATTTAATCAAATAGACCATGATGAGGAAGTTTCTTATAGAATGCAAGCACAAATTCGTGAAAATGAATTGCAGGAAGAACTTGCAGTAAAGCAAAATTTGCTAGAAGCTAAAAGGATACAGCAAGAATGGAACATACAAGAGTATGACAGGATTCAAGCTGAGATACATGCAAGTGAGCTTCTTGCAGAATCATTGATAGCTGAAGAAAAAGATGCATATGATGAAGAAGATAAATCAAGATTGAGTGATGATCTGGTAAGGGAGCAACAAAGATTCTTTGCTGAAAATAGAAGGAAAGAAAAGATTAAGCCTCCAACTACTATGCAGATTAGAAATCAAATGATGAACTTTCTAAAGAAAGTAAAAGGATTTACTCATATTCAGCTGGTCAAGAAGAATTTTGAAGAAATCAAGACTTTGTATGAGCAAAGTAAGAGGACTGAATTGAATTTTGTTGAGATTGGATCTGAAGCAGACAAGAAAGCTGTTGAAGAATTCAAGAAACATCTACAACAACAAAGAAAATTTGGTAGTACTCCTAGAATTGAGCCAAGTACTGCTGAATCTACAAGTACATCTCCACCTATCAAGACCACTTATGTGAGGAAGAATAGAAAGGATAAAGTAAGTTCAAGGGAGGAAGAGACTGCTCAAAGGATGAATACAGGAGTCGAAACTTGTAACACCCCATTTTGGAAATGGAAATATCACAGTAATTATGGCGTGTCATCAAAGCATACAAGGTAAAAGTCTAAACATTACTTGACCATATAAAGGAAAATACCGGAATCAAACATCGGTAGTCCAAAAGTAAAGCTCATCACACACAAACATAGTATAGTAAGGAATAAGGACGAAACAATGTCCAAAGCATAAGTATCATAAAGAAAAGAAATGCATAATGTAAAGAAGGCTAGACAGCTTCCAGTCCATATGCACGTACTCTTAGTGTCTACGAGCGTCCCTGAGTACCTGCCGTTTTGGGAACATAGAAAAGGAAAACGGCTGAGCAATACGCTCAGTGCACGGATGTACAATAAAGCATGAATAGGATAAACATATATCATAATAACGGCGGAAGAAACTAAGTCCCGAGTAACCTGGTTAAGTCTTAATAAAACTGGTTTTATAGTTTGAAAGTCTTATGTTTATCTTATAAAAACTGTTTGTCATATTTTACCATTTAGCCAATATAGGTCATGAATATCCACCGTGCATGAATAATTGGAGGGGTGACCTCATCATGCAAATTAGAGGGGTTGCCTCTAATTTAATATACTGGTTTTATGGGTAGGAGGGATCAGCTCCTTGTGAAGGATGCAAGGCACACACCACATTCACCATGAAATCCTGAAATAAAAACGTGTAACTAGGATGCACCCATACGCCCCACATGATAAATATAAATAAATGGCCAAAAGCTGAAGGGACGCCACGAGCAATCACTCCGCTGTGGTGAAGTCATAACATCAGTGCCTCTAATGTTATGGTTATGGTACCTCCATAACTAGGTGAAACTGGTCATGCATGTATATGGCTATAGGTAATCATATTTAAAACATAAGCAATCAAACTCATACTTATACTACGGGAAAACAGTTGGCTGCATACGGGGAAATCCTAATAAGGAAAGAATGTCCATACTGAAAGGACGGGAATCCGTACCTTATGTCCAGTGAACGAGAACGATGAACTGCGAGAATCCTACTTCCGAAACACTAGTGCTACATAAATACGTACATGAAATAAGTATCTTCTTACTAAATACATAGCTGGTTTTATGTCATGTCTTAGCTTATTTTATGTGTTCTTACTATGTTTTACTGTTTAAAGCCTTAAACTGTATTAAATCTTATATTCTGCTTAATCTGATTAAGTATTTATAGTATTTCGTGTGTTATTATACTTACGGTGTAATATTAAGTAACTTTCTAAAAATAGCAGGTTTCCTAAAATAGAAAGTTTCCAAAAATAGAAAGTTACCAAAAATAGAAAGTTTCCAAAAAATAGAAAGTTTCCAAAAATAGAAAGTTTCCAAAAATAGAAAGTTTCCAAAAATAGAAAGTTTCCAAAAATAGAAAGTTTCTAAAAATAGATTTACTGCTTAAAATAGATAAGTTTCTAAAAATAGAAAGTTTCCATAAATAGATTAGCTGCCTTAATTAAATAAGTTTCCATAAATAGATTAGCTGCCTTAAATAAATAAGTTTCTAAAAATAGCTGGTTTCCATAAATAAAATAGCTGCCTTATTTAATTAAGTTTCTAAAAATAGAAAGTTTCCATAATTAAAAATAAGCTGGTTAAATAAGCTAAGTAAATAAGCCTAAGTATTTTCATGATTATTTTCTAAGTCATATGATATATTGCATAGTTTAATAACTATTTCATGTAATTTAATTAAACTATAGGTTAAAATATTTAATTAAAGTATGACATGTTTTTAATTAAATATATTAGATACTTAGGTTAAAATATGTATTATTAAATATTAATAATATAACCTAAGTCATGTTTAATTAATTAATTATATCCATGGTTTTTAAAATAATTAATTAATTATAAGTCTTAATAATATAAATACTTAGGTTAAAATAATTTCATGATTATTAATAATTAGTTAACCTAAGTCATGATATTAAATTAATCTCATCTTTTATTAATTTAATTTTAACATAAGTTTATAACATAACATAAACTAACATAACCATGATCCGGATCTAAGCCTAAAAACATAACCCGGACATGATCGACACCGTACCCCGACTCAAATCGGGGTACCCCTTGCTGCCGTGGGACCTACACGCACCAACCAAGACCAAAAAGGTCTTGGTGGTGGTCGGCTAAAACAAACCGAACCCCCTTGGGGTCGGTTGTACCTTGCGGCCCAAAAACAAACACCCCTTTGATCGACCCTTTGATTAATTAATGATCAAAAAATGTTAGATCTATGTTTAATTAATGTGTTTTTATAAAAAAAAACATCACGTGTTCATAATTAAATAAAGATTAATTAAAAGAAAAGGTTTTAGAAGGTTTTACCGTATTCGTGGATCAAGAGGGTGAAGAACAAACACGAACAAACAATAAATTTACAAGATCAAAGATCAAGAAATCACCTTGTTGGTGATTTGAAGGTGGCGGCACACAAGAGAGGAGAAAGAGAGATTTTAGGTTTTCTAGAAATCTTCTGTAAAAGTAAAATTTGAGTAGTAAAAATCTATTTAACCCCCTCTTAGTAAAATTGGTAATGGGCTTGGCCCATTACCTTGTTTTGGCCGCGGGTAGGGACTCCCTCGTGGGGTTCCCGTACCTCGTTTCGTGTCTTATTATTTAGTACTCGTTTATGTTTAATTATGTTCGTGTTTCAAATGTTATCGTTACGTAAATACCGTACTCTTACATATTTAATTACGCTCGTATTAAATATATATACGTAATTAATCATAGTTCGTGTTTTAATTACGCTCGTGATTTCGTGATCGTAAGTTCGTGATTAATTATTTCTAAATAATTATTACATGATCGTGCAAATAAAATACTTATCGTGTTCTAACACGTACGTAATACGTAAACTCCTAACACGTAATCGTAATCATGCTATATTAGGAAAGTTTTTAACTAGTACGTACGATCCTAAGGGTACTATGCATGGTAAAATCATGCGGGTTTTACAACTCTTCCCCCCTAAAAAGAATAATTCGTCCCCGAATTATAGATAACGTAAACTGGAAAAGAAGAACATACCCGAAGTTTAAAATATGAAATGAGGGTAAGAAGTCCGGATAGACTCCTCCGTTTCCCAAGTGGCTTCCCGCTCGGTATGATCCCTCCATAGAATTTTGACGAATGGAATCGTCTTCTTTCTCATGACTCGTTCTTGCCTGTCAAGAACTCGTTCGGGTTCTTCTATAAAAGTGAGATCTTCACGAATCTGTTCCAGTGGATACTGAACCATGTGAAGGGGATGATATTGATACCCTCTAAGTAAGGACACATGAAACACATTGTGCACATGCGAAAGCTGCGGAGGTAACGCCAATCGGTAAGATACTTCACCGACTCGTTCAATGATATCAAACGGTCCGATGAAACGAGGACTGAGCTTCCCTTTAATCCCGAAGCGTCTAACACCACGTGCCGGCGAAACCTTAAGGAAGACGTGATCTCCTACGTTAAAGTGTAAATCCCTATGATGCTTGTCGGTGTAACTCTTTTGACGTGACCGTGCCTCCTGAATCTTCTGCCTAGCTACTGCGATCTTCTCGTTTGTCATCTCTATGATTTCTGGTCCTTCGAGTGTTCGCTCGCCAACCTGATCCCAGCAGATTGGGGCGCGACACTTTCTGCCATACAACATCTCAAATGGAGCACACTTGATGCTCGCGTGCCAGTTGTTGTTGTACGCAAACTCCACTAAACAGATGTATTCGTCCCAATCACCCGTCCATTCCAACGCACATGATCTCAACATATCCTCCAATGTTTGAATGGTTCGCTCCGACTGTCCGCCCGTTTGAGGATGAAACGCCGTGCTAATCTTAAGTTGTGTTCCCCAAGCTTTCTGCAGACTTTTCCAAAAGCGCGAAGTGAATCGAGGATCTCTGTCTGAGACGATGCTGGATGGTGCACCGTGTAGTCTCATGATCTCTCGTCTGTACGTATCTGCGAGTTTACTTACCGGATCTTCCTTGCGGATCGGTAAGAAATGAGCTGATTTGGTAAGTCGATCAACGATAACCCAAATTTCATCGTGCTTCCTTTTGGGAGGCGGAAGACCGGTAACAAAATCCATGGTGATTTTGTCCCACTTCCACTCTGGAATATCTAACGGTTGAAGGAGACCGCCAGATCGCTGATGCTCGATCTTAACCTGCTGGCAGGTAAGACATTTGGAGACGTAACTGGCCACATCCTGTTTCATACCACTCCAACAAAAGTACTGCTTGATGTCATGGTACATTTTAGTTGAACCATGATGTATCGAGAATGGGGAGCTATGAGCTTCTGCTAGCAAAGCTTCCCGGAGTTCTTGGTCGTCAGGAACACAAAGTCTAGTGCCCTGCCATACGATACTGTCTGCACCTACTCTGAATTCTGTTTGCTTCTCCAAATTCTGAACTATCGCCCATAATTCGCCGTCATCCTTCTGAGCTTCCTTAATCTTAGATAGTAACTCGGGTTCTACTCTAAGATTAGCCCAGTAACCGTGCTGTCCACGTACCATGGTCTCGATGTCTAGTTGCTCCAAGTCTCTTATGATTTCCTCTTCGATTCTAATGCTGTTGATCATTCCGGACTTCCTGCTAAGGGCATCTGCTACTACATTTGCCTTTCTGGGATGATACTGTAGATTAATGTCATAATCCTTCAAGAGCTCTAACCATCTCCTCTGCCTCATGTTCAATTCACGTTGAGTGAAGATATACTTCAAGCTCTTGTGGTCCGTGAAAATGTCACATGATTCTCCATATAAGTAGTGTCTCCATATCTTCAATGCAAACACGACTGCAGCAAGTTCCAGATCGTGCGTGGGATAATTCTCTTCATAAGGCTTAAGCTGCCGTGAAGCGTACGCGATCACTTTCCCATGTTGCATGAGAACACAACCAAGTCCCTTCCCCGATGCATCGCTGTAGATTTGAAATCCACCCGTACCAGATGGTAGAGTAAGAATAGGTGCAGATACTAGCTTCTGGTTCAGGTCTTCAAAGCTCTTCTCTCGATCTTCAGTCCAGACGAATTTCTCCTCTTTTCACATCAGTTTGGTCAATGGTAGTGCTAGGCGGGAAAAGTTCTCCAAGAACCTACGGTAATAGCCAGCTAAGCCTAAGAAACTGCGGACTTCCGTCGCTGATGTCGGCCTCGGCCACTTAGTGATGGCCTCAACCTTCGCTGGGTCCATAGTGATTCCTTCTGCTGATACAATGTGACCTAAGAATGCCACCTTGTCTAACCAGAACTCACACTTGGAGAATTTAGCATACAGCTGCTTCTGGCGAAGAATCTGTAGTACTGTACGAAGATGGTCTTCGTGTTCCTCCTTGGACTTTAAGAAAAATCAGAATGTCATCAATGAAAACAATGACGAACTTGTCCAGAAATTCATGGAAGATTCTGTTCATCAGATCCATGAACACTGCTGGAGCATTTGTCAGGCCAAATGGCATAACTACAAACTCGTAGTGGCCATAACGGGTACGAAAGGCAGTCTTAGCAATATCCTGCTCCTTGACCCGTAGTTGATGATAGCCTGACCTAAGATCGATCTTGGAGAAGTGTTTGGCCCCTTGGAGTTGGTCAAACAGATCGTCAATGCGTGGCAGTGGATACCTATTCTGAATAGTAATCTTATTGAGCTCGCGATAGTCTATGCAAAGACGCATACTGCCGTCCTTCTTCTTAACAAACAAGACCGGTGCGCCCCATGGAGATGCGCTCGGTCGGATGAAACCTCGTTCAAGAAGTTCTTGCAGTTGATCCTTTAACTCCTTCAGCTCTATGAGAGCCATGCGATAAGGAGCCTTGGAGATTGGTTCAGCTCCTGGAACCAGTTCGATACTGAATTCCACTTCTCGTGCAGGTGGTATGCCCGGAAGTTCTGCTAGAAAAACATCTTGGAATTCCGACACTATGGGTTGATCCTGAATCGATGGAGATTCAGCATCCATGTCGTGAACCGTAGCTAGATAACCCTCGCAGCCATGTGACAGTAGTGCACGCGCTTGCAGGGTGGATATGACTTGTACAGACCGTCCGAGTATGAACCCATTATGAATGTACTCTGGTGCATTGACATCACCGAAGATAACTCGATATGAATGGCAGTCTATGGTAGCGTGATACTTGGATAGCCAATCCATGCCCAAAATCATGTCGAAGTCATTCATGTCCAGCGGAAGTGCGTCGACAGGTCGAACCTTATCATCAAATTCTAAGGGAAGACTCTTGTATACATGGGTGATTAATTCGAGTCCCTCAAAGGCGTGGAAATAGTAAGCCTATTTTCTAGTGGCAAGGGAGGCATCCTAATGTTCTTAGCATAAGCAGTAGAAATAACCGAGTGAGTAGCACCCGTATAAAAAAGAACACATGCAGCGCGACCATACATATACAAGATTCCAGTGATGGTACCTGTAGACTTGTTAGCCTGGTCTCGAGATGTCGTGTAGACACGCCTGGCAGTAGGATGCGGCTTGGTATCAGCATGTCCCGATGTACCCTCCATCTCGCCCTTACGGCAATCCTTCATGATATGGCCAGGAAGACCACACTTGAAGCACGCATCAGTATTACGGCGACATGGTCCTGGGTGCCTACGGTGGCAAGTAGAGCAAAGAGGATGAGTGTATCCTCCAGCAGGTGCTCTGGCTGGCTGAGGACCTGATAAAACATTTTACATGAGACATAATAGTTGGGTACAAAGGACGAAGCGGATAATCGTAAGATTGAATACCAGTGATAGCTGGACGGCTAGGCTGAGAACCTCTCTGGTTCTGGTCCCTACCATTTCCATGGTTCCTGGTAGAAGTTTGCTAAAGTGTCAGAATATGAGTTATAACATAAACATAAGGAATTTCGTAAGTATTAGGACCTGCTGTTGCTGGATTGCCCGGCGTTGTTACGGTAATTGTCATTACCGCCACGCCTATCCATAGCAGAACGGTCGTTAGTCTGACCGTTTCCCTTGGGCTGATGAGGCTGCTGCTGAGTAGCCGGCTGAGACCGGTCCCCAGTTTTCTGCCTAGAAGATACATTTAAAGAGATGAATAATTGACATATGGAAGGTATACGGATTGGTCATCGCTTGAATACGAAGGTTTACCTCTTGTTGGGTCTTTCAGCTTCCCCGAACTCATCCCTCTCCTGCAGCATCTCCAGTTTCCGTGCTGCATCGGCCACTTGTGCTACCGTATTGAACGTAGCACACACCAGATTGTTTGCGAACGATGTGCGAAGAGCCCATCTGAAGTGATGTGCCTGCTCTTCAGGAGTACCTGCTGCCACACCAAGGAAACAAGCCAAGCGAAGAAAGCGCTGCATAAACTCATTGCTATTCTCCCCAGCTCTCTGACGGATCCCATGGTACTCTCTCTTGAGCTTGTCCTGCTCCGCCTTGGGAAAGAACTGCTTCATCACCCTTTCCTTGAACTGAGCCCAAGTCAAACCAGCAACCCACTCATCACCACCTTCAGATTGCATCAAAGCTAACCACCAGTTGAGTACATCGCCTTCGAACCGATAGCATGCCAACCTCGCCTTGTATGCGGGGTCACAGCCCATAGCGTTGAAAATCTTCTCGATGTGAGCCAACCAGCTTTCAGCATCGCTGGGGCTATCTGTCTTCTCAAAAGCTCGAGGGCGGAGCTTGTTGAATCTCTCCAGCCATACTGCTAATGTCACTGAAGGAGGAGGAGGAGGTGGCTGATTGTGCTGCTGCTGATTGTTGGCAGCTTGAACTTCAGCCCGGATGTCATTCCTCAGTTGAGGAAGCAAGGCTTGTATGGCAGCCTGAATTGCAGCATTGAGCTGCTCCTGTTCGCGTGTGAGAACCATCTGACAGTATAAAAATAAAACATATGATTAAACAGTTCAAAACATAAAATATAAAATATATACATGAAAAAATTTTATACTAAAAATTTCACGAGAAAAATTTTATGCAAGAAAATTTTTTGTATGAATGCATGATGCAGTTTTATGAAAACTTTGGATGCTCGAGAGTGAACGCCTCTGGTCAGTTCACTCAAAACAAAAGACATATCGAGGGGACGCCTATGGGTCGGTCCCAAATCTAAAAGTTTCGATAAAACACATGCGACTAAATAGGGCCAGTCCTGTACCAACCATTACTTAGTCAAAAACCCTATAACAATGACATATATATGTATGCTTAAAAATGATGAATGCATGAAAACAACTGTCAGTTCTAGGAAGACCGTAGTGACTACCCACTAATCATAGGTCATATTTGAGAGCCTACAGGTCGAAGCCTTGGCTCTGATACCATAATTGTAACGCCCCATTTTGGAAATGGAAATATCACAGTAATTATGGCGTGTCATCAAAGAATACAAGGTAAAATGTCTAAACATTACTTGACCATATAAAGGAAAATACCGGAATCAAACATCGGTAGTCCAAAAGTAAAGCTCATCACACACAAACATAGTATAGTAAGGAATAAGGACGAAACAATGTCCAAAGCATAAGTATCATAAAGAAAAGAAATGCATAATGTAAAGAAGGCTAGACAGCTTCCAGTCCATATGCACGTACTCTTAGTGTCTACGAGCGTCCCTGAGTACCTGCCGTTTTGGGAACATAGAAAAGGAAAACGGCCGAGCAATACGCTCAGTGCACGGATGTACAATAAAGCATGAATAGGATAAACATATAACATAATAACAACGGAAGAAACTAAGTCCCGAGTAACCTGGTTAAGTCTTAATAAAACTGGTTTTATAGTTTGAAAGTCTTATGTTTATCTTATAAAAACTGTTTGTCATATTTTACCATTTAGCCAATATAGGTCATGAATATCCACCGTGCATGAATAATTGGAGGGGTGACCTCATCATGCAAATTAGAGGGGCTGCCTCTAATTTAATATACTGGTTTTATGGGTAGGAGGGATCAGCTCCTTGTGAAGGATGCAAGGCACACACCACATTCACCATGAAATCCTGAAATAAAAACATGTAACTAGGATGCACCCATACGCCCCACATGATAAATATAAATAAATGGCCAAAAGCTGAAGGGACGCCACGAGCAATCACTCCGCCGTGGTGAAGTCATAACATCAGTGCCTCTAATCTTATGGTTATGGTACCTCCATAACTAGGTGAAACTGGTCATGCATGTATATGGCTATAGGTAATCATATTTAAAACATAAGCAATCAAACTCATACTTATACTACGGGAAAACAGTTGGCTGCATACGGGGAAATCCTAATAAGGAAAGAATGTCCATACTGAAAGGACGGGAATCCGTACCTTATGTCCAGTGAACGAGAACGATGAACTGCGAGAATCCTACTTCCGAAACACTAGTGCTACATAAATACGTACATGAAATAAGTATCTTCTTACTAAATACATAGCTGGTTTTATGTCATGTCTTAGCTTATTTTATGTGTTCTTACTATGTTTTACTGTTTAAAGCCTTAAACTGTATTAAATCTTATATTTTGCTTAATCTGATTAAGTATTTCTAGTATTTCGTGTGTTATTATACTTACGGTGTAATATTAAGTAACTTTCCAAAAATAGCAGGTTTCCTAAAATAAAAAGTTTCCAAAAATAGAAAGTTACCAAAAATAGAAAGTTTCCAAAAATAGAAAGTTTCCAAAAATAGAAAGTTTCCAAAAATAGAAAGTTTCCAAAAATAGAAAGTTTCCAAAAATAGAAAGTTTCCAAAAATAGAAAGTTTCCAAAAATAGATTTACTGCTTAAAATAGATAAGTTTCTAAAAATAGAAAGTTTCCATATATAGATTAGCTGCCTTAATTAAATAAGTTTTCATAAATAGATTAGCTGCCTTAAATAAATAAGTTTCTAAAAATAGCTGGTTTCCATAAATAAAATAGCTGCCTTATTTAATTAAGTTTCTAAAAATAGAAAGTTTCCATAATTAGAAATAAGCTGGTTAAATAAGCTAAGTAAATAAGCCTAAGTATTTTCATGATTATTTTCTAAGTCATATGATATATTGTATAGTTTAATAATTATTTCATGTAATTTAATTAAACTATAGGATATAATATTTAATTAAAGTATGACATGTTTTTAATTAAATATATTAGATACTTAGGTTAAAATATGTATTATTAAATATTAATAATATAACCTAAGTCATGTTTAATTAATTAATTATATCCATGGTTTTTAAAATAATTAATTAATTATAAATCTTAATAATATAAATACTTAGGTTAAAATAATTTCATGATTATTAATAATTAGTTAACCTAAGTCATGATATTAAATTAATCTCATCTTTTATTAATTTAATTTTAACATAAGTTTATAACATAACATAAACTAACATAACCATGATCCGGATCTAAGCCTAAAAACATAACCCGGACATGAATCGACACCGTACCCCGACCCAAATCGGGGTACCCCTTGCTGCCGTGGGACCCACACGCACCAACCAAGACCAAAAAGGTCTTGGTGGTGGTCGGCTAAAACAAACCGAACCCCCTTGGGGTCGGTTGTACCTTGCGGCCCAAAAACAAACACCCCTTTGATCGACCCTTTGATTAATTAATGATCAAAACATGTTAGATCTATGTTTAATTAATGTGTTTTTATAAAAAAAACATCACGTGTTCATAATTAAATAAAGATTAATTAAAAGAAAAGGTTTTAGAAGGTTTTACCGTATTCGTGGATCAAGAGGGTGAAGAACAAACACGAACAAACAATAAATTTACAAGATCAAAGATCAAGAAATCACCTTGTTGGTGATTTGAAGGTGGCGGCACACAAGAGAGGAGAAAGAGAGATTTTAGGTTTTCTTGAAATCTTCTGTAAAAGTAAAATTTGAGTAGTAAAAATCTATTTAACCCCCTCTTAGTAAAATTGGTAATGGGCTTGGCCCATTACCTTGTTTTGGCCGCGGGTAGGGACTCCCTCGTGGGGTTCCCGTACCTCGTTTCGTGTCTTGTTATTTAGTACTCGTTTATGTTTAATTATGTTCGTGTTTCATATGTTCTCGTTACGTAAATACCGTACTCTTACATATTTAATTACGCTCGTATTAAATATATATACGTAATTAATCATAGTTCGTGTTTTAATTACGCTCGTGATTTCGTGATCGTAAGTTCGTGATTAATTATTTCTAAATAATTATTACATGATCGTGCAAATAAAATACTTATCGTGTTCTAACACGTACGTAATACGTAAACTCCTAACACGTAATCGTAATCATGCTATATTAGGAAAGTTTTTAACTAGTACGTACGATCCTAAGGGTACTATGCATGGTAAAAGCATGCGGGTTTTACAAAACTCAAGGAATTGCTCAGACTAAAAATGTACAAGCAGTACATACACAGTCAACAGTACATACAACAGTACATACTGAGGAAACGGTACATACAAGCTTGGAAGAGGGTTCAACAGAACTTAAAGGAATTTCCAAGAGTGTTAAAAGGAAAAGATCAACAAAGCTAAAGAAGAAAGCTAAGAGAGCTAAAACTACAGCAGAAGATAGTGATGATGATGAGAGCTTAAGGAAGTACTTGAAGATTGTGAAATTTGAAGATCAATGTATTGATACAGAGATTTTTGGAAAAAAAGCATTCATTGTTAAGTAGATTTACTCTACAGATCAAGGAGTTGAAGCTCATGGAATTCAGAGATCTGATGGCACAAAAAGGATATTCAGACTTTTGGAAGATATTCTTCACATTCTTAACAAACAAGATATTCAAGATCTTGTAAGGTTAGTTGAAGAAGCCAGTGCAGGTAAAACTGAAGTATCACTATTATATAGGGAATTTCTCTTTATGTATGAGCCACACAACTGTGATCAAGAAATGTTGAAGGTATTAGAGGATCAGGTTCCTAGTTACTGGAGATATTACAGGTCATGTGGATTGCATATTTTGGATGTAGATGATGTTACATATTATATGATGCAAGAGAAGACTTACCCCTTCAAAAGGATATTGTTGGAAAGGATGTTAGAACAACAATTAGTAGTTACAGAAGAGTCTGCTGATGCTTTAGAGTTGATTAGAATGGTTAAACAACAAATCAAGGATTTGAAAGATGAGGAAGAAGCTGAGAAAGAACCTTAAGTGTTTGACTTTTAGTCACACTTCATAAATGGTTCTCAGTTCACCATGTCTAACACACATAAGAACTAGCTAGTCCATGAGCAAACGGTTTGTGGTAAAGACTTATCAAATCCGTTGAAAGCTGATAGTTTGCTAAAAACTATATGGTTCTAACTCACCTTGTTTCGAGACAAAGAGTTGGCTAGTCCTAGACAAACGGTACTAGGTAAAGACTTCATCAAATCCGTTGATGGTTGACAATTTACCAAAGATTGTAAGGTTTTCATTACACCTTATTCTTTGTGAATAAAGTATTGGCTATTCTAGAGTGTACGGCTAACTGGTAAAGAATTTATCAAATCCGTTGATAGCTGGTGATTTGCTAAAAATCATGAAGCCAATACAGATTGGTGTTTGTTGTTAACTATTTTATTTCAGGTATGAAGATTGCAGACAAAGAAGTATTAAACGATATAATACTTAGAAGGTTTTGTTATCATCAAATCAAGAGAAAGATTTATGATCAAGAGTTCAAGGACTAAACTCAAGAAGACAAATACTGATGCTGCAAAGATAGATGAATGTTTAGAAGACACAAGAAGATCATAGTTTGAAGACAAAGATGGTGCTTATAATGTTTGAAGATTGTCTTATCAGAAGAAGATCTACATTTGAAGTGTTTGGCTACATTCAGTTGGATACAAATACAAATTACCAAGTTCAATCCAAGGGTGAAGGAAAGACTGAAGACATGTATTTTTAATACATCCAGTACAAGAGAAACAAGAAAACAACAAGTTATCATTTCTTGTTTAGGGGAGGATTGTTGGGAATTATTTGTTAAGTGTCAAGTACCGTTAGTATATTCCAAGTACTGTTAGTGTTATGTAAGTACCGTTAGTATTAACGCGGTACATAGTAAGTACTGCTACTTATAAAGTAAGTACTGCTATGATGATTAGGACGAATATATCTTTGTATAAGATATGTCATAGTTATAGTTAGAGTATATCTTATGTGTTATACCTAAATAGTTAGAATATTGATAATATATCGTCTGTGATATAGTTATCTTTATAGAATATTCTAAGGTTTCTAGGGTTCCTTACTCTATAAAAGGAACATAGGTACAATGTCTTTCATGTACCTCATACAAGTCGATTAATAAGAGAATCGAATAGTTAAAAGTAATTCTGTTCTTCTGTGCTTTATAAGTTAGATTCCGCATAACTTATTTAGTGTTAGTAAGAATGCTCAAAGTGTTTTAGTTTGATTACAAACTATTATACTAATTCTTAACAGAATATAGATCCAACCAAAGGGATCAACATAAATTATATTTATGGTCACATTATAATAGGATTATATGTTAACAACACATTGAAAAAGTCACACAGTAAAATATTCATGTGACAAATGTTTAGAACCAAATGTAATCTCAATTTTCACTAATGTTGATATGAGTCACATTTTTTAGTGTTTGTATGACTAAAGTCACTACACCTAGTCACAACAAGTATTTTTCCATGTGACTAACTAAGCCCATAAAATAATAGTTTGTCTCAACAAGTATTTTTTTTATGTGACTAACTAAGCCCATCAAAAAAAATTTGTCACACACATTTAGAAGTGTGTGTCGAAGCTTCCTTGATACTATTCCCTGCATGCATTGAGTTCAGACTATTTGCTGCAACTCTTCATTTTCCCCAATAAAAAATTGTGGTTGTTATGGGTTGTATAAATACCCTGCCTATGGTTATATAATATATAACATCACCAACTAACAGATCATCTTCCCCAAATCAAAAACACATTTTTACTTTCTATTAACAGATCAATCCATGGCAGATTCTCAAGGAAGTACTTCTGATGCAAATGCCACCCCTGTGTTGGATGAGATTTTGCAACTCACTAGTGGTGCAAATATTTCGTATGCCACCAGGGTATACTTGGAGCAACTGATTATTGAAGAGAAGGCCTTTACTAATGATATCCGGGATTTGATTGAACCGGTTAAGGTAAGCCTAAAAAGGGTGTGTACTGCACTTTCTGAAATGAAGACCAAGCATCCAGCTGCTGATTGGGAGGAGTCTATCAAAGCTTTTACTGATTTAAAGAAGAGGTTGAGATGAAGCTTTACCGTTTGAACATTATTGTTCAGGAACAAGTTGAAGGTGTGGATGAGTTGAAAGCTTGGTCCACTGAAATGGAAATGGTTCCACCAGCAGAAGAAATGTTTGATGATTGTTTTGCATGGGCACATATCTTTTTGTTGTTTTAGCCCATCAATATGCAGTTTGGGTATGTCGTGTCTAAACCAGGTCTTTTGTTTAGGTTAAAGTAATTTGTACCCATGTTTTGCTTAACTGCATATCTAATATGTATATAATGTCTAATGGTAATTGTATTGACATTTATGTTTAATTTGGTTTAATGTTTGATGCCTGCTATTGTGTTTATCTTAATTTTTTATTACATCTAATTAAATTTTTCTTTAACTTATACTTATGCTTAATATCAGTATCTGTTGTAATTTTTGGGGGTTAAGATAGCAGAATGTGATGTGTGTATGAAATTAAAGAAGGTACATGAACTGATTTAAGTATGAATTTGAGCACAAACTTGACAAGTATGACAAAATTCTGTATTATAGATTATGCAAACTTCTTGCAGACATAAATTTATACTCATTATGTCAATAGCTAGTGCACTTCAGTAATGTGCAGATTTTTGCAATACATGCTAATCACAAAATTTGTGAATACAGACTGAAATAAAAACCAACTATAACCTATTGTAACTAAACACTATGTGTGCAGGCAATAGGACATTTAAATCATGTTGTCAATAAGCTTAAACATACAGTCCCAAATACCCTTTATGTTGAGCAGTATATCAAAATTACAAAGGAATAATGAAATTTAAGCAAATTCAGGGCATGCAACCAATATGAAATATAAAGGTGAGCAACAAAAGACTTAAATAAGCTGGATAAAAGCATTCACAAGCCAAACCACTAGTGGAGTTGAAACTGATACAAACTGATGCAATAGCTATATTTACATTATGCAGTTCAGTAATTACAACTCAAATCACCAAATTGAACACTATGTAGTATGTCACTAGCTATATAAACAGATATGCAACTTAACTCACCAATCTGAACATTCTTTTTGAACACAAAGTTTCACTAGTATGACAGAATTCAATATGACAGATTATGAAAACTTACATGTAGTTAGCTATATCAGCAGGACACAATTGAAATCTAATTTTCATAAAAACATAATTAAAAGAACTACTGAATGTTAAAGAAATTTTACATTCAAATAAAAGAGATTACAAGTGTTTTTGTAGAAAAAATGAAAGATTAAATATGTGATATGCACACAAACATAAATCCTTAAACAAGTACTAGAACCTATCCTCTAAAAGAACAAGTCAAATATGATAAAAAGGTCGATTGTGCCAACTTGAGCATGACAGGCTTTACTTGGTTTTTCGTATGTCAACTCCTTCACCGTCTGATCGATAGTAGTCACTGTGTGAATCATCACCTACATGTGCATCTGGCAAAGTGTTATCATTGTTCTGGTGAATAACTGTACTATATTCCTCATCGACTTCATCATATGTATCTTTGTAATTCTTGCTAGGGGTCCTGAAGACAATAGACATATTTTTGTGTACCTGGTCTTGGACATTAAACACTTGTCCTGCTTGTGAGCCAAATATGAACGGATCATCCTTGTGGCCTAAGTTATTCAGGTCTAGCAATGTATATCCAAGAAGCTTATCTTTTTTGACCGCAAGCTTCTTGTGATTAACCCAATCGCACTTGAAAAGAGGTATTCTCCTGAAACGGTAATCTAGTACCCATATCTCTTGTAAAACCCTATAATAAAATAGTTTTTTTTTGTTTCAACTTCTTTGGATATATGAGTATCTTCTACCTCAACACAAACCCCACTGTTCTGGTGAACTTTGCCATCATTTACTTTCGTACGAAATATAAACCCATTGATGTTATATGCATCGTATTTCACTACCGTGGCGCGTGGTCCAAATGATATCCACCTAACAGTATCTGATACGCTATCTTTTGATATTGCTAACTCTCTCAAAACCTGAATTTCAACAGTTAAAGAATAGTGTTTCAGATAAAGAAATGGTGTGCTGGTGGACTTCTACCTAGCTAATGACAACACTTCTAATTGCTACTGAGAGTTGGAGATCGCCTCATTATGTTGTAAGTGTTTATTTATTATTCTCTACTACTAGCTTAGTATTGGTTTTTGAGATGTTAAGTTAACCAATATTTAGCAAAAAACAAACAATTATAAACATCATACAAGTAACTACCTCATCATGTAACCACTTAGCAAAAGTTTTACAATGCTCAGCCTCCAGCAATGCTATTCGTTTACCTGGGGTATTTTTTTTCAAAAAATTCTTGTGTCGCCTGAAACGAAACAATGTATTTGATTAATTTTTTTTGTTTTGAGAATATTTATATCAATGAAATAGACATGTGTTAGTAATACTTACTCGATATAGGGTAAAAGTTCATCTGTATTTTGTAGTACATACAAATGAGCTTTTGCAAATAGTTCCCCATTCATTTCGAATGGTGTGCCGGTCGACAATGGCATTCCGTCCTTATTTTCAATGGTTACGTCTTTATCAGGTGGCAAACCAACAGATTTCATTGTTTTATGATACTCGCTAAAAAACTCTATTGTTTCTTCCGCAATGGTCTCCTCAGCAATGCATCCCTCTGGTCTGTCTCTGTTTCTAACATGGTTTTTATTAACCTTCATACATCTTTCAAATGGGTACATCCACCGAAAGCATATGGGACCACACAATCTTACCTCTCTAGTTAGGTGCACAGTCAAGTGTATCATAATATCAAAAAATGACGGAGGAAAGAACTTCTCAAGTAGGCACAGTGTCACAACTAGTTCTTGTTGCATCGCATCTAGTTCTTCCAATTTGATTTCTTTTCTACATATAGATTTAAAGAAAAAGCAAAACCTGATAATAGCATATCGTGTGGGTGGATGCATGATTGAACGTATTGCAATTGGTAAAAACTCTTGCATTAGCATGTGATAGTCATGTGACTTAAGGCCAATGAGCTTCCTTTCCTTTACGTTGACCAAACTAGCAAAATTTGAACAATATCCCAGTGGTACTCTGAGGTTGGCTAACGTTTCACAAAATTTGTCTTTTTCAGCATTAGTTAACTTGTAGCCTGCTGGAGGTAGTGTTGTTTTGTCTTGTTCTAGCCTAGCAAAAAGCTCAGGTTTTATACCCAAAGCTGCCAGATCCAATCGTGCCTTCAATCCATCTTTTGTCTTACCAGGAACATTTAGCAAAGTTCCAACAAAACTCTCCCCACAATTTTTTTCTACATGCATAAAGTCAATACAATGTGGAACATGATTATGCCTCCAATACCTTAGCCTTCGATACCAAATGTTGAATTTCTTCCAATATGATTCAGTAGGTTGGCTTGAACTACCCTCGCCTTCCTCTGTTGCTTTTCTTTTGTTATTTTGAATTTTCCCACCTCTGCCTCTTGTATCTTCTTGGTTTCCTGATGCGTTATTGTTAGTTTTCTTTACTTTTCCCCACTTATTTTGAATATGTCAAACTTCGTCGTATATTTCTTCCCATGTCTTTGGTACTGGAGCAAGTGCAAGTTCTCGTTGTCCATTAAACGATTTCCTTTGCTTTCTGAATGGATGGGTGTATGGTAGATATCGTCTGTGACCAGCATAACTTTTCTTGGCTGAGGCCGAAAGTCTTACACAATGTGTATCTTTCCCACATACCACGCAACCATTGAATCCACTGTATGGGCAGCCGCATAATGTACCCAGTGCTGGGTAATCATTTATCGTCCATAACACAACGGAACGAAGCTTAAAGTTCTGTTTCGTTGACGCATCATATGTATCAACACCAAGTTCAAATAAGGTATACAGATCTTCAACTAACGGTTCTAAGAAAACATCAATATCATTCCCCGGATATCCCGATATAAGGGTCGAAAGCATGATAAACTTTCGTTTCATACACAATCATGGAGGAAGGTTGTATATGACACATAAAACTGGCCATACACTGTGATGTGGAAACCTTGGTTTCCGGATCTTTTAAGCTACTAGGAATGATCATTGTTCATATGATTAAACAATCAAAGCGGAATTAGAACAACAACCATTAACAAGGTGTTTAGGCACGAATAACATGAATTAAAAACACATGGATTGCTAACTATATTAATAATTAACAATCACTAGACGTGTATACATTGAATCCCACGTCTAGTCGACACACACTTTAGGTTTACATTGTGAATGAATTGAATGAATAAAACCTAAGACCCTTGTTCCTTTTATAGTGGAAGGATTAGGGTTTACAAGAGATAAAATCAAATAAACTAAATATTCTATTTCTATAGATATATACTGAATATATTATTTAGAATATATCCAATATATTCTGTAAATAGAATTCTCCATCAAATCCATCAGCGTTGACTTTTGTTGACTGCGTTTGACTTTTGTTGACTTCTATCAACGCCTACATTGCTCTTGTCAACGTCTAGATTACTCTTGTCAACGCTTGAGTAAATGTCCTTCGATTTTGAGTTTCTGCCACATCAACTTTTTGACCCAACAATCTTCCCCTAGTTGATAGTGGCAAAACTATATGTGTATCTCTTGTAAGTTGTACATGATCTTCAAATTGCTTCCCCTCAAGTTTAGCACGTATTTCTTCCCCTTTTTGTCACATCAACAAGGAAGTAAACAATGTATGCAATGTTGAAGATTCTCCAAAAGTAGGCTCTGTGTAATGATCTTGAAGAACAATTAATATAATTTTTTTGATGTAGAAGTAGAATAACCCAAACCTATGTTCCATGTCTTGTACTATCCATGCGATGAAAAACTTATACCAATGATTAAATATAAGTAGACCTCGATCCCTTGTCAATATTCTCATCCTTTGTGAGACACTGAGCACGATAATGTAACTCCTTCAAGTGTTATGACAAGTCTTCATCACCAACCATGTAAAGCACGAACAAGTTACCTTTAAAGTCACAAGTGCTTGACTTTGAGATATGATAGAACACAAACTCGCGAAAATCTTCTTCAATCATCAAACTTACCATAAGAATTCTTCCCCTTAAGCTAACACCTCTTCATGATGAACCAATATCTTTGTATGTAAAAGTTAACAACGAATAACTCTTTCACAAGGCTATCCCGATTACATACTCCAATAAATTACTTCATGAATCGTTGCTAACTCGCCTTAAAATCATTAATTCCGTTTAAAAATATCCGAGCCATAAATATCACCTTGATATTCTAAATAAAAACGGAGATTCCATGTACCTTCGTGTGTAAATTCCTCCTTTTTGTGTGCTTAAGACGTATCCATTTTCTCAAACAGCAGCAAACCTTGTGTTGTCCAATATCCTCTTCTGTCCAATATCTTTGACAGATGTATTGTCCAATATCGGACAATACCTATCAGCGTTGAAGTTCATATATCGGACGACACTGTCAACTCTATCAGTGTTGACTTATTCTGTCAGCGTCAAATTTTCAAATATCAGCGCCAACCATAAACCTTGTCAGCGTCCATTCTTATCAGCGTCAAACCATACTCTGTCAGCGTTGCGTTCACTCTTTCTTGTCAACGTTGCTTCAAAACTTTGTCAACGTCAAAATACATTTGTCAACGTTGCTCATTCGTTTAACCAATCAAAACATTCTCCTCGTGTGAACACAACTTAATCAACGAAATAACTTCCAAATATGTGATCCTCTTGACCGTGTGAACACACAAAATTGTCCACCAATAGGAAGCTTAGAATCGTGTGAATGCAACAACTTTCCACCAATAAGATATCTAGTATCCATGACATCTGATCCTGTGAATCGCATGTCTATTTTAACCATGTGAACACAATCATTAAATAATAATTGATCGTGTGAACACAAATAACCTCCACCAATAAGAAACGAGCGCCATATACGATTTCCTTTTTCACTTGTTGCTGTATCTTTGTCGCAATGAAAACAACTTGCTGTTTTCCATCACGTGGAGACCTTGTGTCTTCATTCTTGTCTTTCAACGAACACATTGGGATCACAGAAACATCACAAACAACACTTCTGGAACTGATTTTCTGTTTAGAATCGAGCTAGGGTTTGAATGAAACCCTTATGTGAAAACAAATACCTTGTTCCTTCTTTATAGCCAACTTCGACTTCAAATATCTTCCTAATGAAAGCTCAGATCGAAGATCCCTTCGGTGAGATTCTAGACACAAGTGCCAAGAATCTACAGTTCAAAAATCACGATGATCCAACGGTTAACGAAGGAGAAAACGTGTTTTGAACATGGCTGTCCACAGAAGACTGCATTCATCCTACTGCTGACTTTGACGCTTAATAACTTTTGCCTGGGGATAAAACTCGACAATCCCTCCGGTGGATGTTTAGATCTATGTATGTAGAACACACATATAAAATTTCGTGACGATCCAACGGTTCAATCAAAAGTTATGACCTTCTGAATACTGCTGTGCACACAAAAACATCCAGAAAAACCCTAGACGGATTTTTCTTCTTTTCACCATTACGAACACCTTGTTTGTCCTAGCATCACGAGCCACGAGGCTCTGATACCAATTGTGGAAACCTTGGTTTCCGGATCTTTTAAGCTACTAGGAATGATCATTGTTCATATGATTAAACAATCAAAGCGGAATTAGAACAACAACCATTAACAAGGTGTTTAGGCACGAATAACATGAATTAAAAACACATGAATTGCTAACTATATTAATAATTAACAATCACTAGACGTGTATACATTGAATCCCACGTCTAGTCGACACACACTTTAGGTTTACATTGTGAATGAATTGAATGAATAAAACCTAAGACCCTTGTTCCTTTTATAGTGGAAGGATTAGGGTTTACAAGAGATAAAATCAAATAAACTAAATATTCTATTTCTATAGATATATACTGAATATATTATTTAGAATATATCCAATATATTCTGTAAATAGAATTCTCCATCAAATCCATCAGCGTTGACTTTTGTTGACTGCGTTTGACTTTTGTTGACTTCTATCAACGCCTACATTGCTCTTGTCAACGTCTAGATTACTCTTGTCAACGCTTGAGTAAATGTCCTTCGATTTTGAGTTTCTGCCACATCAACTTTTTGACCCAACATGTGATGCCTATTACCTGAGTTGACGTCAACCCCATCAGCCGATATTCCCATTCGTATATTTCTTGGATCTTCTGCAATTTTGGGGATTTTTTCATCTATGGTACGTTGATAGGTGTGAAAACACCCATCCTTTTACCACTTAAATCGGGCTAAAACGAGACCAAAACACGTATTTAATATCATTTGTTTGGAATTACGCGTGGTTTTTGTGTTTATTGTGTTTTCAGAGTCGACCGGATGAATATTAAAGAAAACATGGGATTGCACGGGTTTTATCAAGGAAAAAGACTCAAGACGAAGTCTATTGTCCAAGAGATGCAAAAGATTTGAAGTCATTGTGCCTATTTGAAGATTTATCGAAGAATAGAGCCAAAGATGAAAGATTCATATATGTCGAAGAACTCGAGTCTATTAAATAAAATATTATAGGACGAGTTGGAATTATTCACCGACACTTCTTAAATCCAAGTCGGAAACGTTTATTTAAAAGACGCGTGAAGACTTAAGAAGAAAGAAGAAAAAGAAGCCCGAATCAAAGCCCAATCAAGAGCCCATCAACACCATACACACGCCTATATAAAGCCTTCACCTCACAAAATTTCACACACTTAGTTTTTAGCTAGTCTTTAGCTTTTCATTTTTTCTCTAGTTTTAGAGAGAGAAAGTTCTAAACTTTCTCTCACTAAACTTTTCCTTTGTTTTTCATCTTTTAATTCAAGCTTTCTTGTACTTTTGATTTCATTAATCTTAATCAAGTTTATGCTTTTAAGTTCTTTAAGCTTTTCCTACTTTTCTTGATTTGTCAAATCCTTGATCCGATTGTTGAAACCCATACGGTTGGGATTTTTGGACGTGTTCTTGACCTTTAGCTTAATCTTTCTTGTCCTTTTTAAGCTCTAGTATGTGATTAAGCCGTAAGCTTTCCATGCTTATCGGTTGATTGCTTGCCTATGCTTATTGATTTTCGGATTTCTTCAAAGTTTTAATCATTGAAAAGTTTTGTTTATTAAGTTTTAAAGTTTCTTGTTTTCAAAAGTTATCAAATTTAATCTTTTTGAAGTGTTTAGATTTCGAATCACTTAGCTTATTTCCTTTGCTTATTGAGTTTTTAGCTTTCCACCAATTTCGGAACTGCATTCATCTCATCGCAATAAGAGGGTTTTAAGACATTCCGACGGAACTTCATTACTTGGTATCGCAATAACCCATAAGGGGTTTTACTTTGCGATAGGTTGTAAACCCCCCTATTCCGATCTGGGATTGCGATCGCATATTGCGATCGCACATTCCGACGGGGTTAAGGTCCCTTGTTTAGTCGAAACTCTGGCCAATTTTTATTTGCAATATTCCGATCTGGAACTTTCCGACAGCTTTATTCCGATCGTCTTCACTCCGACAGCATCATTGCGACAGTTTGGATTTTGAACATTCCGATGGACCATTTTTGTACATTCCGATGCTTTTGACTTTTAGATTATTCTGATAGTAATTATTTTCAACATTCCGATAGAACAAGTTTTTAAGCATTTATTCAATTAAGTTTTCAAAGTAATTTTCTAATCTTTCCTTTACATTTTCAAGCACTCAATTTTAACTTTTCAATTTAGTTAATCTTCCAAAGTTTTAAAATTACTCAACGTCATTTACATTTAATTGTTATTAGTTTAAAAATAGATAAACAAACCAACTCCTTTTTAGTAACCAAGAACAAATCATTCCACTTAGGGCCGAGATCAATTCAAGAGGATATCGAGAGTAAAATTAGAACCCATTGCAAAAACCGTGTATCAAATGGCGCCGCTGCCGGCTCCTCTCGTTAAGATCAAAAGTTTTTTTGTGAGAACTTGGATTTTGGGATCCGTTCCCCGTGAACGTTACTTTTTCATAAAAATTTTTTCAAAAACACTAAAAAAAAAAACAAAATTTTCAAAAATCCAAAAAAGTAAAAAAAACATAAAAACCAAAAATATTTTTGCTTTGTTTTTCTTTGTTCGTTCTTTTGCAGGTGTATGCGCACTCGATCCACGTCTTATCAAGAGCCCGAGCCTCTCGATAACTTAGACATGGCTGGTGTACAAAACAACAATAACATACCACCTCCGAACAACAATAATAACAACAACAACCCGCCTTTCAACAACATGCACAATAACAACAACAATGAGCACCTTCCGGATAATCGCCCAATGATTGAATTGCTGCAAGCTCATGTCGATGGCAATACGGATCCAATTGTTATACCACCAATTTCCGCCAACAATTTCGAGCTAAAGTCAGGCTTTATCCAGATGGTCTCAGCTCAACCATTCTTGGGACGAACCATTGATGACCCACACGACCATATCAAGAGATTTCTACAACTCACCAACACAGTCAAGTTCAATGGAGTGCCACAAGAAGTGATAAGGTTACAACTTTTTCCCTTTTCTTTAGAGGGACAAGCCCGGCATTGGCTTGCTAAGGAACCGCCACAGAGTATTCTCTCGTGGACGGATTTGGAAACAAAGTTTATCAACTACTTTTTTCCACCCTCTCGTACTACCGCTTTGCGGAATGAGATCATAAACTTTGAACAAAAGTACGATGAGTCATTCAGTGAATCTTGGGATCGCTTTAAAGATCTTTTACGAAAATGCCCACAACATGTTTTACCAAAGTACATCAAATCAATACTTTTTACAATGGTTTAAGCATGAGTGACCAAGATTCACTGAATAGTGCCTCGGGGGGTAATCTATTGGCTAAGACTTCCAATGCTGCTTGGGATATCATTGAGAAAAAATCTCGTGTGCAAGCCAAGAGTGTTAGGACCAATGTTGCTAGTGCTAGCACTAATGACAGCGACAAGCGACTTGACAAAATCACCACGCTTCTTGAATCGCTTGTCACCCACACCGTCAGCAACAACAACAGCAACAACGGCAAAAACGCTCAAGTGAACACTGTCAGCCAACCTTGTGAGATATGCGGTGGTCCTCACTCTTACACAACTTGTACCGCCACCCAAGATTACCCTGCTGAGAATGTTAATGCAGCATATGGCACCTATACTCAACCTGCTTATCAAGCAAAACCTCAAGGTGACCGCAACCTGCTTAGCTACCGTTCCAACAACTATCTCTCACCACCTGGTTTTAATCCTAACAACCAAAACCAACAACAAAACCTCAACCGTCCTCCTCAACAACAACAAACTCGTACACCATACATCCCTCCTCACAAGCAGCAACAACCACCGCAACGAAACACCCAAGTTTACCAGCAACCTGCTTATCAATCACCCGCATACACTGCTCCTTCAAACCAAACCCCCGCATCACATCAAGACATTGGAACCTACATGAGAACTAACGATGTGATCGTGGATAATCTCCAACAGGAAGTGCGCAACTTGAAAGCAGATCTGATGAAACAAGGGAATGATCTAAGAGCTGATATGAAGAACACTATGGATAGTCAAACAAATGACTTGAGGAACATGATGGCTAGTTTCTTCAACAGTAATCAACCCTCTTCTTCGGGTACTCTTCCGAGTAATACCGTTGCTAATCCAAGAGGGGAGATGAAAGCAATCACTACTCGAAGTGGTAAAGGTACCAAGGAACCCGAGCTTCCTATACCTCCACCGGTGGTTGTGACTAAGGAAAACGAGTCACCTGCTCCTATTCCTCATCCTTCTCCTTCCCCAATTTCTCCACCTCTTCCTTCTACCCCTCCTCCACCCAAGGATGTGAGTGATCCTATCATCCCAAAGCCTTCCTCTTCTTCCAATATACCTTATCCATCTAGGTTGAGGAAAGAGAAGCTCAAAAGCAAGGACGATATTCAGGTTTCTAACTTTCTTAAAATGTTTAAACAACTGAATTTCAATATCTCCTTCGCTGAGGCTCTCGCTCACATGCCTAAGTACGCGAAAATGTTTAAAGATCTTCTGAGCGACAAGGAAAAGCTCCTCGATCTCGCCAACACCCAACTTAATGAGAACTGCTCTGCAGTGCTCTTAAGGAAATTGCCAATCAAGCTTGGTGATCCGGGTCGTTTTCTTATCCCTTGCAATTTCCCGGGAGTAGAGAATTGCATGGCCCTAGCCGATCTAGGTGCCAGTATTAATCTTATGCCTTTAAGTGTTTGGAAGCAATTATCTCTCCCAGAGCTAGTCCCCACCAAAATGACTTTGGAATTAGCTAACCGTACGGTTGCTTATCCAGTGGGGATAGCCGAAGACGTCATTGTAGGAGTCGACAAATTCACCTTCCCTGCCGATTTTGTTGTCGTCGACTACGAGATGGACCCCCGTGTGCCACTCATTGTTGGTCGTCCATTCTTGAGGACCGGTCGCACTCTCATTGATGTTGAAGCCGGTGAGCTTATCATGAGAGTGGGTGACGATAAAGTAGTCTTCAACATGGGAAAGTTATCTAAACAGCCTTCTTCTTACGAGAATGTTAATTGTATTGACGTTCTTGATGAGGCTTGTGAAGAACACTTCAAGGATGCTTGTAAAAACATTCCTACCTCTCTTCCCAATGTTGAGACCGTTTCCTCTATCGACTCATCACTATCTCTATTTGGAGAAAGTGATTTCCTTTGGAAAGATTTGGAAGCCACCTTGGAAGATGTGAAGCAAGACAATGACGATTCTACTGCCACTTGGGATGACGATCTCAGTTTCATTGCAAACCTCCTCAGAGAAGACAATCCTCCCCTTCCATCTCCCACTATTATTGCTATCGAGACTCCGACTTCGACTACGCCTCCCGTCGATAATCCTCCGGATTTGGAACTTAAGGAGTTGCCACCCCATCTTGAGTATGTATTCCTCGAAGCGGAGAAGAAGTCGCCCGTCATCATTGCTAAGGATTTGAAGGATGAAGAGAAAGCCCGACTCATCGCTGTGCTTAAAGCTCATAAGAAGGCAATTGCTTGGAAAATTTCCGATATCCGCGGAATTGATCCGAACTTTTGTACTCACAAGATTCTCATGGAAGATGACTTCAAACCCACAATCCAGAACCAAAGAAGGGTTAATCCTAAAATTCATGACGTCATCAAACAAGAGGTTATCAAACTTCTAGATGCCGGCTTGATCTACCCTATTTCGGATTCGCCATGGGTAAGTCCCGTCCATTGTGTGCCCAAGAAGGGCGGAATAACCGTTGTTCCCAATGAACACAACGAGTTGATTCCCACTCGTCTCGTTACTGGGTGGAGAGTTTGTATTGATTATCGCAAGCTCAATGATGCCACGAGAAAAGACCACTTTCCTCTTCCCTTCATGGATCAAATGCTCGAGCGTCTAGCTGGTAATGACTATTACTGCTTCTTAGACGGTTTCTCCGGGTATTTTCAAATTCCCATCGATCCCAAGGACCAAGAAAAGACCACATTCACTTGTCCCTATGGAACATTTGCTTACAAACGCATGCCTTTTGGTTTATGTAATGCTCCTGGGACATTCCAAAGGTGTATGATGGCTATCTTCCATGACATGGTGGAAGACACTATGGAAGTATTCATGGATGATTTCTCAGTCTATGGTGATTCCTTCTCTGCTTGCCTTGCCAATTTAGAACGTATGCTACAGCGGTGCGAAGACACTCGCCTTGTTCTTAATTGGGAAAAATGCCATTTTATGGTAAAAGAGGGCATCGTGCTAGGACACAAAATCTCCAAAGCCGGTCTTGAAGTAGACCGTGCTAAAGTCGATGTTATCGCCAAGTTGCCTCCACCTTCTACCGTGAAGGGTGTGAGAAGTTTTCTGGGTCATGCGGGCTTCTACCGTCGATTTATCAAAGATTTTTCTCAAATCGCTCGCCCGATGACCCACCTCTTGGAAAAAGATACTCCTTTTATCTTCTCCAAAGAGTGTCTTGAAGCCTTTGACTCACTTAAGGATAAGCTTACTAAGGCACCCGTCTTGGTTACCCCTAATTGGGAGCTGCCCTTTGAGTTGATGTGCGATGCTAGCGATTTTGCTATTGGAGCGATTCTTGGACAAAGAGTGAACAAACACTTCCAACCGATCCATTACGCTAGCAAGACAATGACTGGGGCACAATTGCATTATACGACAACCGAAAAAGAGCTTTTAGCTGTTGTCTATGCTTTTGAAAAATTCCGCCCCTATCTTGTCCTTTCCACCACCATCGTGTATATCGATCATTCCGCGCTGAAGTACTTGTTGACAAAGCAAGATTCCAAACCAAGACTTCTTCGCTGGGTTTTGCTGCTCCAGGAATTTAAAATCGAAATTCGCGATAAAAAAGGAGCAGAAAACCTAGCCGCGGATCATCTCAGTAGACTTGAGGATCCTTACCAGGGGGCTCATCCGAACAAAGAAATCAACGATTCTTTTCCCCTGGAGACCTTAATGTCTATCAACTCGACTGCTGACGAAACCCCGTGGTTTGCAGACATTGCAAACTACTTGGCGGGTGGAATCCTCGTTGACGGGTTAACATCCCAGCAAAAGAAGAAGTTCTTCAAAGACATAAAAACTTACTTCTGGGATGACCCGTATCTTTTCAAACAATGTGCCGACTTGATTATTCGCCGATGTGTTGATGGACTGGCAGCTTTCGAAATCCTTGATGCTTGCCACAAAGGACCCACTGGTGGTCACTTTGGTCCCAACTACACCGCCAAAAAAGTGTTTGATTCAGGATTTTATTGGCCCACCATCTACCGTGATGCTCACGAGATGGTTAAACGATGTGATGCTTGCCAAAAACAAGGCACAATCACACATAAAGACGAGATGCCTCAGAATTTCATTCAAGAGTGTGAAATCTTTGATGTTTGGGGTATCGACTTTATGGGGCCATTCCCTTCATCTAAAGGAAACAAATACATCCTTGTTGCCGTTGACTACGTCACCAAGTGGGTTGAAGCCAAAGCTTTACCTACTAATGATGCAAGGGTGGTTTATAACTTTTTGAAATCGCTGTTCGCTCGATTCGGCGTCCCTCGTGCTATTATCAGTGACCGCGGGACTCATTTTTGCAACGATCAATTTGCAAGAGTCATGGCTAAGTATGGTGTCAATCACCGTCTTTCCACCGCTTATCATCCCCAAACCAATGGGCAAGCCGAGATATCCAATCGTGGATTGAAGCGAATTTTGGAGCGTACTGTGGGAGAGCATCGTGCCGCGTGGGCCGATAAGTTAGATGATGCTCTGTGGGCTTTCCGTACTGCTTACAAGACCCCGATCGGTTGTACACCTTATCGTCTTGTGTACGGGAAAGCATGCCACCTTCCCATCGAGCTGGAGCATAAGGCGCACTGGGCCTTAAAGTGGGCTAACTTCGACATCAACAAAGCCGGTGATCATCGCAAGATTCAACTCAACGAGCTCAACGAACTGAGAAATGAAGCTTATGAGAACTCGCTGATCTACAAAGAGAAGACGAAGATCCTCCATGACGCAAAAATCAAGAACCGAGAGTTCCATGTTGGTGATCAAGTCTTACTTTTCAACTCTCGGTTGAAGATCTTCTCTGGCAAGTTGAAGAGCCGCTGGTCTGGTCCATTCACCGTCGCCAACATCTTTCCATATGGGACCATTGAGCTTTCTCAGCCAAATGGACCCAATTTCAAGGTGAATGGCCAGCGTCTGAAGCTGTACTTTGGTGAGGACATCTCTCAGGAGATGATTCCATCCCTCACCACGTTCCCCATGAACTAATTTTGGGTCGAGTCAGGCTCGTGACTCGGTTATCAAAAACAAGCGCTCCTCGGGAGGCAGCCCGAGTATCTATCCTTTTACGTTTTAACCTCCTAAGTGTAGGGGGGCCTGCATAGGTGTTTGTATTTGTGTGGTGATGTGATTACAGGGATAAGTGCACTCTTGGAAACTTTGAAGAACCGTGCTCCCGTGTTATCCGAAATCCGGTTCTATCTCTCAACTATCGTGATTCAATTTTCTTCATACTCACATTTGAAATTGATCACTTTAGTCGTCTCTTCCTTAACTCGAGTTAACCAACGTGCACAATGTCATAAGTGTAGGGGAGACTTCTCCCACATGCTTAAACATTGAGGACAATGTTTATCTTAAGTGTAGGGGGGACTTCTATCAAAGTTTTAAGTGGACTATTCCATGAAAATGCCTTCAATTAACCGGAAAATCATCTTTTTCAACATTTTTCAAATTTTTAATTAACTTTGGCCATTTAGTCGTAATTTTTAAAATTTTTATCGTTGCTTTCATATGTATATATCCCGCAATAAAGTCAAAAATATTAATAAAGTGGTGTAGCTAGTTTAGAAATCTTTGACATATTAGGCCCGTTGCGTTTATTTTGACTCAACCCGAATGGACTTATCCAAGTTTATTCTAGCTAGTATCCTTAACCATGTAGACCTTAATTGGTTTATTAGGCTAAGTGTCCACGAGTCTCATTACTTGAGATTTTAAATTGTGGAGGACGAGAAATGATAGAGTCAGTTATAAGTCGGTGTTCTTGCGCAAGCTCACTTGGTGTAATTATTTGCCTATTCTCCCATCACTTGCTAATAATTTATCTGCAATAAGTAAGGTCTTACGATTTGAAAAGTTACTTAGCTTCTAGCCCAAGATCGTTTAAAAGTTGCTCGGTAATGACGAGAGTTCATAGCCAAGGCATAACTTATGAAGCGGGGCGCGAAGATTGGCGAGTCCGAAAAGGCCCTAACAAGGCATGAGGATTCAATTTTATTGCTGAAGATCCAAAGTGATGTGAAAAGCATTATTCCTAAAGTCAATATGAAGGATCAAGACTCACGACGAAAAGCAATCAACTCCCATAAAGATCATGGAGAAGTCTATCCGAAAAGACCCTAACAAGGTATGAGGATAAATAGATCCAAGTCCGAAAAGGAGGTGGATCGTTGTATCTCAAAATCCCAATTAGAGATTGAAGAAATAATCATGAAGTCGTGGTCAACAAAGTTGGAGTACCTCTCAAAAATCTCCAAGTGAAGAAACTCTATTACGATGAGAAGACCATTATCTCAAGAACGTCTCTCAAGATATGAAGTATGAAGTACATGCCAAATATCGGCCCGAGAAAGGTCTCAAATCGCGAACCGAGTTATGCCAAGATATGAACTTTTTGATATCCCGAGAAGCAGTTTTAAAAGATTTTGTCCTTTAGCTAACTATTGATCAAATCGTCCTACTTTGCTTTCAGCCCTAATAAACTATCGAAATAAGTCCAAAAATGCATCTTCATGATCATTCTAAGACAAAAATAAAATATAAGAGATACACTTAGGAATAAGGGAGTTTAAGCATTTAATTAAGCCATGTGTGTGAGTGTTTGAATTACTAACTTATAATAACAATGATCTCGTTTTTTAAGCTTAGTTTGGGGAACGTGAAACTTGAGGGTGATAAATCTTCGCAGCACCGAAGCCCTAATGTAAGTCCTCGATCTCTTTCCAAGTTACTACCACATAAGTTATTTTCTATCCTCTTGTTTACATTAAAATTTTAATTTCTTAGTACTTTAAAATTTTTGTTTAAGTAGTATTTAATAAGGCCAAGGTTAATTGATAATGAGAAAAGTGTAATTATGCTTTGTCACTAAGCATTGCATGAGGGCATGGCAATGGTTAAGTGTAGGGGATTTGATAGGTGTGAAAACACCCATCCTTTTACCACTTAAATCGGGCTAAAACGAGACCAAAACACGTATTTAATATCATTTGTTTGGAATTACGCGTGGTTTTTGTGTTTATTGTGTTTTCAGAGTCGACCGGATGAATATTAAAGAAAACATGGGATTGCACGGGTTTTATCAAGGAAAAAGACTCAAGACGAAGTCTATTGTCCAAGAGATGCAAAAGATTTGAAGTCATTGTGCCTATTTGAAGATTTATCGAAGAATAGAGCCAAAGATGAAAGATTCATATATGTCGAAGAACTCGAGTCTATTAAATAAAATATTATAGGACGAGTTGGAATTATTCACCGACACTTCTTAAATCCAAGTCGGAAACGTTTATTTAAAAGACGCGTGAAGACTTAAGAAGAAAGAAGAAAAAGAAGCCCGAATCAAAGCCCAATCAAGAGCCCATCAACACCATACACACGCCTATATAAAGCCTTCACCTCACAAAATTTCACACACTTAGTTTTTAGCTAGTCTTTAGCTTTTCATTTTTTCTCTAGTTTTAGAGAGAGAAAGTTCTAAACTTTCTCTCACTAAACTTTTCCTTTGTTTTTCATCTTTTAATTCAAGCTTTCTTGTACTTTTGATTTCATTAATCTTAATCAAGTTTATGCTTTTAAGTTCTTTAAGCTTTTCCTACTTTTCTTGATTTGTCAAATCCTTGATCCGATTGTTGAAACCTATACGGTTGGTATTTTTGGACGTGTTCTTGACCTTTAGCTTAATCTTTCTTGTCCTTTTTAAGCTCTAGTATGTGATTAAGCCGTAAGCTTTCCATGCTTATCCGTTGATTGCTTGCCTATGCTTATTGATTTTCGGATTTCTTCAAAGTTTTAATCATTGAAAAGTTTTGTTTATTAAGTTTTAAAGTTTCTTATTTTCAAAAGTTATCAAATTTAATCTTTTTGAAGTGTTTAGATTTCGAATCACCTAGCTTATTTCCTTTGCTTATTGAGTTTTTAGCTTTCCACCAATTTCGGAACTGCATTCATCTCATCGCAATAAGAGGGTTTTAACACATTCCGACGGAACTTCATTACTTGGTATCGCAATAACCCATAAGGGGTTTTACTTTGCGATAGGTTGTAAACCCCCCTATTCCGATCTGGGATTGCGATCGCATATTGCGATCGCACATTCCGACGGGGTTAAGGTCCCTTGTTTAGTCGAAACTCTGGCCAATTTTTATTTGCAATATTCCGATCTGGAACTTTCCGACAGCTTTATTCCGATCGTCTTCACTCCGACAGCATCATTGCGACAGTTTGGATTTTGAACATTCCGATGGACCATTTTTGTACATTCTGATGCTTTTGACTTTTAGATTATTCCGATAGTAATTATTTTCAACATTCCGATAGAACAAGTTTTTAAGCATTTATTCAATTAAGTTTTCAAAGTAATTTTCTAATCTTTCCTTTACATTTTCAAGCACTCAATTTTAACTTGTCAATTTAGTTAATCTTCCAAAGTTTTAAAATTACTCAACGTCATTTACATTTAATTTTTATTAGTTTAAAAATAGATAAACAAACCAACTCCTTTTTAGTAACCAAGAACAAATCATTCCACTTAGGGCCGAGATCAATTCGAGAGGATATCGAGAGTAAAATTAGAACCCATTGCAAAAACCGTGTATCATACGTCATGCCTGTGAATCTGCAGGGTGACGTAAAACACCATATGTTATCCTCCTTGTTGCGTGCCATCTCGTGTTTTCTACAATACTTGGTATCTTAAACAATCGTTTTAGTCTTGGTATAATTGGGAAGTACCACATCACTTTGGCTGGAATGTTTTCGTAAACTTTCTTTGTCTTATTGTCGACCTTCCATCTTGTTGTCCTACAAGTTGAGCAAGCAGTCAATTTTGAGTTAGTTTTCCAGTAAATCATGCAGTTGTTGATACATACATGTATCTTTTTGTATCCTGATCCCATCAGTCGCATCATTTTTTTGGCCTGATAAGTTCTTTCAACTAGTTCATTACCAGCAGGTAGCATCTTTTTAATCAAACCAAGTAATTCAGTAAAGAACTTATCACAAGCTCCATACTTACCCTTCAAGTTGAGAAGTTGAACTATTGCAGACAACTTTGTGAAGTCGGGACATCCTTTATAAAGTGGCTTATCCGCGTCTACTACTAGTTGTTGAAACTTGGCAATATCATCCTCATCAAAATCATCTTTTGTAGCGTTAACCATCTCTATTGTTGCTGGGCCATCTGTTGGAATTTCTGAACCAGCATCCGTGTCGACATCCGTGTTGTCAACATACTCTGTTGTATCATCAACTAATATTTGGGTATTTGATGATTGCTCGTCCTTTTCTCCATGTTTTATCCAATTTGTGTGATTTGTATTAAACCCATGTCTGAATAAATGGAATCCTACAGATTCTACTGTACCCTCTATGTGGTTTAAGCAGTTGTTACAGGGACATAGAATTGTAAGTGGTCCATTATGACTTTCTGGGTGGTGTTTAATCTCCTCTTGCGCTTTTTTGGAATATTCAATAAACGCTTCTACTCCGTCAAAATATTCTTTTTTAGTCCTATTACCTCGTATCCAAGACTTTTCCATCATAGTGTTGAGGATAAATCGTACCGTATATATCCTACAAATTAAAAAAAACCAATATATCATATCCAAGATAAAACATTCTTAAAGGTTTAAGGCACATAGCATGAATCAATAACGCATAATATAAAACCCCAAAATTCAATCACATATATACTAATTATCTAAACAAAGTGCATATGAACACTACAGATTATAATCCTAATAAAAACATTACCTGATTAATAAAATAATGAAATTAAAACTAGTGTAGATGGCCGGACAGAATAGTTGTTGATGGCTGGAGCATGAGGGATTGAAAAAAATTATATGATGAGTTTAAAATTTTTTGGAGTTATTTTCAATGTTCACTAAATAACATTTTGGAGGCAATTTTTCAATTTTCAACAAAATAAAATTTTGGAGGCATGTTTTAAATTTCACTCAATAAAAGTTTGAAGATTCAACAAAATAAAAGGTTTTAAACTTTGACCCGAAAATGTAGGTTATTTATTATATGAAAATGTAGGTTATTTGACCCGAAAATTTGACCCGAAAATTTGACCCGAAAATGAATATTCAGCAAAATAAAAGGTTTTAAAAGTTTGAAGATTCAACAAAATAAAATCTGACCATCATAAGAATTTGTGTATTTATGACTTATATCCTTTTATAAATATGTTATTTATGATTTATTAAACATAAGTCTAGATGGGCTTATGTGTCTTAAGCTTACATTTTGTGGTTTATATCTATTAAAAAATTAATATAATGCATGAAATATATTTAAGGAATTATTATTTTAGACGGGCCAATGCGGTGGAGTCGTATTATCAGGTAACCATATAACATAAACAAATATGTTAAAAGTGATAGTATCAATATTAAGACAAAAAAAGTCAACAAACGACAATTATTATGAAAGACGAAGCATATAAAACCTGATAAAAATTATATTAATGAAAATACATTAATTATGTTTTAAATAAGTAATATATAATATATGCAAACGTTTTATACCGCTTTTAAAAGGTCGGTGCTTAAAAGGTTTTATGACTTATTTCACCAAGACCATGTTTGAACGTAACATAAATGATGAGTAATTTGTTATCTTACTTAATTTAAAACCTAAACGTTAAACAATTTAACCCTAAACCATATAACCCTTAAACCATAAACCTTAATTAAACCATAATTCATAATCCTACATACCATAATCCCTAATCCTTAAACATTAAACCCTAAACATTAAACCTCAATAAACACTAAACCTTAAACCAATGTGTAACACCCCCACAAAATGCTATGCGCAGCGGAACTACAACATATGGGTGCTACGTAGTTATCATCACACATAAGCTATATTAAACGACTCAAGAGACGTAAAAGTTCAAAAATAAAATTTAACATTATTAAAAACATACAAGTCTACAGTTTTCCAAATCCCAAGAATTATATAAAACAGAGTTGCGTTTAGGTCCCCACTGAATCTCAACCCAAAAATACATTTTCATTCACATGACATAGTATAAAATTTTTAAGTGCAAAAGGGAGGAAAACAAAGTAGACCGCCAAGCCACCACAACTTCCATCCTCGCATGCTCCGCTGCTAACAATCTTGGTTACCTGAAACACATGCTTAAAATCGTCAACACAAAGGTTGAGCGAATCTATAGGTTTATCAAAACATCAGTTGAACATAAGTATTAAAACCAATCATGATCATTCAATAGCATTGTCGTACTCACAATCTATTTTCAAGGTTATGACAATTGTGTTTAAGCTCATGACACTAATCCGTTAACTCAATCACCCGCGTAATAATTACCGGCGTGATTCAGATGAAACCAGTGCCCCTTCTAAAGGCATCAGTTGCAATTATACCTTATCTCTCATACAAGTTAATCTACCGCAGAACTTACTCAACGTACAGCTTCTCGGCTAGCATTGGGTCGTTAGCCCCGTAGTACTACAAATTGTATAAGCGGCTATTTCCCCCTTCGCAAGGGCAAGACAATAGTTAATAGTTCATGAATTTAGGGACTTTTGCAACTAGGTACTCAACACAATTTCGAGGCAACATTCGGGTCCAACAATCATTCAAGCCTTATGTTCATTTTCATTTAAATAGCATGTATCCCCCTCGCGGGTTAAAAACATTTGAATAAAGTAAAGAGCGAGGCTATAGACTCACCTTGCGTAGTAGTAGTAGTTCTAGCGAAGACGTAACGAGAAATGTCACCGACGACGTGGATGCCTGGGAAAATCAAACACTTGACCTAAAAATCAAGGTACGTAAACCAAATCAATACTCCGCGTACATTATTGTACTAAACACACGCAAATGCAAACACACTCAATGCTTATGAAAACTCACGCCAAAGTCAAACAAGTAGTGGTTACCAGACTTATACCATTTATCAATGTTATTAAAGTTACTATCCATTTTACGGTTTCGCCGATACTTACCAAAAGTACGGACTGTTTTACTATACTTAACCATTTTTATAAAATTTGACAAAATTCTCAAAAATACTATAAGACCTGTAGAAAACACATATTTAATCCCAATAAAAGTTTTTACTTCTACGACTCATTACTCAACACTTTTCCAAAAACTACGTTTTTCGGACTGAAATTGTACTTTGACCAAGTCGAACTCATTTGACCCGTTTAAAATACTCCATTGACCCATTTGACACCTAGGTCCTATAATAGACTCAAATGTGCAGGTTTGACACCAAAATTCAGCCCTTGACCATTTACCAAACTAGACTTATAGTCCCCGGGATTTGACCCAAACCAAACACAAATTCGGATTGTGTTGATTCTCATCTCCCGGTACACGAACTTTCAAAGTATCATAACTTTTGACTCGTTAGGAGTCGTAAGCTCTACCTTATACCAAATCGAAGCTAAGAAGATGCTCTACAAATCTATCCTATCCACAAGACCTGTTTACAAAATAACTTTTATGAAAACACTTCGAACATTCTGCCTAAAATCAACTATCCCAAAATCACTCCTACACTCGTTTCCAACCCATTTTATCGGCACTAGACCTCAACCTAAACACTCCTAACCATACCCAATCATTATAATCAGTCCTAAGCTACCTAATTATAAAACTCATCTCAAAACCCAAACACAAATTCAAGCATGCAATATGTTTAAAGCATTCAAACACACCCAAAACACCCTTATAAACACAAACCCATGACATTTTATCAAACACCTTGAACACACCCAAAACCCCCCCCACATTTCGTGGCTTTTAGGGGCTGTGGAACACAAAACTCTTAAACCCCATCTTGTTTTATAAGTGAATTAACATTATATACACATGAATTAAACATGTGTATGGTTTAATTAGATCAAAACCCGTTTTTGAAAAATCAGAAATTTTTGGAAGAAAATCAATGGATGCATGCATGTAAATGTTGGTGGGATTTACTTACAATGGTAAAAGAAGGATGGGACTTTGATTATTTTCTTCAAAAATCAAGTTTTGGTGGTGGATTGGTGGTGGTGGGTGTTGGCCGTGAGGTAGAGAGGAAGGGAGGAGGAGATAATTTTTTTTTTGAAGTTAAAATGAAGAGTGTGTGTGTTGTTTGTTTATTTTGTAAGGTTAGGAGGGACCAAAGTGCAGTTTTGGCTTTCTTTTGGCCTTAAATGGCAAACAAGTATATAAAGAGCGGGATTGTGACTAGTAGTCGATTTTAAAATTTTACGGGAGTCGGGTTTCGCCCCGAACACTTGAAAATACTTTTAAATGGTTCAAACGCACACAAAACGAATATACATATGGTTCCGACTCGACTTAACACGTAATAAAATAAAATCTCGAAAAACTCAAATATCGATCAATCGATAATAAAATGTAAATTTTGGGCATCCGTCGGTATCGTAGTCGTTATCGGTTCTTCTTAAATCGTCAAACGTTAAATTACGACCGCAAACGTTGGTTTCAACTTAAACCGTCAAATAAATCCACGATAAAATTTCTTAAAATTTCAAAAATATACGTAAAATAGGATTAAATAAATGACGTTGGGCTCGGGATATCACATCCACAAGTGAGCCACAACTTAAGAGAGATGCTCATACTGAACAGCTCTTGAGACAATAACTTAGCATCATACGGCACTTTCACGGGTGTTACATCCTCCCCTCCTTAAGGGAGCGACGTCCCGACGCTCTCTGATTCTTATACTCGCATTTCGTACTACTGGGAAGATAAGGGTACTCCTTCCTAAAGAGGTCTTTACGTTCCGATATGGACTTCGGTTCACGTCTCGTTCCATCACACCTTCACGATGAGTATTATACCTTTCTTCAATCTCCTAACATCTCGACCCATGGTTTCCACTTCACCTCCCGAATTTCTTCCTATGGCTATCAACACATCTCTTCTCACAGCTTCTCGCGGTCCACAAGTGATGCTTAATCTACACCATCTCTTCCGTAGCTCTCGAATCATTTCAAGTCCATTCAACTGACTTTTTCCTACTTCATTCTATCCAACTGGAGATCCACATTTTCATCAACATAATTCCTCAAAGGCTGCAGCTTCAATGCTACCATGGTAAATGTCGTTGTACAAAAATACTACCAATGGCGAGTGTCGGTCCCAACAACTACCAAAATCAATCACACACGCTCGGAGCACGTCTTCCAACCTTCGAATCGTCCTTTCACTTAGTTCATCGTCTCACAAAAATAATTACTCACAAAGGAAATCGCACGGTCGCACATAACCTCATCAAAAACGTTAAAATATACAAGACGGAGTAATTAATACTAATCGTACAAAATCACCTTATTACGATATTACGTACATACAAACCTACTTCGTCAAAAACGAATTCATCGATACGGAAATCATCCGACGTATACCTAACTCTCTCGAAGACATCACAATCCAAACAAACACAAAAGCCATTATGAAACACATACAACCACATTACGACATGTTTGCAACATAGCCAAACCATGCCAAGTCAATCCGCTCAATCAAGTTAACCCACGCTTGCTAATCGGCCAAGCCATGATAAAATAAGAAATGTTGACACATTTCTCGGATGAGTCAAGTCAAAAGAAAATTGCAAGTTAAAGAAGGTTCACGAGCTTGCTAGCTATTATGCATATCCATAAGAATTAAAATACATACATATGTCATCACAGGGTGTTCACACACGGATCCACACGCAAAAGATATTACAGGAACACCATCTCACTTCCGTCCAAACGTGGTCAAAATCTCAATAAGCATCGCCGTTCACAGTTAAATATAAAAAGAAATATATTACATGGCGCATGTTCTCCATGATCGGACTTCATTGGACAATGTCGTCTCAAGTTCTCACAACTTACGATCACTCGACTAAGTCACATACAACATAAACACATAAAAGGCAAGGGTTTACCACAAAAACATCAACTAGGGATATCTATCGTTTAACCATCGATAATCAAGGATGGTTGAGTCAAGCAAAGAGGATTCCTCACTTAAATAAACGAAGACGACAATTGGAATGGTCTTCCAATTACCGATGCACAGTTGGTAAACTTCAACAATTTATCATGTGTCGTTGTCATATCAAAAGAACAAGAAAAGAATAATAAATAAAGTACGATACATTCGCTGTAGGAGAAGTCTTCGTTATTTCCCTTAGAGTTATTCGAACTCTGATCTCCTCTACTTCGGCATTTTTCCATCTTTATTAAAAACTCTTCTCCCGGTGACGATACGAGCCCCTTTGGTATTTCATCAACACCCTCGTGATTCCGATGAAATTTGCACGTTACACACAACTCATAAAAACATTTTCCAAAAACTACTCGTTCACAGTGACTTACCAAGTCAACACCAAACGAAAGAAAAGGTTTCAAGGAATACAAGAAAAATTCAAAAATTGTCTTTAGGAATCAAATAAAATGCGATTACTTGCATAAGGATCCACCGTTTTTAAAAACGTTCTCATCCAAACATTTATCAAAACACTACAAGTTTCAAGATGACCAATTTGTTTGACACGATAGTGCCCTTCCTAAACTATGCATAATTAGCTAGATCATGCATACTTGAGGATCAAGCAACAACAACCAACAAAACAGGACTCTTCCCGAATTATGCATAGTTAGCTAAGCTGTGCATAATTGAGGATCGAGTGACAACACAAACATTATTATTACATACCAAACACGACTATGGAAGTTTTCGACCTAGCCTTCAAAATAATTAAATCATTTGAAATGAAATTTGAAATGGGAAAATATTGCTACCATCGTTTTAAGAAACACATCAAACATTTTTCGTCCACTTTGGAAACATACTTTTACTTTGCCTTTTTGTGAGGAAAATAAATAAATAATTAAATAAAGAAATCGACACCATTTGCATTTAGTTCACCAAAACATTTGACACACTCATACCTATTTTCACAATAGACTATTCACAAAATAACGGTAAGGTGGTTCATGATTAAAGATCATTGCAAGCACAACAAGTAATAAAATTAAGATCAATGAGATCGAACGAGGTAAACGAGCAATATATTTGCCAACGGAAATTAACTACATTAGAAATGAAAATACTTCAAATGTATGACAAAAGTCTCAGGATAATAACAGCGATCTACGAATACATGGAGTAAAAATCGAATATCAACACAAGCGTCAAAAATAACACAACGATCATAATTCCCATCGTCTCGAGTTGCACACCCATTCCACCAAGGGTATACGGGGAGAGAAGAATAATCACTTGGTTAAATAGGAACAATTTCACCAGGAAGATCGAGTTCTTTCACTTCTACAATTTGGTAAAGCGGCTACACCTCCTCGCTTTTGTTAAATATAAATAAACAACCACTTTAACGAAGATTTATAGCATCATTCAAGTAATTACAGAATTTTAGGTTCCATTAACCGAAAGAAGAAAGTTACGGCGTCCATGAATCATGACAAAAATACACCGGGTAACATACCCTCATTATCAAGTACTAACGAAATAGTAGTTTTAAAATAAATATAATAATGGTTTCATATCATGAAAAAAAATGTTAAAATGAACAGTCTCATTACTACCCAAGCTCAGATATAGACTCGCAAAATCAAAGAAGTGATGTCGCACGCTCGAACCATCGTGACTCAAAACATTATATATACATATTAAGAAAATAATACAAATATTCGTTCGTTGGGTAATCCATTAGTGTATTATAATTTGTGTTACCTTGTACATTGTAAAATCGAGCATTCACACATTTTTAATTTGGGTTACACCATTAAAGAACTTATACCTTTCATGTTTCAATCTATACAAAGTTTTTATTTCTGAAAAGTTACAATCTCAAGAGGAAAGTACTAACATTAGTAAGGCGGTGACTCGGTTATCATATTTGATACAATCATTAGGTTTGAAAATCCCCATACTTGTGTCAAAATTCCATTAATGTTCATATCTTAAGTACCAAAAACGTACATAGTAAGAATTTTCCAAGTTTTATGTTATTATTTATACAACTTACCTTATCACATACATACACGTATCCAACACGACTCCACCTAGTCCAATTAATTCTTAAAATCAACTTTTGACTTTTATTACACACATGTTTTCCCCAAAATTGTTTTGTTAAATCATATTCGCGCACTTCGACTCAAATGATAAAGAGGTTTCACGTAGTTTTATCTCAGATAATTTACTGATTTTAGTCGACACTTGAATCTCGATGATAATAATAAAATAATAAATAATTAAGATGCTTACTTCAATAATTCAAAGATATATAAAATTCAACTCTTAATCTTTAGCTCGTTATCAAACAATTTTAAAATTAACACATCTCATAGCGGAATAAAACAAAAGATTTTTCAAACGATTTTTAACCAAGCATCATCAAATTACACATATTGATTCACCATAACGACAATTAGACAAACAAATGATTTCAAATGACGTTCCATCAACTTTTAATAATTTATTTCAAGCATTATAATTTCTCACTTAAAGTGTACATTTTGATTTTAACCCAGTTTATTCACTACAACAAGTAACGTGTTCTAGTTTTCACCAATGCATACGTAAACATAACCTTATGTTTAAAATAAAACCAGTTTTACAAAATCTCTAGCTCCAAAACACATGTCCACATCTTCTACTCATGTTTTATATTACAAGATATGTCAAAAGTTTACTATATTGACCCAAGAATTAATTCATACCAAATTCGAAGCTACATATACTCAATAGTCATATCACAAATTTTATTATAAACTCCTTTTCAAATTATATTAAATAAATTCTTAACAAGTCCATCACAATCTTTTAGTATCAAATTTTAATATATGAAAACAAGGATTTTACGAGTAATAATAATTACTTATTACGATTTACCAACCAAGGTTGAAGGAAAATAATTTCACAATGTCCGTTTATTCTCTACACGAATTTTACTTGTTACAAAACACATCATACGTCATTTTTATCCGGAAGTTTCATTCACCAAATATTAAATATATAAAACACTTTATGTTTAAATCATTCAATCAACAAAGTTCGATGCTTACTTAACTTGCACAAATGCCGGACCTCGTCATGTAAAATATTAACTTCAAAATAATGAAACAACAAAACAAAATGAAATAAATGGAACGAGAATACGTATGTCAACTAAATGTTGTTATCGGCCTCGGATGAGTCTCGAAATCGTACTCCACAAAATTAACACAAAAACCAACCAAATTCCAAGTTATCGCGCTTGATCACAACGCCAGTCTATTTTAAAACACATCTTTAAAATTCAAGTAGAATAGTAAACAACGATTAAATGGCAACACGCCTCAACCACGTTTCATAATATACACACATGATTCGCCGCCCCAATGTACGCATCGTCGATTATACTTCGTCTATGTTATAGTTACGTGAACTAACATATCAAACCCATTAGGAATAAAGGAAATAAAGTAATACGTAAGTAAATTACGTTTCAAAAGAAAATGTCCAAAATGACACATCACGGTGCGATAACGACAATCGAGATCGACCTAGTCGATATAAAATATGTTACGAAGCATCATTTACGTATCTAGGATATCAAACGAGGTTCATATTCGGTTATTCGAACAATAAATTAATTATCAAGATTGATAATTAGCGGTAAGGCCGAATTCTCAACAAAACCGCATTTTAATGTAAGATAATTACTCAAGGACCATTGCTTCACGTGCAATGCCTTTAAATACCATAGTATATACATACTTATACATACAACCATTCCTACATACACGTAGGATTACAACGCGGTGTTGCCATGTAATGCAATGTAGCCCGTTATGCCAATTACATGCAACATATAAGATAATCTTACAAGAATTTGCAAATTACGATGATAAGTACTCAACGTACAAAACAATATATCTCAATATATATCTCAAAGTATTTACTTACTAAATACTTAGGGAGTTCATATCAATTTCGAGGGATACATCTAAAATATAAAGCAATGCTAAAGAATTCTTACCGGAGCCATGCAGGATAGTTGTGTGCTTGGACAATTTCTTACGACACTAAAAGTTATAGTTTAGGATTTTTCAAAATGACCTAGTTCTCTATAACTCATGGCTCTGATACCAATCTGTAACACCCCCACAAAATGCTATGCGCAGCGGAACTACAACATATGGGTGCTACGTAGTTATCATCACACATAAGCTATATTAAACGACTCAAGAGACGTAAAAGTTCAAACATAAAATTTAACATTATTAAAAACATACAAGTCTACAGTTTTCCAAATCCCAAGAATTATATAAAACAGAGTTGCGTTTAGGTCCCCACTGAATCTCAACCCAAAAATACATTTTCATTCACATGACATAGTATAAAATTTTTAAGTGCAAAAGGGAGGAAAACAAAGTAGACCGCCAAGCCACCACAACTTCCATCCTCGCATGCTCCGCTGCTAACAATCTTGGTTACCTGAAACACATGCTTAAAATCGTCAACACAAAGGTTGAGCGAATCTATAGGTTTATCAAAACATCAGTTGAACATAAGTATTAAAACCAATCATGATCATTCAATAGCATTGTCGTACTCACAATCTATTTTCAAGGTTATGACAATTGTGTTTAAGCTCATGACACTAATCCGTTAACTCAATCACCCGCGTAATAATTACCGGCGTGATTCAGATGAAACCAGTGCCCCTTCTAAAGGCATCAGTTGCAATTATACCTTATCTCTCATACAAGATAATCTACCGCAGAACTTACTCAACGTACAGCTTCTCGGCTAGCATTGGGTCGTTAGCCCCGTAGTACTACAAATTGTATAAGCGGCTATTTCCCCCTTCGCAAGGGCAAGACAATAGTTAATAGTTCATGAATTTAGGGACTTTTGCAACTAGGTACTCAACACAATTTCGAGGCAACATTCGGGTCCAACAATCATTCAAGCCTTATGTTCATTTTCATTTAAATAGCATGTATCCCCCTCGCGGGTTAAAAACATTTGAATAAAGTAAAGAGCGAGGCTATAGACTCACCTTGCGTAGTAGTATTAGTTCTAGCGAAGACGTAACGAGAAATGTCACCGACGACGTGGATGCCTGGGAAAATCAAACACTTGACCTAAAAATCAAGGTACGTAAACCAAATCAATACTCCGCGTACATTATTGTACTAAACACACGCAAATGCAAACACACTCAATGCTTATGAAAACTCACGCCAAAGTCAAACAAGTAGTGGTTACCAGACTTATACCATTTATCAATGTTATTAAAGTTACTATCCATTTTACGGTTTCGCCGATACTTACCAAAAGTACAGACTGTTTTACTATACTTAACCATTTTTATAAAATTTGACAAAATTCTCAAAAATACTATAAGACCTGTAGAAAACACATATTTAATCCCAATAAAAGTTTTTACTTCTACGACTCATTACTCAACACTTTTCCAAAAACTACGTTTTTCGGACTGAAATTGTACTTTGACCAAGTCGAACTCATTTGACCCGTTTAAAATACTCCATTGACCCATTTGACACCTAGGTCCTATAATAGACTCAAATGTGCAGGTTTGACACCAAAATTCAGCCCTTGACCATTTACCAAACTAGACTTATAGTCCCCGGGATTTGACCCAAACCAAACACAAATTCGGATTGTGTTGATTCTCATCTCCCGGTACACGAACTTTCAAAGTATCATAACTTTTGACTCGTTAGGAGTCGTAAGCTCTACCTTATACCAAATCGAAGCTAAGAATATGCTCTACAAATCTATCCTATCCACAAGACCTGTTTACAAAATAACTTTTATGAAAACACTTCGAACATTCTGCCTAAAATCAACTATCCCAAAATCACTCCTACACTCGTTTCCAACCCATTTTATCGGCACTAGACCTCAACCTAAACACTCCTAACCATACCCAATCATTATAATCAGTCCTAAACTACCTAATTATAAAACCCATCTCAAAACCCAAACACAAATTCAAGCATGCAATATGTTTAAAGCATTCAAACACACCCAAAACACCCTTATAAACACAAACCCATGACATTTTATCAAACACCTTGAACACACCCAAAACCCCCCCCCACATTTCGTGGCTTTTAGGGGCTGTGGAACACAAAACTCTTAAACCCCATCTTGTTTTATAAGTGAATTAACATTATATACACATGAATTAAACATGTGTATGGTTTAATTAGATCAAAACCCGTTTTTGAAAAATCACAAATTTTTGGAAGAAAATCAATGGATGCATGCATGTAAATGTTGGTGGGATTTACTTACAATGGTAAAAGAAGGATGGGACTTTGATTATTTTCTTCAAAAATCAAGTTTTGGTGGTGGATTGGTGGTGGTGGGTGTTGGCCGTGAGGTAGAGAGGAAGGGAGGAGGAGATAATTTTTTTTTTGAAGTTAAAATGAAGAGTGTGTGTGTTGTTTGTTTATTTTGTAAGGTTAGGAGGGACCAAAGTGCAGTTTTGGCTTTCTTTTGGCCTTAAATGGCAAACAAGTATATAAAGAGCGGGATTGTGACTAGTAGTCGATTTTAAAATTTTACGGGAGTCGGGTTTCGCCCCGAACACTTGAAAATACTTTTAAATGGTTCAAACGCACACAAAACGAATATATATATGGTTCCGACTCGACTTAACACGTAATAAAATAAAATCTCGAAAAACTCAAATATCGATCAATCGATAATAAAATGTAAATTTTGGGCATCCGTCGGTATCGTAGTCGTTATCGGTTCTTCTTAAATCGTCAAACGTTAAATTACGACCGCAAACGTTGGTTTCAACTTAAACCGTCAAATAAATCCACGATAAAATTTCTTAAAATTTCAAAAATATACGTAAAATAGGATTAAATAAATGACGTTGGGCTCGGGATATCACATCCACAAGTGAGCCACAACTTAAGAGAGATGCTCATACTGAACAGCTCTTGAGACAATAACTTAGCATCATACGGCACTTTCACGGGTGTTACACAATGAACCCTAAACACTAAATCATAAACTGGTACATATAAACCTTAAATCTTATTTTAACCAAAAACCATAAACCCTAGCTAACTAAACCATAAATCATAAACCTTAAAACATAAACCAATAAACCTTAAACCCTAATTAAGCCCTAAACCTTAAAGTAATGCACCCTAAACACTATATCATACAGTACACCTTAAACCTATAAACCTTAAATCCTATTTAACCCTTAAACCACAAACCCTAGCTAATTAAACCATAAATCATAAACCTTAAACCATAAACCAGTAAACCTTAAACCCTAATTAATCCTAAACCTTTAAACAAATGCACCCTAATTAAACACTATATCATACACCTTAAACCATTTAACCTTAAATCCTATTTAACCCTTAAAACCACAAACCCTAGCTAATTAAACCATAAATCCTAAACCTTAAACCTTAAACCATAAACCAATGAACCTTAAACCCTAAACCCTAAACCAATGCACTCTAAACACTATATCATACACCTTAAACCTATAAACCTTAAATACTATTTAACCCTTAAACCATAAACCAATGAACCTTAAACCCTAAACCCTAAGCCCTAAACCTTAAACCAATGCACCCTAATTAAACACTATATCATACACCTTAAACCATGTAACCTTAAATCCTATTTAACCCTTAAAACCACAAACCCTAGCTAATTAAACCATAAATCCTAAACCTTAAACCTTAAACCATAAACCAATGAACCTTAAACCCTAAACCCTATAAGCCCTAAACCCTATAAACCTTAAATCATAATTAATCCTTAAACCACAAACCCTAGCTAATTAAACCATAAATCCTAAAGCTAATTAAACCTTAAACCATAAACTAATGAACCTTAAACCCTAAACCCTATAAGCCCTAAACCATATAAACCTTAAATCATAATTAATCCTTAAACCACAAACCCTAGCTAATTAAACCATAAATCCTTATTAAACCTTAATAAACCACACTATCTAATTAAACCATAAATCCTAAAACTTAAACCCTAATTAAACATAAACCACTTCATTAACCCTAAACCATAAACCCTAAATCATAAATCCTAAACCTTAACCCTCAACCCTATACCTTAAACCATAAACCCCAACCCTAAACCATAAACCCTTACACATTACTAAACTATAATTTTGTCACCCTAACCTTATTAAACCGACCATTCAAAATCGACCTTATTCATATTTAAGTTATTTAACTAAAATTTTATGTTTAAAATCAATTAAAGTAATATTTTTATGTTATGTTTAAAATTATAACCTTTTTAAAATTAGTTAATTTTGACAAAAATGTTTTTAATAAAAATACAACGTATATGTTTTTTTATTTACTTACTATTATTTATTTATTATTAACTTTTTATAATTAAATGTTAGTTACTATAATTTTATTAGTAAGTAATTTTAAATAATATTTACATTTTCATTAAACACAAATAATATCCAGCAACCATCTAGCTTGTAACCGCCACCATCTTCAGAATCACACACAGGAAGAACAAACCCTAAATCTTCATCCAATACACAATAAAAAAATAAAACCCTCATACACAATAGTCGCCAATCTACACAATCATTAACGACATGACGAATCAGGAAAAAAGGTAATGCAATAATCATTATTGTTCTATTTAAGTATTAGGGTTAATACGAATAGTGTAAGCTTGTTATGGTATTAGGGTTTACACTAAGTTTTAATGCATGTATGTGGACCTATTTCATTTTTCATTAACGTGATTCGATTTATACGACTAGCCCTTCTTAATCTATGTCATTTTTAATTAACGTGTTTATATGGTCTATGTTTCAATCTTGGTTATGGTTTTTCCACATGTGTCCAGATATGGTCCCATGGTATATTATAGTTACAGGTTTTTTGGTATGATATTGTTTTAGGTCTTTTGTAATCAGTTGGATATGGTCCCCTACACAAACATATGCATAACCAAATCCAAATATTGTGAGGGCAACCACAACCATGCTACACATACTGCCAAACACTACCTTCATCGACATATAACTAACATTAATATGTACATGTTTGTAGAAGTTAGAAATATAAGTCCGATTCAGAGTTTGACAACAAGTTCTTCAAGTACTCCATGTATTCGCCCTCCACTGTTTGTAGGCATACATAATGTAAGAAGGTTCGGTCAAGGAATGATGCAGAGGGGAGCAACAACAAAGGCAAAAGGAATGTTGGAAGGTTGGATGATGTCAGTTCTCCCTGTGTAATATGAACAAATTTTTTATGTTTTGTTGGTCTGTTATTGCTGGGCACCTGTTGCATTTTCAACCTACAGGTTGCAACAATTTAATAGATTTGTATACATTACTATCATTATGAAACAATTATCAGTTATATCTGTAATCAACAATACGAGTTTGTTAATTACTTAATATAACTATTTTAAGGCCATGTACAATTCACTATATGTTATATCCATTTTCTTATAATATATGAATTCAAGTTTTTATGCAGTGTAAACTAAGGGTTTTTGGTTGAATGTTAAAATGTGAAAAATAGTATAACATTTTGTTCAAACTTTAATTTTACCAGGAAACTCAAAGGGAAAAGTTTAATGTTAAATATGGAGGCAAATTGGAGTTCAAAAAATTTGGTTGTGTAATTTTTGTATTTGGAGCCAAAATTTTCACGAAAATTTTGAATGTACATGCTAAGTTAATGCATATGCAGTTCCCATAATATTCTTATTCCATCTCCATCTCAAATCCTGATTTTTCTCCAAAATCACAAAATATACCATAATTTTCTAACTCCATCTCCATCTCAATTACTGCCATCACTAGTTTCATACCATTTCCACTTATTGTTCTTGTACACATCAGTTTGTGGTCAATAATCATAGACACTGAAAACGATGATCAAGATTATAATGTTAATGATGATGATTATTTGGTTAATAATCATGATGTAAATCACGATAATCAAGGAGATTATGAATCAGAGGATTATGGTGATCAATCAGAAGAGGATGAAGACATCAGTAAACAGAAGGTTGTTAATAAGAGGGGTATAACTAGGTTATCCAAGTTTCGGATAAAATATGGAAAACCAGGTGTCATGAAGATAAATGTAAACTTTGATGCACTGAATAGAATATCAGGGCCAAACAGATCATTGTTTATCAGTTTTTTAGGAGACACGGTTCAGGAGCAGATAGGATTGAAGATTCTATCGTGGAAAGATATGAAGGCGGAAGCAAGAGAAAAACTTTTGACTGAAACCACGGTACGCATAAATTTTTTTTTACCCAACTATTAGTCTTATTCCTACATTTACTTTAACATTATGTTAATATGTGTAGCAATACTTTGAATTGAATGTATCCTATAAAAAGTAGGTAATGAATAAGCTAGGTGAACTGCTAAGAAATTTCAGAAGTAAATTGACAGCTAAGCACATACTTCCCAACCTAGATAATCCTGAAAAACTAAATGTAGTTCCAAAGAATTACAGAGCAATCGTCAATGCCGAACACTGGGTTGCTTTTGTAAACCACACGGCGACAGAAGAATTTAAGGTTGTTAACTTTTATTTCGTTTTACATTTATAAACACCGTATGTATGTATTGTTTGGAAACCCCGTATGACAAACACAGTCTGTTACGTACTAGCAACTTCTCATCCAGTAATCTCTTTTGTTAGGTGAAATCAGCTGCTAATAAATTGGCGCATTCCAAGTCTCTTTATCAGCATACAATGGGACGTGGTGGTTATGTATATATAAAAGAGCAAATGGTAAGGTTATATTGGTCTAATATCCTAACACTGTTGTCCATGTTGGTTTAACTTTTCATCTGTATGTATTTGATGTTTGGAAGATCATAAGAAAATAAATTACACCAGATCAAGAACCCCCCCGTGGTGTATTGTGGTTTAATGGAAGGGTTAGACAAGAAGGAAAAGAGACAGATGATGAAACAATCAAAGTTGGCACTAAGATTGTAAGTGTTATTGCAATTTTTTTTATATAATGTTTATATTCGTATAATAAATTATTTACCATTTTTTGTGTGCAGCTGGAAGCAGAGGAACAGATCAGAGATGGAACCTTGATGGTTGATAGTGGCTCAGATTCATTATCACATGTATTAGGAAAGGAAAAGGGAGGGTATGCACGCGGAGTGGGAGGCAGAGTTACGTGCAGGAAGTTCTTTGATCTACCTAGAAGGAAACAAGGAACTGATGTAAGGATTGCGTTGCTTGAAAATGAACTTGAGAAGGAGAGACATGCGCGTAAAGAAAAAGAGGATACAGTCGCTGAATTAACCACCAAGATGTCACAAACACAGGAAACTATTGAATAAATGTTGAAAGTTATGTCTTCACAAGGGGTTAATATAGCCGAGTTAATGCCAAGTCAGTCAAATGTAAGACTATAAATACCATTAACAATTAACATACTTATATATTGCAGGTATTACAACTAGAACATAATGCATTAAGCAAAATGCCTAGTGAAGAGCAAAGGACGTCGATCAGTGGTGGTGGACTTTAGAAGGGTGTGTTATTTCTAGTCTAAGACAACTACAACTTCGAACAAGGATTTGGACAATGCAACTGCAGTTGCAACTACAACTGCGAAGAAGGTAAGTTATAAAAAAAGCATGTTTGGTTTCTAAATTGTACTATACATGACTTATTTACTGTGTTATGTATATATGCAGGTACCTACTAGAACTAGGTTAGCAAAAAATAAGACAACATCGTTGGAAAAGAAGTCTCCACTTCAAAATTCCCAATCTCAAGAAGATATTTATCCAGCTTCCGGATCACAACAAAATATGTCTCCCTCGCCACAACAAGACGTACCTATTGCATCATTACGAAATAAGCGTACACCTTCTATATCAAAAGTAAACCAGTCTCCACCATCACTACCAGATGTAAGTATTTCATCATTTTTCATATAATTACTTGTTTAATTTATTTGTCATTAACGCATGTAAACATTTTTTCTTCAGACATTTAAGTGCAAAGCGTGGAACATATCTAGGACAATTATCATTAGTAACGGTAGGGTATACAAGTCTAAGGATGGAGACAATGTAATGATTCATAACCAACCACTACCAAAAAATTGCTACAAAGTTTCAGTTGATGAATCCTCAGTGGATGCAGCAATCATACCTGATTCCGGAAATAATGGTTTAAAAAATGTTAAGGATCTAAAAGGTAGTTTCGTGGCATGGCCCAAGGAAAAGGTTATTTTTTTGGAAGAGGTACATACACTTGATTTATCATCCTACATATACATAACTTTTCATATTTAGTTGAATGTTTAATACACGGCTTTTGTTTCCATACAGGAAACAACACCACCAAATACCATGAAAGTTGTTGTTGAAAGTGCACCAAAGAGAGGATCTAAGCGCTCGATGAATGTTCCAGCAGGCAGTACATATACAACTATTACTCATATGCAGAAACAAGCTAGGAATAACAAGGCTCAAAAGACTTTACAATACGGTGATTCAAAGTCTTTACAAATGTGATTCTATGTGAAAAGTATGTTACTTGAGAATAATATGAGATTACATTTGTTGATTTGATTATGTACATTCAATTTTATATATTAACGCAATTGAAATTTGATTTCCAGAATTTTGTTATTTGTTTTTATTGAATTCTGAAAGGTTACTAGAAGATGAAACATAGTCACACTTATTCACATTCCAATGTGTGACTACATATCATAAAAAGTCACACAAACATACAATTCGATGTGACTATTGGATGCATATAGTCAAACAAAATACAATTTACTTGACTTGACAAAGCATATAGTCACACTTATTACTACTATTGGTAACTCTTTGGTTAATTGTATGTGACAAACTTAGTTCCATTAGCATGATTTTTGTGACTACATGTCATAAAAGGTCACACAAACATACAATTCATGTGACTATTCGATGAATATAGTCACACAAAATAAAATTTGCTTGACTTGACAAAGTATATAGTCACACTTATTACTACTATTGGTAACTCTTTGGTTAAATGTATGTGACAAACTCAGTACGATTAGCATGATTTGTGTGACTACATGTCATAAAAGGTAACACAAACATACAATTCATGTGACTATTAGATGCATATAGTCACACAAAATACAATTGGATTGACTTGACAAAGCATACAGTCACACTTATTACTACTATTGGTAACTCTTTGGTTAATTGTATGTGACAAACTCAGAGCCATTATCATAATTTGTGTGACTACATGTCATAAAAGGTAACACAAACATACAATTCATGTGACTATTGGATGCATATAGTCACATAAAATACAATTTGCTTGACTTGACAAAGCATATAGTTACACTTATTTCTACTATTGGTAACTCTTTGGATAATTGTATGTGACAAACTTAGTGCCATTAGCATGATTTGTGTGACTACATGTTATAAAAGGTCACACAAACATACAATTCATGTGACTATTGGATGCATATAGTCACAAAAAATACAATTTGCTTGACTTGACAAAGCATACAGTCATACTTATTTCTACTATTGGTAACTCTTTGGTTAATTGTATGTGACAAACTTAGTGCCATTAGCATGATTTGTGTGACTACATGTTATAAAAGGTCACACAAACATATAATTCATGTGACTATTGGATGCATATAGTCACCAAAACACAATTGGCTTGACTTGACAAAGCATACAGTCACACTTATTTCTACTATTGGTAACTCTTTGGTTAATTGTATGTGACAAACTCAGTACCATTAGCATGATTTATGTGACTACATATCATAAAAGGTCACACAAACATACAATTCATGTGACTATTGGATGCATATAGTCACACAAAATACACTAATCACATACTAAATGTCACACATATCGTATATTCATGTGACAAACTTATAAACAATAGCCACTCTTAAACAAAACTCGTGTAACCGTAGAGTCTTTACCGTCACACATATTCACTAAAACACCAAATATTGTACCTAGTTTGTCACACATTTTCGAGTATTGGTCACTCATTTTTGATAGCTAAGGTCACTAAGACGAACTTGTGACCAAAAGGTACCTACGGTCGCGGGACCTTTGGTCACAAAGCTTAAAAAAACCGCGTGCGGTCGTATGCCTACGGTCACTCTTTTTCAGTGTGACAGATACCATTTTTTGTACTAGTGATAGTCCCCAACCGGGTCATGAACCCTGCCCACGGGTACTACCCGTATCCGGCCTATCACGAATGGGTTGGATTAATGTTATTTGAACTTATGCGCTTCGAATGAACAGTGGCCGCATAGGCTATGTGCGGCCTACGGTCCGACACAGCCGGTACAGGGTTAGACAGAATCACAACCCAATTGGGATTGTGATTTACCCTAAAGTATAGGATATACACTAACCATAATTAGAAGATAACAATCAAGCTAATTATGGTACTTATCCTTTACTTGGGACCAAAGTTCCGGTAAAGGCCCACTAGGATTTTACCGCCTATATAAGGATCCCCTAAGGGTTCCACAAAGGTATCGTATTCTTCACACTCCCACATCTCTTCCGATTATTAACCCTAAACCGATTACTTACTCTCACGCCGGAGTCTAATCGTGAGATACGTTCCCACGGTAAGCCTAACAGCTGGCTACTTTTAGTGTGCAGGATCCCAGAACGAAGTTCACTTGGTGCAGGAGCAGGAACACAAGCACCCGAATTAAGCCTAATTCGGATCAAGGTAGGTTCATCCAACTTTTGTATCAACAAACATTATATATTATAACCTTTTTCAAACAACCTTTTGTAACAACTTTTTTAAATAACATTTTTTTCTTTTAAATTGAAAAATCTTTTTATTTATTTATTATTTTTATAATCTAATTTACTATATTTTTTAAAATTTTGTGATTTTTAATTTGATATCTATTTTGATATATTTTTATTAATTTTAATCTTTTTCAATTTTAGTGGGTTTTTTAATTCAATTTTTTATAACTTTACAATTAGTAAGAGATTAATATTTGTTAGTCTCAAAATTCTTTATTAAGTACTCACGCCGTATTAGGCGGGTACCATTCTAGTATGTAATGATGCATGAACGTACCTTCATGTCACATAATTAGTACTGTATGTAATTTAAGCTAGCTAGATCTGTGATTTACTAAACTTTTCATACAAAGAGTATATTACTAGTATAAGTTTGTGTAAAACGATGAAACATGACAAACATCGTTAAATTTAGTGCAACAATATCGTAAAACTCGAAGCCCCAAACTATAAAAGACTTTTGACTCGTTAAACAGAATTTAGTGGTCTGAAATAATACGATGTTCGTCAAGACTTTTGACATTTTAGATTCTTTAAAATGAAATTTTCTAAAGTTATGGATGCTTACAGACCATTATTTAATTTTTTCCCATAAATAACTACTGTATATACTAGAATCTTGTATTTGCAGCAACAAATTTATGACCCTCCCATCGGTAAATATGATTTTTGCATTATATTAAAAATTAGTGGCGTAGCTTGTTACTCGTTTATCAACTATAAGAAAGAACAGTTTATAGGCAGGGCGAAGCTTGAAGGTTTCTAAAATGCATTAGAACGCGATAGAATTTTGTCACGTATTGTATATACTTGTAAATATCAAAATGTTTGTGTGTGTATATATTTTGAATTCATTTTTGTAAAGTTATTTTTGGTTATGCATGCGGCTTCCTTGCTACAATCGATCTTTCGTAAATGCACCTTCGAACTTGTAATCTCGTAGAGTATAAAACAATATTCTAAAAAATCTAGAGTCTCACATACATAGATATATGATGTTTGTTCTTTTATCTATGTTGGATGAAGTTACAATAACACATTACCTTGTTCAAATGATTGTTTCAAATGACTTCCCATGATCACTGTAAATCCTTTTACGGCCTCACCAACAACATCTTTGTTCCACTTCATACTTTTTCCGTATGTGCAAAGATTTTTTTATTAGATTGTTATCTCATACGTCACAACTCTTCAAATATATTTCTTCCGTCATGTATTGAATTGTATTCTATAATCCTATGCACACGTATACCCCTTATGGAAACCGAATTTATAATTCATTTCAGTTTTGGCTTCAGTCCGCTTCAGCTTTGCTTTTTGATTTATTTGAATTTTTGAATACCATAAGTTGTAGCCTTTACTCGATCACCACTTCTGGCCTAGTTGCACGGGCCTAATATTTTTTACACTCAATAACTAAGGGCCTGTTTGGTTCATAGATGGGTTTATGATTAGGATTTAAGTATGAATTTTAGATTTAAGTTTGATTTGATGTAAGAGAGAAAAATAGAAATTTTATATATAGATATTTTTTATAACTTAATAAAGAATTGTTATATAGTACTATTTTAAAAAATATGTTAATAAACTGAAAAAATTTATGAACATGTGGTTCAGAATAAACACATCCAAAAGCCAGAGACAAGTTTTTAAAATCCCATTACAAGACTAGATAATTAGGAGTTATCCTATAATATTATGGGTTTCCTTTTGTAACAAAAAATAATTTTTGGACTCAGCCCCTTTGACCCACATGAAAAACCCAAAACTAAACCCACCCTAAATACTTTTGCGATAAACATCGTTTTTCCTTGTGTATATCTTTATCTTTACTATTTTATAAAACATTTAGGCCATATTCATATTTAGAAGTCTTAAAAAAATTAAGCCCCTAAACATTTTTATAATAAGAAATCAACAAGTCATTATTCGAAAAACTAATACTTTATACGCATTAAATAAAAGTTAAAAACTATAACATTAAATCATTAAAAGAAAATCTATTAAACTTGTAACTAATCCCTCATTGATAGCGCATTAAAAATATTAGAGCCTATTTGAAAACGAAGTAACATTTATCCTATTTAAATGTTTTGACATTTAAATAAATTCAACGTAATTGTTAAGTTAAAATTACATGGACTTTCAGGCTAAGTTTCACTATTCTTAAGCTATAGTGTCTTTTTTATTGCTTTTCACTATATAAAGATCCCTGATCGGTCGATCACAATAATTTTCTAGCTCTCTCCTGCCATAACTTTCGACTGCTATAGTGTCTACATTTTTTTACCTCCCTAGTACCCTGCTCCGGTGGAATTGGGTTTGTTGTTGTTTCTTTGGGAGTTTAGGTATTTATATTGGATATTTTTTAGGTGGTCGTGATGAACCTCGAACGAAGTTGTCAACAAATAAGTTAAAAGAAAGTTGGTAAAGGGTTTAACTTTTGTTATGTTTTGTGTTTAAAGTAACCCATATGTACACAACAAAGTTAAAAATCTAATCAACAATTATATTATTTTGAGCATGTTTAGTTATCATTTCATTTTGATTTAGTATTGTCAAAATAAATAACATGTATACATTTTTATGCTTTAAGAACTTTTCCATATATTGTTTTAGGTAACATATTTTCTAAAAAGATCGGTTTCACTAATGGACTATGTAAACAACCAAGCTCGCTAATATATATTCAAAATATGTTCGATCTCGCTAATTTCTGAAATGAATTTACTAACAATACCCTTGTTAACAATACCCTTGTGTTCTTTCACTTTTCATTTATTCTTTAATTAAAAATATAACTTTACCAGGTCCATAAAAAACATCTTCAATCTCCTTCAAAGATAACACCAACACTAGTACAAAAAATGGTATTCGTCACTCTCAAAAAGAGTAACCGTAGGCCTATAGTCACACGCGGTTTTTTTAGCCTTTGTGACTAAAGGTCCCGCAACCGTAGGTACCATACAGTCACAATCTGATCTAAGTGACGATAACCAGCAAGAAAATGTGACCAATACTCGAAAATGTGTGACGAACTAGGAATAATATTTGGTGTTTTAGTGAATATGTGTGACGGTAAACACTCTACAGTTATACGAGTTTTGCTTAAGAGTGACTATTGTTTATAAGTTCGTCACATGAATATACAATATGTGTGACAGTTACTATGCGATTAGTGTATTTTGTGTGACTATATGCATCAAATAGTCACATGAAGGGTATGTTTGTGTGACCTTTTTTGACATGTAGTCACACAAATCATGCTAATGGTATTTAGTTAGTCACATACAATTAACCTAAGAGTTACCAATAGTAGAAATAAGTGTGACTATATGCTTTGTCAAGTCAAACCAATTGTATTTTGTGTGACTATATGCATCCAATAGTCACATGAATTGTATGTTTGTGTGACCTTTTATGACATGTAGTCACACAAATCATGCTAATGGTACTGAGTTTGTCACATACAATTAACCAAAGAGTTACCAATAGTAGAAATAAGTGTGACTGTATGCTTTGTCAAGTCAAGCAAAATGTATTTTGTGTCACTATATGCATCCAATAGTCACATGAATTGTATGTTTGTGTGACTTTTCATGACATGTAGTCACACAAATCATGCTAATGGTACTGAGTTTGTCACATACAATTAACCAAAAAGATACAAATAGTAGTAATAAGTGTGACTGTATGCTTTGTCAATTAAGCAAATTGTATTTTGTGTGACTATATGCATCCAATAGTCACATGAATTATATATTTGTGTGACCTTTTATGACATGTAGTCACATAAATTATGCTAATGGTACTAAGTTAGTCACATACAATTAACCAAAGAGTTACCAATAGTAGAAATAAGTGTGACTGTATGCTTTATCAAGTCAAGCAAATTGTATTTTGTGTGACTATATGCATCCAATAGTCACATGAATTGTATGTTTATGTGACATTTTATGACATGTAGTCACACAAATCATGCTAATGGTACTGACTTTGTCACATACAATTAACCAAAGAGTTACTAATAGTAGAAATAAGTGTGATTGTATGTTTTGTCAAGTCAAGCAAATTGTATTTTGTGTGACTATATGCATCCAATAGTCACATGAATTGTATGTTTGTGTGACCTTTTATGACATGTAGTTACACAAATCATGCTAATGGTACTGAGTTTGTCACATACAATTAACCAAAGAGTTACCAATAGTAGAAATAAGTGTGACTGTATGCTTTGTCAAGTCAAGTAAATTGTATTTTGTGTCACTATATGCATCCAGTAGTCACATGAATTATATGTTTGTGTGACTTTTCATGACATGCAGTCACACAAATCATTCTAATGGTACTGAGTTTGTCACATACAATTAACCAAAGAGTTACAATAGTAGAAATAAGCGTGACTGTATGCTTTGTTAAGTTAAGCAAATTGTATTTTGTGTCATTATATGCATCAAATAGTCACATGAATTGTATGTTTCTGTGACTTTTCATGACATGTAGTCACACAAATCATGCTAATGGTACTGAGTTTGTCACATACAATTAACCAAAAAGTTACCAATAGTAGTAATAAGTGTGACTGTATGCTTTGTCAAGTTATGCAAATTGTATTTTGTGTGACTATATGCATCCAATAGTCACATGAATTGTATGTTTGTATGACCTTTTATGACATGTAGTCACATAAATCATGCTAATGGTACTAAGTTATTCACATACAATTAACCAAAGAGTTACCAATAGTAGAAATAAGTGTGACTGTATGCTTTATCAAGTCAAGCAAATTGTATTTTGTGTGACTATATGCATCCAATAGTCACATGAATTGTATGTTTGTATGACATTTTATGCATGTAGTCACACAAATCATGCTAATGGTACTGAGTTTGTCACATACAATTAACCAAAGAGTTACTAATAGTATAAATAACTGTGATTGTATGTTTCGTCAAGTCAAGCAAATTGTATTTTATGTGACTATATACATCCAATAGTCACATGAATTGTATGTTTGTGTGACCTTTTATGACATGTAGTCACACAAATCATGCTAATGGTACTGAGTTTGTCACATACAATTAACCAAAGAGTTACCGATAGTAGAAATAAGTGTGACTGTATGCTTTGTCAAGTCAAGCAAATTGTATTTTGTGTCACTATATGGATCCAATAGTCACATGAATTGTATGTTTGTGTGACTTTTCATGACATGTAGTCACACAAATCATGCTAATGATACTAAGTTAGTCACATACAATTATCCAAAGAGTTACCAGTACTATAAATAAGTGTGATTGTATGTTTTGTCAAGTCAAGCAAATTGTATTTTGTGTGACTATATGCATCCAATAGTCACATGAATTGTATGTTTGTGTGACCTTTTATGTAGAAATAAGTGTGAGTGTATGCTTTGTCAAGTCAAGCAAATTGTATTTTGTGTCACTATATGCATCCAATAGTCACATGAATTGTATGTTTGTGTGACTTTTCATGACATGTAGTCACATAAATCATGCTAATGGTACTGAGTTTGTCACATACAATTAACCAAAAAGTTACCAATAGTAGTAATAAGTGTGACTGTATGCTTTGTCAAGTTATGCAAATTGTATTTTGTGTGACTATATGCATCCAATAGTCACATGAATTGTATGTTTGTGTGACCTTTTATGACATGTAGTCACATAAATCATGCTAATGGTACTAAGTTAGTCACATACAATTAACCAAAGAGTTACCAATAGTAGAAATAAGTGTGACTGTATGCTTTACCAAGTCAAGCAAATTGTATTTTGTGTGACTATATGCATCCCATAGTAACATGAATTGTATGTTTGTGTGACATTTTATGACATGTAATCACACAAATCATGCTAATGGTACTGATTTTGTCACATACAATTAACCAAAGAGTTACCAATAGTAGAAATAAGTGTGATTGTATGTTTTGTCAAGTCAAGCAAATTGTATTTTGTGTGACTATATGCATCCAATAGTGACATGAATTGTATGTTTGTGTGACCTTTTATGACATGTAGTCACACAAATCATGCTAATGACTCTGAGTTGGTCACATATAATTAACCAAAGAGTTACCAATAGTAGTAATAAGTGTGACTGTATGCTTTGTCAAGTCAAGCAAATTGTATTTTGTGTGACTACATGCATCCAATAGTCATAAGAATTGTATGTTTGTGTGACCTTTCATGACATGTAGTCACACAAATCATGCTAATGGTACTGAGTTTGTCACATACAAGAATGGTGCTGAGTTTGTCATGACTTCCGGAACCCCATGGATGAGACCTACTTCCACTGTCTATCTTTCTTTGAAATCTGTGAGCGACTAATTTGCTTTTCTTACGATCTTAGTTATCTCGTGAGGGCCCTTATGACATAGATTCCTGATCGAGTATCTTTTAGTAAATGCCTTCCTTAATTCAGCCCATTCATCAATGTTGTTTGACTCCAGGCTTTCAAACCATCCTCTTGCTCCCCCCCCCCCCCCCCCCAATGTCTGCTGGAATATTCTGCACCAAACCGGCATGGGCCATTCTCCGGAGTTGGCTGCTCCTCTAAAACGGTTCAAATGGTCTTCTGGATCTCCCGTGCCATCGTATGTTTTGACATTAACCGGAAGCTTGTAATCGGGTCTTGCAAAGTCAATGATTCTTTGAGTGAGAGGAGATTTGACCGCTTCCTTTAAAGGCTTCTTTAAATCCGCATCGGACACCACCTTTCCTCTCACTATCTTAGTACTACTGCTTCCTTCGTCTTCTTCACTAAAACTTAAACGAACTGGTCCTACAGCGTTTTGGTTGTGCTCCTTGACTAACGATCGCAAAGCCTAGATGTGTTGCTCAAGTTGCTCCTTTGTGAGGTTCTGGTTTTCCGGGGTGGTGAAGTTGATGGGAAAATTGGGACCTGTCGGAGTGACAGGAGGAGTAGGACCTGCCATTCTAAGCAACTGGTAGATAGAATATCAAGTCCCACGGATGGCGCCAAATGTTCGTGCAATTTCTTGCAGGGGTCCGAAATGTGTGATCCTCTGGACGAGTCAAGGCTTGTCCTTCGGATATCCTGAAATCAAAGTAAATGCGTTATCCTCGTCCGGGTGTGAAGAACCAGACCAAGCTCCGGCGTGAGAGTAAGTAGAGTGAAATGATCCGGAATGGATAAGTAAAATATATACAGTAACATAGTAATATTCTAAGGTAAAAACAGTTACCTCAAACTTGAGTCAAATGGAGTATTTATACTGCTCAAATCTCCTAAAAATCCGGAAGGCCCAATGGGCCTTGGTCGGAGCCTTGTTGGTCCGATTAGGGACAATCTTCCTATTTGGGGGAGCTTGTCGGTTGACCTACTTTTAACTTTTGCTTCTTCTGTTGGACCGGATATGGGTTTCGGATCCGGGTTTCTGATATGAGTTTCGGACATGAGTCCGGTTAGGACTCATACACGAACAGAGTAGAATTTAAACTTTCTCGAACGGAGCTTAACCTTGCAAATGAAAGCTCGTTGAGCTATAGAGCCAAGCTCGAACTGAACATAATATTGCTTACCCGACCTAAATAACAACCTTACCGACATGTTGTATTATTGCTTATGTCTCAACCTTGATATTTTACAAACCTAGATTCTTTTCTTTAGCTGATAACTGAATACGGTTTTTTTCGTTTTTTTGGGAGTGAATACATCTTGTATTGAACCTAGCTATAACGGGACCATGTCCGCAACCGGTGACTTTCGACCCACTGAACAAGTTGGACGAACATTCAACAATGTATCTATACATTTGACATAAACAAAATGACTACATTCGTATAATACCCATAAAACATCGGATCACTTTTTTACTCGTGATATTAGTTCCATTATCACATATAATTATCATAGTTACAGCGACGTGTATATAGAAAGACTAGTCCAAACTTCAAACTAGTTTCTCAAACACAATTCTCAACATCAGTTCTTTTCCCAGAATTATCGTGTTTCTTATTCGTTTTGATCTCATTTCTGTATTCGTGTTTCTTTAATATATCTTCTCTACATATAGGAAAATTGCAAGTCAAAATCTGGAGAACGTTGTACCTAAAATTTATGTATATGTGACAAAGCAGCCCATACCCCTCTAATAATAGATATGCCTATTTGATTAATTATTGGTTTTTAGTCAAATCCCAGAATCCCACTTGACGAGTTCGTTCTATCAAGTACGTTAATGTTAGGGGTGGATTTAGTTTCCTTGTGAGCAAGGAACATCTTGTACATGAGAGAGTTATATATTACGACGTTAATAATGGTAAGGTTGGATAAGTGGTTATTACTGGAGACGCAGATAAGGGTTTTGATTTTCATTCATTGTAAGGCCGGAGGTTTTTTTCTACCTTTGGTAAAATCAGAACCAGCCTCTCTATCTTTGGTAGGGGTATAGTTGTCTACGTCTCAACCTCCCCATATATCGTGGATGCGGTTCAACTTCAAAATTTTAAGATATTGATATTCTTTTTATTTTAAGTTTTATGTTTGTTTTTTGTTAAGAGAATATTTAGTTTTTTATTATAAGTTAAAGAAAATGGAAAGTCATATCAATTTTTATTTAGATTGATTCTACTTTCCTACAAATAATAGGTCTTTCTTTGCTTTGTTCTTGGCAATTTGCTAAAATTCTCTTAATAAGTGTTCGTTAAATCAACGATTGTTGGAGTTTACCTGATTATCGGTATTCTTTTGAATCAACAATAGTTGGAAGATTTGTTTCTGGTATTCTTTAGAATCAACAGATTCAATTTATTATCTTTGTTTTTTCGCTACATCAACCGTCCTAGACATTATAGGGACCCATAACCCGTGGAAGACGGCATTGGGTGTTGCATTACCTTATCTTTTTGTTTTTTTATTACATACATGGAATACTTTCATTTACTTTTGATTTTTGATTTAATATTAGAGATTCACTTAAGATTTTAAAAAAATACATAAAGACTATTTTTGAAAAAATACTCAAAAGTTATAAAAATAATGGAGATGCTAAAGTTGTATATATAACGAAGTAATGATTTATCAATAGTGATATTTCATTGCTTTTACTAGTGGAGGAGACTAATCCACTAGTTCTGACCCCTCTTTTAGATCATCACAGTCCATGAGCCCAAACCATGACTCTAAGAGTCAAGGAGATCACGTTCAGACACCCCGTGATAGTTTTCTTTCAGGTGGTCCACCATCCTATAGACCTAAGGGTGCCATGGATCTCCAAGTGTTATCAAATCTTTGTAATTGTTGTCTTAAAAGGTTTTAGATTTGTAAAAGGATAAACAGACTCAAGCTGCAGATGTCCTCTCTTTCAAGAAAAGGCTCAAAAAATTGGAAAAGATGAGAAAGCCTCTTATCACACACCACAGAGCTTTTATGAGGAGTGAGGCCATTTTAAATAAAATAGGCGAGAAGGTTTCAAAGAGAAAGAGACAATGGAAAAGGGAGTATGCATCCAAATAGGGGGGAAATGATAAAGCAAGACCTACTACTGCTTTTTATGATCTTGATGATGTAATGGATGAGGCTGTAGAGTACTTAAACACTAAAGATGCTCAAGATAATGTAAGGACAAGTCTAATTGAGGATCCAAGGACAACAAGTCTAGAGAAGAAAACTCCAACTTAAAAGCATAACACAAGCTATAAAACCGAGGAGTTTAATTTGTCAGAATCAAAGAAAAAAGAGGCCAAGATGTCTGATGATACAGTTATAGTGGAAGAGGAAGCTAGTGGTGAGAAGGAAGTAAGTACTCACAATATACACAAAAAGACAGTGCCGCTAAGTTAGATGAAGGTACTGTTAAGCCAAAGAATTGAACCTTGGAAGAAAGTGTAACTCCATCTTTTGTTGATGAAGATACCATTGCACTTGTGCTTGTTACTTTGAAGAATGAAAAGGCAAAACAAAATTGTTTTGAGATTTATGAAAGAGAAGCCACTGATAGGCCTACAAGATCAGTACTAACATTGAAAGATCTTCCAAAAATTGACCCCAACGACATAGGAAAAAAGGTTCTTGAAGAAGAAAAATGTACTGATAGTTAGTCAGATGAACTCAATGAAGCTAAAAAAAATTCACAACTTACTCAAAATGAAAAGCTTGCAAAGAAACTGAATGATGATATTCAGGATGAACTCGATATTGATAGTGACAATGAGCACGAAGTTGCTTAAAATTTGTTCCAGAAGAGGATCAAGTTATTGATATCAAGAGTCGACACAGTAGATCACCTATTGTGGCCTGGAAGAAGATGGTCAAAGAAAATGTGGAGTTTAATGTTGTTTACAGAGTTGGCCAATGCATTAGATATTTTCAAAGTCTAATAAAGGTACTTCTTATTTTCTTTATAGGCATTATTTATATGATCTATATATGCTGTGTTGATGAAGCAGTATGAGAACAATGGACCAGAAATTTTTGAGTTGGTTTCTTTGGGTTAAATGAAAACTATGATTGAGTCACCTAAAGAGACTAACTCAACTGAATTTTTAAAAGATCAACATGAATAGAAGATCATCAAATGGAATTGGATGTGTCTTGTGGTGTTTATATTTTGGAGACTGAATATGGGGTGATTTACCATATGTTTGGTGAGAAAATGTATTCTCTCACCAAAGTACTGCTAGAAAGAATGCTAGAATTGTAGTCAGAATTTGAGAAAGAAAGCGACAACGCTTTGGATTTGATAAAGTTTATGAAGCAGCTGATATGGGAGTTTGAGAGAGATGAAGGAATTGAGAAGGCGCTTTAAGTGATGGTCTCACAACCACACAACAAACGGTCATCAGCTTACCATATCGAACAGACATCAAGAACTGGCTAGTTCAAGAGCAAACAGCTCTTCGTAAAGACTTCTCAAATTAGTTAATGGCTTGTAGTTTGCCAAAAACCGCATGGTTCTCAACTCACATGCTTTATTGTGAAGAGTTGGCTAGTCCAAACCAAACTACTTTTGGTAACAACAACTTAAATCCGTTCAAGGTTGAAGTTTACCAAAAATTGTATGTTATCAATGCACCATGTTGTTGCAAAATGAAGCATTGACTATTTTAGAGTAAACGAGTACTAGTAAAGAAATATTAAATTCGTTTATGGCTGGTAGTTTTCCAAAAACTTCTAAGCCAACTTAGTTGGTATGTAGTTGTGTTGGTGATTTGCTTGAAAGAGATGTTGCAAACATTATAAATATTGGAAGTTCCAGATGATCAAGTAACACGAAGTTCAAGTTCATTAAAAAAGTAGATTAAAGATTTTGATAAAGTGTTTGAATACATCCTCCAAGAAGTTTAATAATCCTAAACTGAAAAAACATGAAGTTAACAAGTGAACAAACATGTTTAGAGGATGATTGTTGGGAATTGTGATTTCAAGAATTAGTATTGTTAGCTATAATATTTAGTACCGCTAGTATAGTTAGTATCGTAGTAGAGATATTGTAATAGTAAGTATTGTTAGTTATAATATTAGTACCGTTGGAGGATATGCATGATCTATTCTAGGAAGAGATATGGATGATCATTCTACGCGTTTCTAAAGCCCATTAGGGATTTTCTTAATGTATAAAAGGAACCTTACGACTGAATAGTTAGAATAAACTTTTATATAAGTTTATTATATCAATATCAATACAAGTATCAATTCATATTCAATCTGTTATTCTCCTTGTTCTTCTGAGCATTATAAGTTAGATTTCGCATAACTTATATAGTGCTATTAGTCTTTGTTTCTCTTGTACTTAGTTTGAATTTATTCAAACTAGTTACCACCCTTAACAGGCTAGACAGATCTATTCATTTGGATCAACACTAACCGATGTCACTCCCAAAGTAACCAAGTTATCATCATTAAGTTACTAAGGCAACTGGTATGATTACCTGATGTCTAAACACTCGTCTTACTCATCATCTTTATCAAGTAACCTGTTATCGAATATTCTTCTTACCAATAGATGGAGCTGTCTTAGTACTCACCTCAAAGATCGATTGATTTACCTTGGGGCGAAATGTATTTTTTGGTATCATCAAAATCGGTTTGAGTTTTTTATACCTCCATTATTGCAACCCGATTTTTTTTAACTTTAATAAAGCCACCATCATCAACCCGTGAAGATCTACTTTAGATGTATCCACCTTGTTCATCACTCGTTTAGAAACATTTGGACGATCATCACTCAAGTAACCAAATATTAAACATGTACTGCAACGAGAAGATTCTCACTCGTATTCAACACCATTAGTTTCTTTCATGTAATAAGGTACTTTAACATAAAGAACAATCATAAGAGCCCAGGGTGTGGTTTCGTGTTGTGGAGTGGTGTTATAGAAAAAGTGGGTGCCACGTCAGCATCCTACTCCATAACACCAGAATCTCCATAACACCAAAAAAGTGGGGTATGTTTAACACAAAAATTATTGTATTATAGTGGTCCCACTTTTTATAAAAATAATTAAAAAAATATAAAAAATTAAAAAATAAAATTCATAACGCGAGCCCTAGTGTAGTGCTCGCGTCGTAGGCTTGCGTTATAGCCATCATTTTAGACTGATTGGTACGACGAGAGTAAAACGCAACAAAAGATATGGTGAGTGGCGACATCGTGCTCGCGTTATGTCCATAGATCAAGCCATGATTTACCATACCTAGGCTCTAACTATACTATCACAAAAATCATCACAAACATTAATTTCAATCGGGATTGTTGATCCCTTTGAATGGATCTATATTCTGCTAAGAATTAGTATAATAGTTTGTAATCAAACTAGAACACTTTGAGAACTCTTACTCAACCAAATAAGTTATGCGGAATCTAACTTATAAAGCAAAGAAGAACAGAATTACTTTTAGCTATTCAATTCTCTTATTAATCGACTTGAATGAGGTACAATAGACTCATCATACCTATGTTTCTTTTATAGAGTAAAGAACCCTAGAACCGTTAGAATATTCTATAAAGATAAGTATATAACACACGATTTCTTATCAATATTCTAAACTATTAAGTATATCACATAAGATATACTCTAATTATAACTATGACATATCTTTTACAAAGATATATTCGTCCTACCTAATCAATATAGCAGTACTTGTACTTACACTAACAGTACTTGCTATGTACCGCGTCAACAATAACGGTACTTGCCAACACTAACAGTACTTACACTTATACTAACGGTACTTGACACATTACAAATAATTCCCAACAATCCTCTCCTAAGCAAGAATGTCAACTTGTTTTCTTCTTGTTTCTCTTTGTACTGAATGTATTAAAATACATGTCTTCAGTCTTCTCTTCAAACTTGGATTGATCTTGGTAATCTTGTATTTGTATCCAACTGAATGTAGCCAAACACTTTATGTAGATCTTCTTCTTATAAGATAATCTTCAAGTCTCATGAATATCACATTTGTCTTCAAATTATGATCTTCTTGTGTCTTGTAAACATTAATTTTGTTTTGCAGCAATAGTATTTGTCTTCTTGAGTTAAATTTGTGAACTCTAGATCATGAACTACTTTTCTTGATTTGATGAGACAAAACCTTCTGAGTATTCTTTCTTCAACTTATCTCTGAAATCAATACTCATGTACTTGCATCTTCATTCCTGAAATAAAACAGTTAACAAAAACTAATCTGAATTGGCATAATGATTTTTAGCAAATCATCAGCTATCAACGGATTTGATTTATTCTTTACCAGTTAGTCGTACACTCTTGAATAGACAATACTTTATTCATAAAGAATAAGGTGTACTGATAACCTTACAATTTTTGGTAAAATGTCAACCATCAACGGATTTGATAATGTCTTTACCTAGTACCATTTGTCTAGGACTAGCCAACTCTTTGTCTCGAAACATGGTGAGTTAGAACCATATAGTTTTTAGCAAACTAACAGCTATCAACGGATTTGAGAAGTCTTTACCATAAACCGTTTGCTTATGGACTAGCCAGTTATTATGTGTGTTAGACATGGTGAACTGAGAACCATTTGTGAAGTGTGACTGAAAGTCAAACACTTAAGGCTCTTTCTCAGCTTCTTCTTCTTGCTCCAAATCCTTGATTTGCAGTTTAACCATTCTGATCAACTCCAAAGCACTAGCAGACTCTTCTGAAACTTCCAATTGTTGCTCTAACATCCTTTCCAACAATCTTCTTCCAAAAGGGTATCTTTTCTCTTGTAACATGTAATAGGTTATATCATTTATATCCAAAGTATTTATTCCACATGATCTATAATATCTCCAGTAAGTAGGAACCTGATTCTCTAAGTCCTTTAATATTCTTTGATCATTGTTGTATGGCTCATACATAAACTTCAATTCATTTCTCAATAGTGTGACTTCTGCTTGACCTTCACTTCCACCTTGAATAAATCTGTTAAGGTCTTGAATGTCTTGTCTGTCAAGGATATGTAGAATCTCTTCTAGCAATATGAACATCCTAAATGTTCCATGATCTAGTGATTTAATGAATTTCTAGTCCTTGTTTTATAGCACTTGTCCATCTTATGATATCTGACTTCTTTCCAAAGATTTTTGTGTCAATACACTGATCTTCAAAGTTCATTATCTTCAAGTGCTTTCTACAGCTTTCATCATCATCACTATCTTGATCTGTAGACTTTTCTATCTTTTTCTTGGTTGATCTCTTCCTTTTAATACCTTTGGAGGTTCTTTCAAACTCTATTGATCCCTCCTCCAAATCAGTATGTACCATTTCCTCAAGTACTGTTGATTGTGTATGTACTTCTTGTACATTTCCAGTCTCTTTGTCAACACCATGAGCTGTATTTCCCTCATCCATCTTTTGATTAATCTCTGCTTCTTTTGAAACTTCTGTCACCCTTTTCTTCTTTCTAACATATGTAGTCTTGATAGGTGGAGATGCTTCTTTTTGTCCAGCAGTACTTGCATCAAGTCTGGGGGTACTTCCAAATTGTCTTTGTTGTTGGAGATGCTTCTTTACATCTTCAATATATTTCTTATCTTATTCAGATCCAATCTCAACAAAATTCAGTTTGCTCCTTTTTTGTTGTTCATACAAAGCCTTTACTTCATCAAAAGTTTTTCTGACCAATTTAGCATGGGTAAAATGCTTAACTTTCTTGACATATGACATCATCTGAAATCTGATTTGCATAGTGGTTGGAGGCTTAACTCTTTCTCTTCTTCTCTTTTCTACAAAGAATCTTTGTTGCTCCCTTACCAAATCATTAATCAATTTGTCTTTTTTCTCTTCATCATAAGCATCCCTTTCCTCAGCTATTAATGATTCTGCAAGAAGCTCACTTACCTTAAGTTCAGCCTGAATCCTATCATATTCTGCTATGTTCCATTCTTGTTGCACTCTTTGGGCTTCAAGCAATTGTTGCTTTGCTTCAAGTTTTTCTTGTAGCTCTTCTTCACGCATTTGTGCTTCTAGTCTGAAAGCTACTTCTTCATCATGCTCTAGTTGATGAAATCTATTGATGACTTTGCTTATGTCATCATCTGAATCACTTTATTCTTCAGATTTATATTGTAGTTTCTTTTGCCCTTATCCTGTGGATTTATCTTAGGTAATTTCTTTACTAATCTTGAAGATCTTCTTTCTTCATCTTCATTTGATTGTTGTTGAATGATAATACCTTTAGTGGGCTGTGAAGCTTGAACTTTCTTATTTTTATCTTTTTCTTTATTAGCAAGAATTTCTTGTTGTGTCTTCATTTCTGCTTCTGCTTGTCTTGCTTTTTCCTTCTTTTGAATTTGTTTTCTCAATTTGTAACAGTTCCACACCTTCTTTTGAATTTGTCTTCTCAATTCTATAGGTTAGGGATTTGGTCATTTACTAAAGCTTGAATGAATCTAGAATACATTAAAAACTTTTTAATTCCTTCCAAATTCCTAGTCATGCCTTTAAAAATTAATTTTGAAAAGTTAAAAACTCTGTTATTTGCTAGACAAATACCAGCTGATGCCAAAGCAGCGGGGATTTGATCAAAAGATGTACTTTTTGAGCTTAAACAGTGAATAATGGCATGAAAAAGCAATTTCCATTGAGGTGAAAATAAACCTTTCAAGAAAGTAAGACTTTCCCTACCACCCTTATAACCCATGGCTGCAAGGCCATCATGTATCTCTCTGTTATTCAGCATACTAATTTCATTATCATCATTAAGCCTTAAACTAGCCCTTAACAGTACCTCAGTCACATAAATACTTGTATTATTTACCCTATCCCTAATGCAAGGTTGATCATGACGAGTACCTAAGACAATAGTATTCCAAAATTGTGTAACAATAGGAATATAGACAACATGACTTACAGTAAGCGCAAAACGAACATGACTTCGAGAGCGAAAGCCAAGTATCTCATGAAAACCAATAGAATCATCATTCTGAACAAGGTTAGCAACTAGGTTGTGCTTAGAGATCACTTGTAGAGCAGCCATTAGTATTTTTGATGATCGAAAATTAGAGAGTAGGTTATAGAATTAAGAGATAAGAATCAAAGATTAGGTGAATCAATTGTATAATTGGAGTTAGTATTTATGTAAATAACAAACCCAAACGTAAAGAAACCGCCAAATTTACAAAAGAGACCCTCAACGGTACAACGGTTATGTAGCAGTACATGGAACATACATGGTACTTGGATTTATACTAGCGGTACTTGGTTCCAAAACGGTACCTCACAAATTAGACTAGTTCATGCATTCCACTATCATTATAACCTCTTTTATCTTATTCTATCAACCTGCAATCACATCAAAAACACAAAACAAACACTATACAATAAAAATTAGCATAAAAATTGTACAGCTATTACCTCCCCTTAACATATGCAGTAGTTATTGGTTGAGCATACCAATATGTGTTACTAAGAACTCAAATCTCTTTGCATCAAATGCCTTGGTTAATAAATCAGCTACATTTTTATCTGTATGAATCTTTAAGACCTGAATAAGCTTTTTGTCATAGGCATCCCTTATAAAGTGATGTCTTATCTCAGTGTGCTTGGTCTTGGAGTGAAATACTGGATTCTTGACAATGCAAATAGTACTTTCATTATCAATGTAGATCTTGGTGTTCATGAAGTTGAAACCATAGTCTAACAACTGATTTTGAATCCAAAGTACTTGTCCACAGCAATGAGCAGCAGCTACATATTCAGCTTCAGTTGTAGAAGTAGCAACAATAGTTTGCTTCTTACACTGCCATGATATGAGTCTTCTGCCTAGGAACTGACAACCTCCTCTTGTGGATTTCATATCATGATTGGCTCCAGCATAATCAGTATCTGAGAAAGCTTCCAAATCAAATGTTGAGTCTCTAGGATACCATAATCCTAAATTAGGTTGACTTTTAAGATACTTAAAAATCCTTTTCACCGCATGTATATGTGACACCTTTGGATTGACTTGGAACCTTGAACAGGCACACACAGCAAACATAATATCTGGTCTTGAAGCTCTAAGATACATCAATGAACCAATCATTAACCTATATAGGTGAATATCAACATTTTCACCATGTTCATCTTTTGACAAAGATTTCTTTGCTTCAAAATGTGTGCTTGTACTCCTTGTATCCATACATGAAAATTTCTTTAAGACTTCAGCAACATATTTATCTTGGCTGATATATATTCCATCTTTCCTTTGTTTGACTTGTAGTCCTAAAAAGAAGGTAAGTTCTCCCATAGAACTCATCTGAAATCTTCCTTTCATCAAAGCTTCAAACTCTTCACACCATGATTTCTTGGTTGAACCAAAAATAATGTCATCAACATAAACTTGAACTAGGATAATATCCTTAGCATTATTTTTTATGAAGAGAGTTTTGTCAATGGTCCCTCTTCTATATCCATGTTCCAACAGAAAAGTGGATAAAGTTGCATACCAAGCCCTTGGAGCTTGATGTAGACCATAAAGTGCTTTAATGACTTTGTAGACTCTATTGGGGAATTTAGGATCTACAAAACCTGAAGGTTGTGAAACATATACCGCCTCAAAAATAGTACCATAGAGAAATGCACTTTTCACATCCATCTGATAGACTATAAAACCCATATATGATGCAAAGGAAAAAATAACCTAATGGCTTCTATCCTTGCCACTGGTGCAAAAACCTCATCATAGTCTATCCCTTCTTCCTGTCTATATCCTTGAGCAACAAGCCTTGCCTTATTCCTCACAACAACACCTCTTTCATCCTTTTTATTTCTGAAAACCCACCTAGTACCAATAACTCTTTTTCCAGAGGGAAGATCCATAAGAATCCAAGTCTTTTGTAGTTCAAATTACATTAATTCTTCTTGCATGGCATCTACCCAACTTTCTTCATCAAGAGCTTGAGAAATGTTCTTAGGCTCTACTTGTGATAAGAAACAAGCAAACAAACAATGCTAAGTATCCTTATGATTTGTTCTCTGCTGTTGTTTGACATAACTCACAAGATGCATGAGTTTCAGCATTAGCTTGAAGTTGTCTTCTGATTTGCACATCAGACTTTGGGTCTCCAATAATTTGAGCTGTAGGATGGGTGTTGTTGACTTTATGAGTGGGAATAGAACTGACTGGAATTTCAGTTTCCAAATTTTTGAAATCAGTTACTGCACCCTGCTCATCATAGGAAGCTTTGGTGAAGATCCCTTCATTTGGACTAGTATAAGCATCTTCATTATCCATTGCTTGCAAAATATCTTCTAATGAATTAACATATTTTGCAGAATTTGGCATAGCAGTACTTGTAAATGAGGTACTGCTAGGTTTAATATGTACTGATGAGTGTTGTGATTCCAAAGATTCTTCTCCTGAATGCTTATTAGCAGTTGTAGCATTCTTCTCTAGATCTTGAAGCCTTTGAAGCTCTTGTGAGGCTCGATCATCATTGGAGGGCATTGGTTGCTTTTGTTGAGGGCTGGAAACTATAGGAGAAATAGTAGGCATACTGGGTACATAAATTTGAATATCATCATCTTGAGAATCTGATGAAGAACGTCCTTCTTAAGTACCTAACTTTTGTACCAATCTCCTTACCTGCATTGTTAGTTTGACAATATTTTTGCATAGAATAGTAATCTGTGGAGTTAATTAGATAATCCAAATCAAACATCCAAGCAAAACCTATTCCTGGGACATTGGGATTATTTTCCAAGAAATTAACATGGGCATTTTCTTCAACTTTTCTAGATGCCAAGTTATAAACCCTATATGCTTTACTTTGCAATGAATACCCTACTAGATATCCTGAATTAGATTTTCCATCAAACTTACCCAAATGATCAAGAGTATTCAAACTAGACACATGACATCCAAAAGGTCTCAAATGACTTATGGTTTGCTTAACACCAGTCAACAGTTCATAAGGTGTTTTGTTTTGAGGCTTGGTTGTTAGCCTCAAAATATTGAGTCAAACAAGAATGTTTGGTCATAGGTTTATATTGTAATATTTATTAGAATGTTGTAATAGTTAGTTAAAATAGTCGTGACATTACGGGCTTGATGGCTAGCTTAAAAGGCCTCTTTCAAGGTACTAAGCATTTTATTCAAGCCCGACCCAATCAAACATATAGCCCATTATGTCATGTGTAGACAAGGCTATAAAATACCTCTCTTAGCATGTAAGGAGAGGTGTGTTGGTTATTCATTTTCAAAATCTAATCTTACATAAGTTTCACACACATGTCTCTCTTTTCTCTCTCTACTTTTTCTCTCTAGAATTCATCTACTTTTCATCTTTTTTCTTTCTTTCTTTCTTGTTTTGATCATCACAAATTAGGGATAACATTGGTCACTAAAACTCTATTTAACACATAACATGCAGTATTGATTGCTTCTGCCCAAAATGTGTTTGGCAAAAGAGAATTGATAACGCCCAAATCCAACATGTATTAATAAGCGTTATCTTCACTATTGGTGTATTATTTGTGGTAATAAACGGACTTTTATTGCTAATATTGTGCAAAGTTCGGTTATTGTGTTTTGTTGGAAGAAAGGACAAAGAAACGCGAATAAAGGAATAAAAAGCGTGAATTGGAGAAGAAGAAATAAACGAAGCATGAAAGCGTAAGATTTCGTGTGAAGAATAAAAGATAATAAAGGAGTTTTGGGAAGTGTAGAAGAAAGAAAAGAAAGAAAAGAAAGAAAAGGACTAGAAGGAAAAGTATGGAAAATGGCTAAGTTGCCACCAGCAACACTTAGCTTGCCTCCATCAAATTCACCTTCATTTGCCACCAGCATCAAAGTAGCATTCAGTTGCCACCGGCAAGCAAGTCCGTGCCTCCATCAAACCAACCTTCATTTTCCACCAACATGTTGTTAGTCAAGTCTAGCAAGAGTTGTTCATAAATTCCCACCATCAATGAGAGGCTTCTCATTTGCCTCCCATTAACATTCCCTGGAGTTTATTCCCTCCTCTCCAAGTATAAACATGTATAAATTAGACCTTAGGGTCATTTGTTTTATAGTGCTTCATCCATTGATCATTCTAACCCTTGACAAAGGTTAGAATCACCAAACTTATATAACCCAAAAGACAATAAACCTCTGTTAATTCTCAAGGGGAGGACAAATTTCGTGAAGGAGAGATTCGGGTGGAGGAACATTGATCAATTGGAGGCTTGGAATTGCTACAAATTATGTTTTTGTTATTTCTTGTTTTTGGAAGAACTATTGGTAAATTCTTGTACTTGGATTAATATTCATTATAATTTAAGTGTTATTGAATGTTTGAGAAAATTATGAATTGTGTTGAAATGTGTTTGAATTCCGAGTAGTGTGATATACTTGTGTGATGAACATGAATTCTAAAGGGGAGTTTCGTTTAATGAACAAGAAAATGTAAATGGGTTTTTATGGTTGATAATTCTTGAAACATGTTTTGATTATCAAATGAAATATAGCTTTTTATTGGATTTAGAGGTCGAAAGGATTTCCGGTAACTATATTCCAAAAGATTTATGCATGAGTCAATTTGGTTTCTTGGTGATTGACACTCACCTTGACGAGTTGGTTAAAAGAATTTGTCAAAATATTTATCTTGGGTATAGGTCGAAAGAACCCATTCAAACCAAACTTATCTCTTTATGTTTTCTAGCAAATGGTGATTATAATGAATTGGAATAGATGATCATAGGCCGAAAGGGTTTGTCTACATCAATTTGTTAATATGAATTCTATGAAAAATACCATGGAATGGAATTTATATACTTTAGATTTGTGATTCATAGTTGCTTATGCACGCAAATTATCTCTCCTACGGATGAAATGGAATTCACACAAGTATTGTTTTTAGTTATGTTTACCTTTACCATGTTAATTCTTGTGGTAGTAACAGTAGTGACAACCATATTACCTACACCACCACAACATTTTGATTATGCGCAAATCCCATGGGACGACCTAGACTTACCCGACTTTGCTACAATAGAACGAGTATACTTGCTCGTATGCGTAGTTAAGGAATTAATAAGTCTTGTTTATATATTTAAAACTAGGAGTGTAAGACGCACATCAAGTTTTTGGTGCCGCTGCCAGGGATTTGTTTACTTTTCATGTTATAATCATTATAAATTAGTAGTGGTGTTAGAAATTTAGTTTTTAGTTCTAATAAAAATTGAATTAGAATAGATTTAGGATCTCATACTTTAAATAAAATGCTTGAATAAAATGTGTTTTATGTTATTTTATGTTTGCACTAGAAATTTCATAAGAACACTCATACACATAAAATTACAAAAAGAGAATAAATAATATTTAGATAGTGTTTGGATTAAGCTTAATTTTGTTTAGGTTAAAAGTTTTATGACTTTAGTTTGTTTGATTTTGTTCCTCTAATGAAAAGCTTCAAAAAAATGTTTTTATAAAATTCAGAAATTGTTTTGAAAAAGAGATGGTAAATCAAAGTAAAAAAAAAAATCTGCACTGGGCAGTTGCCGCTGGCACCACACCCTTGCCGGCCGGCAACTGGCCCACTGTCTCCACCATGCTGCCGGCACCATCACCTTGCCGGCCGGCAAATGTTCCTCTGTTCCACCTTGCCGCCGGCAACACCCCCATGCCGGCCAGCAAGGTTGTCAGACCAAAAAAAAATTATTTTGTTTGTTTAATTGTTTTATTTGTTTTAGGAATTTGGGTGAATGTTTATTTGTATTAGTTGTGTTTTCTTTAACTAACGCTAACCCTAATGTTTGTTAACTTTGTCTTGTTAGTTTTATTCTAAAAAAAAGAAATGAACACACTTAGCGAAATTTCCGAGTTCTTGAATGGATTAGATGGAGAACTAAGTGACGAGTGTGACTCAAACGTCACTCATGTGAAAAAGACCCAAGAAGAGAAGGATTTGTGGGAGGCATTGCCTCATAAAAGCGTAGTAATCCGAGAAGAAGGTTTTGAAAAAGCGGTCTATAAAAGGGTTGAATATCGTTCGTATACCGAACCATTGATGCAATGTACCATTCCATGCAAAGTTGAAGAGAAAAAAGCTTGGGATGCAGAATTGAATCTAACCTACCCGACAAATTACATGACGGAAGAAATGTTGGGTAAGTTAGGATTCATGATCGTTGGTTACACCGATTACGGGAGACGGGTAGTTCGAAATGTGCGGGTTAATATCCATGGTTACGTGTTCTTGACAGAATTCTATATCATAGACCACGTCGATATAGGCGAACCATTGGTGATCTTCGGTTACAAGTTTTTGTGGGAAACGAGATGTGTAGTGGACTTCGAGCAAGGCACATTGACGGTCAACTTGACCAAGCTCAAAGGTGAAAAAGATGATTACATTGAGTTCTTGGTCGAGGAGGGACCTAAAGCTGAAGATGAAAGTGAAGTGGTGAAGATGGGAAAGGCGAAAAGAAACAAAAATATGGAGGCTAGCAAGTTGACTCCAAATGACTTCTTACCAACATCGACCGACCTAGAGGAAGGATCTCCTTCCGCCTTTGTACCCAACCCATTGCCCTTAGCTTATCCAATCTCCAATAAACAAAAGGAGAGGATAAGGATTATATTGAACAAAAAAGAGGAAGAACTCAAGGAATCCAAACCAATTTTGGAAGTCTTGGGAAATTATGTGAGTTACCGAAAAAATCTCGATGAGATAGAGATGGGAAAAGATCTTCTAAAAGGAAAAGAATTCAATGATCATATTAAGGAGAGAATCATTGAACACGGTTTGCCCAAGAAGATGCAAGACCCCGGGAACTTCGTCATCCCAATTCTCGTTAATGGAACCACACCGTTCGATGCATTAGCCGACACGGGGGCTAGTGTGAGTATCATGCCATATTCTATCTACCAAAACCTTGGCTTGACCAACCCGGAGCCATACTTTTCAAACCTAACCATAGTGGATAATACACAAACCAAACCTATGGGTATGGTAAGGAACGTCCGAGTACAAGTTAGGTTCCAAGCATATGTCATGGATTTTATAATTATTGACATACCGAAATACAAAGACCTACCCTTATTGTTGGGAAGGCCTTTTCTGAAAACGTGTGGGGTAATTATTGACTTAGGACGAGGGACGATTGCAATTAATGACAGGATTTCCGTTCACACCTATGCACCAAGACCGAGGGCGAAGCCTTGGTATTTGTACTTCGAGAGCGAGATGGAAAACGAGTGGTTGAGTTGTTTTGAAGTTGGAAGAGATGCTGACGGGTTTCCTTTGTATGGACTTTTAGTAGCACCATACCTTAATTGTGATGATCCTATGGAAAAGGCTTTAGCTATTGAAGCCTACTTCAATCCTTTCGAGAACATCCTAGTTTTCAAGAAGATGACAGATTTCTTGGGATCTTTAACGCTACAATTAAAGAACCGCGATTGGGGTCCGGATGGGGATAGTAAGTATGCAAGACTAGAAGGAGACAAGTTTTGGCATGCAAAGATCAAAATTACTACACCGTGTGGAAACATGTACACACGAGCATTCAAGACGAAGCCTACCAAAAGAGAACTCTCAAAGAAGTTGAAGCCCGGTGATATATTGGACATCAAACACTTCATGGATTAGAGAAGCACGGGAATAATAAAAAAACAAAAGCATTCAATACAAATGCTTGATTTTTCTTTTTATTTTCAGTTTTTACCTTAAAAACTATTTTGGTTATTTTCGTAATGATTTGGTAACTTATACACTATTGGTTCTTGGTAGTTTTGGTTTGTTTAGTTATTTTGTTTTATTTATTCATTTTTTTAGGAATTTTATATATATTGTGAAATTTTTGAAAAGTCGTTGACGGAATAACACCTGTTAAACGAAAATATGGGAACTTAGGAAGATATAAACCCATAAGGAGGAGTTGGGTTAGTTTTTCCCAAACACCCCACACACACATAAAAAACGCAGGAGAAAGAGAGAAGAAGAAGAGAGAAAAAAAATCTTGAGTTCTTGTGTTTTCTTGAAGGAATTAAGATGGCACCCAACAAGGTAACTGAATCCAACACTCAGCTTTTGATTTTGATTTTCTTTTGTTTCATGAATCTTGTTATGATAGATTGAATTGATTAAGCATGAATCATAGAAAATAAATTAAGATGTGGTATGAATTTAAGGAATTGAGACATTGATAGTGTGAGGGTAGATTAATTTTGATTAGATGATGATGAACTCAAGTGGGTTTTCATCAAATTAGTTGTAAGATTGATTAGTTAGTTTAGAATGATGAATATATTGATGTTATAGGTGTAATGTTATTAGTTTTGATTTGTTTAGAAAAATAATTTTCGGAAATGGATGATGTTCATAATGTTTTGATCAATTTTGGGGATAGTGGAAGCTATACAAAGTGTTAAGGGGAATGAAAAAAAATATATATAGGAAGGGTTGCCGCCGGCAAGACAAGGCTGCCGGCCGACAAAACACCCACTGTTTCACCTTGCCGCCGGCACCATGACCTTGCCGTGGGTAAGACACCTGAAAAAAAATCATTTTATTTATTTTGTTTGTTTGTATTTATTTATTTGTTTTGTTTTAATAGACTTTGTTTAGATAGGTTTATTTGATTGTTGTACTAACATGCTAACATTTCAAGTGTTGTGTATTGTATTTTTTTAGAAGCAAAAGAAGACAATGCCTCCCAACCCATTGATCAAAAAATACGAGCGTAAGTATGGTCAAGAAGAGATACCGTACAAGGTGAGGGATGTGTCTTATGAACATTTGAAATGGAGAGGATTAGGAGAAATGGAACGCCATGCCTATAATAAGAGATTAGCGGGGTTACAAGGGAAAGCTTTTGGCAGACCAAGAATAGCTGATTGGGATTTGCTTGGGAATTACAATTGTGAGGAAGCTTTGAAAATGACATATACTCATAGGTCGGGAGGAACTTTTGAGGACTACTCATTCGAAAGGGCCTTGGACATACAAGGTGAGGTATATAGTGAGTTATGTCTTGAATTCTTTTCAACTTTTTATTTCAACAAGGACATTGAAGATGCAAAAGATGAACCTTGCATTTGGTTTAGGTTGTTAGGTGTAAATTACTGTTTTACACTAGCGCAGTTTGGAGAGGTGTTAGGATTGTATGATAAGGAAGATTTAGACAATCCAGTATTTGAGCTACACTTTTCTAGATTAGAAACCAATAAGAAGTTTTTACGCGTAAACGAATATTGGGCAACCATAGCTGAAAATATTGTCGGGATTAAGAAACTTGTATCGGTTAGAGATCCACTTTTAAGAATCCTACATAGGTTCATAGTAGGACAACTTGAGCATCGATCGGAACTAATGAGAGATGCCAATTAACTGACCTATGGTTGTTGAGTGTAGCAAGTGGAGAAAGGCAAGTGAATATAGTATGGGGAATTGCCGAGTACTTGTATAAGAAAGCCCCGAGATTGAAAACAGTTAGTGAAATATGTGGAGGTCATTATGTGACCTGGATAGCTATAAGGCTCGATGTTTTAAACGATAGTGTTACAAAAAAGTTATCGAAGCCGGTTGGAAATGAATTTTGGGATTAAGAGCTTTGGAAAGGGAGTTAGACAAGCAAAACAAATGTCTAAGGTATTTGGAGCCGTTACAACAAGAAGGCGAAGAACAAGGAGAAGAGGAGCACGATACGAGTGGAGTGAACTCTAGTTGGGGAGAATGGAATGCAAATTTAAGTTAGATAGAAAGGATGATGATATGGAGGGATAGTATGACCATGAGAAACAACTACATCCTTGAGCATTCCGTACCAATCCTACACCATTTGGCGGATCAAGCACATTATAGTTACCCAACCTATGAGCCACCAAATGTTCCACCATATCCATGTCCGTATGTACCTTATCCTCACCCACACACACACTATTCTTATGGCAATGAAAGTAATTATGGAGGAGAAGGAGTGTCCGTTGATGACTACATGGATCCACAAACGGGTGGATACGTTGGAAGTAGCTCTATTGTTCTCAAAAATTTTGACGTTGGCGGATCATCAAGAGGAGTTCATGATGATGACAAAGATATGGAAGATTGAAGACACCATATCATGTGAAGTTTGTAAGATATTATTTTCAAAAAAAAGAGAAAAATAAAAAATAATAAAAAAGTTTGTTTTATTTTATTTTGTTTCCAAGGGATTATGATTGTAGAATGATAACTTGGGTTGATTTTTATTTTTAGACATTATTGTGATTTTTATTTTTATTTTATTTTATTTTATTTTCTTTGGAAGAAAAAATTTCTTTTGTTAGTGCAGTATTTGCAGGAATTGACATATGAATTCAACATTGGTGGAAATATATAGAGTTTTCTATAGACTCATGATGCAACAAAACCACATGGAGTTCATGGTTCATATTTCGGTAGTATCATTCGACCTTATTTTTCCAATTTTCTTATACTTTTAAGTATGTTTATTACCATTGAGGACAATGTCAAACTTAAGTGTGAGGGGGTGGTCAAATAGGAAAAATGGTCTATTTTGTCAAATTTAATTACTTTTCAAAAGAAACGTAAAAAAAATTATAATGAAGATTAATCCAAGTACACGAATTTACCAATAGTTCTTCCAAAAACAAGAAATAACAAAAACAGAATTTGTACTTGGATTAATCTTCATTATAATTTAAGTGCTATTGAATGTTTGAGAAAATTATGAATTGTGTTGAAATGTGTTTGAATTCCGAGTAGAGTGATATACTTGTGTGATGAACATGAATTATAAAGGGGAGTTTCGTTTTATGAACAAGAAAATGTAAATGGGTTTTTATGGTTGATAATTCTTGAAACATGTTTTGATAATCAAATGAAATATAGCTTTTTATTTGATTTAGAGGTCGAAAGGATTTTCGGTAAACTATATTCCAAAAGATTTATGCATGAGTCAATTTGATTTCTTGGTGATTGACACTCACCTTGACGAGTTGGTTAAAAGAATTTGTCAAAATATTTATCTTGGGTATAGGTCGAAAGAACCCATTCAAACCAAACTTATCTCTTTATGTTTCTAGTAAATGGTGATTATAATGAATTGGAATAGATGATCATAGGCCGAAAGGGTTTGTCTACATCAATTTGTTAATATGAACTCTATGAAAAATACCATGGAATAGAATTTATATACTTTAGATTTGTGATTCATAGTTGCTTATGCACGTAAATTATCTCTCCTACGGATGAAATGGAATTCACACAAGTATTGTTTTTAGTTATGTTTACCTTTACCATGTTAATTCTTGCAGTAGTAACGGTAGTGACAACCATATTACCTACACCACCACAACATTTTGATTATGCGCAAAACCTATGGGACGACCTAGACTTACCTGACTTTGCTACAATAGAACGAGTATACTTGCAAGTATGCGTAGTTAAGGAATTAATAAGTCTTGTTTATTAATTTAAAACTAGGAGTGCAAGACGCGCATCAAGAATCAGCTAGCATAGCCCTAGCAGCCTTAATTAGTGTCCTGATTTTCCTTTCAACTACTCCATTTTACTGCGGAGTCCTATGATTGCTAAATTGTCCCTTGATTCTGTTGGGAATAAAATATAGCCAGTCCACTTGAGCGCTGACAAGAGTAAAACAAGCGTTGATAAGAAGAAAACAAACGATGACAGATCAAGCGTTGACAGGAAGAAGTCAAGCGTTGATAGGTTGAAGACAAGCACTGATAGAAAGATATGGTCTACGCGTATTATGTTTCTAGTTTGTTTCTAGTAAAGATAGGATCAACATTGTATTTTCTATAATTATCTTTACCTAGAATAATTGATACGTAGACTCTTGTACAAGGCTTCTTATGTCTATAAAAGAAGATCTTTTAGGTTATGTTTAATAATAAGTTTCATACGTTAAACACTTTCATTGTAAGCAAGTTCGTTATTATCAATCAAGTGAAAGTTTGTTTTACATCTTTGTGTGTTCTTGTTTAAGTGTTAATTCCGCATAACACTTAGATTACTATATACATAAACAAAGTTTCTCTACGTGTATAACTTGATCTAATCTCGTTTACACAAGATAAATCGATCTGAGTTTGGGATCAACAAGTGGTATCAGAGCTTGTTGAGAAACTTTGATCTAAAAGAACACAAGAACCCTAAAATCACCAAAACCCTAATTTTCACAAAACCCTAAAAAAAGAAAAAAAACATCATGTCCACTCCAGAAGTAACCTCCTCCTCTTCAAACCACAACATCAAGATTCCCATGCTAGATGCAAACAATTTTGAGCTGTGGAAGTTCAACTTTGAGCAATATCTGCAAATCCATGACTACACTCTCTGGGAGATTATTGAATATGGAAACACATTCAATAAAGCTCAAAAGATTAAAGATGCCATTGCTACAAGATCAGTTGTTCAAGGATGTTCTGAAGAAGATAAGAAAGAAAAACCTGACGATGGTAGAGCTGTGTCTGTTGATGACATAGCAAAGAAAAGGGTTGATATGAAAACCCTAAGCATTCTGAAACTTTCTTTGGGACAAGAAAATCAGCACAAATACAGAGGTTATGAGTCTGCAAAAGACCTTTGGGCAGCCCTTGAAGTTGCCTATGATGGTAATGCTGATACTAAGGAAGAGAAGAAGAAGCAACTCTTGCATGAGTATGCTATTTTTAAGGCTCAACCTAATGAGAAGCTTAGCAGTGTGAGAAGCAGACTGCTTGATATTACAAGCAAGTTGTCCTTCATGGGGACAGTAATTGGTGATGTTGACATTATTGCCACTTTTCTTAAAAGCCTTGGTGATGCATGGAAGATTGAGGCAAGATCTATAATTGCCAATAACACTCACAAACGTTCTACTTTTGATGATATCTTCAACAAACTAAGGCTGTTGGAGAATGAAACTCTTTTGGAGCATGGAAGTAAGTCTACCAATAGTAACATGGCCTTCTTCTCACATAGTGAAGGTAAATTTGATCAGAAGGATTTATACATGCACCCAGTTACTGGATCAACATGTGTCAACGCTGGATCATATCCTGTCAACGCCTCACATTCAGACGCTGACACATACAAAATTGACTCACCAAGAGATAAGCCTGCTGGTTTGGATCTGGATACTGTGTGTGCATACATTGCTTCATTTCCTAATGGTTCAGTGATTACATATGAGGACCTTGAGCAAATAAGTGATGAGCACTTGGAGGAGATGGATATAAAGTGGAACATGGCTCTTGCAAGTATAAGAGCAAACAGATGGAATAGAAGGTTTAAGAAGAAGATGACCTTTAATGCAAAGGACACTGCTGGATTTGATAATCCAAGGTTGAGTGATACAATTGTCATCGTATGGGGAACTTTATGAGGGAATGCAGATCTCCAAGAAGATCTGATGCTGGAAAACCCTCAAGCCAAATTGTTAAGGCTCGGGATCCTAAGTCTATGGTGGCAGTGCAAGAAATTGATGGTTGGATGGGACTGGAGCTATTTGTCTAAGGATGAGGAAGAGGATAAAGCTTTGGTTGCTGAGATAGAAGAAGAAGAGCATGTTCAATATGCTCTCATGGCACACTCCTCATCTTCATCAGACAATGAGGTATATGATGACGCTTTTTGTAGTAAGGGTTGTCGTTTAAATACTGAAAAACTTAACAAAGAGGTTTTAAGATTGTTAGGAGATGTGAGTACTGAGAGATGCAAGTTGTCTAACTATCAAATTGCTCTCACTCAAACTGAAAAGACAGTTTATGAGTATAAGAAAATGGAGCTTGACCTAAAAGATAAAATAAATATCTTAAAACATGATTTAAATGCTAGTAATGATATTAGAAACATCATGGAAAGGGTCAATGCTGAATTACAGGCTAAGTTAGATGAGGCTATCAAAAATAAGGATAATGTTGACCTTAAAATTCAGAGATTTGATAAGGCCTCACAAACCCTAGGAGAATGTGTTAGTAAATAGAGGGATCCTAAGGACATGACTGGGATTGGGATGAAAGACTATACTGGTGTTCCACCACCAGTTGGGGACTTCAATGGTGTCCAAAGAAAGGACTTATCTTGGACTGGTTTACCAAAACTCCAAGAAGAGGAATTTATTCCTCCACCAAGAGTCCTTACCCCGGTTGAGGAATATAGGCAAAAGTTGACTGACTTGAATGAATGGAAGAAAGCCAATCCTACCTTATTTGTCAAGGGTTGCATGCTATGTGATAGTCCAAATGAGTCGACCCCTATCAAAGTGACAAACCCAATCACTGGCAAGACTGTTGACCTTGGCTCAAACACTGTTAAGAAACCTAGCATTAAGTATGCAGAAATGTATAGGAATACTAGGTCACCAAAAAGCCAAGTTAGTGATGATGGAATAGGTTTCTTCTCTTCTAGACCTAGAGTTGTGTCTAGAAAAGCCTGTTACACTTGTGGTAGCTTTTCACATTTAACATATAAGTGTGTCAACGCTTCCAAGGTCAACGTTGTTAAAAGGTCAAACACTGTCAGACCCAAAACTTATGTGGAGCAAAGTCCACAAGTTGTTAGACCAGCCCCATTCTTCACCAAAGGGTCTAACACTCATGGATAAAGACCTTTTTAGAATACCAATACATGGTCTAATAGGCAATGGGTTCCTGTAGCAAACCCTAGGTTCAACGCTGATAAGGGTAAATTCAGCGTTGACAAGACCAAATCAAACGCTGACAGAAACGTTGCCAGACCTAAATATTTGCAACCACAGGGAAAGGGATCTAAAGCTACTTCTAGCTTGACATGGAGACATAAGCAAAATCAAAACCCTAATTCTAATGGGATTTCTATGACCTGCAACAGATTTAATTATATTTCAAAGGTCATCACAAAACCAATTGGGGTTAACTGGGTGTTTCATCCAAAAACGGATGAACAAGGGGTTGTTATGAGAACTAAGTTTGTTCTTGTTGAACAACCAGATGAATCCAAGTCTGCTCAGACTTGGGTTCCCAAAGAAAACTAACCTGTTTTCTTTATGTGTAGGGCATTCAAAAACAAGTGAATGATTATGGCTATTGGGATAGTGGATGCTCTAGGCACATGATTGGGAAGGAAGATTATCTTACTAACTTCACTCCCATTAAGGATGGTGATAAAGTTTACTTTGGAGGCGGATATGGAACTATCACAGGCAAAGGAACTCTTCTCACCAAGAACTTACGTTTTGAAAACGTGTTTCTGGTAAAAGAACTTGATTATAATCTTTTTAGTGTATCACAAGTTTATGATAACAAAAATAAGGTTCTTTTTACTGATACTGAATGCTTGGTGTTGAGCAAGGATTTTCAAATTCCATATGAGAAATTTATTGACTATAGAACACCTAGGCATAAGGACATTTATAATGTGAATCTTTATGGGATTAGGATGAATAATAACATGTCATGTTTTTATGCTAAAGCTTTAGTTGATGAGAGTAATCTATGGCACAGGAGACTAGGGGACATTAACTTTAAGAATATAAACAGACTTGTGAGACTTGGTTTGGTTGATGGTTAGCCTAAAAAGGCTTTCCACAATGACCACTCTTGTGTTGCATGCCTTAAAGGCAAACAGCACAAGGTCTCATTTAAGTCTAAACATGTGCACTCTAGTTCTAAACCACTTCACTTGCTGCATATGGACCTGTTTGGTCCAACTAATATATCAAACATACTGCTTTGTCATCACAGATGACTTTTCTAGGTTTACTTGGACTTTCTTTTTAGCTATGAAAAGTGACAATGCTGATACTTTAATTAACTTTATTAATCAGATTGAGAAGAAAACTGGTAATGAAGTTAAAATGATTAGAAGTGATAATGGTGGTGAGTTTAGAAATAAGCTATTGGATGATTTTTGTGCCAAGAAAGGGATTACCAGAGAGTTTAGTGTTGCCATAACCCCACAGCAAAATGGGGTTGCTGAGAGAAAGAATAGAACCCTAATTGAAGCAGCCAGGACTATGTTGGATGATGCTCACTTTCCCATAGCTTTTTAGGCTGAGGCTGTGAATACAGCTTGTTATGTTCAGAATAAAGCATTGGTCAAAAAGATACATAACAAAACACCTTATGAGTTACTTTGGGGAAGGAAACCTAATATCAGTTTTCTTAAACCTTTTGGTTGTTATGTAGTTGTACTAGATACTAGTGATGCCTTAGGTAAATTTAGTGCTAAAGGTGATGAAGGCTATTTCATGGTTTATTCAGTGCAGAGTAAGGGATATAGGGTTTACCTTAAGAAGGAAAAACATATACTTGAAAAAGTACATGTTAGGTTTTTAGAGAGTAAACCTAGTGATCCTGAAAGTGGTCCAAATTGATTGTTTGACATGGAACCTCTATCTAGGACTTTGAATTATATGCCTGTTACTAATCCAGACATTGTGAAGGTAACTTCAAATGTTGTGGAAGATCCAGTTGTTGATGTTTCAGGTACACAGGTTAATGAAGAGGTTGGATCACAAGCAGACAAGTCATCTCCCATACAAGAGTATGTCACTATTCTCATATGGACAGATGCTTTTGTTGCTGTTGCTGCTGCTGGAAAGGAAAATGGTGGTCCCCAAGTATCACCAGTTAACAACATGCATGGTCCTTCAGGCGCTGACAAAGGAAAATCTGGCGCTGACAGGACAAATTCAGGCGTTGATGGCTCAAACGTTGACAACACCATTTCAGGCGTGGATGGATCAAACGCTGACAACCTTGGTTCAGGCGTTGACAACTCTTTTGAGCATATTTTTTCTTCAAATTTTGAACAAGGTAAACCTTCAAGTATACATGAAGAGGTTCATACAAATATTGATGAAAGAGCGTCTGAAGAAGATATTGGCAACTTGGATGATGAGATTGAAGACAACGGACTTTTTGAGGGAGGAGTTCTCACGTCTACTATGAAGAATCACCCTACTTCTCAAATTATTGGGGATGTCATGTCTCCTGTTCAGACTAGAAGATCTCATCAGAGTCTTGGTGGATTTATTGCCAATATACACAAGAAGGTTGATACCCCTCTTATTCAAGCATGTTTGTTTGCCTGTTTTTTTGTCACAACAGGAACCCAAGAAGATTTTTGATGCTCTCAAAGAACCAAGTTGGGTGGAAGCAATGGAGGATGAGCTTCACCAATTTGCTATTCAGGATGTTTGGGAGCTGGTTGATTGTCCCAGATATGTCAGACCTATTGGGACAAGATGGGTTCTAAGAAACAAGAAAGATGAAAGAGGCATTGTGGTCAGAAACAAGGCACGTTTAGTGGCTCAGGGATATACACAAGAGGAAGGGATAGACTATGAGGAGGTCTTTGCACCAGTTGCAAGGATTGAGGCCATAAGGATATTTCTAGCCTATGCTTCTTGCATGGGCTTCACTGTCTATCAAATGGATGTGAATAGTGCTTTCTTATATGGCACAATTGTTGAGGAGGTATATGTTATGCAACCTCCTGGTTTTGAAGATCCAGAACATCCAGACAAGGTATATAGAGTCAAGAAAGCTATGTATGTACTTCATCAAGCCCCAAGAGCATGGTATGGCACATTATCCACTTATCTGGTGTAAAATGGATTCAAAAGGGGCACCATAGACCAGACATTATTTACAAAGAAGGCTGGTAAGGATGTCTTACTTGTTCAGGTTTATGTTGATGATATCATCTTTGGGTCTACAAATCCAAAGATGAGTGAAGACTTTTCCAAGCTTATGACAGACAAATTCAAGATGAGTGCAATGGGGGAGATGAACTTCTTTCTAGGGTTACAAGTTCAACAGAAAGAATATGGTATCTTCATCTCTCAGGATAAGTATGTAGCAGAGATCTTGAAGAAGTTTGGCTTTTCTCCACATGAAAAGAGGGCTACTACTCCTATGGATAGAGAACACCCTTGGGGAAAAGTTGGAGATGGAAAAGAAGTGGATGTCAGGCACTATAGATCAATGATTGGTTCCTATCATTTAAGCATGTTTTTATTTATGGATGATGGTTGGAATATTTATATTCCTATCTTGACATAAATTTTTATGTTCATGCATATTTTTGGGCAACATATGTATCACAGTTTAAGGGGAGGTTTTAGGAACCTTTAGGACTTTTGGGTATTCTTATAATACTCTTATCACAATTCTAGATTGTGTCCACAGGTGAGTATGAGTTAGTTTACTAAATCATGAGGCACTGTAGCATGCAAAGTTGATATACTATGCATGCTGCCAAGACAATTTTGGCCTAGAATTGGGTGTGGTCTGTTGGGAGACTTGGGAATGATTTATAATGGGTTTTACCTGGGAGTTACAAGGGATTTTATGAGATAACTTAGTTGTTAAGAGTTTTGGTTAGCAAGGGACACTAGAGGACTGTTATGTCTATCTTGCAAAAGCAAGTGTGCATAACTGGACAGTGCTTGCCGCCCTATAATAATTATCAATTTATAGGTTATCTTCACTAGGATAAATTACTTTGTTAAGGTCCTTTTTCATTTTTATTACTTTTATTTTTGGACGCTGACAAGTATATTTCCAAGCGTTGTTATGACCAATTTAGACGCTGACATGGCTTTGGCAAACGTTGACAAGAATATAGCCGTTGGGCGTTGATGGGTTATTTTTTACCGTTGACACTCATTGGGACCTACCCAGTTGTTATTTTTGACGAATTTTGGGGCCGTAATTTTGGGAGCAGATAACTTTTAATTAATGCACAAGGATAACTTATTTTCTTTTCAACATTTTCATCATTATATTTTGAAAATACTTGCCTCATTTTTTACCAATCACATGTGCCTATCTCTCCTATATATTTGGCTCCTATTTTAAACAGGGTACCTCATATTCTTGTCTAACAAATTTCTCCTATAATTCATCTTTCTCAATAATTCACAAACAACGTTCTTCTACAATGGCACCAAAATTTAAACCAAGTGACTTGGTATTGGGATTCAGGAGTCAACACAACATGATTGCATATTTGGACGCTGATGACACTCTGTTTCCACAATACACCCAGATGGTGGCGTATTTGAATGCATCTCCTACTAGGTATGATCTTTCTCATGCTCCTCTCATCTCTATCACGCATATTAAATAGTTTTGGAACACTGTTAGTTCCTCAATAGTTAATAATGTGACTACATTATCATCTATTGTTCATGGGCATACATGGATGGTTACTGAAGCCTTGGTTCGCCAAGCTTTGCATCTTGATGATGCAGATGGTATACCACCCTCCCCATTCATAAAATAGAACAAGGGCTTCGTGCTTTGGGTTATCCTTTCCCTGATGAGGGCACTTTAAACAAATATCATAAACAAGAGTTTCCCCCAGCCTGGAAATACCTCATACATGTCATCCTAAAATGTTTGAGTCCCAAATTTGCTGCACACAATGAAATAATAGATCAATTGGTAGTGCAATTGTGTGCATTGCAAATGGGAAAAGTTTAATTATTCAAAAATGATTTTTGATGACATGTGTAAAAACAAAGGGAATAAGATGACTTTGGCTTATCCCAGATTTTTACAAATGGTTTTTGATGTGCAAAATTACTTCACAAGGGATCATGATGACTTTTATGAGATCCCTGTGCAAAAGAAAGCTATTTTTACCAAGATGAACTCACCCCCTCACCGTGAATTACCCCTCACCCCAGCTATGCTTGCTGTTATTGCAGCAGCACAACCCCAACCAGACCCACAACCACAACTTGACCCAATCCCAGAACCTTTACCTTCACCTCAACGCATGGAAATTGACCAAGAACCCTTCAACGCTGACACCTTAAATGTTGGCGTTGACACAAGTAATCCGGACGTTGACACCTTTCCTTCACAGACCCAAACACCCCTTAACCTTCCCACATCCACCCAATCCACATCATCTTCTACCCCACCTCAATATAGGTTGCAAAAACGCCAAAGGACTACTGGAGCGTTCTCCTCTAGTGGTCCTAGCCATGTAGCAGAGAGAACCACCACCACAAGTGTGGTTGGTGCTATGGATGAGGCTGGGACTATTGGTTCTGGCTTAGATGTAGGCCAAGACAGTCCTAACATCTTTAAGACCTCATCCATGCCCCATGAATCTAACTTGGGAGGTCAAAGACCCATTTTATAGGAGGGCAGACTGGAACCATACACACTAATGGAATTGACGGCTGTCTGCATTAGCTTGCAAAAGCAAAATGCAGACTTGGTACAAATTGTCAGTACACAAGGCCTTGAACTCAAGCAATTGAGGGAGAGGATTGTCATTTTGGAGAATGCTAGCACAAGGCATGGGATGGAGGAATCTTCCAAAGGGGAGGATGAGCAGATTAATGTGAGTGATAAAGGCTCACATGATGGAGAATCTTTGGGTATTGCTGAGGCCCTAACTGAATAGAAGAAGCAACCAGGTTTTGGCAGATCACTGGTAACTCCTACCAATTTAAACTTGTCTTTTACAGCTATGTTGGAGCAATTTACAAGAGGCACTGAGACAAGTAATTTGGGCGTTGACAAGCAAAATTTGAATGCTGACACACCAAGCGCTGACATGAGCAAATTGGGCGCTGACACAAGAAATTTGAGCGTTGACAGACCTGCAGATGAGGTTGATGTATTCCAGTCATTAGCTATCATCAAAGAAGTATCTTCACAGGTATTACCATCATCCTTACCCATCATTGATCCATTAGATAAGGGTAAAGGAATCATGGTAGAAGTAGAAGTTCTTAAGAATGTAGCACAAGTAGAGTTTGAATCAAGGTTGGCTGCACAACTTATGGAACAAGAAAGGAAGAAGGTTGGTGAATCACCATTTGTTGTCACTTCAGAGGAACAAGAAGGAAGTGATGAAGCAAGTTCAGATTCAAGTGTGATGATAATAGAACAACCAGAAAGACTTGAATATGGTGATGATTTGGCAAGAGAGAAGCTTAGAGAGTTGAAATTGCAAGTAGATTTTGATATGCCAGAGTTTGTTCAGATGTACCATGCTTGGGAGAATAGTGTATAGAGAATCCAGATTTGACTATTTCAGACCAAATTTGGGGTTTGGAGATTCTTCTAAGAGTTCAAAAAGACTGCAAGGTAATTCTGAAACACAAAGCTAGCAATGTTCTCTCACTTCTAAAGAGTGATAGAAGGGAGCTTTACTACATGCTACTCAGATGTCATGGAACAGGATGGACCTATAAGAAATTGTTGGGATTATCCTTTGAAGAATTGGAGTATAAGGCTTATCCCATTTGGGCAAAAGTGCAGGAAATGAATACTATCAGACTTCTTTTAGATGAAAGGAAAGAAGAACTTGCAGAAGAGATGGAGCTTAAGAAGGCAATGATTGTTCCAAGACCTTTGAAGAAGGGAGTTCCTCTTGAGTTTCCTAAAGATATGGATAGATTGAAGCCCAGTGAAGCTGTTATAAGAAGGAGCATCAAGCTCTCACCCATGGAAGCTTCAGATATGGTCCAAGTGTTACCTCTTGATGCCAGAAACCCTATCATAAGCTATGAAGAAGATGTAAGTGGGTTTTGGAAGATTGGCAGGTATGGGAAAGAGGTACACACATTTACTACTCTTGTGTCTCTCTTTGCAAGTGTGGATAGAGAAGACTTGGTAGACCTTTGGAGGTTGTTGGAGGCCAAGTATGAGACTGGAGCTCCTACTTCTGTCAATGGAATAAAACTTTGGTCAACATTCAAGAGAATGTGTGGACCAAAAGAAAAAGATCCTGCTGTTTGAAAGGATCTTGAGGATGATCTCAGTTGTCTTCAATAGCGTTTGTATTCAGCTGCTGGTGTATATTATTTGAGCTCTACAAAGTTTGTTGAGTATCTTCTTGTAGATGGTCAGTATTCCATGTCCAAAGATGTTTTGGAGAAGATGAAGACAACACAGCTGGAGATTGACTATTCAAGTGACGTGGCCAAAGATTTGATTAGGCATGTTTATTACCAATATAATAAGATTTGTAAGATTCCTCCTAGTACTTAATTTTTATTCTGAAACTTGATTACTAGAGTAGATATCAAGTTTAGGGGAGGATTGTTGGGAATAAAATGTAGCCAGTCCACTTGAGCGCTGACAAGAGGAAAACAAGTGTTGATAAGAAGAAAACAAACGCTGACAGATCAAGCGTTGACAGGAAGAAGTCAAGCGTTGATAGGTTGAAGACAAGCACTGATAGAAAGATATGGTCTACGCGTATTATGTTTCTAGTTTGTTTCTAGTAAAGATAGGATCAACATTGTATTTTCTATAATTATCTTTACCTAGAATAATTGATACGTAGACTCTTGTACAAGGCTTCTTATGTCTATAAAAGAAGATCTTTTAGGTTATGTTTAATAATAAGTTTTCATACGTTAAACACTTTCATTGTAAGCAAGTTCGTTATTATCAATCAAATGAAAGTTTGTTTTACATATTTGTGTGTTCTTGTTTAAGTGTTAATTCCGCATAACACTTAGATTACTATATACATAAACAAAGTTTCTCTACGTGTATAACTTGATCTAATCTCGTTTACACAAGCTAAATCGATCTGAGTTTGGGATCAACATATTCCTTTAGACCTACAGAATTCATCAAATTCAGCATTCTTAAATTATGTCCCATTATCTGTCCTAATGATTAAGACTTGTTTAGTGAAATGCTTTTCAACTAAAGTGATAAAGTCCTTAAGTAATTCATTGGTTTCATCCTTATGTGCTAAAAAGAAAACCCAACTGAATCTACTATAATCATCAGTTATAACAAGGCAAAAGGTCTTATGACTAATACTCCTAACAAAAATTGGACCAAACCAATCCATATGCAAGAATTGCAAAGGCTTAGTCACAGAATTGACAATCTTGGTCTTACAAGAGGCTCTATGCTGTTTACCTTTTTGACAAGCAGTACATGTGAAATCATTTTGAAAAGATTTGTTAGGTAACCCTCTAACCAAATTTCCATTAACCAATCTATTAAGGTTCTTGAAATTCACATGACCTAACCTCCTATGCCATAGATTAGACCCATCATTAGACACTTTCGCCAATAAACATGTAATGCCACCTGTTGGAGTAATAGTATGAATATTAAAGGTGTACATATTTTCTTGCCTGGGTACCTTAAGCAGTACTTGAGATTCCTTTGGCATCTCAAAGTCTTTGGAAAGCACCAAGCAATCTGTATCTGTAAAGAGCACCTTGTTCTTTTTTCACACATTTTTTATATAGAAAAGAGATTGAATTCATTCAATTCTTTTACAAAGAACACATCTTTAAATTCTAACTTCCATGTATTGATTTTTCCTTTTCCAGTGACCTACCTTTACTACCACCAAAGGCTACTGGTCCACCTCTGAATTCTTCAAATTCAGCAAGGAAATCTTTGTTCCTTGTCATGTGCCTTGATCATCCACTATCTACAATACCTTTATCTTTCAATTCATCAATTAGATGCCCCTGCACATACACAAAACTTATTAGTTTTTAACAGGGACCCAAGCCACATTTGGCTCAGATCTTGTGGGACCTACATACTTAAGAGTCTGATAGGTAGTTTTTCCAGTAAGACTACACACACTCTTATACTTCATGGTTCTTATTAAATAGTCAAAGACATAAGTGGGTTTATTGTCCTTGAACCTTTTTTAACTTAAGTACTGTTTTAGCAGTACTTGGTTGAACACATGGTTTTTCTCCTTTAGGGGCCCACATTTGCACTGGTTTGTTATAAGACTTACTTCTAGGGGTTTTAGCATTCTCAACTACACTTCTAGAAAATTTGTGGGACACTGGTTTACCAGACTTTTGACCAGCGATACTTGCTTTTGGTCTAGCAGTACTTGTAATTCTAGGCTTGCCGGTACTTGGCTTGCCAGACTTCAAAGGTACTAGACCTTATTTCATAAGTACTGCTCTTGGAACAAAGTCCTTGGTAAAGCTAAAAAATCCCTAAAAAACCCTAATTTTCATCAATGGCGGCAGGAAAAAAAATCTCTCTTGATTCGATTGTCTATTCTCTTCTAATCTGAATACCTTATAACGATGTTGGTTTCTCGTTTAATCGTTGATTAATCTTGAGTTAACAAAGTCTTTATTTGGTTGCAAGTTTTTAGGGTTTAGTATAATCGATTTTCTTCTTTTTCTGTCTGCGTTGTGTGAAGTCGGTGATTAGGTTTTCTAGATCGTTGTCGTGTGTCTCTGTTCGTGATCATATATATTCGTTGTGTGTTCCACTTGTTACCTGCATGATTCGTTTGTTTTGTTTTCCATTGTTAACATAAATTAGGGTTTGATTTTCTTGGTTTAGGGTTTCTTTATCATCATCGTTGTTTAGGGTTTTTTATTGCATGATATGGAATCAAACGACTATTCTAAGATGGATCTGGGAGAAATTCAATCTGATGATGGCGTTAATGTGTTGGATACGAAGGACTAATCGGTTGGTGAGATCATGGATTTAATCCGGAGTCTATTCAAGCTGTGAGTGAGTTCTTTCTAGTTAAACTTGGCATGCCTATAGACATCGATAATTTTCTTAATGATCTTAAAAGTGAGAAATATGTAGTATGGTCGATGTTGACTCAGGAACAACGTGTTAGGGTTGTTGAGATTGTTCATGCAAGGTTGCATTCCCTTTTAAATGCCCAATATATAGAGATCAACTCTATGTCTACATATAGTGAGGGAGGTACAAGTGCGAGTAAGAATGACCTGTCGAAGGTCGGTGATGTACCTACTGGTCCTACACTGGATGATGCAAGTAATGATTACGTAAAGTAGATTGTGGATATTACCTCTGAGTTTTCTAATAAAATGGATACGCTTGCTTCTATTCGCAGTCAGGATGATCTGATTGTGCGTAAATCCTTTGTAGGAAAAACAAGTGCAAATGAAAAGGAGCAACCCGCTGATAATGCTAATTTTCGTCACTTGTTGCCAGAAGATGTTTTTGAAGGATTAAACATCTCTATTCCTCGTAAAGTGGTTCAGAAGGCCAGTCATCGTCTTGAAGATACTCTATATGGTTACTTTATTGGAAAGAGAATGGCTTTCCCGGTTGTGGATTATTATGTTAGAAACAATTGGGTGAAACATGGGTTGACTCGGATCATGATGAATTCTAAGGGTTTTTTTCTTTTTCAAATTCAAGTCACTTGCTGGTTTGGAAGCTATCTTAGAAGAGGGCCCATGGTTTATTCGTAAATCTCCGATCATTCTCAAAAAATCGTTGATGGATACTAGGTTGATTAAAGAAGAGCTGACTAGTATTCTTGTTTGGGTTAAATTACATGATGTGCCTATTCAAGTCTTTGAAGAAGATGGAATTAGTTTGATTGCTTCTTTCATTGGAAAACCTATGATGCTTGATTCCTACACTAGTTCGATGTGTAAGGAGTCATGGGGTCGGAGTAGTTTTGCCAGATGCCTAATTGAGGTTAATGCTAAGGCTGATTTTGTGGATGTTGTTACCATTGGCGTCCCTTCTCTTTCGGGGGAGGGTTTTACAAAGGAAACTATACGTATTGAATATGAATGGAGACCTCCTAGATGTGCTGAGTGTAAGATTTTTAGTCACTCTCTTGATCAATGCTCTAATAAGGTGATTGTTTCTCCTATAGTTCCTACTGCTAGTACTGGTCCATCTACTTCTGTTGTTGAGACTAATGATGGTTTCCAAACGGTGACCAAAAGAAAGAGAAATAAGAATATGACCAAATCTATTAATGGTGGTAAGTTTACTGGTCCATCGGTTCAGTCGAATGTCAAATTTGTTCCTAAAGCTACAATTAGTGACCCGAAGAAGGGAGTGAATAGTAAGAAGGAAGATTATTTGCCCAAGTTGAAGTCTATTGATACGTCATCATCAGGTGTTGGGCTATCTACATCAAATCCTTATTCTGTTTTGGATCATGATGATGAAGATGACGATATTGAAACTGTTTATGATGAAACAGCCAATTTGTTATCTAAATCAAATGCAGCTGGAAATTCCTTCACGGCAACTGTTAGTTAGATTGGTTCATTTTGTTTTGTGCTAGGTGGTTTGTAAGTGTTTATGGCTTATCATAAGCAATAGATTTAGGTGTTTATCAAGCTTTTTAGCTTGAGGTTAATGTGGTACTTTAGCCACATTCCATTTGTACTTCACTGTTTTTTTGGTTAATCTATTTACCGGGGAAACCCATTACCAAAAAAAAACAAAGTCCTTGGTAGAGAGCGGGTGTTCGTCATTATTAACCTTATGAGGTTTATTTACCCTTTTATCATGATCAAACTTAGGTTTGCCATCTTTAGGTCCCCATTTGCCTATTTACTTGTGCATTTTTCACATTACCTTACTTTGTGACCTTTTGTGTAGCCTTTTGTTTTGCAATTTTAACTTCATGTAAAGTGTAGGATTATGTAAATGTTGCTTAATCTAGAGAGAGAAAGAGATAGAAAGAGATGGTGATATCACACACACACTTGAGAGAGAAAGTATAAAAATACACACTTTTACTATGTGAAATATTATGTGAACCACACCCTCTCCAACTAAGGAGAGGGTTTATATACCAAGCCTATGAGATGGGCTTGGGATTACAAGTTGGGCCGGCCATACATGACATGAATCGGGCTTTTCCTTGTTTAATTAATGTAAAGAAACTAGACTACGAGCTACTATTTAGTATATTGTCGGAGTGACCGAATCTTCCTAAATACGTAAAAACTTATTTCCAACAATCTCCCCCTAAGGGAGGTCACTCCAAACAAGGGTGTTACCCGAGTTACAATAATAAAATAAACCTAGCATACTATGCTTGTCTTGAGCTCGTAGTCTTCGTATTTATTTCTTTTTCTTTTCAGTTGAACATGGTGATATGATCTTTGATATCAATCTTGAGCATTAATCTCTTTCTTTGATCTTGTGCTTCTATCACTTGTGATATTCGCCTTTTCGTAACTTCATGTCCCACATACTTATACCTTCGTATTTCTTGAAAGCTTCAGAGTTCGATACAATGGAAGACTTGACTTTTAGGCTTTCTAGAATTAGATGAAGTATTAAGTACATAAAGTATAAGCATGCGGGGACGACTTCTTCTCGGACACCGCTACGCCACCGTCTTTAAATGTAGTAACATAAGTAGACACGAACGAAATGGCTTTGAACATTTAATTCTAAGTCAGTATCATTTTACCTCCGGTCGGTGAAGACCGTTGGACGATATAAAATATCGTACTTGTGGCAGGTAGTTTCAATTAAGAATCTCCTTTACAAGATTTCGCGGGTAAACCCATTCTCTTTACTCGACCGTCCAAAGCTGACTGCGAACGTAAAGAGTGAATCATTTGGATAAAATTATCCGCATGATTGAAGCCGTCAATTTTGATTCCTGGAACAAGTTTGATTCATTAAAGAATTGCACCATCGTTGCTTTCCAGTTTTTACGAGCTCGATTCATATTGAATCTTGCAAGTTACCTACCAAGTGCTGTTTGAGGTTAACACTAGAAGGATTTCCACTCATCACTGTGAACACTAAGGTATCACTCTGAGTGTTCTGGCAAGATCACTGAGATATTGCGTAGAGACCTGGAACGTGTTAAAATTTAATTACGAATTAAACAACTGTTGCTTTCTAGTTATCACAAGTTTGATTCATAAAGAATTTTACAAGTCACCTACCATGAGATTTTTGATAATCGCTCAAGAAGGATTTCCATTTTCATTGTAAATACTTGCGTATTACTCGGATGTTCAGGAAAGATCATGAAGATTTTACGTAGGACTCTTAATATCTTTCTTACTTTTCACAGAGTGTGAAGAAGTAAGGAAATATGGATGTGTGTCCTAATGAGATATTTGATTATCTCAAATGGCTCTAGACTCAATCTTGCATTTTGGATTTTAGTGATCAAGGGCTGGAGAGGAGTGCCACCATTTCAATACCAAATTATTCCGAGTGAATAAATTGATAGATAACATTTTGATCTCCGTGTGATTAAAACCAATACCTTTTAAGAGATATCTGAGTTAGCTGGAATGGGTTGTGTATTGCATCACTGGGTCCAGGATGTCTATCTTCAATATCGAGCATCTCTAAAAATGATTTCAATAGCTAATGAGTTGACCCGGTTTCTGCCTAAGTTGTAAGGAGGGCTTCTTTCTTTTCACCCTTTATCTTTACAATTCTTTTTCGTTCATCAACCCCTTCAATGCTTACCAATACGTCATAACTAGCACCTTGTTGTGATTGTTCCAGTGCTAACTTAAGTACTTGGTCGGCATTCAATTAAGTTCACAATCTTTCTCCATCTTTCCTAAGGACTACTATTTCTAGCTATGGAATGTCCTTAGGAAGATTCCTCCGGTTCTGGACGAATCATTAGACTTAACCTATCCTACCATCCTTTTGTCACCACAATCTTCATCGTCATGAAATAGATGGTTTTGTGGGTAAGCATAAATCACCATGAACTCCATTTTTGATATAGCAAATCCATTTTGCTCCCCCTTACATATGCCATGATTTTCGAAAACATTTCGCACATGTCGGGATGAGCCATCACGTTAAGTCAAACCATTTTTGAATAATCATGTCTCATATTAAATCACATTTTCTCCCACATATTAAAAATATTAACCCAACCGATATTTTTGATATCAATTGATTTAGTGAAGTTTTAACAAAGTTTTTGGAAGAAAAACGCAAGTCCGTTTTATCTTCATGATACCAATGTGTGAGAAATGATACCGATTTGTAAATTGATCACATACATATTCACCATATTAGAAAAATAATGACAAGGTTGGACCTGATTGATGAGAACATCATATGATAGAATCATGTGGTTCTTGTCGGCAAATGTTGGTTGCCTCGTCACGTCTGAAGTCATCTCTTGGCACCACATGTACGATTGGTATCTTTGTCTTTACACCAGTTTGTGAGCTTGGCACTCTCGGCATCAAAGATTCTGAATGCTTGACAGTTGCTCCCCCTCAATTCTTGACCCGTGTTCTATCGAAAGAGTTGTAGTCGTCGTTTGAGTAGTCTCATGGTCGAGTATGTGGATACCAATAGTAAATAGCTACGATTGTAGAGATGATAACTTCATAAAAATAAGATTTCTCTTGTTTTAACAAATAAATGCACTGATGCGTACATATATCCATGTTAGATTGTGTTATAACGTAAACAGAATCCCTTTCATGGTTATAAAATAAACCATGCCCGAGAAAATTAATTTCTGTTGAGAGCCAAAGCTTTCATAAGAAATACTTGACTTTAATAAGAAAAGAGGGTTACAGTCTGAAATAACTACAAGCCATACGGGCATGTTTTATGAAATATTTACAACTTTTGTACGAACTCTATTTATGGCGCCGTGTCAATATTAATCAACATTTCTAAGGCCGTAAATATTAACGTCCCAAAAGACATGTCTTTGAAAAATAAAGTAAAATATTTTTGGATTTTTCTGAATTTTTCAATTCTTATGGTTTTATATTTTTTTATTTTGCTTTTGTGGATAAAAATATAAACAATATATACCAATGATCGCGAAGTATACGGAGAATAGGTACCACCACTATTCTTTCGCTTCATCTGCCAATTCCTTTAGAGTCTCGGGCGAGAATGTTCTCAAACCTAGCTTATCGGCCAAAAATTCAATTCGAGCGCGATCTAAAGCCTTCGTGAAAATATCCGCCAATTGATACTCAGATCTGACAAAGTAAAGCTCTATCACTCCGTTTTCCACTTGCTCCTTGATAAAGTGGTAGCGAATGTCAATATGCTTCGACCGGGAGAATTGAACGTTGTTGCAGCATAAGGCAATTGCACTTTGTTGTCGTAGTACATCGGAATTTTGTTGAAACCTAAAACATAGTCGGTTAATTCCGATCTCATCCAAAGAATTTGAGCACAACAACTGGACATAGCTATGTATTCTTCCTCCGTACTTGAAACTGCAACGCTTTTTTGCCTTTTCGATGCCCAGCTGATTAGTCGATCTCCTAGTAGTTTCAAAGTTCCACTTATGCTACGCCTTGTATCTTGACAACCCGCATGATCCGTATCTACATTTGCTATTAGTGAAATCGAAGATTCCTTCGAATACCAAAGTCCCCGATTAATGGTTACTTTAATATACCGAAAGATCCGTCTAACAGAAGCTAAGTGTAACTCAGTAGGCCTAGTTTGATACCGAGCACACATACATATAAAAAATTGAAGATCAGGTCGACTAGCTGTGATATACAGAAGGGTACCGATCATTCCACGATAAAGTATCGGATCAACGGCAATCCCATGTGGATCTGCATCTAGCTTAGTTCGTTCCACCATTGGAGTATCCATGAGGTCGCAAGATTCCATCTTATATTTCTTAAGCGATTCAAGGGCATACTTGGATTGATTGATAAAGATGCCTCTGCGACTCTGAGATATCTGAAGTCCTAAGAAAAATGATACCTTGCCCATCATTGACATCTTAAACTTGGAATACATGAGTGTCCCAAACTCATCCGATAAGGTTTGGGTCGAGGCAGCAAATATAATATCATCAACATATATTTGTACCATATTCATATCTTTACCTCGTTTCTGAATGAACAGCGTGGGATCCAACTTGCCTTTAGCGAATCCTTGCGTAATGAGAAATTGTGACAATAGATCATACCACATGCGTGGAGCTTGCTTCAACCCATAGAGAGCCTTCTTAAGCTTGTACACGTGATTAGGATATTTAGAGTTCACAAAATCATCCGGTTGTTGAACATAGACCTCTTCTTTGATTTCACCATTGAGAAATGCCATCTTCACATCCATCTGATAGACGATCATATTCATGTGAGCTGCATAAGTGAGGAATAGTCTAATAGCTTCCAAACGGGCAACTAGTGCAAAGGATTCCATAAAGTCGATGCCCGATAATTGCTTGTATCCACGAGCTACATCGAGCCTTGTTCTCCAATATGCCGCCTAACTCGTCGAGTTTCACCTTGTAAACCAATTTCAAAGTGAGTAACTTCACTTGATTCGGGCATGGGACAAGTTCCTATACATCAAGACGTACAAATTCATTAAGTTCTTCTTGCATAGCTTCTATCCAACATGAGTGGGTAAATGCTTGTTGCCACGTCTTAGGTTTAACTTCACTGAGAAAATCATCAAAATGACAAAACATTGCACTTTCTTGTAACTGACTTCGTGTGGATAATGGACTATTAGGGTCACCTATAATAGAATCTATTGGATGATCCTTTGTCCACTTGTTGTCATGTTCACGAATCCGTGGATTGGAGTAGACCGTAGTAGGAGCTTCCTCTGAGGTGGACGACCCGGCTTGATTATGGTTGGGAATTGGTACACCAAAGAATGGAAGTTCACGCATTTGAGCAAATTCCAAGTCGTGATCATCATCATCCACTTCATCATCAATAGGCATATCATGGGTAGTTGATTCGGGTGTTGGTTGAGAATTACTCTTGCAGGTATATCTTGACCAATTGTAGGTGTAGACGTCTCTGATTGTGCTTCGGTTGCTGGAGCTACAACTTCGGTAACCGGAGCTATTACCTCAGGTTCTAGAGCAACAATACTTAGAGGAGTAAATAATTCATCAAAGAACGGTTGAAACAACGTATCCCATTCATTCCTAGAAGATGGTGTAAATGATGATGAAGTAGGGTTGTTTGGGACAAGACTAGAGCTAATGTTATTGGGTCCCATTTCATGAAGTGCGGGTTTAGAGATTCTTGGCTCAGATGCCATTGCCGTCGCTCATCAAAATCAACATTCATAGTTTCAAGGATCTTACGAGAATTACGATTGTAGATTCAGAAAGCCTTCTTTGCGGGTGCATAACCAATATAAATACCAATATCAGCCTTTGGTTGAAGTATTCCCAAATTGTCACCACCATTATTTGGATAGCAAAGAGAACCAAATACATGAAGATATGATAAAAAGATGGTACGTTTCCATGTAGAAGCTCATAAGGTGTTTTACCATGGCGTTTTCGAACTAGTGACCGGTTCTGGGTGTAAACTGCTGTAGATACTGCTTCTGCCCATAAAAACAATGGAGCCTTTGCGTAAATTAACATCGTTCGAGCAGCTTCCATAAGTGTTGCGATTTCACCTTTCAACGACACCGTTTTGTTGTGGAGTGCGAGCAACGGATGTTTCAAGAGATATGACAACTTCTTCATAATAATTACGCAAGATTTTATGCACAAATTCGGTTCCATTATCTGTATGAATGCGTCGAACAGAAGTATTGAGACGCACTTGAATCATCTTGAGAAATCCGATGATGAATTTAGGTGCCTCATTTTTTGTTGAAACAATTTCACCCATGTAAACCGAGAGTAATCATCGATAATGACGAGGATGTACTTTTTACCACTAAGACTTTCAACACGCATTGGCCCACAAAGATCCATATGCAACAAATAAAGTTTCTCTTAGTTAGTGTTTTCAGTCTTGGTTTTGTATGATTTCTTAGTGCTCTTCCCCATTGTACACGTGGAATAAAAATGATCCTTGTGAAATTTGAGTTTAGGAAGACCACGAACAAGTTCTTTTTTCGCCAAATGATTAATAGCGTCAAAGTTAAGATGAGATAACCGTCGATGCCATAACCATGACTTAGTCTTTGATGTTTTGGAGAGAAGACACACGGGAGAAGCGGCCATCATGTCTTGTAGAGACAAAGTATACAAATTATTCCCTCGAGTAACTTTCAACAAGTCTACCCCTTCTAAATTACGAATGAAGTGGGTATGCTCTCGAAAAGTAACTTCTAGGTTTGCATCACAAAATTGTCCCACAGAAAATAAGTTGTGACCGAGACCTTCCACATAATACACTCTTGAAATTATAACATTCCCAATATGATATTCACCGTAACCCATTATCTTTGCAATATGATCATTTCCAAATCGAATCGTACCAAGAAACTTGCTGACGAAATTTCTGAGCTGAGAGCGATCTCCGGTCATATGCTTGGAGCAACTAGAGTCCAAATACCAGAGAACAATTTGGACCACCTGTTTTCAGCAACAACAGTAGACAATGCAATGGAAACTATTGGTTCCGGAGTGTTAGAAGATAAAGATATATATTATCAGAATTGCTAACATTTGTGTTATCCTTAGATTTTCGGCGTTTTCTAATGTGAGTTTTACCAATAACAGGTTTTATTGTTCCAACTTTCTGAGGTTTTGGATTATTAGCGGGCACTACAGTGGGAGTTGACCTATTTAAAGGGCACTTGGTTCCTATAGTAGTGTTAGTGTTCCTAGTTAAAGGACACGCTTGTGTTTTGGTAGCCTTGGTACTCCTAGTTAAAGGGCACGCTTTCTTCGCTTTAGTGGGAGTGATCCTAGATAAAGGGCACGCATTTCCTACTATAGTGAAAGTTCTACCAGTGGGGCGCCACATCCAACCAACTTGGGTTAACACTTTCCCAGTCGGTTTTCATTCTAAATTGTGCTTTCGGGCATACATCTCATTTACATGGTCAATAAGGCAAGAATAATGATGACTAGAAAACATACATTCATTGCAATTCCAACATTTCAAATTAGAATTCACAGTAGGCTTAGAACGCTGCACAACCGCAGAGCCTTTAGGTTTAACTACATGATTCTTTTTATTAAATATAGAAATAACATTTCTAGGGTGGGATTCTACTTTCTTCTTCACTTGACTACTAGATGGGGGCATGATCCTACCATTCTTCGTGTTTTTTTAAGCTTAGATCTTTGAACCTTAGTAGTGATGTTTACTCCTGTAGAAGGCAACACGGGAATATTAGAAGCTGGTTTTGATTTTGCCTTATTTTTAGTGACCGATGTTTGAGATGGTTTTGTCCTAGGGCCCTTGTTAAGTGGTGTGACGGAGATGAGGTTCCTTTTTATTGCAGTAGAGGACGATGCTGAGACGGTGGCTGCGTTATCCATAACATTCTTACCTTTTAGGGTACAAAGTGTTTCCTTTAACTCAGCCAAAGCCAAATTTTTATCACAAATTTGTTCCCTTAAATCAGATATTTCCACCGACTTTCGATTCAATCTTTCAATCAATGATTCATTCTGTGCAGTAGTATTAGCACATGCGGGCTTTACTGAATCGAAGAGTTGTGTATTTTTCTGTTTTAAGTTATCAACTTTGGACAAAATCTTGGAAACTCGATTATCTAGATCAAGTTTAAAAATCTCAGCGGCCTCAAGTACGTTCACACAGTTAATCTCCTTAGATTTCTCTATGTCTTTTGGCAATGATTTACCAACCTTGTCACTTGGCTGACGCTGTTTTGTTTGTAAATTCATTCGAAAATCCTTTTGAAAATTTGGATCATCTATATTAACACCTTTGAATGACGTTTCAAAGATCTCTTGAATAAATTGTTGCTTACATTCAAGCGAAATACAATGTTTTTGAATCTCATCAAAACGTTTGGAAAGCAAAGTATAAGAATCTTGAAGCTTTAAAAATTCAGAGTCAGATTTGTGACAAGTACTATCTACCACATTATCCACAGATTCAACATTATGCACAATAGAATCATTATCAACACTATTATTCACACAAACGGAAACAATATCATGCGACATCACTTACTTCAGAAGCTGATCATTTTGGCGTGAAATTCGTTCTATTCAAGTAAACCGTTTTCATAAGCATTATCCATTACATTGAAAACACGTTTAACTTCATCTAATTCCAAAAGCAAATATTGATCAATATTGCTAAAACACGCTTTAATATTGTTTACAAACGGAACAATTTCATCTCGAAACGCAGCTCTAGTGTGCTCAAAATTCCATTCACCTTCCGTTATGGCCGAAGTCATCATACGTTCCTTAATGACCTTGTCAAAATTGACAAAGTGTTGGTGCAACGCATTTAAGCTATTAGACACCTTGCTTACCGGTGGAATTAACTTAGTTAATTCCTTTTGACAAGTGTAGGAGACATACTAGAAAGGTTTTCGTTTGACAAACTTTGGGGCACATAAGTTGATAATTGAGCTAATTCCTTTTGTAATCGAAAATGGGTCTTTTTATCAAATTGATCTTTATTATTCTTAACATAATCAAGCTTATGGAATGTTGAAAGCATTTTAGATCGAGTTTCTTCCGCAAGTGACATTGTCTCCTCATTATCACGAACATAAGGTGCTTCTTTCGATTTGCCAATTAGGGTCACATCATTAAGACAAGGAATATATTCTTGAGCTTGTTTTGCATAACTGGGATTAGGTGGTAAATCTTGAAGACGCATAAGTTCTAGTTCTTTATACGATTTAGTTAAAAGATTAACCTGTTCTGTGGAAGCATATTGTTTTAAAAGCTGTTGTTCCTTGAATTTAAGAAGTTTGGTAGCATTAATTTTCGATTCAAACTTTTTAGACTCGAGAATTTCGAAATCCGTTTTAAGTTTTTGAAAATCATTTACAGCCGAATCTTTTTCTTTTGATTCATGGGAAAGATTAGCTCTTAATGATTCTATTTCATTTAAGTGTTCTATCCTTTCAAAATGAAATTGGTCAAATTCAGAATAAGTTATTTTCTCTGCTTGAGGGACCATTTCAAAAGTTTTGACCATTTCCTTATACAGCGCAAGCTCATCGGTTAGATTGCATTCAAATCTACGGTTTGTAGGACGGCCACATTCATGTTATCAGTAATATGTTTAGGCACCATTACCAAATCATGTTGATCATAAGATTCCATACCCGTTGTAGCATTTGGTTGAGGTTCACTCAAATGTGTTGGATCGGATACCACATCATTTGAGTTACTAGTTCCCGAATACTGTTCGAGGTTGGCATTTTCATGCTCAACTTGATGTGGATTATCATGAAAAATATTAGTTGTGGTTGGTACCTCACTGACGACATCAGAACCGTAGTGAGAGAGATTAGCAACGAGAGCAGCTTGGGTTGAGTGAATCTCATCACAATCCGAATCATATGCATCAAGATCATCTGCTTGATATGTTGCATTAGAAGTAGAGAAGACTGTAATACCTTCATTATCAGCTGCCCTAGGGTCTGCAAGAAATGCTAATTCCTCTAAGTCTAAAATCTTTCCCTCAGATTGAGCATCGACCAAATACATCTTCTCACGAAACCACGTTGCATCCCATCTCCTTTTCGGCTAAGTGCATTGCCTAGCCATATGACCTTGTCCTCGACAATTGTAGCAAGTCACAACCTTTTGAGGATCAATAGGGCTTCCATTTCCACTATCTTGAGAATTCACAGCTTGAGCGTTCACGGTCCTTGTAGTGGGTCCATATGAATTTTGCCTTTCCCGAATTGATTGCACTGTCACTTGACTGTCTTGAATAGTGGCTTGTTGTCGAGGATTTGAAGAAGTGCGGAGCTGATTGTTCGTTGCTGGAAATCCTCTAGTTGCAACAAGTTTTGACAAGTAGGCAGTGAGGTGGTTTAAAACATCAGTAGGTGTATCATTTGGAGTAAAGACCGGTGCTTGAATTGGTGGGAGTTCATTGGAGTAAAAGGCTTGTGCTTGTGGTGCTGCAATTGGAAAATGTCCTTGTTGAGGAGTATAGCCCATTGGAGAAGTGATAGCTTGTGATGGTAATGCCTGATGTGATGGTTGTTGTGGATAAGGTTGTTGAAGAACACTTTGTTGAAATGCTTGTTGTGGCATCATTAGTGGTTGATAAAATGGTTGTTGTGGTTGTTGATAGGTGTGTTGTGGTGGCTGCTGCAAGTATGATGGATGTTGATAAGTGTAAGCCAAGTTTTGTTGGGGATTCATTTGTTGAGAAGCATACATGGCAAGTGGATCATGAACTTGAGGTGTTGACAACGGAGCCTCGATCACGTGGCATTCGTGTTGTTGAAGAAAAGCTTGAAGTTGATCCACGTTGGTTTGATGCAAATCCTTAGCCAATTTAACACCCGTCACGTACTTGCTCCATTCGGAAGGGAGAGTATTCAAATACTTGGTGTTTAATTGAAACGTAGGAATTGTCAGGCCATAGATGTTGAGCTCATTCATCAATAAAGTGAATCTCAAATAGTAATCATTGAGAGTCTCCCCGGGAACATAGGCAAACTTATCAAATGTATCATATAGCTTACACTCTCGTTCTTGTTTAGTTAACGAAGTGCATTGCATTAAAACACGAATTCTATCCCATAACTCTTTGGCAACTTTATGTTTACTCACGAGATTGTAGACATCCGGAGGAAGGGCTTGGATAATGATGTTTGTAGCTTGTTTGTCACACTTGTCTTGAATCTTAGCATCTCTAGTTAATTCACCCGTTGTGCGAGGACGAGTAACTGCACCTTCCGTTACCGTACCATATACCAATGGTCCATTTAGCACCGATGCCCAAATGAGATGCCCGTTCTCTTATTCAACATATAAAGTTCCATTCGGGAAGCCCAATCCTCGTACATAGTCTTCACCAACATTGGTGGACGATTATCCATACCCGAGAGAATGGACTTATCCGTAAGTGAAGTAAACTCCATTTCGATAAGTTAAAGATTTACAAATGTTGATCGAACAATGAGAGAAAGTAAATGTGTTTTTTGGCGTGTGTAGAAATCAAGAAAGATGTTGAAATCCCCTAAAATGTTTTCTCGATAAACCAAAAAATTCCAAGGCAAACAAAAACTCACGATTTGAAGATGTGATTTTCTGAAAAATTTCCTAAGGATTTACGGAATAATGAGATTTTGATCTTCGGAATAAAAAAAAAACAATATGGTAACTTCGCAATAATCTCAACTCAATCTTCGTAATTTTACTAAAGGTATCTTCGCAATGTCACTATGAGACTTCGCAATGTCAATATGGAATCTTCGCAATGTCACTACGAGACTTCACAATGTCACTATGGAATCTTCGCAATGTCACTATTGAGACTTCACAATGGCACTATGATTCTTCGCAATGTCACTATGAGACTTCGCAATATCACAATGAGACTTTGCAATAACACAAGGAAACTTCGCAATATCACAAGGAATAAAGCTTCGCAATATGGAAAACCTCAAACTTCGCAATATGTAAACCCTTATGTATTGCGAGAGAAGAAATTTCGCAATAATTAAACCCTCAAGTTTTCCGAAGAAACTGAATGCCCCGATTTCGAGATTTGAAGCCAAAAAAATGATCCAAACACCCAAAAATTTTGTGTTTTTAGCCAAAGTAACAATACCAAATCTCTATCACAACTATGTAGAGGATTTGTATCAAGAATAAACCATAAAAAACACAAAAAAAAACTTTTGGATCGAATTATTTTGAATCAAAATAGACACAAAAATCAAGAACACAAACACAAAAATAATACAATCATCCCATGGTCTTGATACTATTTGTAGGATTATGTAAATTTTGCTTAATCTAGAGAGAGAGAAAGAGATAGAAAGAGATGGTGATATCACACACACACTTGAAAGAGAAAGTATAAAAATACACACTTTTACTATATGAAATATTATGTAAACCACACCCTCTCCAACTAAGGAGAGGGTTTATATACCAAGCCCATGAGATGTGCTTGGGCTTACAAGTTGGGTCGGCCATACATGACATGGACCGGGCTTTTCCTTGTTTAATTAATGTAAAGCAACTAGACTACGAGCTACTACTTAATATATTGTCGGAGTGACCGAATCTTCCTAAATACGTAAAAACGTATTTCCAACATAAAGTGCAATCTTTGATAAAGTGATTTAGACTACCACAGACATAACATCCTTTTCTTCTCAAAGAAGACCCAAAAGGTTGTTCTGACTTAGTTTTCTTAAAACCTAGCCCACCACTCTTGGTATCACTATTATGTTTGCATTATTATCCAATGCCTTACTAGGATTTTTTACCTTCTTGGGAGCAGAACTAGTTGTAATCACTTGTCCTTCAGACACAAAGTTACTCATTAAAGGTGGATAAATAATGGTTTTTGGTCACAACAAGTTTATCTTGGGTCAAGGTATTAGAGTTTGACTCTGAATCATTTGAATTAATATCAATAGCAGCTTTTGACTCATCTAACTCTATACCTATATCATTATTAGGGGGCATGAAAATTCCTGATAATGGTGGAGGAACTGCCTTCATTCCTTCAGCATATCTATCATTTTCAGGAGTATCAACTGACTCATTAGAACTATCAAAAATCCACTTTGATAGGTCCTTATCAGTTAAGGTTATCCCAGGTTGGTCCTTAATATTACCTAGACCTGTTTTATCATAATACCCCATTTGTGAATTAATCAGCTTACCCAATCCTTTACACTGTGTTCTCAAGTTTTTTTTTAAAAGAATAGAAAAAGGAGGGAAGGGAAATCACAAAAATTTTGTGTTCTCAAGTTTTTTTTAAGAAGGGATGGAAAAGGACGGGAAAGGGAAAGAAAGGGAAGATATGAGCTTTTATGTGTAATCTTGATCACACCAATTTTGGGATGATCGGGAGAGGAAGCAAGGTATTAACAACATAAGCTTTTAGTCAATTACAATTTTACCCTCATTTTTTGTATACAGATCAACATACCTGCAATTCTTTCAACAAAAATTCACCAATCAACGTATGCATTTTTTTTAGATCATGTTAATTTGACTTTTTATTAATCTTACGTATATGTTGAATTGTCTTCATGCATGCCATAATCATTTTCTAGTCATGTGTATGTTGTTTGAAGAAGAAAAAAATGTCAATCCCCATTATTGTCATTCAAGAAAAATCTTAGCCCTGGGCTATTTTCTTACTTTCACTTTGTGGGTATGACCGGCTAATACTATATTGAAGGTTACTTGGTGACGTTTTGAATAAACTTGAACCAACTTTGTAGGTATGACCAGCTAATACTATATTGACGTTTTGAATAAACTTGAACAATAGCCTCACGTTCAATCACTTGCCCTTTATTTTTGCTTTTATTTGCTGCTATATTGAACCACACACACTATGTAAAACTTCTTCCTTATAACCACTGTTGTTAAAGTGTCAATGTTCTCCAAACTTAAATCACGTACAACTTTGTTTCGTGTTTACACCAGCCCATGATGAACGCTAATACCATATGAAAGCTAAAAAAATATTTGTACTCTTTAGTCTTTATTTTTAGTTTTACCATATACTCGTAACTACACAAAGAGCTTGAACGTGCAGTGGAGTTTGCTTATTGCTGTTTCGTTGATCCATAAAACTTGAGCTTGTTGATCGATTGTAAAATGTTGTTTTGTTGCTCCATAAAACTTGAGCTTGTTGATCGATCGTAACTACACAAAAAGCTTGAACCTGTAATGGGGTAATTTAGTAATTATGTTTGGAGCCTTTTCTTTTCCTTCCAATTAAAAAATAAACTCGAGATCATAAATTAATGCACATGTTCTCTTCCTAATATGATCCTTTCTCATCCCCTTCCTGTCATCTCCCTTTCTATTCTTTTAAAAAACAACTTGAGAACAGAGCGTTAGAGGATTTTTGCCATTGATTAATCACTTCCCTTTCTTTAAAAAGACTGCTTTTAAAACTTCATTTTCTGTTGTTACTTTTATAAGTTGTTTTTCGAAAGCTTTAATTTCCACATCTTTTTCTCTCATTTGAAGAGTCAAAGTTCTAATTTTCTCTTCCTAGTTTTGTTGACCCATTTTATACAAAACTATATTTTCTTCTAACTTAGCAACACCTTGTTTGAAAGCATTTGCTTCTATAGTATATGTGTTAACTTTTTGATACTGTTCATCAAGTTCTACTTTTAAACTATTAAATTTAAGAACACAATCTTTAGAATTAGGATGTACCTTAGTATCTTCATGAGAGAGAGCCATCAAACCAAGCTCTTCTTCTTCCTCATCTTCAGCCCAGTTCACCACTCCATCTACAATTACCAATGCTTTAGTTCCTTTGGGACTCCTGCTATCTCCTTTTGGAAAGCTTTCAGAGATTCTTGGACTGGTTCTATAGCTGTTCTTCGACTTTTGACTGCTTCTATCTACCTTATCCCTATTGCACTCCCTTGCAAAATGTCCATTCCTTCCACAGTTATAGCATTCAACTTTGGACTTGTCATATCCTAATGGTTCATTAGGATCAACAGTCATCTTCTTTCAGTCTTTTTGTAGAACCTATTAGATCTTATAGAGATCATAGCAGCTTGCCATTTGAGGTCCATCTCTTCAACATCAGCATCATCCATTTGGAATAAGTCATTGAGGGTTAACCTTGGTCTGTTGTCTTGTACAACAAAAAATGAGAAGACATCATTATCACTAAACAATGGTGAGGATCTTCCTTGTGAATTCTGAGATGTAATTGGACTTCCTTCAGTACCTTGAAAGTAAGTACTGCTTGTTAGTCCTCCAGCGGTATTTTGGAAGTAAGTACCGCTACTTGATCCACTAGCGGTATTTTGGAAGTAAGTACCGCTGCTTGATCCACCAGCGGTATTTTGAGAGTAAAGACCGATGTTTCCTTCTGACACAAAATCCAAGTTAGACTTTGTTGTTGTTGCTGGTGCTTTGGTTACTTCATTGCCTTTAACATCCATCTCATAAACTCTAAGATTGTTATAGAGATGATCAAAAGGAGTTGTATCCAGATCATCCCTTGTGATAAAGTGCATAGCCATTGCTTTCCATTCTTGTGGAACACTTCTTAAGAGTTTTAGATTGGCTTCTTCATTAGGAATTATTAGTCTATAAACTGCCAATTGAATGAGCAATTTACTGAACCTTCCATAACCACTATGGATTCTTTCAGTACTAGAAATTGAGAAGTTATCAAATTCTTGTTTCAAAACAATATTCTTCATCTTCTTAGACTTGTCATTGCCTCAAAATCTAAGTTTGATGGCATCCCACATAGCCTTTGCATCCTTGTAGTGATGAAAGTTAGGTAAGATGTCTTCTGAAAGTGCCATAGCCAAAGCAGTTCTGGCCTTTCTTTCTTTGATCTCTGCTTGTACATGTTCAGCAGTCACAGTAGGTAAAGCATAACATGTACCATCAGGTAGCCAATGCAACTTATTAGTGTATTCCCATTCTTGATAACCTGCCACAAAGTATGATCTGTGTGGTTCAAGTAATGTTCCATCTGCATAGCCCACGTCTCATAGTTATCATTTTTTAGAACATGGAGTTTGACAACAGAGAGAGTATGGGAAGAAGGTGTAGTTGTAGAAGTAACTATAGCATTTATGGCCTGAAAACAGGGGCGGAGCCAGAGTATAAAGTCATCGGTGCATAATTTTTTAATACGAATATCTATATAGTAAATAATTTTAAGACCGACTTTATTTTGAAGAAATAGAGATTTTTAGAAAATATATACACTACGTGACAAAATTCCATCGGGTTCCCGTGCATCCCCGGGAACCCCCTAGCTCCGCCCCTGCTTGAAAACCTTGTGGTGGTGCAGGATGCACAACTTGAGGTTGTCCCTGTGGTATGGGATCAGGATCTAGAATTTCTTCCATGTGAGGGCCATCACCGGCTTGAGACATTGAATTTGGTGTGAGTGGGGATTTAGGGTTGTGTTCTTCTTATTCAGAGTTTCTCAACAAGCTCTGAAACCACTTGTTGATCCCTTTGAATGGATCTATATTCTGCTAAGAATTAGTATAATAGTTTGTAATCAAACTAGAACACTTTGAGAACTTTACTCGACCAAATAAGTTATGCGGAATCTAACTTATAAAGCAAAGAAGAACATAATTACTTTTAACTATCCGATTCTCTTATTAATCGACTTGAATGAGGTACAATAGACTCATCATACCTATGTTCCTTTTATAGAGTAATGAACCCTAGAACCTTTAGAATATTCTACAAAGATAAGTATATCACACACGATTTCTTATCAATATTCTAAACTGTTAAGTATATCACATAAAATATACTCTAACTATAACTATGACATATCTTTTACAAAGATATATTCGTCATAATCAATATAGCAGTACTTGTACTTATACTAACAGTACTTGCTATGTACCACGTTAACACTAACGGTACTTGCCAACACTAATAGTACTTACATTTATACTAACGGTACTTGACACAATACAATAATTCCCAATAGGAAGTATTGCATAAGTGTTCTTATCTCATGATTCAAAACACATTGAAATTTGTATATGAATCTAGCATAATTGGGGTAACAATTTTTGAGGCAATCAAGCTTAAACCACTGGATAATCAAGAAGACATCATAGTACTTTACCCAAACAAAAACACATGATAATTCTCTTTTTAGGAATACAGGTAAAACATTAATGATATGTTGTTCAAACTTCAAAGTAAACGATGTGAAAGAAAAATGTAGACATCAATTATTCGTATATGTTCCCCTATAAATAGACATCAATTGCCTTTGAACTAAACACACAGCCATGGACCTATTTTTTGTTCTCTCTTCTATTATATTCCTCTTCTTCCTCGTCAATCATGGCATCAACCTCCATCGAAAACGGTGGATGCCGCCCGGCCCAACCGGCCTCCCCATCATTGGTAACCTCCTTGACCTCGGACCCAAACCTCACGAGTCCCTAGCCAAGCTCTCCAAGAAACACGGTCCACTTATGACCATACGTCTAGGTAGCATCACTAGCGTGGTAGCGTCCACACCCGATGCGGCCAGAGAGATTCTCCAACGAAATGACGAGGCCTGCTCTGGCCGCATCGTTCCAGACGCTGTCACTGCTTTAGACAACCATGACGCGGCAGTGCTATGGATTCCAACAAACGACGAATGGCGAACCATAAGAAAAGCAATCAACACATGCCTAACTCACCAACACAAACTCGACTCGCTTCGCAACCTTCGTGAAAAAGTCGTGCATGGGATGTTGGAGTTTCTTCGTGAGTGCATGCGAAAACACGAACCCGTAGATATCGGGAAGCTGGCATTCGCGGTTGCACTCAACCAGATGTCGAACACGTGTCTATCACAGAATGTGACTACCTACGAGTCTGATGATATTGGAGGGTTTAAGACGGCTGTTAAAACATTAATGGAAGTTGATGGGAAGTTTAACATAGCAGACATATTTCCTGTTCTGAAACAACTTGATCCGCAAAACATACGACGACAAGCAAAGGAAGCTTATGATTGGTTCGATAAGGTGACCGAAGGTTTCATAAGTGAGAGGCTGAAACATCGAGAGTCGAAGCTTCCTAGGTTTGGTGATATGTTGGATTCTTTGCTCGATTATAGTCAAGATAATGAAGCCGAATTCAGTCTCGTACATATTAAGACGCTACTTGTGGTAAATTCAATGCTCTTCTTTTACCCTATATTTTATCAGGACAAAAATTTATCATCTTAAATAGTCGTAGAATTCAAACCCTTAGGCTAGAGGTGCACTTAACCGATTTTTTTCTATAACTAGTTTCGGTTAGTATCTTAACCAGTTTTTGTCAAACCCGGTTTGATTGGTTATACCCAATAACTAGTTAGGGTCGGGTATGATTTTTTTTTTGGAAAAAACCCTACCCGCTACTAACCGGTTATGGTCGTTTAGTAACCAGTTAGAAAGTGAAAAACCGTTTTTAACCAAGTTTTTCTTCTCATAGTTGGAGTTTCCGTCCCAAAATTATTGTCCATCGACAAAAATCATAAAGTTTAAGAAAAGTATCACTTTTAAAGTTTTATCTCTTTTACATTTTGCATAAATACAGATTTACTCTTAACCAAATTAATTTAAAACCTTTTTAAAGTTTGTAATTATAATTTCAACTAAGGGTAATATAGTAATCTTGATCTAATTTTCTAGTTATTTTTAGAAGTGGACAATTAATTTGAGACAAACAAAAAAAAAGATTGACTATAATTTTAAGACGGAGGTAGTACTTCATTATGTATGACATCTTTTTTCTAGTCGGGCATTTGACAGTGAGTTTGCAACGTTCACAAAAATAACAGGTTACAAACCGGTTATTCCTTAACCGGTTACCCACTAAGCGGTCCTAATGGTCCGAAGAAGTACAAGGTTAGTAACTGCCTGTTATTGCGTAATCGAAACCGATTATAGTAATGATTTCGATTACGGGTTTTTTTCGAATACAGTTTCGATTACAGTTATTATGTGCACGGCTACCTTAGGCTAAAAACAATAAGACTCTTTATAGCAAGTATAAAGTGCTTTGAATACGACTTTACGTAAAGACTTTTGACTTGCTAGATATTCAAAAGTTATTGTTGTACACCATTATTTTGATCATAAATACTACTATGTACAAAATCGAATTCTAATGTAATTACCTATTGACTTATGATTCATACTGTTGTTGTATCAATTGAACTTGTACTTTTAATCAACTCTATGAGTAACATATTTTTAAAATTACAGGATTTGTTCCTAGCAGGAACAGAAACGAGTTCGAACACAACAGAATGGGCAATGACGGAACTCTTGCTTAACCCCGATATGTTCTCCAAGATCCGCGAAGAAGTCTCCACAATAGTTGGAGAAGATGGTCAAATACAAGAAACCAAAATCCTCGACTTGCCTTATTTGAATGCAGTCATTAAAGAAACAATGCGGCTTCATTTATCTGTGCCTCTATTAGTCCCTCACAAAACAGAAACAAAAGTTAAGCTCGGCGAATATGTTGTGCCAAAAAACACGCAAATTTTTGTGAATGCTTGGGCTATGGCACGTGATCCAAATTACTGGGAAGATCCTGTGATGTTTAAGCCGGAGAGGTTTCTAGGGAACGAGATCGACTACAAGGGGCAAAATTTTGAGTTTATACCATTCGGGTCAGGGCGAAGAATGTGTCCTGGAATACCCTTGGCTCATAGGGTTGTTAGTTTAATGGTGGCTTCATTTGTCTATCATTTTGAATGGAAGCTACCTCATGCTAGAGAAGAAATGGACATGAACGACATTTTCGGGCTTACGTTACTTAGAGCAACACCTCTAGTTGCTACCCCGTTACCCGTCGCATAGAAGACATAAATTCTAAGCAATGTCGTTGTTTGGGCACGCATGTCGTATTATCAGTGCCAAAAAAAATATGTTGCTTTTGTTATAAGCAACAAAATTTATATGTGGGTTCAGTTTGTAGTACTATATACACAAATAACCTCTCTTATGTATACATTTTCTTCATGTTTTAATTATCGTTAGATTACTCTTGTAATCAGTTAAAACTCAAGAAGGTAGCTAAGATATTTTCATCTAGACGTTTTTTTTATCACTAATCGAGACCCATTTTCAGTTGAATGGTCTAAACAAGTTGATTGATCCACCTTCTATATAGCTCTGCACATAGATTATCTTGGACACACGTCCATTGCAGCCCATGCCCTAGTAATGAACAAGTTCGTTGTGTGCATCAACAGTCAACTACACTCAACTTGCAACATAAAATGACGTAGACTAATAAAAAGACCACATAAATTGAATTTGTTAATTTCGACGAATATGATAAACAACTCTCTTTCATTTATCGTTGATTTAAACGAATATGATAACTAGACATAATTCTTAGTAAAAAGTTGCTAAAAATAGATTTTTGTATTATCGAAAATTTCCTCCCCCGTGATCAGAGGCGGAGCCACGGAGGGGGCACGGGGGGCATGTGCCCCCCTTAAAAATTCCGGCGTAGTGTATTGTTTTCGTATATTCTGGTGTTTTTCGTCATTGTGCCCCCTCGCAGTTCATGGCGGAAGAAGAGGAGAGAACAATATATTTCTAGAAAGAAGTATGAATCTTATGGTGTTTGGCGGAATGTTTGTCGTCAGAAATGGAAGAGAAAGAGAACAACAAGAAGAAGGACAAGTTTATACTGTAAATGAGAAAATTGCTTTTTTTTATTGTATAGTCACGTGAGATACAAAGAAAGTACCAGACTGTTTTTTTTTTCTTTCTTATTTTATACAGTAATTTTGTATAACGTTATTACTATGTACTACGTACTTAGTAGCTATAGCACTTTTGTGTATATTACATTTTTTATAATTGGTTCATACATTTCAATTATATGGGTTTTTCTATCTTATGTCTTAAAGACACATGATAAAAACAAATAAAGTACATAAAAAGTACATCGGGTCCTACAGAAAAGTACACAAGAATCCACAAAGTGTGAATCCGTACTTTTATGTGGAACCCGGTGTATTTTTTACCTTCTTATCATGTGCATTTAGGGCATAAGATAGAAAAACTCTTCTAATTTTTAAGTTTAGGCATATTTCATTATGCACACTCTTAGAAGATTTTACAAACCGAATAAAAAAATGCTTATCATATGCTAATCATGTTTTTACTTTGCATGTCTTATTCTAGTTAAAACATAAATAAACAAGTACTTTATTTGATTAACTAAACTTTATATATAATTCAGTAGTTTTTATTCATATTACTAGTAACTTTTGTAAGAGGATACGTCTTTTACCTTATCATACCACTAATCTGATATGAGATTATCGGTTTGAATTGCTTTAACTTTGCGTATTCTAGTTGTTATTTGGTACAAATTATGAACCTTTAAGCTTATTTTTTGTCACGGTAAAAAAAAATGTGTGCCCCCTCTCTGAAAACATCCTGACTCCGCCCCTGCCCGAGACCCACAGCTCGTAAATAAAAAGAGATGACAAAAACTCTAAAATACAAATGGACCGGATTTTAGAACAAAAACAAAATCTAAAAAACACAAAAATAAATAAAAATACAAATAACTTCTAAAATATAGTGTTTTAAGTCTCGAAAATTTTGTAACTCAATAAAGTTAAGTTACAACTACGTTCTTCTCGTATATGCCTTCGATTCGCCTGATTTCAGGCCTGAAACGAACTCTTGTAATTCAAATTATGCCATTTAAAAAATCTCTTTTATTTACATTCTTAAACCATTAAAAATAAATTGATCTGTTTATCGATTCTTAAACCTCCGTCATAAACGTACAAACTACATTACTTGATCCTAGTTTCCATACACTTGTTTTCGTTGCCACTAGCTTGTGGGAATCAAGTACTTAAGATAAGAGCTTCCTTGGTTCGTTCACATGTGGGATTGTAGTCAACATAACGAGACCGACCTCAGTTTTGTTGTACATATCAAGACGTTACTAGAATTCAATACTCTCTTTTTATATAATTTCATAAGTTTCTTCTTATTTTACATGCCTCAATACTTATAGATATTTTTTAGTATAATTTTATGAAAGGCTTTAATATTGATCAGATTCTAAGGTACATTTTTTATCTCTATATGTGTAATCATGCATGGACATACCTCCATGTCACATAATTAGTACTGTATGTAATTTAAGCTAGCTAGATCTGTGATTTACTTAACTTTGTTGGGTTTAATCGGTTATGTTCACGTATGCATGGTTAGAGTTAGTTTCGGTTAATAAGTCTTTTATGTTGTTAAGTAATAGTAACTTATAGTTTGAATTAGTATTATAGTTTGCCCGAACTTTAAGGACACATGGGTCAGTAGCATAGTACATGGTCTTTAGTAAAGTATTGTTTCCTAGTTTGTAGTTAGATAAGTTTTACACGTTTGTATTGTTAGGCTATTTATAGCCTTGTAATTTATGAATGAAAGTGTCTCATTTTCTTGATATAAATCCCTTAACCCACAGCTGATTACCAATTGTGCAGCTTGAAATCAACATTTGGTATTAGAGCGAAGTTCGATCAAAAGGGCAGGTTTGAGAGTCGGTATTAAGAGAAGGTGTACCTCTCTCGCTGTGGGACAAATGCAACAGGGAGCTTGGTGTAAGTCTTGAATGGGTTGTGATGTTATGATCACATGTTTTATTCAATAAAGAAAGTCCGACGTGCGACGGAGAACACCGTGAGACCGAGAAGACCGAGGAGCTGCAAAAGACTGGGCAACATCTAGACCGACACAGGTGACAAGAGACCGAAAGCTCACATAAGAAAGATAGACCGAAGACCGAAAGAGATAAACGTGACCGGCGGTTGTCTAGACCGAAGCTTTTATAGCTGGAGACCGAACGAGGCAACGAAGACCAAGACCGTGACCGCGTGTTGCCCAAGAAAGAAAAGAAGACCGAAAAAAGACCGACGCCGTAAAGAAGACCGAGAAAGCTCCGGCGTGAGACCAAAGACTGAAATAACCGAAGACCGAAGGATAAAGATATTGTTGAATCAAAGGACCGAACAAAGAGAGACAACCGTTTTAAAGAAGGAAAGTAGCAAGAAGGAAAGCGAAAGAAAGAAGAAAGGAAAAGACCAGCATAGGCAGCAGAAAACAAGAGTAGGGAAGACGTATATGAGTAGCTCTCATCAAAGCAGGAAGAGTTCAAAGGGTGGTTTTGAATTAGTTCGCTCAGCAGGTGAAGTAAAATGGTAGAATTCTATAAGGTGTCACATAAGAGTTATTAGCAAATGAGTGACATGTAGTTAGAAACAATAGTCGGGCTGTCAGAGAACTGGCTGTTGAACATCGTGGCATTGCAAGCTCAATCCTAGATAGATTCGGTTGTGTCCGGGATAAGTCGAGAATCGAGTTGGTTCGAAAAAGAAGATGATTAAAGCTCATGTGGCTAGATGGTGCGAACAAACCGATTAAGGGGGTGATTGTTGGGTTTAATCGGTTAAGTTCACGTATGCATGGTTAGAGTTTAGTTTAGGTTAATAAGTCTTTTATGTTATTAAGTAATAGTAACTGATAGTTTGAATTAGTATTATAGTTTGCCCGAACTTTAAGGACACATGGGTCAGTAGCATAGTACATTGTCTTTAGTAAAAGTATTGTTTCCTGGTTTGTAGTTAGATAAGTTTCACACGTTTGTATTGTTAGGCTATTTATAGCCTTGTAATCTATGAATGAAAGTGTCTCATTTTCTTGATATAAATCCCTTAACCCACAGCTGATTACCAATTGTGCAGCTTGAAATCAACAAACTTTTCATACAAGGAGTATATTACTAGTATAAGTTTGTGTAAAACGATGAAACATCGTTAAATTTAGTGCATAAATGTCGTAAAATTCGAAGACCTTCAGGAACTATAAAAGACTCTTGACTTGTTAAACAGACTTTACTGGTCTGAAATAATACGACCTTACGTCAAAACTTTTGACATTCTAAATTTTGTAAAAGACTTTTGACTTGCTACATTTTTCAAATGATATTTTTCTATAGTTATGGATAGTTACAAGCCATTATTTTAATCTTTGTCCATAAATAACTATAGACTTTTACTTCACAAGAATCTTGTAATTGCAGAAACTCCCATCGGTAAATATGATTTTTGGACTATATTAAGAATTAGTAGCGTAGCTTGTTACACATTTATCATTCAACGCTGTGTAACTAAAGTAAATTAATAAAATATTATTTGTAGGCTAGAAAAATGTAACATGATTATTTTGGGATCAACTATAATAAGAACAGTTATATAGGCAGGGGTAAAGCCTTGAGGGGTTTTCAAAACACATGAGAACCTGATAGAATTTTGTTATGTATCTTTATATCTAATAAATGAAAATACTTTTGAATCTAGTTTCTTACGTCATATATTGACGTCATATTTCACATGATTGAATGCATATTTCCAGACCCCACTTTCACATGATTGAAAGCCTTGACGTCATATTTCCGGACCCCCACTTTCATCTCTCACATTTTCTACCTTTTTTTAAATGCATATCTCTTTGCTTTTCTATCTTCTATAACTGCTTCGAATTATCACATGATTGAATGTAAGTTATTCTATTATTTAAAAAAATTTTGGTTTTTCATAGTCCTACAAATCCTTCATATAGTGTTTTCTGATGTTGATTTAATCCTGGGTTTTTTCAATTTCTGATAATGGTTTTGTGTTGAATGTGTTGAATTCTATATATGACGCCTTCGTATGAAAGCTTAGGCGCAAGCGACGTATTAGAGATTCATCAAAGATGCTTGATGATATGCTGGTCAAGATTGTTGATAATTTGAACAATCTTAATGACAAGTGAGAGATTTTCATAGGTTTTAGATGTGGGGAAGATTTCATATATATCCCTCTTTCAATACAAAATATCATACATATCCAACCTCACTTAAATATTTCATATATATCCAACTAAAAACTCAAAATTTCATATATGTACTAACACCTAATTTATTTATAATTAAAATCTTAAAAAACATATTTATTACTCATTTATATCTAAAATGACCTTTATGCCCATGTTTCTTCTTCTTTTATAATTACAGATTTATTTCATAGTTTCAAATGGGTGCTTGACAAACACAAAAGATTTCTCGACACACTCATTAATTCAAAGCATAAGTTGATTCAAAGCAAGTCTTGATTCCAAAACACAAACAATTAAATGTTCTCTTACTATTTGTTCTTGCTGCTACTCTAAACAAATTCAACCAACAAAAATAAAGTTGCTGATAACAAGAATCTTCACGGGGTTTTAAATAATTTGAGACGGCGGATTCTTACATGTACTTCTACTATGTCTAGACCCACCACATCGTCCACATCTCTTTTGTGTTTTTTGCTCATCTGCTGGTACAATTCTATTCTTTCTAGGTCGTCCAATAAGACGCTTGATGACTTGTGGGTATATTTTTTCACCCGATTCTATGTGTGGCCATTCATTCTTCCCTGGAATTGGAGCGACTTTGAGAGCATATGCTTGTTTGAACTTTTTAATTGTGAAGAACGGATCAACATATTTTTCCCAATTAGTATCTCTCGTGAAAGCGATAAAAGCAGCGGCATGGACATATGGAATACCTTTAACCTGCCAAACTCGACAAGTACATTTTCTCTCATCAAGTATTACTTCCCAACGATTCCCTTGAACTTTCCTTCAGCTTTGTTGTCGTTGCTTCTTAAAACTTCATATTCACCTAAATTCTGCAAGCAAATTATAGAATAAAAAGATGATTCGTTATATATTATGCAACGAGGTTGTAAAAAGATGTTTCGGTTTACATACCTTAGAGATATTGTTGATATGTTTCTTCGCCTTGGGAACTAGCGTGCCATTCCATTTTTTCGCAATCCGCCTGTTTTTGTCGAATCATTTCATGATCTTTTCTCTAATGGAATCAAGCATATCAAGAACTGGTTGATAACGCAATAGTCCTACCCATGAATTAAAAGCTTCTGATATATTGTTAGTCAAATAATCACACTTTGATATTGTCCCAAACTTGCTTCTGATCCATACCTTATTATGGTTTTTATCAAGATATGTAATTGCATCTTGACTAAAACTTGCAAGTTCTTTTAACAATCTGTCAAGATAACAAACAGAGAATGTTTTTGTAGCACCCCAAACTTTAGATTTAAAGACATCACGACGATATTGTTTCTTGAAGTTGCTATACAAGTGCCTAATGCATTCTCTATGCTCCGCGTTTGGATAAACCTCAACGATAGATACTTCTAACTTAAAAAAACCTTTGGATAAACCGCGTTTGGATAAACCTCAACGATGGTGCCTGCCTATCAAGTTTCGATGGTTCAAGTCATATGATGATGCATCCATATGAATACATTTTTTAGAGCCGAAACAATATCTTTTCCTCGATGAGTTCTTGACTAACTTAAAAAAACCTTTGTATCTTAGTTTTAGCTTGTATTTCGATGGTGCCTGCCTATCAAGTTTAGATAGACAAATTAATAAGGTAACAAATAACAAAGTAAATAAATTGTCTACAAAGAAAATACCATAAACATACTCAATTATTGGTGAATTAACCATATTTTTCCATGTTGGTCTCGATGAGTCTTCAATTCTAATATCGATGATATCATCCATCTAATATCATTAAATAGTAAGTAATCATATAATACCAAGATCATTAAATTTTAATAGCAGGAAAGACCAAAAATAATCAATTAAAACTTTCTATGATTTTAATCAAGGCAGTAAGGTACAATCATAAATAATCATATAATAACAAGATCATTAAATAATGAAGGAACAAAAGAAGAAACTGATCATACCTTATGGAAGAAAGAAACATATTGTTGTAAAAATGAGATAAAGGAATCAAAATGAAATACGGAAGAAGCAAATGAAAGGTCGAGTATTGTATAAATGTATTAGGTAGAGATTATGGGCATAAAGGTTATTTTAGATATAAATGATAATAGATATATTTTTTTAAGATTTTAATTATATATAAATTAGGTGTTTGGACATATATGAAATTTTGAGTTTTAAGTTGGATATATATGAAATATTTAAGTGGGGTTGGATATATATGAAATTTTGTATTAAAATAGGGATATATATATGAAATTTTCCCTTAGATGTGGTATTACCAAAGTCTATCTTAATTTATGTTTCGTAAATACAACATTAGAATAAGTTTCTTAAATTTTCTGCTCTTTTAGATATTTCAGGGTATACGATTGTCAAGGATTATAGAAATACTCGGTATTTGTGCCTTTATTGAAGCTTGCTCGTATTTACAGCTTGATGGTGCTGCTCTTAAGATTGGAAGGGTCTACTGAGTGGACAAGTAATTGAAGAGCAGTGGCGAATTTTATCAAGTTGCAAAGCTACTGCACCCTTAAGTCATCGAACAAAGTTATGCGCATATATTATTAATTTCATAAATGTGTAATTTGGTTTGATCCGTGTTCTGCTAAATTCACAGATGTGAAACTATGTATATGAGGGTGAGTTTCATAAGGCAAAGTGTTTTAGAAGAGGGTTCAATATGATACTTCCTCCGTCCCAAATTAATACCCCCCGATAAAAAACATATTGTTTTAGAAAACATCACTATCACTACTGAATTATCTCTCTTACTTTTTTACAAAATGACACTTTTACCCTTATGCAATTAATTAAAACTTTATACATAGTTTGTAATTTCTAGTACCACTAGGTGTAATATAGTAAATTCGTTACATTACTTACATCTATTTTTGGAAGGGGGTTATAATTTTGGGACGTCCCAAAATGGTATACGGGATTATAAATTTGGGACGGAGGGAGTAATATTTATGGGAGATATGAATGTGATTAGGTTGACTAAAAGTATGACAGTTTTTGTTTAGAGACGCGGGCAAAAGGGAGTCATTATGGAGGGTTGTATCGGCAAGGGATAAGGCATTATAGGTTCTGTACTAGGGATATGTATGATGATGAGTGGTTGGAGGGGCAATGTCATGGTTGTGGTGTTCATAAGGCTGGTGGGAGTGGGCTTCACCCCACTCGTGGGTTCCTTCCACTCGCGCGCCAGCCCCACCCCCTTCCTTTCACTTGCGCGCGACTTTCTCCTCAACCACCAAAAACTTTAGCAAACTCACCCAGGTGAGTTACATAGTATCGGGCCCCACCACTAATATAACCGTTTTATTTTAAATTAAAACAAAAAAAAACTTTTTACCCAAAATTTACTAATAAATACCCCAACATCTTTTTCATTTTTCACACACAAAAAATCACACATCTCATCTTCATCTCCATCTTTATCGCAATCAAAAATGGCATGCTCATTCCCACATACCGAAGTCGAGATTAAGGCTATGATTCAGAGACAAATAATTCAACAACAACGTCGTTACGATGTTAGGTGATGATTTCGATGCTGCGTCCGAAGAAAATACGAAATTGCGCACGAAATGTGGGATCTGCCGTGATCTCTCCCCACAAAAGCGTCAGTTACTCGACACGTATTTTAGAGATCAATCTGATATCGATTTCACCTTTCGGAGATCTATGTTTAGAAAGTCGATAAAATTGCAGGCTAGAATTGAAGAAAATACTAAATGGTTGAATAACTTGGGTTCTTTGTCCCAATCTCAAACAACTCATATCGGTTCTTCGTCGCAACAACACCGAAGAAGAAATGAGTCGCCCGATCTACCCTTTCCAATTCCAAACGACTCAGATGGCAGAATGACTGACAATGAGGTGTATCAAGAATACCTAGATCAAAAAGTGTTTAGACAAACTCAGGAAGAAGAAGAAAGGGAAAGAAGGGAGCTGGAGGCGCAAATTATGGCGGAAGAAGATGAAGAAGAAACAATGCGTTGGGAGTTCCCTGGTCAGCTTTCGGATTCAGATCCGGGAACTGACTAATCGTATTAAGTTTTTTTTATATTTATGTTTTTTTTAAATTTTGTTTTTAAATTTCCTATGTATCGTCTTTTAATTTCGTACTATGTTTTAATTTTATATGTACCCGTGTTTTAATAAAATGTATGAATAAAAAATATTTAATAAAAAGATGGGGTGATGTGGAGTGAGTTTGGGTGAGTTTGGTGAGTGCCATTAGCTCCTGTAGTGAGTTTGGGTGAGTTTTAGTGAGTTTGATAAAAAACTGATATGACGCTGAGGTGGAGGTGAATGAGTTTCACCCCACTCCCACTAGTCTAAGTGTGAAGATGATGGTAAATATTCAAGCGAGTATAAAGGCGGTATTAATCATTGGCTTGGCCACTATTCGGGTCATTTTTTTACTTTAACTTTGATAATATCGATACTCTTCGACTATTTATATGTTAGTGATTCACTAATATGCTTTTTCGTTGTGTTTACTTGATTAACTATGTTTTAGTTTGATATTTTGTTTAGTTTATCTCATTTTAGACTCAATAATCATGCTTATGATGTTTAATTGCAACATGGTTTGAATTCTACTTTTGGCATATCTTGGCTTACCAATCTTTTTTAATAGTACGGAACCTTGCTTTCCTAAATGGTTTGTGATATCATAATCATATTTGTCGTTAGTTCTGGTGTGGGTTTGCTTATTATAGACATCATTTTTTACATAGCTTGAGAGTAAACCAAAGTTCTGCCTTTTGTTGTACTTCATTAATAGAAATGATTGGTAAGTTGATCGCCTTTCCTATGCTGCATATCGGTATTACTTTGAGCATCTTTCATTTTCATGGACATTTTATCAAGTTACTTAAATGTGTCAAATAATTGTACACATGTGTGACAGTTCTTTTGCTTTACCAAAAAATATTTTTTACCACTTTTAGTTGGAGTACAGAAAATCTTATCAACTGATGGTTTTCCAAGGAACCTCGATGCAAGATTATCCAGATGCCTGAAACAAGCAAGTATTGGAGAATGGTTAATCAAGTTTTTTGGGCCTGGTGTGACGGGGAATTGGTGATTGGTTATAAATAGAAGCAACAAGTTTTTGGGTATATAATTCTAGATATATATATATGGAAAAAAGCATGTATAACTCTTGCAAATATCTCGGGTTGGGTATACAAGTCAAGCTGGTATCATTTTGAAATGTCTATTATTTTTCTATCGGCTGCATTTGAGCACTTTGATAAAAATGTTTTTAATGTCGTCCGCGAAATCCGCGGGTCTATAGTCTAGTTGTATATATTTGTAAAAATCAAAATGTTTGTGTGTTTACTTTTTTGAATATATTTTTGTAAAGTTATTTTTGATTATGCCTGCGACTTCCTTGCTACAAGCATTCAATCTTTCGTAAATGCACCTTCGAACTTGTTATCTCGTAGAGTATAAAACAATATTCTGAAAAATCTCGAGTCTCACATACATATATATATATATATGATGTTTGTTCTTTTATACATGTTGGATAAAGTTACAATAACACATTACCTTGTTCAAAGGATTGTTTCAAATGACTTCCCATGGTCACTGTAAATCCTTTTACGGCCTCACCAACAACATCTTTGTCCAGTTCATACTTTTTCCGCACGTGTAAAGATTTTTTATTAGATTGTTATCTCATACGTCACAACTCTTCAAATATATTTTCTCGGTCATGTATTGAATTGTATTCTATAATCCTATGCACACGTATACCCCTTACGGAAACCGAATTTATAAGTCATTTCAGTTTTGGCTTCGGTCCGCTTCAGCTTTACTTTTCGGTTTATTTGAATTTTAAATACCCTTACACGCACTCATAAGTTGTAGCCTTTACTCGACCACCACTTCTGGCCCAGTTGCACGGGCATAATATTTTTTTTGACTCAATAACTAAGGGCATGTTTGGTTAGTAGATGGGTTTATGATTAGGATTTAAGTATGAATTTTAGATTTAGGTTTTGATTTGATATAAGAGAGAGAAAGTATAATTTTATATATAGGTATTTTTTATAACTTAATATAGAATTATTATATAGTACTATTTTTAAAAAACAAGGTTGAAAAACCCGCGCTTCGCTGCGGTGCCCAAGTTTTAGCCTATATCGAGTATTTAGACTAGTGGGAGTGGGGTGAAACCCACTCACCTCCACCTCAGCGCCACGTCAGCTTTTTACCAAACTCACCAAAACTCACCCAAACTCACCACAAGAGGTAATGGCACTCACCAAACTCACCCAAACTCACTCCACATCACCTCATTTTTCATTAAATATTTTTTATTCATATAATTAAAACATTTATTCATACATTTAATTAAAACACGGGTACATAGAAAATTAAAACACAGTAGAAAGAAACATCGGATAAGTTTTCAAAACCTCCCAACAATGAAGAAGCTGAAATGGGCACCTATGCTCAGTTTCATATTCACGAATGGCGTTGTTAATTATATCCTCGTCACTTTCTCCAATTACCCGTGCACGCGTTGCGTTGTTGTGACATCTAACAAACCTACGCATGGCACACTTTACGCCCTTCCATTTCCAGATTAGCGTATGGTGTCTTTTTTTCCTTGGATCTTCTAAATGACCCTCCATCATTTGCACAACTAAATTCCAAAAAACCCGAGTATCAGTTCGGTTACTTGGCACGGTGTTTTGAGCAACCGAGTACCAAGCATGACACAAAGCTATTTCTTCCGCGGGGGTCCAAAATATAGATGCAATTGGAGTAATGAAAGATGGAGATGAAGATGAGATGTTTGATTTTGTGTGTGTGAAAAATGAAGAAGATGATGGGGGTATTTATAAGTAAATTTTGGGTAAAAAATTTTATTTTTTTTAATTTGAGAAAAAACGGTAAGATTAAAAATTGGTGAGGCCCAATAGTCAGAAACTCACTGGGTGAGTTTGAATACGATTTTGGCTTGCCAGCAAATGACTCGCGCGCGGGTTGGGTGGGCAGGGGTGGCAGCTGCGCGTGGGTGAAGGGAGTTCACGGATGGGTTGGAACCCACTCCCACCAGCGTTAGGTAATATCCGATATCATACACCTTCTATTTAAAAGAAATACATCAATAATTTGCACATGACCAAATAGAAACAAAAAAATTAATATACATTAGCAACGGGTAATATATTCTTAAACTTGGTATACATTAGTAGTTTGAGGTCATCCTGTAATTTGTAGTACCCATTTACGCACCTTAGGCATTGCCACCATTATCACCATCGTCCTAATTCTCTTTTAGAAAAGCACCTTGGAACTTAGTCAAGTCAATCTCAGTTGGCTCCATGCTCCATTTCATATACATACTTAGTGACATTTTTTAGCTAACTATTTTACAACTATCAAGATAATAAACATGCCTCGTCATTACTGATATTTTTAGGAGTCTTGTTTTTGCTGAAGCATTAAGTAATATTCAATCCATCAAGATCATTCCTTACCAGCATCAACCATCGGATATTGATGCTATTCTTGCCTTTATGAAATGAAGGGTTTTTAACCTAGTGATTGAATAGCAGAAAGTAAGAAAGAGTAATAGATAGCAACCACCAAAAGCAACCATTAAATTTGCAGCAATTTTCTAATTCAGATTATACAAAGATTTAAATACATTTTTTTACGTCACAAAAGAAAAAGGTAACTTTTGTATTAAGTGTGGATTGCCACAAATTAACTTGCTAAAAAATATTATAAGATTGGGTAGCAATGTTTATGAAATCATGATGATACTAAAGCTTAATACCTCAGTTTTATAATATATTTGAGCTTAGGCTAGTTGCAACCATCTCAATCTCAAGCAGAACCATATCCGTGCCAATGAATTGATCATCAGACATCATACCCTTTGGTAGAAACATTTACAACTTTAAAGCGATTGCTACATTTTTTAAACAATTTAATTTTAAAGATTACAGAGTTCCCTCCTTAGGTGACAAAAGCAATACTATTCGACCCATTAGGATAAAACAAAATAACAGTATGTGGAGAAAATGATCTTAAATATACCATCATTGGGTTGGTGTGCCTCGAAAAGCTCTTGAATATCTGCAAACACGACATGTTCTATTAAAAAGCTAGTCGAAAACCTGTATATGCTTCAAACATTGATCCATATCTGACCCCTGACCATATGCCACAAATCTAAAGTAACTGGGTCATTTCCAGCGAGTTTATCAAAATAATTCTTTCACGATAACTGAATAAGCTGCCTTGCACCAAAAAAAGATCGCTATTAATTTATATAGAAAATAGATAGACACTTTAATTCAATGTGTCTAGGGAAGCTTGTTCACAGTATATAAAAATCACAAACATTAGATGACTAACATATATGAGTTACCAAACTCAAATCATTAATAACATGATGAGATACTTTCCTTCAGTGATATCTTTATAAGGAAAATTAAGGGACATTAATAACAAAGAATAAGTTTGCTTTAAAAAAAGATCAGTTTATATAATGGTCTTGTTTTTACGACTCATTTTTCTTTCTCTGGTTTATGATGTACTACACGAACATCAAACATTTGATGCCGCAATATTTTTAACTAATAAATAACTTGCAGCCAACAACTTCACCCTAAACTTTTGCAAACCACTTTTCACATAGTCCATTTCTCTTAAAAAAAAGGTTTACAATGTAGGATGGGATGTAGAATTGTACCTGCATGATAGTGGATGTTTGGCTGTGAAAATATCTTCAAAAGGCTTAACACATGGCTACCCTTTATATTTCGTTACTCCGTATGTGAATAACCTACAAAATAGTAGAAATAATATGCATCAAGATATTGTCAACTCCTTCAAACAATATGCATCAAAATAATAGAAAACTAAGGTGCAGCCCCTGGTAACACGTTAGAGGCGCCAAATGGCCGATTGAATTGCAGCCCCTAATAGCTTCTTAAATCACAACCCCTAATAGCACGTTAAAGGTACCAAATACCCGCTGAAATTGCAACCGCAAAAAGTACGTTACAGGCACCAAATACCTGCTAAAACTGTAACCCTTAATAGCTGCTTAAATCACAGCCCCTAATAGCACGTTAAAGGTAACAAATACCCATTGAAATTGCAACCCCTAAAAGCATGTTAAAGGCACCAAATCGCTGCTAAAATTGTAGCCCCTAATAGGATATTAAACCACAACTGTTAAAGGAAGACATTTCCAGTAATATAGAGGCTATGTAAGCAACTTTCTACCCATTTATCGAAACCGCTTCTTCATGCAAATGTAAAGTCTATAAATAGGGATGCCATAAACCGACCAAAGTCAATGACAATGTAAATTCAACAATATCACGAATCTCGCTAAAAACTTATATAAGATATGTCTCTTTCGTATCACGATCCGACCTACCAACATACATATATTTTATTTGGTTACTCTGTCATTCTGATTATTTCTTACACATTTAAATGCTCCTCATAATTAAAAGTAACTCTACAAAGTTGCTAGCTAGTGAAATTTTGGGAAGCCTTTTTTGCCCTAACAGAAATAGATAAAAAAAGGACCATTGCACAAACTAAATAAGCAGATAAGCAAATAAAAAATCAATCTCAAACACCATTCTGAAGAAGCATTATAGCATGTAACATAATTTGTAAAACAGAAAGAGAACTTCAATTGAATACATACAATCACATACTTTGGGATCTCCAATTAAAAAAATTGCAACACAATAATTTATCAGCTTCACTCCAACGTTGCAACCTTCATCAGCATCATGCATCCACAAAAAAACATATACTCAATTCATAATTTTAAAAACCTATATCAAAAAACAGAAAAAATCAAGGAATACCGAAATCATATTGAAAACCCTAAAATTGATTAACCAATATCATTTAAATTCATTAAAATGTAATAAACTTGACAAATCTAATGTAATGATTACCCAAGAGCCGATTGATTTCTTTACCCCATCGGAATCGCAGCTACACCGAACCCCAAAGGAATCATCGTCTAATAGATTGGGGGCAACGATTAGGCGTTAGCCAACCGTCACCAACCTATCTCAAACCGGGAACAATCATAATCGGCAAACGAAATTTATATGTGTGTGTTTTCCTAGATCTCTTGTGAGTGGCAAAAAAATAGACGACAAAAACAATGCAAAATGGGACAGTAATATCTATGTGAGTAATAGTTTAGTGGCCACGCAGACACATACGTGTCAATATTTTTTTCCGGCCAAAAACACCAAGTAATATTAAAATATTCCTAATTGCTTCGTAAAACAGTTATATATATTAATATGTTAATAAATTGAAAAAATGTATAAACATGTGGTTTAGAATAAACTCATCCAAAAGCCAGAGACAAGTTTTTAAAATCCCGCTACAGGATTAGATAATTAGGAGTGATCTTATAATATTTTGGGTTTGCTTTTGTAACAAACAAGAATTTTTGGACTCGGCCCCTTTGACCCACATGAAAAACCCAAAACTAAACGCATCCTAAATACTTTTGCGAAAAACATCGTTTTTTCCTTGTGTATATCTTTATCTTTACTATTTTATAAAACATTTAGGCCATATTCTATATTTAGAAGTCTTAAAAATTAAGCCCCTACATTTTTATGATAAGAAATCAACTAGTCATTATTCGAAAAACTAATACTTTATACGCATTAAATAAAAGTTAAAAACTATAACATTAAAGCATTAAAAGAAAATCTATTAACCCTGTAACAAATCCAACATTGATAGCGCATTAAAAATATTAGAGCCTATTTGAAAACGAAGTAACAGTTATCTCATTTAAATATTTTGACTTTTGAGTAAATTCAACTTAATTGTTCTTAAAGTTAAAATTACAGGGTGTTTTAGGCTAAGTTTCACTATTCTTAAGTTATAGTGTCTTTTTTTGCTTTTCACTATATAAAGATCCCCGATCAGTCGATCACAATAATTTCTAGCTCTCTCCTGCCATAACTTCCGACGGCTATAGTGTTTACATTTTTACCTCCCTAGTACCCTGCTCCGGTGGAATTGGGTTTGTTGCTGTTTCTTTGGGAGTTTAGATATTTATATTGGATATTTGTTAGGTGGTCGTGATGAACCTCGAACGAAGTTGTCAACAAATAAGTTAAAATAAAGTTGGTAAAGGGTTTAACTTTTGTTATGTTTTGTATTTAAAGTAACCCATATGTACACATCAAAGTTAAAAATCTAATAAACAATTATATTATTTTGAGCATGTTTAGTTATCATTTCATTTTAATTTAGGTAACATATTTTCCAAAAAAGATCGGTCTCACTAATATACTATGTAAACAACCATTCTCGCTAATATACATTCAAAATGTGTTCGATCTCGTTAATTTCTCAAATGAATTTACTAACAATACCCTTGTGTTCTTCCACTTTTCATTTATTCTTTAATTAAAAATATAACTTTACCAGGTCCATCAAAAACACCTTCAGTCTCCTTCAAAGACAACACCAAACACCAAACACCAATAAAAAATCGAACCTCTTGGCGATGCCATTGATAACGTTAATGACTTATAAGGTATGGAGCTTCCATATTAAATCGTATTGCTAGCTCAAGTAGTAACATTTCATTTCCAGATTATGTGTTATAATAAAACCCACGTTCGGACAAAACCCATATTCATAGTTCATAGTTTATTAGATATGTGTTCTAATTTAAAGCGTTACATGAAGTTTAAGATATGTGTTTGGTATCGTAAATTCGAGATAAAAGCGTTCATAGTTTTATTAGATATGTGTTCTGATAAAGCGTTACACAGTTCATAGTTTTATTAGATATGGGTTGGATTACGAAGTTTTTGGTATCTTAAATTCGAGACAAAAGGACCTGGATTTGGTATCTTAAATTCGATTGTGCTCTATTTAAGATAAATCCGATTTGTGGATTCTGGGTTTGAAACAAGAACAAAATCAGTTGGGGAAGAAAGAGAGTAATTTAGTCAAATCATTCAAAGGAAGCCAACATCAACCAAAACATAGGACCCTTTGAAATCTTGTACTTATCATGCATATCACCAAATATATTCTAAAGTCATGTCAGCTAGAAGATACTATGGTGTTCTTGCTACACATCAAAATTTTAAAGTAATAACTTCAACCTTCACATTACCATTTCAATAAGCAATCTTAAACATACTCTATAAGAAAACTCTAACTATGCACTAAATTAGCATCAATATTTACCACTTAGTTAGTCAGTGGTTTTTGTTCATTATCATTCGTATTCCAAATATGAAAATTAATAGTACCGCAAGCTTTTGGACTTACTTAAAGTCTTCATTTCCCTCACCAACGATGATTAGTGGAATTTTTATTTATCAAAGCGAACAAAGTAGTCATAACGTTCATTTACTATTGTTATAGTGAACAAAATTGCAATAAGAAAGACAACATCTGATGCTTACATGTGAGCTTATGAAACATAAGCCCAAAACTAAAAAAATCCATAAGCTGGCTAGATAAGCCAGAAACATTATGCTTATGTCAGAGTGAGATAAGCTAATAAGCCTAAAAATAAGCTTAAACAAACACCCCTGACACTAAAAACCAATCACATAATTTGTTTTAGATTATATGTGGGCTTCTAGCTTATTTTGAGAATAATGGGCTTATATAAGTCTCAAACTAATCAGATTCAAAGCAGATGATATCATATCAGAAGCAACCAAATGTACAATTCTAGTAATTTCATCCTCCATTGCAATGCTTGAAGAGCTTGAAATAGACAAAAAGAAAAAGATAAAAAAAAGTTCTCAAGGACGACAGTTTCGACCATTTACTTATAAATAAGCCTAATTAGTTTATAGCTTAACGGGTCAAATGGGCTATCTGATAGTATTTCAGTATATTGCACAAAGGGTAATTCTATTGTATATAACCTCGCATATAACTCTCTGGTAAGTGTTTTAGGACAATCACATCCAACCCATTTACCATATATATAATTATCTGTCTTGAGCAACCTATATGACCCGATAACCAACCTGCACAAGCCTCTAGATGACTTCACCAAAGCAACATTTTCACAAGGTTAAATTAAAGAAAATACAAGACTCGCGGTTGTACTCGGTCCATCTAATAGTATGGCTTTCAAGATCATACAAGACCAGTTTATTCGAGAGTATCAGATCTACAAAACAAAGGAATGAATCAGGTATTCGATTTGTAAAAAAAATGTAAATAGAGTATTTGCGTGCCCGTTTAATTATATTCAGGATGGATCAAACACTACCTCCCAATATAATTGTTTCTTTTGAGGTTATGGAATCCATGCCATTGTTTTGCGAGCATATACATAAAGAATCTCCCTGCAAGATTATGGCACAATGGTAAATCTTACCAGGATATTTAGAGCATGAGTTGAAGAAAATGATCTTATCAGCAAATGTATCTTCATAGTAGTTAAAATCTTTAATTATAAGAGATAATCAAGCTAAAAAATATACTTACAAGGGGAAATAAATAATCACGAGGATAAACCTTCAAGTAGAGCGAATTTTCAAAATAGAATGCCAGTGGAGGAAATCTATCATCAACAAGATGGTTATGTGTGTGTTTAACGTGAGTTATATCAAATATCAAACAAAAATTAAAAAGTCAGAACTTAAAGATAGAAAGATAGAAAAAGATTCATATACTTTCAATTTAGGTTTCCTATGTTTCCTCGAATAGAAGTACTTAAAAAAGTCCTAAACCATTTGTATTTAGTAAGGATATGCATATCTATTATTAGGGTTATGGGTTGTTTTGTCACAAATATAAACATTAAAATCTATATATTAAAATTTTTTGCTTACTTTAAATTATAAAAGACAGAATTTTAAACCTTTACAAAAATGGCTTTATGAATTTAAAAGAGAAGATTAACTAAAAGTTGGAATTTTTTAGAACGACGGCTTTTAATAAAAAAAACTATTAAAAGCTAGACACAATTACAAAGAAAAACTATTAAAAGCTAGACACAATTACAAAGAAGAAAAATAAGCTACGAGATTATTTAACCACGCTATCCAACTAAATCACAAGTTCGAATTTCAAGACGAAATCCAGTAATACGATTGATAAACAATAGATTTTCATAAGGTCGGCTTTTTAGGCTTAGTAGCAGAAAAAATTAAAGCATTACACAAATTTCATATAGACCACTTCAACATTTCCGCAACCTTTTCAAGACTGAATCTAGCGATCTTCGACACTTGCATGCATCTAACCATGAAAGCCACTTGGTAATGTTATAGCACGGCTCGATGTCCAAGTCACACTATCTTGTCAACAATACCCAAAGATCATGTCCCTTCTCGCAAGAGAAAAAAAGATGATCAACACTCTCAACGTGTTAACTATATACATGGCATAATAAAGAGTTAACGTCAATCCCTTTACGATGCAGGATCATCATAGACGGAAGCTTATTCAAACTTAATCTACACATAAAAATATTAACTTTTTATTGGAACAAATCTATTCCAACTAGTAAACGTCAACCCGCTATGCAAGATACCCTCATCAAAAGTTTGACCGTTTTAGTGATTCAATATAATGTAAGAATGGATCTTTAGTGATCCATTTGATTTTTTTTCTTTTAATATGTGTTGATAACATGCATATTTTATTAATCTTTAGTAGAAGAAAAAGAGCAAGTAACAAAGAAATCACTAAAAGTCTATTTTTACAGTATATCTTGTCACCAAAATTGTTAGACGTTTGGTTACTCTTCTCTTTATTAAGTGTTGGTGTCAATTTTTTATACACCTATTTAGAACATTTTACCCCATTTATTTTATAGACTTAAGTAGGTGAAAGTTTTAGGACTTGTTTGTTAATTTTTTCTGTTAAGTCATTTTTAATTAACAGATTATTTAACGCAGACAGTTTTATATATATTACTTAATATTTTAAGACATTTTTCTTTATTAAGTTACAAACAAACATTTTTTATTTAACCTAACAAATTCAGTTTTTTTTCTTATTAAGTCAATTAAATTATTATCAAACAGCACCTAAACAAGTATTTAGACCAGTGTTTTCGCTGAGAGGTGTCGACATAAATGATCAAGCTATGTGCTTTTGTGCTAGTTGTTACAATGTCACTTAAGAAAATTGTTTTTTTTATAAACGATCTCTCTATTTTTTCTCTAAACCCGCACCAATCCTAACCTAAATTAAAATACAAATCTAACTCCACACCTATTTACAAACCAAACGAACCATTAAATCATATAATGGTGTGTCATATTTTTTAGTCACAAGTTGTAATATAGTATCAGTTTTATATCTTGTAATTAACACAATATAAAATAAATAATGTCTCTTTTAATTTTAACCATTTAACAAATAAAATTATTTTCTTTTTCCTTGTTATATCTAAATTTAAATTTAAATCTAAATTTGAAATACATTTATATCCAGATTTAAATTCAAGTCTTGAACTCGTTTACAAACCAAATGGGTTCATATCTAAATAGGGCAAAAGTTTAATGTACACTCAATTAGTAACATAAATCCAAACAATTAATCTCACTTATTTATTTTTTTATCTAGAAAAAAATCATTTTTATCATTTTTTTTAATTAAATATCTCACAAATTTATAATCGTTACGCAGAAAAAAAACATAACATCGCGACGAGAATTAAATCATCTTTTTATCGAGGAGCACATGTATATACTTTCGACGAAACAAAGCTTTGTCTGAGAAAATAATATATGATTCGTATTACGAGTCATATATGATTCGTAGAATCATACATGAATCATATATGGTAAACTGTACAACTGCTTCAGTCACACCGCATCAACCTAATTTAATGGGATTTTAAAAAATCATATATAATTGATACGAATCATATATGTTTTTCAGACAAATAAAAAGTTCGTCGAAAGTTTATACATGTGCTCCTCTATATAAAGCTAATTTAATTCTTATTGTAATAATATTTTTTTATCGTTTAATAATTTATCGTTTGTGACATATTTAATTTTTCTAAAAAAAATGAGAAATACGTTTTTATCTTTGCCTTGTTTTTGTGCTATATTTTAATTCTTATTGTAATAATGTTTTTTTATCGCTTAATAATTTTATCATGTTTGAAAACCAAAAACGTATCAACATGATTTAAGGCCATTAATACAGCTAGGGGTGTTCATCGGTTCGGTTTTCAGGTTTGTGGGTTGTATGGTTCGGATTAATCGGTTTGGAAATTTTCAAAGTCAAAACCAAAACCAAACCAAACCATTTACAGTATTGATAAAACCAAACCATAAACCAAATTAGAATTCGGTTTGGTTTCGGTTGAAAACAAAAAAACCAAATTCCAAAATATATTGTAGAATTCACAAAAAAAAAACAAAATTTTCAAGTAAAAATAACAAATTATAAGTTTTTAAAAAGGCTCAAGTAATCGACAATTTTTTTTACAGAATTCCAAAAGTTTTAAAACTTAACAAGACTAAATAAAAGCGAAATAAGGTAAACTTTTCTTTAAAGAAAATCTTTATGATCCTCATTAACTTGAATAGTCCATCTCCAATTATCTAGACAAGTGTAACTTCAAACTTACTCCATATAATAATTTATATGAATCAAGTAGGCAAACTATTCCTCAGTTTCTCGGGATATACATCAATACTTAATCCATTGAGTGATTAGTTTGAAAGATAACTCATAAGATAGAAAAAAGTGTATACATAGTTAAAAATTTCATATGTATAGAGCTGTTCGGTTTTTTCGGTTTGGTTTGGTTTTATTTTTGTCAAACCATAACCAAACCAAACACCAATTAAATACTTCGGTTCGGTTTCAAACCAAACCATACACCAATTAAAATATACGGTCTGGATATATTCGGTTTCGATCTGGTTACTTTTTGGTTTGTTCAGTGTCAAACCAAACACTAAACACCCCTAAATACAGCAATCAAGGCCTTAAATATGTTTTATGATTTATAGTACAATTTCTTATTATTATTACAAAGTCTATACTTAGTTGGATATATTGAGTTGCGAAATTTATAAATATATCGTAAATATGATAAACACCATATATTAAAATGGTACATTAGTGTAAATGTGTGTGACCTTATAGACACACATGTATCTAGCTGTATAATTATTTATTATGACACAAGCATACTCCAACAATAACTCTGTAACGGATCGATAACTCTAAGGACTATTAGGGTAAATCGCTTTTTAAAAAAAATTAAAAAGTTAACTCTCTTTAGTTAACGACCGTTACGCAATTCTAAAAAAGGTTAACAAACGTCAATTAACGATTTTTACATAATTTTAAAAAAGCACTTAACGGGCGTTAGTTAACAATCGTTACATACCAATTGTTAATGACCGTTAAATAGCATTAAATGTCGCATTTAATGCCAAACCCCCGTAAATGTACAACTATAGACCTATAGTAATTAAATCACTCAAATCCTCTTCTTGTCGTATGAGTGTAGGATAAAGGGTTTTTTCGATAAATTTTATTACTTAAAAAAAAGTTAAGTACAAAGGTGAATTTTACATCTCCGCCCGTTACATTGGCAAACAACATTCTACGAGAAAAACAAATAAAATTACTACCAAGTCATATAGAAAATAAAAAACCATAATTTCTTGCTTCCACGAATTCTGATTTTAAGATTATCAGCAATAGTCTCGAGACCGTCCGGAATATCCTGATCATCATACATATCATCGTCATATGGGTCGTAGTCATTGGCAGCATTCCTGTAAAAATCACTCAATTGTTCCCACAAACTATTAGTCACATATTCATATCCAATGTTTTAGAAGCCAAAAGGCCTGTCATAGCAATATCCACAGGTTCAACTAAATCCTTCTCATTTAGCTCACCTTAAATATCATCCTTTTTTAGTAAACGGGGTTCTTTGATCATCCACAAGAGTAACTTTCTCTTCATCGTTTTTTTTTAATTTTGACAATTTTCTTAATAATCAAAGTGTTACTTGCATCCGGACGGAGGAGTATCATCCTCAGGCTTAATTCCCCCCTAAGGAGTTAGCGGTCCCATCATTCGTAACCAAAATCAACATCAAAATCAACATCATTCTCAATAGAAATAAGTGCATCAAAAGAATTTGAGTTACTAACCTCTTTACTTGGAGTGGCCTCTACACTAGACCTTGATACAAAGTGTTTTTCCTACTACTTAAATTAGTATTCTTCTTGCCAACCATTCGGTATTTTTGAGTTACCTTAGGACTAGTCGGTTTAAAGTTCACCTTATGAACAACTGGTATACCCGTTGTTACTTCCTTAGGCTTGTTCACGTTCATTGCACCAATGAATCACGTACCCATAAGACATTCGTCATGTACATGATCCAAAATATTACAGTTCGAACATCTAGAGAGTTTTCATTCATATTCTATATGAATAGTGCTTAAATAATAACCATCGCCTTTTTGTTTTGGCATAGCCACCATTCCAATTTGAAGAAATGAACTGTTTTTTTCTTTGTAATCATTTACATGTAACTTTGTTTATGAATAATTTAATAAATGTATGTGGACAAATTACATGCAACATTTCGTACTTATAAAGTTTATTTATTTTATGTGACATTAAAATCCTTTTTATTCGTAAGTTTTTTAAAAGTAACAAATCGATTTAAGTGAGTATTTTTTATTTCAATTATTTGAAACAACCAAGCACAAAAATTCAGTAAATTTCTCAATCAATTTTATTTTTCTAAAAATTTATTCTGTAGTTCATTTCTAATATCTAAAATTCTCTCGACGAATCATGCCCTAAACGTAAATACTTAATTTGAAACTTTTTATGTCTTATTATTTTCGTTTTATTTTGAGCATAGCTCAAGCCGAATTTAAACTTTCTTGAGTTGAGCTCGAGCTTTCCTCGTGAAAGATCGTCAAGCTATAGAGCCAAACTCGAACTGAGCGTAAGATTATAAAGTTGAGTCGAACCCTTTCAAAGTTCGACTAGTTACAACCTTACTCGGCTTGTTGTACGATGGCTTATGCCTCAACTTTACATTTCTTTTTTTTTTCTTTTTTTTGAGTGAATACATCTTGTATTGAATCAATAACGGGACCATGTTCGCAACCGGTGACTTTCGACCCACTGGGCAAGTTGGATGAACATTCAACAACGTATCTAACTATCTATACACTTGACTTTAACATACGACTACATTCTTGTAATACCCATAAAACATCAATCTTTTTTACGACACAGCTTGTTTCTCGCTTGTCTTCTACATTTATGTAACTAAATACGGTTCACGATTGGAACAAATGTCATAATTGAAATTCATATATACATATTAATTAGAATTTTAATAACATGATATACGCTTTGATATTGAAAGACTAGTCCAAACTTCAAAGACAATTCTGAACATTAATTTTTTCCATAATTATTGTTGTACTATACCTTCGTCACCGTGTGACTAATCTTGATCCGTATTCAAAGGTTTTTTGATCTCATTCCTATATTCATATTTCTTTAATATATATCTTGTCTAATCTCTATAAATAGAAAATGGTAAGTCAAAATCTGGAGAAGATTTATGTATATGTGACAAAGCCGCCCATACCCCCCTAATAATAGATATGCCTATTTGATTAATTATGGATTTGTGGGTTTTTAGTCAAATCCCAGTATCCCACTTGGCGAGTTGGTTTTATCAAGTACGTTAATATTAGGGCTTGATTTAATTTCCTTTTGAGTAAGCTAGGGACATCTTGTTTGTAAAGCAAAGCACCATGAAAGGGCTATAAATTATGACTGGATCAATAGTATATATCTTCACTAACTAGAAAGTAGAAACCTAGCTTTAGACAACGTTGAAACACTTTTCCTACATAAGATGCATGCAGTATAAATACTCAGAATAATATTGTTTTAGGTTAGTCGTTAGTTTAGAAAGAGAATAATCATTTCTAGGATTTATCAATTGGTGCTTTCATTCACTCAAATCATGCAACGAAAACACGATCACCCTCCATTGAAGAATCGATCACCGCCATGTCTGAAACATAATCTGAACTTCCATGTTATTACTCTTCAATAATAAGCGAACAAATACCAGTAAAAGGGTGAACACTTACATTTTATTTATACAGATGCATACACAGATTGGAGTATCTTTCAGCTACAGGTGTAACAAATAAACACAAGACTGGGATACACGTAGATATATTACCATTATATCCTTAATAAAAGAGGGGAAGCACGGTTCCCAATGAACAGTGCCCCCTCACAATGAAAAGGATTTTTTATTTCGCCTCTCACAACAAAATGAAATACTATATTCACCCATCTCACATACTCTCATTCTACCTCACTCACCTCTCTCTCTCTCTCTCTTAATTTTCACCCACCGTTTTTCTTATCTCTCTCTCTCTCTCTGGATCTTTCTGGATCTCTTTCTTTCAGATGATGTTTGCGATGGTTTTTGGAATGATTTTGGATCATCTGGATGCTTCCTTTGGGACCGATGATCTTTGTGATGATCTTTGAGATGATCTTTGGGATGATCATCTCACTACAACAATTGTGAACCCTAGGGACGACTTATTCGTCCCTAGGGAAGCACTTTTTCGACCCTAAACTCCTAGGGACGACTAAGTCGACCCTAGGAGGTTGTGCCTAAAATTCGTCTCTAGGATCCTAGGGACGAACCCCTCTTTGTATCCTAGGGACGACTTAGTGGGTCCCGCAACCCACTACGTTGAAAAAATTGACTAATCCTAGGGACGACCTTCTTTGTAACCTAGGGTCGACAAAGTCGTCCCTAGGTTATAAATAAATAAAATGTTTTTTCAAAATTTTCTTAAAAATTCTTTTTTTTATTATTTTAATAAAATCTTTTTTATAAATATTAAAAAAAACATTTTTAGAAAATAAAAAAAAATAAATTTATTACCCTAGGGACGACTTAGTCGTCCCTAGGTTTAAAAATGCCCAGGTATTCAATACCTAGGGACGACTAAGTCGTCCCCAGGTATTGACACCTGGGCATTTTTAATCCTAGGGACGACTAAGTCGTCCCTAGGGTAATAAATATGTTTTTTTTTAATTTTCTGGTAATATCCTAGGGACGACTAAGTCGTCCCTAGGTGTACCTGGGGTGTAAAAAAAAAACTGGGCTATTTTGCAGTTTCCAGATTTTTTCCGGAACTTTTTCCGGACAAAATCCACAATTCAAAATGGCAGAATTCGACAAATACAGAATAATAACAAATCAATAAACGTTACAATACCATATTACGATAAATTATCCAACGTCACGATACAATATTCATCAAATACACTTATTCAATCCTAAATCAAATGTTTCAAACGCTACAAGTCTCAAACTTTATTAAACATGCATAATAAGAAAAATACTACCACAACCTCTACTCCGCATCCTCGTTAGGTGAAAAGTCACCTTCCCTATCGTCACCCTCCTCGTCACTCCCCTCGTCATTCACCTCGTCATCGCCTGATAAGTCGTCACCACTGTTTTGTACATTCCTATCTCGACCCAACTCGTCAACGGACCGGTAATCGTGCTCATGGGGATTTGAGATTACACGAGAACCTCCGGGTATGGATTGTGAAGTAGAGCCGATCTCATAAGCCGAGTGTGTGGTGGGACGATAACAATAGTTAAATGTGTTATTGTTGGTGACGGGAGTAATAGGATAAGTGCCGGTATAGGGAGGTTGGAGTGGTTGGAGATTGTCGGGCAAAGATGGTCGGTATGCGTCGATGGAAGGAGGTTGCACTGGTTGTGCCCAAGGATAGGGGGTTGGACTAAATGAGCCCAATCAGGAGCTAGGGTGGGCATAACAAAGGGTCGGGGCGGGGGTACAAAAGTAGGAGGTCTAATTGGGTGATCAGTATTTGAGTTGTAGTTCTGGAAAAACTCACCCAATTGACTCTGATATTGCGCCATATGCTCGTACGACGTCTGACTATATTGTTGCGCCGCATCTGCCTTTAACGCTGCCAAGTAAGCCCGTTGCTGCGCCGCCTGATTCTCTCTCCTCAGCAGCTCCATCTCTCGCTCATTTCGTTCTATCAATTCTTGAAATTCACTACGAGAGGGAACATCTGGTCGACGTGGAGCACCCCGCCTGCGATAAGTTACAACAACAATGTTTCATTATATACAACAAGACATAAATATGAACAATTGATTTACATTTTGTTTTATTGAGGATATATAACCTGCGAGTTGTGTTATTGGCACCACCCGGTAACTTTCTGCCTTGTCCCGACACATTTTGCTTATTTTGACTTGGCATGATTTGAGCCACTATTTCTTTATCAGACATGTGCGGGACTATACCGGCTCTCACTTGGTCCCTGAGGGCTTTCATCTTTTCCTGGGAAAAAAAAAAACGATTTAAAAGAAATGAAATTAGTTACTAAGGCATGTAAAGAGTTATATATTACTTACATATCTTTCCTCGTTTTCTTTACTTTTAAACGTGCCACCACTTGAGTGCCCCTTCCTCCATGTTTCAACCAGGTCCTCGTAAACCCCTTCCTTGACTTTCTGTAAAATCTCAAATAAATTAGTAACGAGCTATAATAAATAAACAATATAAACGCTTTTAAATAAATCACAAAAATTATAAAGAGTCTTACGTATTCATTCCTTCCTCGGGCGAATGGTTTTTTGCCTTGAGTGGTCGGTACCGTGTTTTTGGAACGATTAACAGTATTAACCTCACTTCTTGCCACCCTCTTTGGGTCTGACCACCACTGAACCAATTCACCCCAATCACCTTCGGTTCTACCGTCCCACACACTCTCAGGCGGTACATGTTCTTGTGCCAGTGCGGGCGTCTCATATTTCGAATAATAATGTTTCTTGATCCTGTTCTTGTATTTTCTATACAGCAACCTCAGCTGATATTCCAACGCAAGCCTAACCCGAGTACACACCTCATACACACCACCGCCACACACCACCTGAGTACGATCATTGTACCATGGCTCGAGGTCGAAATATGTCTGCATAAAAACATATGAATTTAAATAAACAAACAAATTAAACATAACACACATATCTAAATGTCGATAACAATAACAATATAAGTAAAATAAACAATTTTCACCTCAATTGTATGATAAATATGAGCTTTATCAGACTCTGGAATTTCGTCCCATTCGCAGTTCAGGGGAAGTGACCGGATTAATTCCCCCAAAAGATGAGTCAACAATGATGCATAATTGCCCAGAAAATGGAAGGTTTGCAGATCTTTAAATTCAAAGCCAATTGTCAAAGGTTTTTCGTTATTATTTCTGTACGCCTTCCTTAATTTATCTAGGTTGGTCACAAAGCGTTGATTTGAACCTACAAAAGATATGTTATTTACTCGTAAAAATTCAAGTGACATAAATTATAAATATCAGTGTTATAAAAAAATATAATGATTTCTTACGCTGACACTCGGCCGGTACAGGACGTGTGGGCCGTCTGGGTGGACTACCACCAGCATCCCCACCGTGTGACCTAGGAGCTACACATGCCATCTGTAAAATAACAAGTTCATATCAGTATACACATTTTATCAATATACACATTTTAACATATAAAAACATTTTCATTAAAAAACAAAATTACACAATTTAATTAACCAATTAATACTAATACACAAATTCATATCAATATACACATTTTAACATATAAAAACGTTTTCATTAAAATACAAAATTACACATTTAAACAAATAAAAACAACTCATCATCATTTAAACGTATAACAATTGTTTCATTCAAACAACAACTTAAGCATATAACAATCGTTTACAAATAAAAAATTACACATTAAAGCATATAACAACTGTTTCATTCAAAATACAACTTAATATCAATTGTCATCATCTTCAGAATCATCGCTAGATAAAACTTCTTGAACATCATTATTATGGTTCACTTCATCATCATCCGACACTAAATCATCATCATCAACATCACCAATGACGTGTGCAACTACTTCATCATCTTCAATATTAATAATATCATCATCAACCGGTGGGGCGTCCACTTCCGTTGGTTGAGTATTTACACTCAAATCCGTAATACCCAAATTAGGCAAAGCAACAGACAGTGTAACATCTGATGAACTGCTACCATGTATAACATCTTCATCGGACTCTACCACATCTCGATGATAAACCTGTTCGACGACCTTCCAATGAAGCGGTCGTCTAGCAAGGTCTTCAAGGTAGAATACTTGTGTTGCTTGTGTCGGGAAAATGTATGGGTTATTTTGGTGAAATAGCCTATCGGTCAAAATATGATGTATGCCTTGCTCAGTGTAAGAACGTCTGTTGCGTTTGGTGCAATTGGTAGGGTTAATTGTGTCAAACCATTTACATCGAAACAACAAAACCTTGCGGTTGCCGATATAAGTGAGCTCCAGAATTTCTTCGAGTTGACCATAATACATCTCTCCATCAACCCCGGGTGTTGAAACTCCGCTGCATTGAGTGGTACGAATTATATCGCGTTCACGTACCACAAACTTCACACCGTTCACTATGCAAGAGGGGTATGTACATGAACTAATAGGTCCACATGCCAAAGAGAATAACTCGTCACTACAGCCCACACTCACTTTTTTTTCACGAGTCTACAAAAATGAGATACAAAAAGGTTTATTAGATGAGGAATAACTCCAAGGTAATATATCTAATGTATTTACCATGTTATTAAACCACGCAGGAAAACTCGTTTCCACATTATCAGGCACCTCTCTGCAAAGGTTCATGATATTAGCAGAAGTCATCGAGAAAGAATAATTTTCAAAATTATAAAAAATAGGAAGAAACATACTCGCTGTAAGCTGAGATGTCGGCTTCGACTTCAGGACTGTTGTTAAGTATAAACCACGTAACTGCCTGCATGTCGTCATTAGTCATACGAGTTGGTTTGATTCCACCCGTCGGTGTGCATACGGTCCGGAACACCTCAAATTTATCTGGTTGTCCAGGCAAATCGTCTTCATTTCTGCCAAGGCGGTTAAATCTCGTCTCGACATCCTTAAGGTAACGCGAACAAAAAGTTAATGCCTCTTCTGCAACATAACCCTCAGCAATAGAACCTTCAGGCTTTGCTTTATTTCGTACATAAATCTTTAGCTTTTTCATGTATCTTTCAAATCGATACATCCACCTGCCGCGAGTAACGGAACCTAGAATAGCCTCATCGGGTAGATGTATAACCAAATGAGTCATTATGTCGAAAAAAGCAGGAGGAAAGATTTGCTCTAAATTAACCATCATAATGATCAATTTGTTTTTAGCTTCTTTCATGTCCTGCACAGTCAAACTTCGAGCACAAAGTTGCTTAAAGAATAAGCAAATGTCGATTATAGGTTTTGCAACGTCTTTGGGCAGGTATTGTTGCACTCCATAAGGAAGTAACCGATGCATCATTATATGACAGTCATGAGATTTCAAGTTCGTTATATTGTCATCATCAGCGGTCACTTTTTTCTTGAAGTTGGATCCAAAGCCATCAGGTAGTCTGACTCCTTTAATGAATTTACAAAAAAGTTTTCTTTTTTCTGGAGTGAAAGAGAACTTTGGATGAGGCTTATCGAACTTCCCGTTATCTTTTTTAACTAACCACAACTCCTTTCGAACTCCCATTTTTTCTAAGTCTAGCCTTGCCTTTGGCGTGTCTTTGGATTTGTCGTTCTGTAACAGGGTATTCAGTAAAGCCTCAAGGAAATTCTTTTCAATGTGCATGACATCGTAACAGTGTTTTAGTAGAAGAAAGGGCCAATACTCAAGATCCCAAAAGATAGAACGCTTACTCCAGTTCAATTCAACATCTCGATTTTTGGGGCGGTTCTCTTTGAGAATTGGTTTATGTTTCCCCGGTTTACGTTTAAAGACTTTACTAATCTGCAATTGAATATCAAGTTCTGAAAACTTTCTTGGTTTAGGCTTATTTTCGGGAAAACCGTAGAATTCCTTGGATTTTTTCCGATCAGGATGATTTGTTCTTAACCATCTTCTGTAACCAACATAAACGATTTTGCTGTTGATACGCATCGATGGAGTGTCAACATTACAAGTAGGGCATGCGAGGTACCCTTGCCCAGTCCACCCAGACAAACTACCTCGAGCTGGAAAATCATTGATGGTCCATAAAACCGCCGCTTTCATTTTGAAATGAGTACCCGTAGCAGCGTCTTTCGTCCAGACTCCCTCCCATAAATCTTTAAGTTCTTTAATTAGAGGCTGCAAGTAAACATCAATGTCCTTTGCAGCTGATTTAGGGCCGGGAATTAACATCGTCAACATTAAAGAAGTTTCTTTCAAACACATCCACGGTGGTGTGTTGTATGTTGTCAATATAACCGGCCACATGCTGTAAGTTTGGCTCATCATGCCATAAGGATTAAAACCATCAGCAGCCAACCCTAATCGAACGTTTCTAGGGTCACAAGAGAACTCAGGTTTCATCATGTCAAAATATTTCCATGCTTTGCCGTCACAGGGGTGATTCATTTTACCGTCTTCCTTAGACTGTCCGGTCGCATGCCAAGTCATCCACTTTGCTATGTCTTTTGTGTTGAACATACGTTGTAGTCTAGGTGTTATCGGAAAGTAACGCACCACCTTGTTGGCAACTAATTGCGTCCCCTTTTTCTTCTTTGGGTTTTTCCATCTGCTCGCGTTACAGATTGGACAAGTTTGCCTCTCCTTGTTTTCCGGTGATCCCCAATATAAAAAACAATCATTTATACAAGCATGGATCGATTCGTATCCTAACCCGATCTTTTTGTATGTCTTTTTTATTTCATAGTATGAAGACGGGAAATTGTATCCTTTACTAGGGGAACATGCCTTTTGGAGAAGAGCTAGAATTTTGTTAAACCCGGCATCAGTTATTTTGTGTAAAACCTTGATGTGTGAAATCTCTGATGTAAATTCCAATGTGGTCATATCACAACCCGGGTACAACTTTTGGGCAGACCTAGCGAGTAACTCTTCAAACTCGTTACTAGGACCCGATGTTTGGGTTGGTTGAGGACCGGTTGTTTAAGTTGGTGGAGTTTGAGAGGGTGGAGTTTCAGATGGTGGATTTGGAATATTATTTGCAGAAATATCTTCGAAGAACGCATCCATGTGAATTCGATCAGGTGAATGTGGTAATAGTGGAGGTAACGGAAGAATTGGTTCACCGTGATATATCCAAGTGGTGTAATGTTTGTCAAACCCGAATCTGGATATGTGTGCCTCAAGTTGGCCGAGGGTAACCAACTTTTCACGGTTACAACAATGACTACATGGGCAACGGAGCTTTTGTGAGATGGGGTGCAAAAATTTCTCACAATCCTGGATGAATCCAAAAAGACCATCTAAAAACTCATTGGAATTACGATTGTTTACAGTGGTCCAACTCTTATCAATTGTCATAACTGCGTTGCAAATAAACATACTCAGATAAATTATTTTTTTTATACGTAAAATGTCATACTAACAAAATGAATATGAACTCTTTTTTATCTTCCTAGTGCAACTATGGAAGGCAATCCTAACCCACCTTTTGAATGTTTCGTCCCATATATGAATGCGTATAACCGGTTTACTATTTGAGTAAATTTCGGCAGCATTTCCCCTCTACTCCCCAAATATGTGTTTAAAGACATATTCGTAGGAGTAAAGGAGAAACACTGTCGAAATCATCTCAAATAATAAACCAGTTATACGCATTCATATCCTAAATGAGACGAAACATCAAAAAGCAGTCCCAAACAGGGGACTTTCCAAAATTAATTCCTAATAAATTAATTTCGGACGGGTTTTCTATAGGTTGATTAACTTCGGACGGGAATTTTCCGAAATTAATCGATAAAATCCTAAAATATTCCTAAAATTATTTACTACAAAGACTAACAATCATATATCATATATATATAATATAATAAACATATGCATAATATTAATTACACACCTCGGTCACGACTGGAATAAGCAAAGATATAAAGATAGAAAAAGAGGTCCGGATGAGGAAGTTGTCCCGACTGTCCTGGTGCTAACCAAACACAAACATAAAATAAAGAAAACCTAAATTAGTTGGTTTCCAAAAAAATTTCTAATTTGAAACAAACAACACCACAACAATTTAAAAAAAAAACATTACCTTTTTTCGGCTGTGACACGGGTCTCAGTTCTCGGCTCGGTTCCCCGCTAACTCGGCTGTGACTCGGGTCTCGGCTACGACAAACATATAAAAAAAAATTAAACTTATGCCTATATAAGCTGAAATCTATTAAGCCTAAATCAGTTAAGCCCTAAATATAATCCGAAAACATAAACTTAAATATAATCCGAAATCATAAACTCGTGCCTATTTCATATTAAGCTGAAATTATATTAAGCCAAAATCCCTATATAAGCCAAAACAAACACCCACCTCTAGTGGTGGTGGCTACTGCTGCTGCTACTGTCGTGGCGGTGGTGGTGATGGCTACTACTGCTGATGTGGTGGTGGTGTTGCTGCCGACTGCCGCAACGGTGGTGGTGGTGGTGCTACCATAAAAAAACATTATACATTATCACAAAATTAAAAATTATAGAAAAATTAAACATTATACAAAAATTAGAAAAAAAAACAAATTACCTTTATATGGATTGGTGGTGCTGCCGCGGATTGGTGGTGGTGCAGTGGCTACTGTGGCCGCGACGGATTGGTGGTGTTGCCGCGGATTGGTGGTGGTGCAGTGGCTACATTAAACAAAATTTAAAATTAAACAAACAATTAACATTTATTAAAATTAAACCCTAACAATTACCTTTATACATTAAACAAAATTTAAAATTAAACAAACAATTAACATTTAATAAAATTAAACAAATATAAATCAATTAAACAATTACCTTCAATACTTATCCCGAGTTAAAACAATTCGTGCTCGTGTGCAAGTGTGCGGTGGAGGTGAAGTGGTGGCGGTGGAGGTGAAGTGGTGGCGGTGGAGGTAACAAATGTGGCGGTGAAGTGATGGTTGGATGGTGGGATGAGACGGATGAAGTGGTGGTGGAGATGAAGATGGTGGTAACAAAGTGGTGGTGGAGATGAAGACGGATGAAGCTTGTCCCGGTTTTTTTTTTTTTTTTTTGTGAATGAGAGATGAAGGAAGATAGATAAGGTATAAGTTTCTGTAAATGCCCCCTAGGGACGACTTTTGCTTTGTAACCTAGGGACGACTTAGTCGTCCCTAGGTTAGTTATAAAATATTTTTTTTTTCGTTTATTATATTAACTTAGGGACGACCCTATGTAACCTAGGGACGACTAAGTCGTCCCTAGGTGTAAACCGGGAAACCTAAACCCTAAGCGGGTTATTCAAATTTTCACCAAAAAATTTCAATTTTCCCAAAAATTTGCTAAGTGTTGGAGGGATATTTAGGGACGACTTTCTTTGTAACTTAGGGACGACTTAGTCGTCCCTAGGTGTTTTTATACATTTAAAATACATTTTACCTAGGTGTTTTTATACATTTAATAAAATTAGTAATATAAATTAAAATACATTTTACCTAGGTGTTTTTATACATTTAAAATACATTTTATACATGGTGTTTTTATACATTTAATAAAATTAGTAATATAAATTAAAATACATTTTACCTAGGTGTTTTTATACATTTAAAATACATTTTATACATTTTACCTAGGTGTTACGGTTATACGTTATAGGTTCAACCGACGAGTCTATATGTTACGGTTATACGTTATAGGTTCAACCGACGAGTCCATATGTTACGGTTATACGTTATAGGTTCAACCGACGAGTCCATATGTTAGGGTTATACGTTATAGGTTCAACCGACGAGTCCATATGTTACGGTTATACGTTATAGGTTCAACCGACGAGTCCATATGTTAGGGTTATACGTTATAGGTTCAACCGATGAGTCCATATGTTACGGTTATACGTTATAGGTTCAACCGACGAGTCCATATGTTAGGGTTATACGTTATAGGTTCAACCGATGAGTCCATATGTTACAGTTATACGTTATAGGTTCAACCGACGAGTCCATATGTTAGGGTTATACGTTATAGGTTCAACCGACGAGTCCATATGTTACGGTTATACGTTATAGGTTCAACCGAGGAGTCCATATGTTACGGTTATACGTTATAGGTTCAACCGACGAGTCCATATGTTAGGGTTATACGTTATAGGTTCAACCGACGAGTCCATATGTTAGGGTTATACGTTATAGGTTCAACCGAAGAGTCCATATGTTACGGTTATACGTTATAGGTTCAACCGACGAGTCCATATGTTACGGTTATACGTTATAGGTTCAACCGACGAGTCCATATGTTAGGGTTATACGTTATAGGTTCAACCGACGAGTCCATATGTTAGGGTTATACGTTATAGGTTCAACCGAGGAGTCCATATGTTACGGTTATACGTTATAGGTTCAACCGACGAGTCCATATGTTACGGTTATACGTTATAGGTTCAACCGACGAGTCCATATGTTAGGGTTATACGTTATAGGTTCAACCGACGAGTCCATATGTTAGGGTTATACGTTATAGGTTCAACCGACGAGTCCATATGTTAGGGTTATACGTTATAGGTTCAACCGATGAGTCCATATGTTACGGTTATACGTTATAGGTTCAACCGACGAGTCCATATGTTACGGTTATACGTTATAGGTTCAACCGACGAGTCCATATGTTAGGGTTATACGTTATAGGTTCAACCGACGAGTCCATATGTTAGGATTATACGTTATAGGTTCAACCGATGAGTCCATATGTTACGGTTATACGTTATAGGTTCAACCGACGAGTCCATATGTTACGGTTATACGTTATAGGTTCAACCGACGAGTCCATATGTTAGGGTTATACGTTATAGGTTCAACCGACGAGTCCATATGTTAGGGTTATACGTTATAGGTTCAACCGACGAGTCCATATGTTAGGGTTATACGTTATAGGTTCAACCGACGAGTCCATATGTTAGGGTTATACGTTATAGGTTCAACCGACGAGTCTATATGTTACGGTTATACGTTATAGGTTCAACCGACGAGTCCATATGTTACGGTTATACGTTATAGGTTCAACCGATGAGTCCATATGTTACGGTTATACGTTATAGGTTCAACCGACGAGTCCATATGTTAGGGTTATACGTTATAGGTTCAACCGATGAGTCCATATGTTACGGTTATACGTTATAGGTTCAACCGGTGAGTCCATATGTTAGGGTTATACGTTATAGGTTCAACCGACGAGTCCATATGTTAGGGTTATACGTTATAGGTTCAACCGACGAGTCCATATGTTAGGGTTATACGTTATAGGTTCAACCGATGAGTCCATATGTTACGGTTATACGTTATAGGTTCAACCGGTGAGTCCATATGTTAGGGTTATACGTTATAGGTTCAACCGACGAGTCCATATGTTACGGTTATACGTTATAGGTTCAACCGATGAGTCCATATGTTACGGTTATACGTTATAGGTTCAACCGACGAGTCCATATGTTACGGTTATACGTTATAGGTTCAATCGATGAGTCCATATGTTACGGTTATACGTTATAGGTTCAACCGACGAGTCCATATGTTAGGGTTATACGTTATAGGTTCAACCGATGAGTCCATATGTTACGGTTATACGTTATAGGTTCAACCGGTGAGTCCATATGTTAGGGTTATACGTTATAGGTTCAACCGACGAGTCCATATGTTACGGTTATACGTTATAGGTTCAACCGATGAGTCCATATGTTACGGTTATACATTATAGGTTCAACCGACGAGTCCATATGTTACGGTTATACGTTATAGGTTCAACCGATGAGTCCATCTGTTACGGTTATACGTTATAGGTTCAACCGACGAGTCCATATGTTACGGTTATACGTTATAGGTTCAACCAGTGATTCCAAATATTGGCGGGAAATGTTGGCGGTAAATGCTGGCGGGAAAATGTTGGCGGGAAAGCTAGGGTCGACTAAGTCGTCCCTAAATGTGTCGACCCTAAATTTTTATCTTTATTTATGGTAGCTCTTATCCTCACAAACTCTTATCCTCTCATACCAAACTCACCACCACCACCACCCGATTTTGCATAATATGGATCCGCTTGAAGCTTATAAGTGTACATGTAGAAAGGGATATATTGTGTTGAGACAGTCACATCAACCTCATAGCTTTGGTAAACTTTACTATGCGTGTCCTCTTTCGAAGGTAAACAATCAAATGTTTTAGTTATGTAATACGTGTGATTATTAAAATGACATGTCATGTTATTTGTTTACTTTGTAACAGCCAAAAACAAATGATTATGGATGTAAATATTTTAAATGGAAGGATGATTTTGATCTCGAACTCCGTATAAGATCTTTCCCTGGATCTTCAACACCTCAAGGTTCACATCCAAGTTCTTATACAGGTCCTTCTCAATCTGCACCAACTGAGTGCTCTAATTGCAAGATCAAAGATCTAAAGATAAAGATGCTAGAGACAAGACTAGAAATGGAAAGGCATCCTGAAGACCACGCATGTCAATCGGCTGCAATACTTCATGAGCTTTTAAATGATATGGAAAATCTTAGCTTTGAGTAGTAATCTATTTGTTATTTTAATGTGTTAATTTGTATTTTATTATTATGTGTTAATCTGTACGTTTAGTTTTAACTAGTTTGTGATGTTTTTTTTCTTATTTATGAATCTATTATCGTTGTAATATATATTTTTAATTAAGCGCGTGTTTAAGTGTTAAATATATATCTAAAGTTTTTTTTAAATAAATATAAAGTTTTTTTAAATATGTATAAAGTTTTTTTTAAATAAATATAAAGTTTTTTTTAAATATGTATAAAGTTTTTTTTAAATATGTATAAAGTTTTTTTTAAATATGTATAAAGTTTTTTTTTAAATATGTATAAAGTTCTTTTTAAATATGTATACTTTTTTTTCTAAATATGTATAAATTTTTTTTAAATATGTATAAAGTTTTTTTAATATGTATAAAGTTATTTTTAAATATGTATAATTTTTTTTCTAAATATATAAATTTTTTTTAAATATATATAAAGTTTTTTTTTAAATAGGTATAAAGTTATTTTTAACTAAATATATATATATATTTTTAAATATGTATAAAGTAATTTTAAATAATTTAATTTTAAAATTATTTATATTTATACGTTTTTTAAACGTTTTTTTAAATAATATTTATATTAATTTTAAATAATTTTAAATAAATAAAAAAGATAAAAAAATAAGTTTATTTAACCTAGGGACGACTAAGTCGTCCCTAGGTTTTCTGGTCCCCACTTTCATTTTAAACTTTTTAAATAAAAAATATTTATATTAATTTTAAATATATAAAAAAGATTTAAAACGGAAAAAATAAGTTTATTTAACCTAGGGACGACTAAGTCGTCCCTAGGTTTTCTGGTCCCCACTTTCATTTTAAACTTTTTAAATAAATAATATTTATATTAATTTTAAATATATAAAAAAGATTTAAAAAGGGAAAAATAAGTTTATTTAACCTAGGGACGACTAAGTCGTCCCTAGGTTTTGTGGTCCCCACTTTTCCCCACAGCCCTTTTGACCAAGAATTTGTTGATAAAGTGGTGGGTCCCCCCTTAATCTAGGGACGACTAAGTCGACCCTAGAAAAAGGGCGACCCTAAACACTTGTTTTGTTGTAGTGTCTGACGCTGATATATAATTAGCAATCTCAGTTTGTACCTTAAACTTAATTTTACAAATTCTATGATTAGGGTTTCTCCTAATTTAGGTTTTTTGTTTGAAATGTTAATCTATGGTTAATTAGGGGTGGTTGAATCAGTTACGTGTGGTGTTGATGTGTTATTAGCATCACACGAATCTGTTTTTAATCGGTCAATGTTTTGTTACGTGATCTAGAGAAATGAGATGGGAGGGAGTGATATATTATTAGGTGTAAATTCGTTCTTGATCAGTTTCATCCATATAACACTAGAATTTTTTTTGAGGTGATTTGTTATACTCATGCCATCATAGTGGTTTGCTTTTTAGTTTTTTACGAGTTGATTAAGATTATAAGAGAGAGAGAGAGGTGAGTGAGTTAGAATGAGAGTATGTGAGATGGGTGAATATAGTATTTCATTTTGTTGTGAGAGGCGAAATAAAAAATCCGTTTCATTGTGAGATATAATTAAAAGAGTGACTCGGCTTGGCAAGGCATCAGGAAATCCTGTTTGCAGCCGCCGCGTCTTTCGGTTTCAGGGTATAACCTATGTTAGCGCATCTATAAATAGGAGATGTTTATCTTAAAAAAAACGGCATTCCAGTTTAATTTGTTATATGTTGGCATGTCAGTGACTCGGCTTGGCAAGGCATCAGGAGATCCTGTTTGCAGCCGCCGCGTCTTTCGGTTTCAGGGTATAACCTGTGTTAGCGCATCTATAAATAAGAGATGTTTATTTAAAAAAAACAGCATTCCAGTTTCATTTGTTATATGTTGGCATGGCAGCAACAATTGCTAGCAGGCACATTTATGAAACCCTATACAGTGGTCTTCCCGGGTTATATGAGGTCATTTAATGGTAGTGGATTGCATCTAATAATTTCACTGTCCTATGGATTGAATAATACTCGGATGCTGGCGTGGCAACCGTTCAAGGTTGCAGCCATGTCGAGTTTCACCTTATTTGAGCCTAAGGCGGTGATGAAAACCTTTTGCGTCTGTGTTTTGTGAGCCACAGTTTACGGGCTCCCATGTCTTGGCTGGGCAGCCACGCTTTTGTTGTGGTTGCAGCCATGGTGGATGTTCTGAGTGGTTCCCACAGACGAGAATCTGAGCCTGAATAATTAGTCGCTTCCTTTTGTACTATACGAGATTCCTCCCTTTTATTAAAGATATATTGTGCGGTTCATGATCTGTGCGTGCTTCATGCACTACTCTGAACCACATGATCATTAGAATCTGCGTCAATGACGCGTGCATTGGCAAGGCATACAAAAGATTTCAGTATGTAGAAAGAGTATGTGTGATGGCCGAATATTGTATTTAATTCTGTTTGTGAGAGAAAGAAACTGTAGATTGGGATTCAGAAATCCCCAACGTTTTTTGGTCATCGTTTGGGTTTATTGTAGATCTGAATAACATGGGGACGTGACGTGATTTGTTTGCTGACCTATGTGAATGCCTCGATTAAAAGGCGTTCTTTTTAATAGTGTTGGTTTATGGTTCCCATGGTAGGCGATTATACGAGCTATGATGAGTTGCACCGGGCCGGGTTTAAGGTGAGGTCAAACATATCTTGGCGGGGCACCCTATCAGGGGTGCAGCCATCACGTGTATGGTTGCCGATGATCAAGTCGAATCGGTACGTGGCTTGCCGGGGTAGCACGTTGTCGTGCTTGCAACCATGGCAGGTCACGTATCCTTTCTGCCTATCCCGGCCTCGCATATCTGAGCCACACGTTATTATAGCAGGAATGGGGTTTATGTATACTACATACAATGATGAGTATTCCCGTAGGGGTACAATCTGATAAAGAAATGCTCGATCTCATTGATGCCCACATTGAGGATGGAAACATTGTGAATGTACTAACTAGAACATCGTAAGTTTCTAGGCCGATTGTTTTCATTTTTTTAGTTTGATTGTGTTAAAATCCATGAAAGTTTAATAAAAAAAAATATGTTCTGATTGTGCAAAATTGCAGGTGAACAAGCCGGGTGTTTGGATGATCGAAGTCGTGGCTTAGTCGTACATAGGTGTTAGTTCATTCAGTTTGAAAAACTATATGAGGTTGGTCATTTTTTTTCCGAATATACACATCAATTATAAGTTACTTCTAATATGTTTGCATCATGGGTGTGTCGGGCAGTGGGTCAAAATAAGCATCTACTACAGCTGTAGTGGGAGTGTGTATAAGTAGACCCAACAGATTCCGAGTGTCTTTGTCCTTCCATTTTGATACCACAACTCATAATAATCCGTTTTATTGTGTTCTACGGATTACTGTTTGCGCATAGTGAATCCGATTCAGTGATGGTGATTTTTGACTATTTTATAAAGATGTGCATGGTTTCTTGATATCACTTGACCTGCTGATTGATTTACATCCCCATTCTTTCCGTCTTTTATTAATGAGAATGTGTGCTTTATTGTTTTTATGCTTAGGGAATATTGGTGCGTATTTTGAAAGTGGTAACTAACAATCCAAGTAACTGTAGATAAGTCTTTGTTGTTCTTTTAATATTACTTAATGATGGTGATAATAATTGGCTGTTGATGTCATTTTTGTTAAGCTAGAATTATTTTACGTGTAGTTGGGGCTGATTGTGATAAATACAATTGGTTGCTCTTGAGTGAAGTCAAGGGTAAAGGCATTACTCAGCTGATTGAACGAAAAAGCTAGATTCAGTTCCATCTGACGGAGGTGGTGTTGTAGTTGCTGTTTCAGCAGGTGCGCTCACCAGCAGCCGAAGATGTCGAAGCAAAAAATGGAGAGAAGGTTGAAAGGAAAAGAGGACTCCAATGATGTAAGATATTCTTCCATGTGGTTTGGTAATTTGTTTATTAAAATTTACTAAGCAGGCCTGCATCTTAATTAACCAATCTTTCATTGTAGACCTATTATTGGAAACCTTAGGATTCTAACACGCTAGCACTAAGAACAATAAGGATTGGAATACACCATTGAGAAATTACTAGCCAACTAAAAAAGGCATTTGTAAAAATGAATAATATATAATTACAAAATTTCTATCACATCAATAAATATATTATTTTTCAACGTGTTTGACCCATTTAGTGCATATGACATCAGGTGGTTTAGGCAAAACTGCTTTAACTTAAAAAGAATCAGCTAAGAACATACAACGAAAAAATGGCTATGCCAAACACCAGAGACATTAATTTGGGTGGTGAAGTGGGGCGTACATTAAACAACGTTTCATGGATACAGGATGCATACTGGATGGAATGTCATATGTAAAATAATGGAACTACAGTGTCTTTTAATGATGGAAGATCGAACTAAACCGTATGCATCCATATTTGCCCGTGGAATGCCAATCGTAGCGTTATTTTCTGCATGAGTTGGGGTATAATGAGCTTAAATTTTGTAATATTCCACCAAGCTCACCCCACCTGTTGGTTACTAAGAAATGTAACAAAAAAATATCCAAGAGTGAACTTGATTTTTTTTAAATTTTTTGCAGTTTGGAAAATTGTGCCGCTAAAGACTACCCGGTTGAAAAGGCGACGATGTTACGGACGACACTGTCGAAGAAGAGTACAAGGAAGACCATCTGCGCCGCGGCGAAGCGCGGGCAAAAGCCCTAGTATTGAAAATGTCTTAACATATGTATAGTACCGGTAAAACATTAAGGGACCCAAACATTAATCATATGTTGTATTAACCGTATCCATCACATTGGTATTTGTTCCCTTTTCCCATTATTCATAGATGTTCCTCTATATATAGAAATCCATCACCTTTGAACTAAACACACAGCCATGGACCTTCTATATTTGGTTCTCTCTTCTATCATATTCCTCTTCTTCATAGTCAATCATGGCATCAACCTCCATCGTAAACGGAGGATGCCGCCCGGCCCTAGGGGCCTCCCCATCATTGGCAACCTCCTTGACCTCGGACCCAAACCTCACGAGTCCCTAGCCAAGCTCTCCAAGAAACACGGTCCACTTATGACCATACGTCTAGGTAGCATCACTAGCGTGGTAGCGTCCACACCCGATGCGGCCAGAGATATTCTCCAACGAAATGACGAGGCCTGCTCTGGCCGCATCGTTCCAGACGCTGTCACTGCTTTAGACAACCATGACGCGGCAGTGCTATGGATTCCAACAAACGACGAATGGAGAACTATAAGAAAAGCACTCAACACATGTCTAACTCACCAACATAAACTCGACTCGCTCCGCAACCTTCGTGAAAAAGTCGTGCATGGGATGTTGGAGTTTCTTCATGAGTGCATGCGAAAACACGAGCCCGTAGATATCGGGAAGCTGTCATTCGCGGTTGCACTCAACCAGATGTCGAACACGTGTCTATCACAAAACGTGACTACCTACGAGTCTGATGATATTGGAGGGTTTAAGATGGCTGTTAAGACATTAATGGAAGTTGATGGGAAGTTTAACATAGCGGACATATTTCCTGTTCTGAAACCACTTGATCCGCAAAACATACGACGACAAGCAAAGGCAGCTTATGATTGGTTCGATAACGTGACCGAAGGTTTCATAAGTGAGAGGCTGAAACATCGAGAGTCGAAGCTTCCTAGGTTCGGTGATATGTTGGATTCTTTGCTCGATTATAGTCAAGATAATGAAGCTGACTTCAGTCTTGTACATATCAAGACGCTACTTGTGGTAAATTCAATGCTCTTCTTTCACCATCATCTTAACTAGTCGTAGAATTCAAGCCCTTAGGCTAGAGGTGCACTTAACCGATTTTTTTCCATAACTAGTTTCGATTAGTATCTTATAACGTTATACCCAATAACCGGTTAGGGTCGGGTACGATTTTTTTTTTAAAAACCCTGCCCGTTAAGGTCGGTTAGTAACAGGTTAGGATCCGAAAAACTGGTTATATACTTTTGCAAGTTTTGCTCACTATTTAAATGCAAGAGATGATAGCAAATTGACAAGGCAAAGGTGAAATGGGTCTTGAAAATGTGGCTACCACTACAACAAAACAAGTGTTTAGGGTCGCCCTTTTTCTAGGATCGACTTAGTCGTCCCTAGATTAAGGGGGGACCCACCACTTTATCAAAAAATTCTTGGTCAAAAGGGCTGTGGGGAAAAGTGGGGACCACAAAACCTAGGGACGACTTAGTCGTCCCTAGGTTAAATAAACTTATTTTTCCCTTTTTAAATCTTTTTTATATATTTAAAATTAATATAAATAATATTTATTTAAAAAGTTTAAAATGAAAGTGGGGACCAGAAAACCTAGGGACGACTTAGTCGTCCCTAGGTTAAATAAACTTATTTTTTCCGTTTTAAATCTTTTTTATATATTTAAAATTAATATAAATATTTTTTATTTAAAAAGTTTAAAGTGAAAGTGGGGACCAGAAAACCTAGGGACGACTTAGTCGTCCCTAGGTTAAATAAACTTATTTTTTTATCTTTTTTATTTATTTAAAATTATTTAAAATTAATATAAATATTATTTAAAAAAACGTTTAAAAAACGTATAAATATAAATAATTTTAAAATTAAATTATTTAAAATTACTTTATACATATTTAAAAAAATATATATATTTAGTTAAAAATAACTTTATACCTATTTAAAAAAAAACTTTATATATATTTAAAAAAAAATTATATATTTAGAAAAAAAATTATACATATTTAAAAATAACTTTATACATATTAAAAAAACTTTATACATATTTAAAAAAATTTTATACATATTTAGAAAAAAAAGTATACATATTTAAAAAGAACTTTATATATATTTAAAAAAAAACTTTATACATATTTAAAAAAAACTTTATACATATTTAAAAAAAACTTTATATTTATTTAAAAAAAACTTTATACATATTTAAAAAAACTTTATATTTATTTAAAAAAAACTTTATACATATTTAAAAAAAACTTTAGATATATATTTAACACTTAAACACGCGCTTAATTAAAAATATATATTACAACGATAATAGATTCATAAATAAGAAAAAAAACATCACAAACTAGTTAAAACTAAACGTACAGATTAACACATAATAATAAAATACAAATTAACACATTAAAATAACAAATAGATTACTACTCAAAGCTAAGATTTTCCATATCATTTAAAAGCTCATGAAGTATTGCAGCCGATTGACATGCGTGGTCTTCAGGATGCCTTTCCATTTCTAGTCTTGTCTCTAGCATCTTTATCTTTAGATCTTTGATCTTGCAATTAGAGCACTCAGTTGGTGCAGATTGAGAAGGACCTGTATAAGAACTTGGATGTGAACCTTGAGGTGTTGAAGATCCAGGGAAAGATCTTATACGGAGTTCGAGATCAAAATCATCCTTCCATTTAAAATATTTACATCCATAATCATTTGTTTTTGGCTGTTACAAAGTAAACAAATAACATGACATGTCATTTTAATAATCACACGTATTACATAACTAAAACATTTGATTGTTTACCTTCGAAAGAGGACACGCATAGTAAAGTTTACCAAAGCTATGAGGTTGATGTGACTGTCTCAACACAATATATCCCTTTCTACATGTACACTTATAAGCTTCAAGCGGATCCATATTATGCAAAATCGGGTGGTGGTGGTGGTGAGTTTGGTATGAGAGGATAAGAGTTTGTGAGGATAAGAGCTACCATAAATAAAGATAAGAGTTTAGGGTCGACACATTTAGGGACGACTTAGTCGACCCTAGCTTTCCCGCCAACATTTTCCCGCCAGCATTTACCGCCAACATTTCCCGCCAATATTTGGACTCGTAACATATGGACTCGTCGGTTGAACCTATAACATATAACCCTAACATATGGACTCGTCGGTTGAACCTATAACGTATAACCGTAACATATGGACTCGTCGGTTGAACCTATAACGTATAACCGTAACATATGGACTCGTCGGTTGAACCTATAACGTATAACCCTAACATATGGACTCGTCGGTTGAACCTATAACGTATAACCCTAACATATGGACTCGTCGGTTGAACCTATAACGTATAACCCTAACATATGGACTCGTCGGTTGAACCTATAACGTATAACCCTAACATATGGACTCGTCGGTTGAACCTATAACGTATAACCGTAACATATGGACTCGTCGGTTGAACCTATAACGTATAACCGTAACATATGGACTCGTCGGTTGAACCTATAACGTATAACCCTAACATATGGACTCGTCGGTTGAACCTATAACGTATAACCGTAACATATGGACTCGTCGGTTGAACCTATAACGTATAACCGTAACATATAGACTCGTCGGTTGAACCTATAACGTATAACCGTAACATATGGACTCGTCGGTTGAACCTATAACGTAAAACCGTAACATATGGACTCGTCGGTTGAACCTATAACGTATAACCGTAACATATGGACTCGTCGGTTGAACCTATAACGTATAACCGTAACATATGGACTCGTCGGTTGAACCTATAACGTATAACCCTAACATATGGACTCGTCGGTTGAACCTATAACGTATAACCGTAACATATGGACTCGTCGGTTGAACCTATAACGTATAACCCTAACATATGGACTCGTCGGTTGAACCTATAACGTATAACCCTAACATATGGACTCGTCGGTTTAACCTATAACGTATAACCGTAACATATGGACTCGTCGGTACCTGGGCATTTTTAATACCTGGGGACGACTTAGTCGTCCCTAGGTATTGAATACCTGGGCATTTTTAAACCTAGGGACGACTAAGTCGTCCCTAGGTTAATAAATTTATTTTTTTTTTATTTTCTAAAAATGTTTTTTTTAATATTTATAAAAAAGATTTAGTCGTCCCTAGGTATTGAATACCTGGGCATTTTTAAACCTAGGGACGACTAAGTCGTCCCTAGGTTAATAAATTTATTTTTTTTTTATTTTCTAAAAATGTTTTTTTTAATATTTATAAAAAAGATTTTATTAAAAATAATAAAAAAAAGAATTTTTAAGAAAATTTTGAAAAAACATTTTATTTATTTATAACCTAGGGACGACTTTGTCGACCCTAGGTTACAAAGAAGGTCGTCCCTAGGATTAGTCAATTTTTTCAACGTAGTGGGTTGCGGGACCCACTAAGTCGTCCCTACGTTACAAAGAGGGGTTCGTCCCTAGGATCCTAGAGACGAATTTTTAGGCACAACCTCCTAGGGTCGACTTAGTCGTCCCTAGGAGTTTAGGGTCGAATAAGTGCTACCCTAGGGACGAATAAGTCGTCCCTAGGGTTCACAATTGTTGTAGTGTACTATCTTTAGAAATGTTACTATCTTTAGAAATGTTTAAGAATTCTGTATGTTACTATCTTTAGAAATGTTTTTGAAATCGATACGCATAACAAGCTTTTATACTTCTTATTTTTGCATCTCTTTTCTACCCGGACATTTGACAGTGAGTTTGCAACGTTCACAAAAAATAACAGGTTACAAACCGGTTATTCCCTACCAGTTACTCACTAACCGGTACTAACCAGTCCTAATGGTCGGAAGAAGTACATTCGGTTAGTAACCGCATGTTATTACGTAACCGAAACCGGTTATAGTCAATAACCAGTGTTGACGATTTTGATTACGGGTTTTTTTTCGAATACAGTTTCGATTACAGTTATTATGCATGTGCACGGCTACCTCAGGCTAAAAACAATAAAGTCCATAGTGACTTTTTATAGCAAGTATAAAGTGTTTTGAATACGACTTAATGCAAAGACTTTTGACTTGCTAGATCTTTTAAAGTTATGGTTAATGGTTATACACCATTATTTTGATAATAAATACTAGGTATAAGTTGACAATCTAATTTTTTTTTTTCAAAATGTTAGTGGTTAGTGGGTCGTACAATAATACTCAAGCGACAGAATGTTTTTTTTTTTAATTCTCGCTTAATTATTTTAAATTATTTATCCGCTTCGTCTGAAAGAAAAAGTCTTAGGTAGGTTTTGAACCTAAGATTTTCAAAAAACCTCTTAAAAAACAATTAATGAAACTTTGATAACTAAATGAGTTAAGTTAGTTGGTTAGTTGACAATCTAATTCTAATATAATACCTATTGACTCTCAATTTATACTCTTGTAATTGTATCAATTGAACTTGTACTTCTAATCAACTATATGAACATTTTTTAAATTACAGGATTTGTTCCTAGCAGGAACAGAAACGAGTTCGAACACAACAGAATGGGCAATGACAGAACTCTTGCTTAACCCTGATATGTTCTCCAAGGTCCGCGAAGAAGTCTCCACAATAGCGGGAGAAGATGGTCAAATACAAGAAACCAAAATCCTGGACTTGCCTTATTTGAATGCAGTCATTAAAGAAACAATGCGGCTTCATCTATCTGTGCCTCTATTAGTCCCTCACAAAACCGAAACAGAAGTTAAGCTCGGCGAATATGTTGTGCCCAAAAACACACAAATTTTTGTGAATGCTTGGGCTATGGCACGTGATCCAAATTATTGGGAAGATCCTGTGATGTTCAAGCCGGAGAGGTTTCTAGGAAACGAGGTCGACTACAAGGGGCAAAATTTTGAGTTTATACCATTCGGGTCAGGGCGAAGAATGTGTCCCGGAATACCCTTGGCTCATAGGGTGGTTAGTTTAATGGTGGCATCATTTGTCTATCATTTTGAATGGAAGCTACCTCACGCAAGAGAAGAAATGGACATGAACGACATTTTCGGGCTTACGTTACTTAGAGCAACACCTCTTGTCGCAACCCCCTTACCCGTCGAATAGAAGACATAAATTTTAAGCAATGTCGTTACGTTGTTTAGGTACACATGTGATATTATCAGTGCCAAAAAAACATGTACCGCTTTTGTTATAAGCAATAAACAAGTTTTAAGTTGAATGCTTTAAACAAGTTGATTGATCCACCTTATATATATAGCTCTGCACAAAGATTATCTTGAACACAAGTTCATTACATCCCATGCCCTAATTATGTAGCCCCCCATTTTGTTAGAAAATAATGAACAAGTTGGTTGTGTGCATCAACAGTCAACTACACTCAATTTGCAACATAAAATGATGCAGACTAACGTGCTCTTTGTTTATTAAGAGACTCTGAATCTGAATCTGGTTCACACATCTGAATCTGAATATTCGGTAGAAAAGTCTGAATCTAATTTCCATCTTAATCTGAATAAGTGGTTGAGAAATCTGAATCTGAATCAACTATAGTTTTTACAATTTAAATATAATACGAGTGTATTCACACAAGAAAGAAAATTTATTAGATATAAGATAACAAAATTTATAATACGATTGATTTAAAACTAAAAGTCTTTTAAACAAAACATGAAATCTCATGTGTATTTGACTAAAATAAACGTGTTGGAGTTTAAATCTATCTTTAAAACGATAAAATGAATCGATCCTTCAAGAACAAAATATGAATCGTCACAAATCATTTTATAGACAGTTTATCTAGCAAGACACATGCCGGATTATAATAGACAAAGGTGAAACAAGAAAAGAATGAAAAATAACACCAAAATAGAAAAAATATAACAAAAAAAAAATAAATAAAAACAAAAAAAAAAAGTAACTACAAGAAAAATGACATTAAGAGGTGTTAAGACATCACCTCTAGATCTAGTTCAATCAGACGTTTATGCCTCTTACTGCTTCTTAATGATCAGAAATAAACAAACGCTCTGAACACTGGTTGCCTCTTACTCCTCTGAATGAAATAAAAAAGCAAACAGTCTTAACGACTCAAATGTCTAACTACATCTGACTGAGTCAGATTAAGATGTTGTTAAGAGGCATTTCTTAAAAAACAAACACCGCCTAAGACTAAGGTGCTGATTGTTTATTATGAGAGTTTGAGAAGTAATATTTTGGGCAACCAGAGGCAATAAGATGACACCTCCTGGTCCAGTTAAACATTTCATTATCTGGCCGTGTCTAAATATAAAAAAAAAAGTTCAAGCGCTCTATTCATCAAAAACTTCTGACCGATTCAGAGTTTCGGCCTAGTCAGATCTTGTTAAGACTTTTTTCTAAAAAACAAACACCACCTAATAAAAACATAAATTAGATTTGTTAATTGTAACAAATATAAAAAACAACTCTTTCAAGAACAATTATTAGCAAAATGGTGCTAAAAATAGACTTTTGTATTACTGAAAGGGTTGTTTCTTTAAATGCCTTCAAAATAAAAGTTGTGGGTGAAGATACCTCAAGGCATTCGAGACATCCAATCTATCTCGAGGCATTTTGACACGTGTCCCGAGGCATCCAAGGCATCCGATACATCCTGTTACTGTGTCGGACACGTGTCACCACATGGTGAGAAGATGCCTCGAATGCCTTAGATGCCTTGGGGCATTTGAAGAAACTTGAAAATTCAGAAGTATTTAAGGAATTTACTCTTATGAAAGGGGTATTTGAAGAATTTTCCTTTATTCAAAACTTCCCTTCCCAAAACCTTCTACAAGTCGTAAATGAAAAAAAAAAACTTAAAATACAAATGAGCCAGATTCTAGAAAAAAAAAACAAAGTGCAACAAAACACAAAACAAATAAACATGCAAATAACTTCTAAAATATAATGTTTGGACCCTTCTAAATTTCATAATCCGGTAAAGTTAGGTTACAGCTACGTCCTCATTGTTTATGCCTTCGATTCGCCTAATCTCATGCATGAAACGATCTCCTGTAATCCAAGTTATGCCATTTAAAAAAAAACTCTTTTTCTTACACGATTTTAAATCTCAAATACTAAATTGATCCGTTCATCGATACTTAAACCTCCGCCATACACGTCCAAACTTCATTGACTGTTCTCTCTCCACTTGATCCAAGTTTCTAGACACTTGTTTTCATTGCCACTAGCTTGTGGGCATCAAGTACTCAAGATAAGACCTTCCTTGGTTCGGTCATATGTGGGTTTATAGTCAAACATAACGAGACCGACCTCAGTCTGTATGTAGTGACGAACCCAAGACTTATTATAGAGTGTTGCACAATTTTTTTATTGATTATAAACACTAAAGTTGTCTCGGGTTATCTAAAAATGGGTGTTACACGTATCAAGAAAAAATTTATTTTATAATAATTTTACTCTTCGTGGCCTAAAATCGAGAGTAGTCCGTGCCACACCCGACTCTCATGTGGGTACATCCATGTCTGTATGTAATTTAAGCTAGCTAGATCTGTGATTTACTAAACTTTTCATACAAAGAGTATATTACTATAAGTTTGTGTAAAACGATGAAACAATCGTTAAATTTAGTGCAACAATAACTATAAAAGACTTTTGACTTGTTAAACAGAATTTAATGGTCTGAAATAATACGACCTTAAGTCAAGACTTTTGACTTGCTAGATTTTTCAGATGATATTTTCTAAAGTTATTGATGGTTACAAGCCATTATTTTAATCTTTGCCCATAAATAATTACTCCCTCTGTCTCAAATTTATAATCTCTTATGTCATTTTTTGCTATTCCATAATTCTAATCTCATTCTAAACATGGATATAAGTAATGTAACAAGTTTACCATATTGCACCTAGTGGTAATAAAAGTTACAAACTATATATAAAGTTTTTAATTACATAAGGGTAAGAGTGTTATTTGGCAAAAAAAAAAAAAGTAAGCGAGAGTATGTAACAATAGTGATGTTTTATAAAATAATGTGTTATTGTCGAAGAAATATCAATTTGAGACGAAAAGAGTATAGACTTTTACTTCACACGAATCTTGTAATTGCAGCAACAAATTTATGACCCTCCCATCGGTAAATATGATTTTTGGATTATATTAAGTATTATATTAGTGGTGTTGCTTGTTACTCGTTTATCATTTAACGCTGTGTAACTAATAGTAAATTAATAAAATATTATTTGTAAGCTAAAAATTGTAAAATGATTATTTTGGGACCAACTGTAAGAAAGAACACTTATATAGGCATAGGCAGGGGTGGAGCTTGAGGGGTTTCTGAAATGCATAAGAATCTGGTAGAATTTTGTTACATATTGTATATATTTGTAAATATTAAAATGAATGTGTGTATTTTTTTCGAATTTATTTTTGTAAAGTTATTTTGGTTATGCCTACGGCTTCCTTGCTACAAGCATTCGATTTTTCGTAAATACACCTTCGAACTTGTCTTCTCTAATTAATCCCGAGCAACTTTTAAACGATCTTGGATTTTTTTTACAAAAACGTATAGCTTAAAAAAATGTTTGTACGGTTTTTTTGCACAAAAATATTCTGGAATTTTTTTTATAAAAATCATACTTTTTTATAGAGATTTACATTTTCGAACGTTTTTTTATCAATATCCGTGCGATTGTATTCATGATATGTGTTGTGTATTAATTAATTATACAGTTTTAATTAGTCCTTGTTTTTCGTGTATTTAATGCTTCTTGTCCTCCTCAATGACATCTTCAAGATCGGTATCATAAACTGTCATTGATTCTTCTTCATATTGATCATCATCATATATTAGAGGTCCTTCATAATCATCACTCTCCACGCCATAATCTGTCCATTCACCAGAACGCGAACCATCGCCTTCAAAGAACAGATATTCTAACTCTTCACCATCACTTCTCCTTGGAAACATCTTAATCAGGAACTTCGGCTTTCTGATACCAACTAATGTAACGAAATTAACAAAGATAAATAAATTAGATCTGTTGATTCCAAAGAATATCATAAACAACTCTTACAACAATCGTTAATTCACACGAATACCGATTATTATGTTGAAAATCGAACAATAAACCCTAACTCGGATTTAAGTCAATTTACAGAAGACTAATAAGTCATATATTTTTTATTCATATCTCAATAATAATAAAATAAACCCAAGTCCTAATTTTATAGAAAAAACTAAACTTGGGAAAAAGATAACAATATTATTTTTAGAAAACACAAAATAAAAAAACTAAATAAAAGATACCACAATTAAAGAAACGAAATAATAAATATCTTCTTATGCTCCTCCATCACTATCTCGTAGAGTATCAAACAATATTCTAAAAAAACTCCCGTCTTACATATATGGTTGTTCTTTTATCTATGTGGGATAAAGTTACAATAACACATTGTTCAAACGACTGTTTCAAGTGACTTCCTATGATCACTCTAAATACCTCTACAGCCTTACCAACAACATCTTTGTTCCCGTTCATACTTATTTCAAACGTGTAAAGATTTTTTTTTATTACATTGTTATCTCATACGTCACAACTCTTTGAATATATTTTCTCAATTATGTATTGAATTGTATTCTAAAATCCAATGCACACGTATACCCCTTATGGAAACCGAATTTATAATTCATTTCGGTTTTGGCAAATTCAGTTTTGGTTATCAGTTCGGTGCGCTTCAGCTTTGCTTATCGGTTTGTTCAATTTACTTGAACTTTTTGAACACCCCTACTATGCACTCATAAGTTGTAGCCTTTACTCGACCACCACTTCTGGCCCAGTTGCACGGGCCTAATATTTTCTAGACTCAATAACTAAAGCCCTGTTTGGTTTGTAGATGGGTTTATGATTAGGATTTAAGTATGAATTTTAGATTTAGGTTTTGATTTTATGTGAGAGAAAGAAAATATAATTTTATATATAGATATTTTTTATAATTAAATATGGAATTATTATATATTACTATTTAAAAAATATGTTAATAAATTGAAAAAATATATGAATGTGTGGTTGAGAATAAACTCATCTAAAAGCTAGTGACAAGTTTATCCTTTAATATTTTGAGTCTGCTTTTTTACCAAACGAGAATATTTAGACTCAGCCCCTTTGACCCACATGAAAAACCTAAAACCAAACGCACCCTAAATACGTTTGAGGTAAACATTGTTTTTACCTTGTATATATTTTTATCTTTATCTTTACTACTTTATAAAACATTTAGGTCATATTCTATATTTAGAAATCTAAAAAATTAAGCCTCTAAACATTTTTATAATAGGAAATCAATAAGTCATTATTCGAAAACTACTTTATACGCATTAGATAAAAGTTAAAAACTAAATCATTAAAAGTAAATGTATTAACCTGTAACAAATCCAACATTGATAGCCTATTAAAAATATTAGAGCCCATTTGGAAACGAAGTAACAGCTGTCTCATTTAAATATTTTGACTTTTGAGTAAATTCAACGTAATTGTTCTTAAAATTAAAATTACAAGGACTTTTATGCTAAATTTATTCTTAAGCTATAGTGTCTTTTTTTTTTTTTTGCTTTTCACTATATAAAGTATAAACAAGATCCCCGATCAGTCGATCACAATAATTTTCTAGCTCTCTCCTGCCATAACTTCCGACTATTATATTTTCTATATTTTTTACCTCCTTCGTACCCTTTCGTACCCTGCTTCGACGAGATTAGGTTTGTTGTTGTTATTGTTGTTGTTTCTTTGGGAGTTTAGGTATTTATATTGGATTTCTGTTAGCTGGGCGTGATGACCTCGAACGAAGTTGTCAACACATAAGTTAAAAGAAAGTTTGTAAGGGGTCTAACTTTTGTTATGTTTTGCGTTTAAAGTAAGTCATATGTACACAACAAATTTGTAGATAAACGTTCATACTATTTTGAGCATGTTTAGTTATCATTTCATTTGATTTAGTATTGTCAAAATAAATAACATGTATGTATTTTTATGCTTGAAGAACTATTTCATATATTCTTTTAGGTTTATAAACTTGAATATTTATAAGTGAACTTTTATTATTACTAAAAAGCTACTCCTTCCGTCTCAAATTAATAGTATAGTTTATTAATAGTATAGTTTATTATTTTTGGACGTTTCAAATTAATAGTCCAGTTAAAAAATAGATACAGTAAGTAATAAATATTAAGTTTATCATATCTCTTTCACTTAAGGGTATTATTACAAAAATAAATAAATTGTAAATTAATTAGTTAAGAGTAAAATTATCATTGTATAAAAAATAAAATAGAAAAAACTAAAAAAAATATATTTTTATTAAATTACGTGTATTTCGCAAAGTTTTTTTAAGAAAAACGTATAGAAGAATAAACATTGTTCGTCACAAAATTTAGTCACAGATACTCGTTGTCGCATTTCGCAGGTTTCATGCTAGTCATATTGAATAAGAAAACATTTTAGTTGGGATAGGTGGCTGTAGAATCTTGCTTTGCTTTGATTACGTAGTAATTTCGTTCTAGTTTTTTGCTAGTGGTTTTTTAATAAAAGTTATTGTTAGAAAAAAAGCTTTGTCAATCCTGTCTACATTACAATTAATTAGAAAGTTACACCAATACTTCACTTAATCACTGTATATCATATCCCCGCGGCCTAGCCGGCAATATCTGTGTTCCACTTCACAGTTCACACTCATAGTGCACATGTAACGAATCATATGGAGATCTGATAAGCTAACGATATACACTGTAGCAGAACACGATCTTTAAGTTCAACGTTAACGTTTGGATCAGTAATATTTCTGGTGTTAGATATAAAGGCCGTGCAGTGACTTCAAGTCCTCGTTGCTCAGCAGAGTTCCTTAATTGCATGAGACCAGTAGACATCGACCTATTGGAGGCCCTTAGGGCTCCTGTTGCACCCATGACAACTGAAAACGAGGCATAATGTGTATCCGGAGCTTCTAGAATCCGTTTTGTAACCCATATATACAAAAGACTAAGAAAGGAGGGATATGATTCAGAAGGTAGAGATATGTCTGGTGCAGATAGAATAGAGAGTATAAGTTTAACTTGCGGATCTGCAACATAAAGGGAGTATCAGGGTCTGAGTAAATGATTTTTGCTGGAGTGGTTCCCTAAGATTAGCCCATGCTTGAATAACGGCACGAGCTGATTGGGGAGCAATATTAACAAGCATACAGAGCAAGTGTAAGTGTGTGAAAGTGTGCAATAACAAGCATACAGGGAAAAAAAGGCAAATTAGTTTCAACTTATAACTGGAGGAGCAATATTAACCACTCCGGGGTGACGTACTAAAGTGTGAGGTCTTCGGTTGCATGGCCGCACAGGTAACATGGTCTACGGTAAAGTGATGTTATATACGCTTCAGAATCATGAGCATATGAGGTATGAGGAGTTGATGCATGCTACTTTCTGGGTTGGAGTTCTGCACTTACTCCACCAACGAACTAAGACTGACATACAACTAACGAGTTAAAATTTTACAATTCAGAAACTTAATGACTACAGCCTACAGCAAAAAAAAAAAAAAAGCTAATATCAGTCTTAATCAAGTCATTACACATGCGGATTGTAGGTTTATCCATTTCCATCATCTCAATCTCTTCTTTCTTCATAAAATTCGTCACTTGTTGGAGATTTCCTTTTCGACTTGCTCATTCCTGTAGGAGCCAATTAAGATTAACAAATTGTCAAATTCAGAGGTCGATGGTAAGATAGGGTGAAACACATATTTAATTGACATTTAAAAACTGAAAATTCAATTTTCTGTCAATTATAAAGATTAACAAATGCACGAAGTAGGGGTGTCATTTGGTTCGGTTCTCGGGTTGTTCGGTTTATTCGGTTCGGGTTATTCGGTTAATTTTTTTTTCTGAGTCAACCCGAAAACCGAACCGAACCGAAATAGATTTCAACCGAACCGAACCGAAAACCGAATTTGAATTCGGTTCGGTTTTCGGGTTGACCCGAATAACCCGAATTTTCTGAATTTTTCAAAAAAAATATATGATTATATAAATATTTAGAAAAAAAAGGTTATTTCAAGTATAAAATGATATTTTTATATTAAAATTATGTTTTAATAACTAGTTTGCATATATTAGGATTAAATTAAATTTTAATAACTATTATATATATATAAATTTATAAAAAAAAAAATATATTTATAAAATTTCGGTTTTCGGTTCGGTTCTCGGGTCCGACGGCCAAACCCATACCCAACCCGAAAACCGTATTTGTAGTTCGGTTCGGTTCGGTTATGACCCAAAACCCGAATTCTATTTTCGGTTCGGTTCTAGTTCGGGTTCGGTTCGGTTCGGTTTTCGGTTTTTATGGGTCAAACCCGAATTATGGACACCCCTAGCACGAAGTGCCTTGGAATAGCTCATATATGTGATCTACGTTTACTAGTATTTTCCGACTATACATGTCTTTTAAATTTCATTAGCGTTCGGTTTCCATATATGTTGTATAGCACAAACTAGAATAGATAATAAAGTTATACAAGAAGCTAGGTGGCATCTATGGGATCAAAGTTGGTCACGTCTAAATAAAAAGTAGGTGGTTTCACGACTCACTAAACGAAAAAAGTGGAAGCAACTAAAGAAGTGCGCCAAAGGGTCTATTGGTTTAGTTTTGTTTTCCTATCCCATTAGTTCTTAATCTCTGAAAAATGATCGATGTATGGGTTCTCAAAGTGGTTTCGTTTCTGTATCTGGTATATCAATCAAGGGACTAGTAGCTTAGACATAAGGCACACGGTGATTTGAAGAAAGAAAACGAATGATTCCCAAAATGAAAACGGCAAAGCCCAAAACAGCTTAGACCATAAATATATGACAAGGACAATGATAATTTCTTACGGAGAATGTGAATTCAGAGTCAGTCATTAAACGCATAAAGAAGCAAATGTAGAATCTGTCAATATAACACAGTTTCAACTTATAGAGTGTGTGAGGGCTCTGTTTCAGCCATCAAGTGTAAGTGTGCGGGCAAAATAGTTTCAACTTATAACTACATAAGCAATGTAACCACTACTAAAAGTGTAGTGAGGTCTCCAGTTTGATTCACGTTGCGTGCAACCAACCCAGAATAGTGAAGTTAAGATACTGATACGATCCCACATCAGCCAGGCCAAGTATGGGATTGGTCGATGACTTATAATGTCTAGGTGTTCCCTCCTCCTTCAAGCTAGCTTTATGGAATGAGTTCTAAACTTAGCTTATAAACAATACGAACTCAGTGTGAGAAGTTTTGTATCATATTGATATACCGTGAATTGTCATTCTTTCTTCATATCCCAATTCGCCTAGCTTTTGGTCAATCCATTAACAGATCTTAAGTGGTCCCTAGTGGTGCATATCAGGTACCAATTCAGACAGGAAAAATAATGAATATAAGATCCATGGGCGTTAAACTAGGAGCTCAAAAGCTGGAGTTTGATAACATGCTCCTACCGAAGAAGCTAGAAACTGGAATAATGATTGCATTATCTAAGTCACAACCTATGTAACCCTGTGGTATCTACTTGGAAACAACGTGGATTAGTCGGCCAAAAGGCCGTACCCAAAAAAGTAGAGAAGCAATACTAAAGTTAAGCTACCAATTCAGACAATGATTTTTAGATGGAGCAAAACTTAGGTCCATGGGCGTTAAACTAGGATGTCAAAAGCTGGATTTTGATAACAGCTTCCTAACCGAAGAAACTAGAAACTGGGATTGTTACATCATCTAATAGAAAACTCGTAAAAAATATAACATAGCTTTTTAGCTTTTCGAGTTTCCTGCAACCCATTAACATAGCTTTAAAACCATTGTCTAGAGGCAAATATGTCATACTGTCTTCCTCGTCCTCGCCTGCTTTCCATATATGGAATTTACGCAGATTCTTTAACTGAGTTCCTACACACTCGAGAGCTTCGTTTGAAATATCTTCAAGCCGAAGCTTTAAATACTCCAATTTAGTACACCCTTTTGCCAGAGCAATCAATCCCACGTTGGTCACAAGCCCATAATGGGTAAGTTTGCGTAATTTTGGGCAAAACTTACCAATAACTTCCAACCCCTTGTCTCCACATACATCGTCGGTAGATAGAACTTCCAAATTGGGACACCTCTCAAACAAAAAACACTGGTGATGATCATCCAATCTGAGATGTAAAAGTTCCAATTTCCTTATATGATTCAGGCAAGGGAGTACAGCTGAATATAGAGATACTGGCAAATCAATAATACTTAACGAATGTGTATTTGGGGGAAACGCAAAATCAACCATCTCACTCTCCTCGTCACTCTTCTCATCCCAGACACGTCCACGAAAATGTTCCAGCCTAACAGCATATCTAAAGGCATCTGCTACTTTACTGAGATAGCACGCTCCCGTCTTGAATGGATACTTAAGGATTCATAACGTTGACCATCAAAACGAGACGGGGGACCTTGGAGAGTTAACGACTCTAAAAACGGGAACCTTTTACATAAGGAGGCAGGGTTAGGGTAGTAAACTGTGTGGACAGTTAAACGTTTACGCGTAACGCCATCAAGCTCATATAACTTACGGGAAACTAACGAAACAGAGTTTCGGTCCTCGATGCTGTGGATATAAGGTAAGACTAGTTCGAAAACTTTGGCTTTGCGAGCGGCTAGGCGAGTGATGGGTGCCATTAAGGTTTCACAAAATTGAACTTAACTAAACTAACACAAAACACGAATAATCAAATCTCCTTAAAAACAAAAACCCTTCGTGTCAAAACCCTAAATTCAACAAACGCTAAACACTAATAATCAATCTCCTTAAACGAAACCCTAAACATACACAAAATCAATAAAGATACAAGGTTAAACTCACTGAGACATTTTAACAAACAGCTTGTGTGCAGACCAATAATTGTGTTTTTTATGGTATATGTTTTGTCCGGTTCGGGTAATAATAATAACCTTATTTATAATTAGGGGAGTTTATTGCAGGGTGGTGGGTTTTTTTCGGTTCATTTGGTTCGATTTTGAATTGAGCCGAACTATACAGTTCATTTGAATCGAGTCAAAAACCGAACTGAATTCGGTTCGATTTTGGATTGATCTAAATTGTCCAAATTACATTATTTGTTTACGAACGACTAGCAAGGTACCCGCGCGATGCGGCGGCGGGTACCTTGTGACTAAATTTTTTTGCGAGTAAATGTTATTGTATTCGGTTATTCGTCTTTCATAGCAATAACTTATGAATGATGATAGCTTTCATCTAAAAACATGTCTCAAAAACGTAATTTTGATATACGGATATTGTTACTTGTGGCGTATATGTAATATGTGTAATTTAGTTTCGGAACTCAAATAAGTGCGAGAACTGATATAACCTCTTTTAAACATTTTAATAAGAAGATCAAACTTAAAAGTGGTTTGTACATATGATTGCAAAGAAAAAAAGAGAAAAATATGGTGGAGGAGATTTTTGTAAAATGTGTTGTTTTGCTTGTAAATCTATATCTATACTACTTTATAAAGCATTTTGTACCTTTTTAAAATAGCAAGGCTGAAAATTCAGACTTTTTTTCTTACTAAATAAAGCAATTTGTTGTTATATTTATCAACATTATATACTATAACCCTTTCTAACAACCTTTCGTAACAAACTTTTGTAACAACCTACTTAAATAACATTTTTTCTTCTAAATTGAAAAATCTTTTTTGTTTATTTATTATTTTTATAATCTAATTTCACCATATTTTTTAAAATTTTATGCTCTTTAATTCAATATCTATTTTGCTATATTTTTATTAACTATTAATTTTTTAAAAATTTAGAGTTTTTTTTCGATTTTTTACAACTTTAACAATACAAACTTAATGGATAAGAGATTAATATTTGTTAGTCTCAAAAAATGATTATGAGTACTCGCCGCCGCATAGCGCGGGTCCATGCTAGTTATAGTGATGGGTGTTTTAATTGTATTATTAATTATTTTTTAATTAAGTATGGTTAAATGTTTTGTGTGTGTTAGAGATATAAAGTTATACATACGTATTAATATCTTATTAATATCTTGTATTAATTAAATATGATTTTTCTTGGTGTATTAATATGTTGTACATTATGTTGTATTTGTTGTACTATTTAATTTTTTTGACATGAAATGAAGAGAGAGTGTCTACTCTTTTATAAGATAGTATGATATCTAGTTATAATTTTGTCGACATTTAGAAAAAAATTATTTTAAATAAAATATTATTTAATATATTAAGATTAAATTTTAATAATTATTTTGTACATAAACATATAAAAATATATATATTTGTATAAGTTTAGTTTTTGGTCAACTTTTTGGGTTTGATTCTTAAACTCATATCCGACCCGAAAATTAAATTTATAGTTCGGTTTCGTTCGGTTATGACCTAAAACCTGAATATTAGTTTGGTTCGATTATACTTCAATTTCATTTTCGATTTTTATGGGTCAGACGCAAATTATGGACACTTCTAGTTTATTGTTCCGGACTAGAGCTCAGCAAAGTGACCCGGCAATCGAGCCGAGACGACCCACGACCGAAACCGGTCTGAATCTGACTAATCTTATTCGTTTTTGTTTTTGTTTTTGTTTTTGGAACTACGTAAATCAAACCGAACTAATCTTCTTCGATTCAATTTTGATTTATATAATGCATACTCGGTTTGGTTCTCGTTGGCAATTTTATCTTATTCGGTTTTAGGTCGGTTTCGATTTTCATCAGTTTGGGTAGTTTCTGACTCGATGCTTACCCCTACTTCGAGTAATACATGAATAAATCGAAAACCAAAACCGAAACAAATTGAAAATTACAGCTAAATCGAATTTGCCAAGACCGAACCAAACCCGAATTAAATACTCGATTTTCGGTTGCGTTATGAGAAAACCAAATCCATACAAAAAAAAATATTTTTTATATATTTAAAAAAAAATTAGACATTTTCCTAATATGGTGTAACAATCTTGAAGTTTGAATTTTTCTTTTATTAAAAATCTATATAAATAAATATTAATTAATTAAAATTATATAATTGCAAGTTATTCGATTTGATTTTCAGTTCATTTCAATCCAATTTGAATTCAGTTTGGTTCGATTTTCAGTTATAACAAAAAAAAAAAAAAATAATAATAAAATAAAAAAAAAAAAAAAAAAACCTAACTAAACCGAATAAACCGAACCGGTCAACATCCTAAGCTTATTGATCAAGCATTATATTACAATACTTGTCTAAAAGAATATATATGTATACACAAGAGGTTGTGAACTGAACTATTGTAAGACTGAAAGCCCTATAATATCTTAAATTCGAGCAAATATCCTATTCAGGCCGAATAACCTGCCCTTATTCCACGATTTAGGACCAGCTTTTTCATGCTGGGGGTGTCGTTTGGGTGCTTTTCTAATCGTGGCTTGAGAAGACAGGTAAGATAAGGACTGCACCCACGACACGAGTGCTGGTTTTCTGGTTACGTCATCTGAATCAGCTACTTGAACATACAAGTCGTTTAGGACCATGTTTTGGCCATCTTCGGGCAGTTGCACAACCAGCTGCGCTAACAGCTTCATCAAATTTGGTAATACCTGAAAATATTGCACAAGTTGCAAAGATTATAAAATACGAAGGATCAGAATATCTTTGTTTGACTATCGAAGTCAAAGTGCAAACTGCAGGTTACCTGTATATCAACCAAGGAGAGAAGACGAAGTAATAAATCGAGGAGTTTCTTGCACGGCTCTAACTCATCATGCAAGTCGTTCCATGAGCCAGGTTCTGTAGGGACTTCACTGCAGAGGCTGCTAGCTTTGTCAACGAGACAATGAACACAATAAAAGATAGACGGACTTCCAGCAGGAAGACTCCGAACCAAAGCAGCGACTCCGGAAGCCATTCCTTCAAATGGGGTTACACCAGGATATCCCTACCATTTCCAACATTTCCAGAAATATAAAGAAAAGATTAAATAAAATTTACCAATAGTTATCAGTCGTTTTAGATACCTCTAGCGACCTCTGCATGTAATAGTAAACGAGTTGCTCCTTTAATGAAACTCTTTCATCATCCTCGTCTTTCCCGGAAGAAATGAATGCCACAAACGTTGAATGTGAAGCTCGAGTCACTTTCCCATTCGGGTGTCCCATGTATCTAGCATTCCATGTGTTAAGTAACGAAAGTATCACTTTTCAAATACGCAGTATAAAATGTCGTATGTTAGTCAAATATGTATTCTTATATAGCATGCTTAAAATGATAATAAGCGCCTTTCACTTTATACAGGATACAGAAATAGGATGGGAGCTACGGTCTTTCTGAACACCGAAGCTGGTATGCCTTCTGCGCATGTAGGAATCACACGCAAATAGAATAAAATCCTAGAAGTCTGCACTTCGTCTTTAGACCATGTGCACTCCATTTTGTTGGAAGAAACTACAAGGCGGAAAATAGCATAACATGAGCACTTACGTCTTATATGGTAACATAAAATTGAAATTTTAAAATGTAATACCATGAACTTTTGTCAATTCACCGTATGAAGGTATGGATTCAACAAACGAGACACAAGCTACCTCGTCTTCCTGAACGCTTCCTGCAACCCCCCTAATAGTATCCATGTATTCTGACAGTCGCATCCGCCGAAAATACTCCAGACAAGAAAATGCAACTAATATCTTCACTGATATATCCAGCTGAATTTCTCTAGGGATATTAGGAACTAGCTTTTGTTTCGTAACAGCCAAAGCAAAAAAGACGACCATAAGAAATGCAGATTCAGCAACTTTTTCTAAATCTTGAATCAACTCGTCTTTGCCTTGAAGCATCAAAGCCACCTGACGATGTGACATATAAACATCTTGACAGAAATCCCATATAAGATTCTCCACTTTAGTCTTGCTGCCTTCACTGGATCCGGCATACTGTTTGCAGAAGACGCCGGTTATCACTCCTGCCTCCTTGAAAATGATGGTATTCAGATGTTGTTTAACTTCATAAATCCCTCTGCTACTTGAATTGACAAAGACCCCAAGAATGTTCGAATAAAAACGCCTTAGAGGGATAATTTCAGTGAATATTGCCGAAGCAAGGCATAGGAGAAGAGAATCCTTTGAGGAAACAGGACCACTTCGAGCTAAAGCTAATGATATACATTGTAGCAGAACACGGTCGTTATGTTCATCGTTTGGATCAGTAAAATTTCTAGGTTTAGATATAAAAGCCCCCGCAGCGACTTCAAGTCGTTGCTCAGCAAAGCTCCTTAATTGCATGAGACCAGTAGACATCGACCGATTGGAGGCCCTTAGGGCTCCTGCTGCACCCATGACAACTGAAAACGAGGCATAACGTGTATCCGGAGCTTCTAGTATCCGTTTTGTAAAGGTGCTAACTTTCTCGGATGACTGTGATTGGATACAGTTGTAAAGAACCCATTCAACAAGATGGAGTACCATTAAACCATGCGATAAACTACTAGAAGGTCCACCTTCTTTATTCCAAACTCCAAACAGCAAATCAAGAATTCGAACAAAGTGTATACTCCCTGAAGAAGATAGAGCATAGCCTATCCCGGCAAGTACACTGGGGACGAGATCATCAAACACAGAAACTAACTTATAATCTTCCTCGAATAGTTTACAAAACAACTCCAGGCATCGTGTTCTTGTTTCTTCAGATATGGAGGGCACAAAGCTAAAGGCACCAAGGAGAAGAAGCCCTTCGGTAAAGAACAAAGCACTCTTGTTGGCGATAGATTGGGATGAGAATAGTTGAAAGAGGACATTAACGGAAGAATTGATAAATGCAGGAGAGGGCTTGGACGATTTTCTAACCCATATATATAAAAGCCTGAGAAAGGGGGGATATGATTCTGAAGGTAAAGATATGTCTGGTGCAGATAGAATAGAGAGTATAAGCTTAACTTGCGGATCTGCAACATAAAGGGAGTATCCAGAATTTATCAGGGTCTGTAAAGATTGGTAGTGTTGTTGAGTAAATGATTTTCGCTGGAGTGGTTCCCTAAGATTAGCCCATGCTTGGATGATCGCACGAGCTGATTGAGGAGTCGATTGCGCAGAGTTACTGTTGCTGATAACGCCGCTACTTGTTTTTAACCATTCTTCGAGAAATAATGTTTGAGCTTGTTTCGCCATATTACCTGCATTATTAAATAGGTCAATTTTAACATTATAAATACAGAATGATAATAACAACCGAGCCGAAAAAATAAGAGAATGATCGTTTCGGTCTTTAATAATGGAAGGCTAAAGTATACAAAATAATATCACATGTTTCAATAGCTCCATGATGCTTGGCTTTTTAAGCTAAATAAGCAGCTAGACAGCTCTTAACTAAGAATTATAAAGTACAATCATTAGATTCGGAGCGTTAAATACAACCGCAGACACACAGCAACCAAAAACTTAATCATGAACCATGCTAACTCAGCTCGTTGATGACGGTTATATTTTTGTATCTGTTTAGCATAAATTTGGAATAAGTATTTTGCTGATTGCAAGTGCCATGGTTGGAGTTTAAGTTATAAAGTTACAAATCTGTAGGTATAGCCTACCCCATCCCCACCCAACGGTATTGTATTTAATCTTAGTGGATCATTAACATTGAAGGTGTCACACGGGATCAAAGTTGGTTACTGAGTGCTAAATGTTAACTGATTTAATTTCGTTTTCCTATGTCTCTTTACTATCCTGATCCGTGTAAGGGTTCTCATCAGGGCGAGGAAGTGGTTCTGTTGTATCTGGTGAGGAGATAAAAGGATTTGTATCCGAGACAAAGGGTGCATATACTCACTGAGAATGTGAATTCACCGTTAGCCATCAAACAAACAAATAAGTGAATGTCGATCTCAGGAAACCATTACTTATAAGTAGAGAAGCTATACTGCGATTTCAGGAACCGTTACTTATGTGAAATCGAACAGGATTAGGTCTAAGGGCATTAAACTAAGAGTTTGGTATAGAATGTTCAATAATGCACCCCTAACCGAAGCTAGAACCTGCGATTAATGCAAAATTTAAGCCAACAAATAAGAAACCGGCCTGTTTTGCATTCTAGTTCTTAGAACACACACTCTCAGAGGCATTTCATTGAGGTGCAAACAGCCCAATTATATAGCACAAACTAGAATAGATAACAAAGGTATACAAGAAGCTAGGTGGCATCTATGGGATCAAAGTTGGTCACGTCCAAATATAAAGTAGGTGGTTTCACGACTCAGTAAACGAAAAAAGTGGAAGCAACTAAAGAAGTGCGCCAAAGGGTCTATTGGTTTAGTTTTGTTTTCCTATCCCACTAGTTCTAATCTGAAAAATGATCGAAGTATGGGTTCTCAAAGTGGTTTTGTTTCTGTATCTTAGACGTAATACCCAAATGAAAACGGAAAGGCCCAAAACAGCTTAGACCATAAATATATGACAAGGACGATGATAATTTCTGACATGTGAATTCATAGTCAGCCATTAAACGCATAAAGAAGCAAATGTAGAATCTGTCGATATCGATATAACACAGTTTCAACTTATAAAGTGTGTGAGGTCTCTGGTTCAATTCCTGTAAGGTGCAAACAACCATGAAAGTGGCCACGTCAACCCCGTGGGCCAAAAGGTCAGAAAACATGCTCGGATGCTCCTAAGTCCTAAGTACAAACCGAAGCTAGAAACTGAGATTGTTGCATTATCTAATAAACAACCTTTTGCTATCTAGTTCTTAAACACTTTATGAGGCATTTCGTCGAACAATATGAACCTATCCCGTACTGGGCTCGTAGCGGTTCATAAGTCCAAGTGTAGAACTCGCTCGAAAAGCTAGGTTGTAACTGGAGGGGACACCGGCTAGACTTATAAACCACCAACCAATCTCATACTTGTCCGACATGAGATCGTAACATCGAACGAATAAAATGGAAACAACCTTTATTGGATAAAATTACTAACCCCTCTTTGGTTGTGTTGTATCTGGTATAGACATCAAAGGACTTGCATCTTAGACGTAGGGCACGTGTACTGGCAGTGATTTGAGGAAAGAAAACGAATGATTCCTTCCCCAAATGAAAATGGAAAGGCCCAAAACAGCTTAGACCATAGATATATGACAAGGACGACGATAATTTTTCACGGAGATAGTGAATATGCAGTCAGCCATTAAACAAAATACGAAGCAAAAGTAGAATCCAGGAAACCGCCGGTATTACACAGTTTCAACTTATAACTATACAGAACACAAAAGGCAAAATAGTTTCAACTTATAACTAACTACATAAGCAATATTAACCACTACTAAAATTGTAGCGAGGTCTCCAGTTCAATTCATGTAAGGTGCAAACAACCCTGAATAGTGAAGTTAAAGGTACTGATATGATCCGACATCGGCCAAACATGGGATCATTCGATGACTTATAATGTCTAGGTGTTCCCCTCCTCCTTCTAGCTAGCTTTTTGGAATAAGTTCCACACTTAGCTTATAGAAGGTTCGTATCAAATTGATATACCGTAAATTGTTGTTCTTTCTTCCTATCCTAATTCGCCTAGCTTCTGGTCAATCCTCCATTAATGGATCTTAAGTGGTCCCTACTCCCTAGTGGTGCATATCAGGTACCAATTCAGACAGGAAACATAATTACTATAAGATCCACGGGCGTTAAACTAGTAGCTCAAATCTAGACTTTGATAATATGCTCCTAAACGAAGAAGCTATAGAAACATGGATGATCGCATTATCTAAGTCACAACCTATGTACCCTTTTGGTATCTACAGGGCTGTTTGTTTTAGCTTATATAACGTAAGCCTATTTCGTGGCTTATTTGGAGACTTATGGGCTTATCTAAGTTTGTTATGATATAGTAAACTTATATAAGTCCATAAGTCACTAGTAAGCTTAAAAAATTAAGGTTTATGAAATATAAGCCGAAATATGGCTTATTTTCGGATTATATAACGTAAGCCCCAATTTTGTGGCTTATTTAGAGAATTAGGGGCTTATATAAGTTTATCATGATATAATAAACTTATATAAGCCATAAACCTCCAAATAAGCCACAAAATTGGGGCTTAAGTTATATAATCCGAAATGAGCTTACATTATATAAGGCAAACCAAACACCCCCTACTTTGGCAACAACGTGGATTAGTCGGCCAAAAGGCCGGGTTAAGCTAGCAAACACAATGATTAGGTCCATGGGCAGGGCGTTAAACTAGGAGGTCAAAAGGTGGAGTTGGATAACATCCTCCTAACCGAAGAAGAAGCTAGAAACTGAAATTACTGCATTATTATCTAATAAACATAGTTCATAAACACTTTCAGAGGCCGCATTTCTTCAGATGATAAGAAGCTATATCTCATACAAGACTCGTAGCGGTTCATAATTCCAAGGCTATGTTTGGCAAAATTAGTTGTAAGGTGTAAGCTGTAAGCTGTTAACTGTAAGCTGTAAGCTGTAAGCTGTTTGCTAAAAAGCTGTTATTTTTAATAAAAGTGTTTGGTATATTAGCTGTTAACTGTAAAGGTAAGATGTAAAATGACTTAAAAGGACATATTTTAATAAATTATAATATGGTTTGAGGTTATATCAGTACTTTACAGCTTTAACAGCTCTTGACAATTTAAAAAGCTGTATGGAACAACTTTTTATTTAAGAGCTATTTGGTTAAAATAAAAAGCTAACAACTCTAAAAAAATGTTGTGCCAAACAGAGCTATTAGATTAACTTTTTAACAAAAAAGCTAACAGCTCTATAAAAGCTTTAGAAAAGCTCTTACGAAACATAGCCCAAGTGAAGAACTTACTGAAAAAGCTAGCTAGTAAGAAGAGGGGACGCCTAGACTTTATAAACCACCAACTAATATCGTACTCGGCCGATATGGGATCATAACATCAAACACATAAAATGGAAAAAACGAACCTCCTAATATTGGTTTATTTGATAAAAATTAACCTATCCCGTACTAGGCTCGTATCGGTTGTAACTGGAGGGGACAACTAGACTTATAAACTAGTGAACAATCGATCATAATCAAACATAGTATAAAAATGGTTGGATAAAATTACTAACCTTGTTTGTTGTTTTTCTGTACCACCACCACCAAGGGTTACAACAGACTGGAGAACCCCATCCAGTAGCAACTCAACTAAACTAACCCTTTGATTTTGACTTTGACTTTTTTTTTTTTTAATGTTTTACTGTCCTTTGAGGAAAATGTTTTTACCACCAAAGTCTTCATGTTTAGAAAAGGGCTTGTGTTATGAAGACCGACTCACACATGTTTTCTACTTTTATTAACTTTTTTTTTATTATTGGCTTTTACTTTTTGTAAATTTAATATTTTTTTTTAACTAGTTATAATATATGTGCACGTATAAGTTAAGAGCACGAGGTGTGGTTGGCTTGAGCCATCTAACAACACCACAAATTTTGTACGGTATGGTTGAGCCGTGGTAAATATTCCCACAACACCAAAACCTCCACAACACCAAAATTAAGGCTCCTTCGTTGGCTTGAGCTATGGGAAACAAGTTGGGCCCTCAAATTTCCACGTGTCAAAAAACTATTCGTTAAAAAAAATATATATATATGCACGAAAACGCGAGACACGAAAACGCGAGCACGGGGTGTGGTTCTCGCGTTTTCGTGTCGCGTTTTCGCGCGAAAACTCGCGCCGTGCCCTAGGTGCGAGGCTCGAAAACGCGAGGTGGGGTGTGGTGGGTGGCGTTTTCGGGTGGCGCCGTGGGAAAACACGAGGGGATTACCCCCCGTACCCTGTGCTCTAAGTTAAGTAATAATCTTATTATTATGATTTTAAATTATTTTTATATATTCGATTATTTTTTTTACTTTGCTCTGTGTAAGATAATATAAACTCCATCAATTTTGTTACTCTATGGGATATCAGAATAAGGGAATGATTGTTGGAATGAATAATTTCGTTTGGTATTTTAATAATGGAATCAACTATTGGAATGAAATCCACACATTTACTCTTTTTGACAGGAGTAAAAAAGGCTCCTATAAAAGCATTCTATTTTTTTATCTTTGTGTTTTTGTTTTTATGTGAGCAAATTCAATTATATACTATATTTTTTAAATATTTTATGTGTTATTTTTATTTTAGTATTAAGATGGCCCCGTTTGAATAAGATTGATTCCAAAGTATAAAAATAAACCAAACAATAATTAAGTATATGGAACTATTACTTTCATTTCGTCTTATTATCATTCTTATACCGATTGTGATTCCAAAATACATATGAAACGCACCCTTAGTAATTTTATTTTTAATAGTTATATCTCGATGTGCATGCGCGCAATTTGAACGGATACTATAAACAAATTTTGTTTCGAACTTAAAAGTTATGACAATTAATAAATTCATGATTTTGTAATTTTAATATTTTCTAAAAATATTATTAATATTTAAATAATTAAATATTACAACATACATGCGCACACGGGTTTTACATAATTTTTTCATGTATGACGCGTTAGTATCTATTGATATTCTGTGCATAATTTTGTTCATGAAGGACTTGTTTGTCTTTGTTTATCTGATATTTTTGTTATCTCACTTTATACATTCTTTTTTTTGGTAGCATATAACAACATTGAAAAAGTATATGTTGTTGTATTATGTAATATAATCCTGTTAAACTTTTTTTTAACTCGTGCTGTAAATTCGATATTTATAATCATGTGCATGCATATATCTTAACAATAACATATATGTTTTATTGTTAGAAAAATATATATATATATATATATATATATATATATATATATATATATATATATATATATATATATATATATATATATATATATATATATATATATATATATTATAATTTCTAAATATAAAGTATGAAACGTATAAATTTAGAGGGGGCATTTGTTTATCTTTTAAAGGTATTAAAAAGTATGAAATTTATAAATTACACATAACTCCATGTAAAATACTTAAATCAAATCACTAAAGTTTAATTAATTATTTCTTTTTTTTAAGTTTGTTTAATCACATTTTTACACCTATATTTTTTAATAACTTTTTAATTATACATGAGATTTTTTAATTTAGATCAAATTTGATTCAATTTTGACTTTTTATTAGCCAACCATATCGCTTGATTTTGTTTATGTGTTAAAATCAAACATTTTGATTGGTCCAGATTTTTTTCTTAAACATCCACTTTTTAAGAAAATTATGAAATAATCTCATTCTTTTATCTATATCTATACTATCTATAAAGGAAAAACTCTTATTTCTTGAAAAGTGAAAAGTGAAATGTGAAAACTTAAATTACATAAATAGTTAAATGTGAAAACTTAAATTCCATAAACAGATTTAATTATTAATTAGTCAAACTTTTTTCATAATTTCACTACTCCTAATTTCGACCACCAGGTCACTAGTTCGACCAGCGGGTCAACGGTTCGCCCACCGTGTCAACCCGATTGAGTCACCCGGTTACCGGTTCGTCCACCGGGTCAACCCGTCCACCGGGTGTAACAGGGTTTTGAAAATATAAGACCAGGTTTAACCGTTTTTTCAACTGGTTGAACCGGTCAGGTCAAACTGGGTTTTCAAAGTATTTGGGTTAGTGCGTCAAAACATGTTACTTCTACAACGAGTTATGAATGGTAATTTAAAAAAAATTTGTCGTTCTACTTTAACACAAGGTGAATAACTTGATCTTTACACGTTGTATTTTAAATGTCACATGAAATATTTATGACAATATAACGAATTATTTGTCGCTGGGAATTTCTGCCGCTATGCGCGGGTAATCGTCTAGTTATATAAAAGACTAGTTGTAATGCTCGTGCAAAGCATGCACGAGATTTAGAAATAAATGAAGAATTAAAAAATAAATTTGTCATTGTGAATTTTTGTATATTATATATTTTTTTGATACACTTAATGCTTATAGGTTTTATTATGTTGTTTTTTACTTTATTTCATGTACATTAATATAAATTCACTTCAATTCTAATTATTTGAATTTTATTCTCTTTTTAATTTTAATATATTTATTCTAAATAGTTATTTTATAATCATTAATTAGCAAATCATTTACATCAACTGTGTACGTACATAATATAAATATTTTTTTAAGATATAAATATTGTGATAATTAATACATTTATGATTTTGTAATGTTAATATTATTCTGTAAAATTATATTGAATTTTAATACTTAAAGAGTTACAATACAATGCACGCGCGAGTTTTACATAATTTTTTTTAATTTTCGTTAGCATAGATTGACATTTTGTATAGATTTTTGTTGCATAATGAGTTAAAAGAACTTATAGATGAAATTTTAGTTATCATATTCTAAACATTATATGTGCTCAGTAGCACATAACAACCTTAAAAAATATGTGTCGTTTTAATGTACAGAATCCCGTTTAATTTAATTTCATCTAACACCAACGTGTGAGGTTGTGCTTTTATTTCATATATATATTCAGGTTAATAATAATTTACGTCGATCGCATTTCTTGATTTATTAAATGTCTAAATAGAAATAGATAATAACTTGTATTTTTATTTTGATATTTATAATCACGTGCGTATAAATTTGTTGAATTTTAAAACAACATATATATGTTATTTTTAAAGTATAAAATATACAGAGTATAAAGTTTAAGGGGGTATTTTTGGTTTATTTTTAAGTTGTTAAAAAATAGGAAAAATTTATAAGTTTACATTAAGTTCATATAATTTTTTAAAATCTAACCAATAAAATTTTATTAATCACTTCCTTTTTAAGTTTTTATTTTTATAAATTTAACACATATATTTTATGACTTTTTCGTTTTCATCAATCTCTTTCACCGAAATTTTAAATTTTGACTAAATTACCCCCTTTATTCATTCATTAGAACTGAAAAATACTTTGTGAGACAAGTCAAATATGAACCGTTCAAATTAACATTGCCCATGCCTTCTCTTCACCATCTGACCGTTCATTGCTAAGTCGCCCATACCTCATCCCATCCACCCACACTTGATAACATCTTACTTCCGCAGCCACAAAATTCCATACCCACAAAATTCCACACCCACAGTTCCTTTCTTTCAAAATTGGGTCTCAGGTATGGCTTCGTCAATCTATGATGTTTTCAATCCTTATCTCTAAAAGGAGATCTCTCTCAAAACCTAATCCATCATCTACCTTCTCTCATTTGATCTATCTTTCTCAGATCGGATACATCTAAACATGATATGGATGATAAGGGTATCTGATCAAGAGGGTGTTCAACATATAGAATAAATGATCAGGTACGTTTTTGTTTACCTGTTCATTAGTTTTAGTTAAATTTTTAGGGGTTTTTTAATTTTTATTTTTTAATTTTCATTATTTGTTATGGGACTCAGTATACACACTAGAAATCTTTTTTTCATATATATACTAACTGTTTGTTTTTATGAGTTGGTTAAAAATGCCTATTTATTTATTTTTTTTGACACAGGGACACAGTGATTCGTGAACCATCACAACAAATCGTTAGATATTTTTATCAGGTAATAAATCCCCGTTTTTAATCTTTTGTTTGATTTTTGTTTGACTTCCAACTGTGATTTCGATGTAGGTTTTTAATTTTCTTACTTCCTTTCATAAGTTATGTCTGAATCCTGATATGTACCATCTTTGAATTATGTGTAATATAATCTATGCATACAAACTTATTTTTGAATCTCAAATATTGATTTTTTTACCTAATTGAATGACCAAGGGATTTGGATTCAATATACTGATTACGCGAAGATTGTTAAATGTGGGGTGTTTCATTTTGATGACACCCATTTATATATCAATCTCTGATACAGATTATTGCTCCATGAGTATGAGGCTAATGTTTGATGTACAGGTTTTAACAAGGATGTAATCGTTAAATAACATGAACATAACACAAGGTTATCGTCGGTGTTATGAAGCACTCGAGCTAACGCGCCTTAACGTGCCTCGGCCACCTGGAAATTAGACTCATATTCAATAACATTAGTTGGTGAGACAATATCAAAGGTACTAGAATTTTGTATGTTCCTGAACATTTGACCTATTACAATGATCAAATGAACATGATAATGTGTTTGATGTAAACTGATTACGCGAAGATTGTTAAATGTGGGGTGTTTCATTTTGATGACACCCATTTATATATCAATCTCTGATACAGATTATTGCTCCATGAGTATGAGGCTAATGTTTGATGTACATGTTTTAACAAGGATGTAATCGTTAAATAACATGAACATAACACAAGGTTATCGTCGGTGTTATGAAGCACTCGAGCTAACGCGCCTTAACGTGCCTCGGCCACCTGGAAATTAGACTCATATTCAATAACATTAGTTGGTGAGACAATATCAAAGGTACTAGAATTTTGTATGTTCCTGAACATTAACCTATTACAATGATCAAATGAACATGATAATGTGTTTGATGTAAATTGGTAGCTATGTTTTTGTAATATAATACTGACACCTCGACGCTTTTCAAGAAAAGATCTTCAATTGTTTGAATTGTAAAAGTCACGTCTGTTATTTTCTTACCTGTGCATTTCTGTTTGCAGATCGCAATTATTGGTATATCGAGTGTTGGGAAATCGATGCTACTCAACTCATATAGTAAGGTATCATTTTTAATTTTCATAATATCGTATAAATTGTAATGGTATCCTTGCGTATGATCGAGTGTTTTGGATTTGCTAATTCAGTAATTCCTGTGTTTTCTTGCTAATTTTTATAAGCTCATATAGATATTTTTTTGTTATGGTTTACGTTGTAAAGGAGCCTTAACTTATTCGTTTTAGTTACACCGGGTGTTCTTTTAAGCTGGGCTTATTAGCTAATGAGTTTTTTTGCATGCTACAAGTAGTCTTTATGTAGTATATGTGTACCGACAGTCGGGTGTTGCATTTGGGATTGTTTAAGCTGACCTTATTAAATCCCTTTTTTCGGCCTAAATAGGTGCATATTTGTAGGTAATCAGGAGGCTTGACTACTTTCTGATTTGTTAGGATGATGGCGAAACTAAAGACGACCACAATGCTTTTATTGATGCTGCACTTATAACGAATTTGATACAACTACAAGTGTCGACTACTGAAAACGGAGCTTCATGATTTCTTTGTTTATCCTCTCCTATGAACAGGTATCCATTTGTTTATATGCATATATATGCACTCTAAAAAATAACAGCATCCCATGTCGAGTATGGTTGGAACATACCTACACATTGCTCTCGGAAAGTATCGCTACTGGCAACCCTTCAAGCCATGTGTGCTACCCATTACATTTTGAATAGGTGGTGTACTTGAAAATAACTAATTTCAATGACTCTTTAATTGTAGGGAGATAGAACGTGCACGGCTGATGTATTTGTCCATTATATTTTTTAGATCTTCCAGTTCGAATATCTTACTTTTCCACATGGGGATAAAAGTTTCCATGGCGAACCTGTGATATGAGGCTGCGCAGATAGGTATGACCATTTCCTCTTTTATGCTTTTGATCCCATGAAAACATCTTTTTAAAATAATCAAATACCATTTCCTCTTATATACTTGGTTATGCAGTTTGCTCTAACGTGAGTCAACCACAAAATTACTATTTGTGCTTTACAAAAAGTTTGTCAAAACCATTATTTTCAGCTTATTCTGAGGGATACTTTCATTAGACTTTTGGCTTTTTTTTATGGATTATTGATGCGGATGGTTTCTAACATCATGGTGACCCAGAAAAAGGTTGGGTGATGATGGAGCTGTTGGTAGGTCCAGGTTTGCAAATTGATTATATATGATCCTTAGATAATAATAACAAGTGTTACTATATCTGAACGATATGAACTGATTTTATGTGGCTCGAAAAAGATCTGGTTGATCATCTTAACTGATGATAGTGGTTATCAAATAAGAACAAGGTCTGAGTGTTTGGAATAGCCTAATGGTAGCCTAATATACTTTTAGCAACATCTAAAACGCACTTAGGTTTTGGGCATGTATAGAAAATTTATGACCAAAGTAGCTAAAGTGTCAAAGTATGACAAGAGAAGGCATCAACGGTGATTGTTATATTTATCAAATGTTTGTAGAAGCAAATGTAGCCAACAGTATATGTATTCTATCTCTATTGCATCAACAGTGATCTTTCTAGCTAAAAGCACTCTTTAGAACAAAAGTAACCAAGTGCATGTATGGTCAGCTAATGGCTCGGTATAACAAAATAAAACGTGACATTTATATTAAAAGAATTTTAATTGCTTTTGTTTATAAAGTATCATCATCTTTGAATACTAAGCAATGTTCTTCTTTGATATCAGATTTGAGAAATACATGCTCCAACAAGCTGCAAATATGGCTTCACGGTGTGCTGCAATAGATAACCAGTTCGGACGGGTAAGTTGTTTAAAGTTATCGATTTCTTAAGAAATTTAAATAAACACTCTGGAATATTATTTTTATCTCCAGCAACGCGAATTTATTTTGGTTTTGCCGAATCCGAAGTCATTGTATTCCATTCACAATGCCGTAAAGGTTATCTCGAAACACTGTTAGTTCTTGGTTTAGTATTTAAAAATAATTAATAGACTTGGTTGCGGAAAATTTGTATTCCAAGTTCTTGCTTGAGCTTAAGCAGACGTCGCATACACACTTTCCAACTCTTCTTTGCTGTCAAATCTATAGTTTTTTAGGCCACTAAAATGAACATGTGGATGTAAGTATGAAACTCACAAAAATGATAGAATTACAAACCCAAAGGTTCTTTTTATAAAAAAACAAGAACATTCTGTGTATACTCTTTGATATTAGCTCATGTTGGGCGGGTTGGGTGATTTGTTGCACCATGTTTAGGTGATGGCAGAAATATCTTCAGGTGGATCAAAGTCAGTTGTTGTGATTGTGTTTGAGATTGCTGATATGGGGTGTTTGGGATTACTTATTAGCATAACGGGACTGTTTGAGATTCCTCATTGACGATGCTTTTGTTACGATTGTGTTTGGCAGCAACTATTTTGTTCACGATTATGTAAATTGTCTCACTTTTCTCAAAGATGTACTCACGGTATTATTTATGTTTGTTTGTTCAGGAAACGCATACTAAGGCGGCCTAAGAATGTGTTTGCCAGCAACTACTTCACAATTATATTGAAATTTAGATGTCATTACAACTCTTTTGAGTCTTTCAAAGTCTTTGACTGTATTATTGATGCATTCAGGAATTTAGGTGTGCTTGGTTCATGTTGTATGCTCCTGTGATTGAGAGCTTATGAATCACACATAACCCTTACTTCATATAGAAATATTTCCCATGTTTCATTACGACTGGTTAACCTTTTTTTTACTTTAAACTCTGTAATTAAATTGATTGGAATCCTTTTCTTGAGTTTAATATAAGTTGTTTAGGGGTGTTTCCATATGTGATTTTCATACATGGAATAACAGACCCACTGTAGTAACAAATCTCTTAACAACATAAATACCAACACAGTAGGAACAAACTTTTAAATTGATGTCGTAAAAAATGTAATGTAACCTCTAACACACTAAATGTTTGTATACATCTGTTGGTCATGTGTTGGAAAAATACAAAATGTCAAAACCCCGCGGCAACGCGCGGGCATCAATCCTAGTTATATTCAATTATGACTTTTTTCAATCAATCACATCGTTCCATACTTCCATTTTGCCTACGTGTCAAAATCAATCAATTTATTTGGTCTATTTTTTTCTATGATCTATACTTTTTCTGAAAACTCTGTAATAATCTAATTCTTTTATTATATTATAAATCGATAAATTTTGTATTTAAAAAAATGATATGTGATTTATTGAAAACTGTGCATCTGGAAAAAGTATGAGAAAAGGTTGTAATAACGATTCTTTCCTAAAACTGTGTATTTTTTGTATGTAGACAATAATTTTAGGACGGAGAGAGTATATATTTTGTATGTTTAAGATATAAAGTTCAAAAGGGTATCAAGTGTAAAGAGTATTTTTGTAACACCCCACTTTGATAAGTAGACCGTTACGCGTAATTATGGCGTGTCATCAAAGCATGCAAGGTAATATGTAGTAAAACATACATGACCATAGGGTAAACCGGAATCAAACATCGGTTCCCAAACATAAGCCCAAAACATAATAAAGTAAAAGAAATGAATAAAAGACTTAAACAAGCATAAGTATATGAAGGCAAAATGAAAAGAAGTCTATGGCAGCTTCCATCCTATGCATGTCCTCCAAAATGTTGGGTCAAAAAGTTGATGTGGTAGAAACTCAAAAACGAATAAAATATGAAGGCATTTGTCTAAGCATTGACAAGTGTAATCCATGCGTTGACAAGAACAAATCAGGCGTTGACAAGTGTAATCCAAGCATTGTCAAGAACAAATCAGGCGTTGACAGAATTCAACAAAAGTCAAACGTTGTTGGAAGCTTCTATTTAGGATAAGTATGCAGAATATATTCTGTATTAGTAATTTAGATAGAAGATATTCATGTTTATTCATATTATCTCTTGTAAACCCTATTCCTTACACTATAAAAGGAACTAAGGGTATTAGGTTTTATTCATAACTTCATTCACAATGTAAACCTAAAAGCGTGTGTCGACTAGACGTGGGATTCAATGCATACACGTCTAGTGATTGTTGATTATTAATATAATTAGCAATCCATTTGTTTTAATTCATATGTTCTTTGTGCCCAAACACCTTGTTACATAGTTATTGTTCTTTTCCACTTTGATTGTATATTCATATGAACAATGGCTATGCCTAGTAGCTAAAAGATTCAAGGAAACCAAGGTTTCCACAGTTGGTATCAGAGCCTCGTGACTCGTGATGCTAGGACCAACAAGGTGTTCGTGTATCGAGAAGAAAAGAAAAATCCGTCTAGGGTTTTTCTGGACGTTTTTGTGTGCGCAGCAGTATTCAGAAGGTCATAAATTTTGATTGGACCGTTGGATCGTCACGTAATTTCTTGTGTGTGTTCTATACACATATATCTAGACATCCACAGGAGGGATTGTCGTGTTTTATCCCCAAGAAAAAGTTATTAAGCGTCAAAGTCAGCAGCAGGATGTATGCAGTTTTCTGTGGACAGCCATGTTCAAAACACGATTTCTCCTTCGTTAACCGTTGGATCATCGTGATTTTTGGACTGTAGATTCTTGGCAATTGTGTCTAGGATCTCACCGAAGGGATCTTTGATTTGAGCTCTTATGAAGAAGTTATTCTAAGTCGAAGTTCGCTACAGAATGTGATTTTCTAAATTCTAGATTACATAAAATCATGAACTAGGTTTTCTTTAAACCCTAGAATCGATTTTTCAACAGAAAAGAAGGAGTTTTGTGGCTAATGAAGGAGTTAAAGTGTTAGGGTTTCGTCCAAAACTCTAGATCCATTGGTTTGTGATGATTGATGTTAGGTTTTTAATATAAAATCTTGAATCTGATGATGTTTGATGAGACTTCGTTGTTAGGGTTTTTAGAACCCTAGATCTGTTGGATCATCAAGAGACATGAAGCTTACTGTCTGAAGTCACGTAAATAGTAAGATGCATACACAAGGAGGTTTATTGTTCTTTATGGTCCTTGACTGCTTAGAATACTATTTATGTGGAGAATAGCAGACCAAGTGGGGGGATAAAGATGTTTGTGAGAACGAAAGTGCTAAGACTGCTCGCATAATGCCAAGATTATGTGGTCCTAACATCATAACTTCATTGGCGTTTTGATAAAGTTTGATAAGGACGAAGCAACAAAGGTCTTGGACTTGCGATGTCTTGTGGACCCAAGCAGAAAGGTCGTTCAAAGAAGGAGCAAATGATGCTGGTCCCAGGTTGATAACAATATCAATGAGTGTGACTATTCAATGAATCAAGTTTAAGGATGTCATGCAAAAGTCCAAGAAAAGTAACAAAGATAGCAGGTCACGTGTAGCAGCTGTCACATGGGAATACTTTTGTGTTTGTACTTTGTGTTCCATGAGAAAGCAACAAGGTGATAACAAAAAGGACGTAATTGGTAGTAGAAAGGAGATGTGGACTCCTGCAAGTTCACATGGTACGTTTGCTTTTGGAAAACAGCCTGGATCAAAGACGTGGGTTATGGTCACTGAGTTATAGGGATATTCATATTCAGTTTCCTATTTTAATGGGATATGAGCTATTTTTGGACGTGATTTGCTGAATGAGGAATTGTTTTGGTCATTATATCATCCAAAGAAAAAGTGGACGTGATATATGGGATTTGAAACAGACGTGTGATATTTAATGGGTCCTCATTTGTAGGGATATATTCTTACGTGATATAAAAGAATGAATATCTTTTATATTATTGCATGGTGATCACGTGAATTTTACAGCTATGTGGTAAGAATTTATGAAGGACACGTTCTGTTAGAAAATGATTAGTCGCTGACGTTTGTTATTTAGGCGCTGACAAGGCTTAAGTTTGACGCTGACAAAGAATAAGTTAAGCGTTGTTGGAAAACGCTGACATGTGTTGTTCGAGAAAGATTTGTTCAAGCGTTGATAGGTATTGTCCGATATTGGACAATATACATGGAAAGGATATTGGACAAAGGAAGATGTTGGACAACAAAGGAATAGCTGCTGTTTGAGAAAATTGATACGATTTTAGCACACAAAAAGAGGTATTTACACGCAAAGGTACATGGAATCTCCGTTTTTATACAGAATATCAATTTGATATTTATGGATCGGATATTTTTAAAATGGATTAATGATTTTAATGCGAGTTAGCAACAATTTGTGAAGAACTTTATTGGATTTGATTATGTAATCGGGGTAGCCTTGTAAAAGAGTTATCCTTCTTTTACTTTTACATATGATATGAAGATTGAGAGGCGTCATGAAGAAGTGTTGGCTTAAGGGGAAGAATTCTTATGGTAAGTTTGATGTTTGAAGAAGATTTTCACGAGTTTATGTTCTACATATCTTAAAGTCGTGCACTACTAGTCATTGATTTTTAAGATAACTTGTTCGTGCTTACACGGTTGGTGACAAGACTTGTCATATCTAGCAAGGTAACATTGCTATCACTTAAAGGAGTTACATTATCGTGCTCAGTGTCTCACAAAGGATGAGGATTTTGACAAGAGATCGAGGTCTGCTTATACTTTAACGTTTTCATATAAGTTCGACGTCACGTAAATAGTACAAGACATGGAACATAGGTTTGGGTTACTCTACTTCTACATCAAGAATATTATAGTTATTTTTCTTCAAGATCATTACATAGAGCCTACATTTGGAGAATCTTCAAGATTGCATACATTGTTTACTTCCCTGTTGATGTGACAAAAAGGGGAAGACATACATGCTACATTTGAGGGGAAGCAATTTGAAGATGATGTACAACTTACAAGAGATACACAAAGAGTTTTGCCGACATCAACTAGGGGAAGATTATTGGGTCAAAAAGTTGATGTGGCAGAAACTCAAAAACGAAGAAAACATGAAGGCATTTGTCTAAGCATTGACAATGTAATCCAGGCGTTGACAAGAACAAATCAGGCGTTGACAAGTGTAATCCAAGCATTGTCAAGAACAAATCAGGCGTTGATAGAAGTCAACAAAAGTCAAACGTTGTTGGAAGCTTCTATTTAGGATAAGTATGCAGAATATATTCTGTATTAGTTATTTAGATAGAAGATATTAACGTTTATTCATAATTATCTCTTGTAAACCCTATTCCTTACACTATAAAAGGAACCAAGGGTATTAGGTTTTATTCATAACTTCATTCACAATGTAAACCTAAAAGCGTGTGTCGACTAGCCGTGGGATTCAATGCATACACGTCTAGTGATTGTTGATTATTAATATAATTAGCAATCTATTTGTTTTAATTCATGTGTTCTTTGTGCCCAAACACCTTGTTACATAGTTATTGTTCTTTTCCGCTTTGATTGTATATTCATATGAACAATGGCTATGCCTAGTATCTAAAAGATTCGAGGAAACCAAGGTTTCCACACAAGATGCTCGAGTCTATCCTTGGGTACCTGCCGTTTTGGGACATGGAAAAGAAAGTAACGGCTGAGCATAACGCTCAGTGCACGGATATACAAGCATGGAATAAATAATATAAGTATGTAAAACATATAGCAGCGGAAATGTATATGTCCTGGAAAACCTGGTGTAACTTAGTAAAACTGGTTTTATAGTTTGAAAAGCCTTATGTTTATCTTATAAAAACTGTTTAACATGTTTACCATTAGCCAATATAGGTCATGAAATATCAACGTGCATGAATACTTGGAGGGGTGACCTCGTCATGCAAATTAGAGGGGCTGCCTCTAATTTAATATACTGGTTTTGGGTAGGAGGGATCAGCTCCTTGTGAAGGATGCAATGCACACACCACATTCACATTGAGTAATCTACTGAAAACATGTAAACTAGGATGCACCCATACGTCCCACCTAATAATATAATAAATGGCCAAAAGCTGAAAGGGACGCCACGAGCAATCACTCCGCCGTGGGGAAGTCATAACACTGGTGCCTCCAGTGTTATGGTTATGGTACCTCCATAACTATGTGAAACTGGTCATGCATGTATATGGCTTTAGGTATTCTAATTAAACATAAGCAATCAAAAACATATAAAACATATACTAGGGAAAACAGTTGGCTGCATACGGGGAATCCTAATAAGGAAAGAATGTCCATACTGAAAGGACGGAGAATCCATACCTTGTGTCCAGTGAACGAAGAAGACGAACGGAAGAGAGTCCTACTTCGATATCACTAATGCTACATAAATAATATACGTGTATAAGTATTCTGATTACTGCGTGCGTAACTGATTTTATATCATGTCTTAGCTTGTTTTATATGTTCATGTCATGTTTTAATATTATGTTGTGTTTATCGTGTATTCTGTCTATTCTGATTAAGTATTACTTGTATTTCTTGTATTATTATACTTGTTGTGTAATAATAAGTAACTTTCTAAAAATAGCAGGTTTCCTAAAATAGAAAGTTTCCAAAATATAAAAAGTTTCCAAAAATAGATTTACTATTTATAATAGATAAATTTCTAAAAAGAGAAAGTTTCCAAAAATAGATTAGCTGCCTTAATTAATTAAGCTTCTAAAAATAGAAAGTTCCCATAAATAAAAATAAGCTGGATTAATAAGCTAAATTATATAAGCTTAGTTTTACTGATTAAATATGCTAAGTCATGTGATTTGTAATATAGTTTATTAATTAATACATGTAATTTATATAAACTATAGGTTATAGGATTTAATTAAATATAACATGATTTAATTAAATTAAGTGTATAAAAATACTTAGGTTAAAACATGTATTAATATTTATATTAATATAACCTAAGTCATGAAAATTAATTAATTATAAGTCATGTTTTAATAATTAATTAATTATTTATAGTGTAAATCTAAATAATTAAATACTTAGTCTAAACTTGTAATTATTAATTAATAACAATATTGCATGATATTGTAAGTATTTATTAATTAATAATAATCCATGATTTACTGATTAAACTTTATAATTCGATTAACTAAGTTTAATTTATCACATGTACATGAATAATTATGTAGATAATTATTTAATCCTAAGCTTTATTTAAATAACATGTACAACATAAGCCATGGTTTTAATCAAAACTACATTTAAGTTAAACATGTAATTAATTTAATTAAAATGTATTAATTAAACTAATTAGATTAAATAAAATACATGTTTATTAATTTAGCCAAACACCCCCCTTAAGTTTGCCTTAAACTATGAACCAAACGCACCCTTAACTGGTTAAATAATTCCTGCTGATAGTTCTTAATACCTACTGTTTTTAATGATTTTTACATGTTAACTGTTTAAAATAACCCGCTGACCTATGATTTGTTCTTGCTGACAGAACCAATACACCACTGGCTGCAGCTAGTGGTTCCCCTGATAGGTCGTCGTTGCCACTGTTAAGCTAAACGCAACCCTGCTGACTGCAGGGGTTGCGGCTGAAGGAGCAAAAAGCCCACTGACCGAGCAAAACAGCCCCTAAGGGTCTCGGTTGTGGACAATAGTGCACCGAGAGTCGGAAGACTCTCGGTTTGGGCTACCGATCAAACACACAAACCAAACAAACCCCTTTTTCCTGATTTGATTTAATTTATAACATGTTTATAATTAATTCTAAATAATCAGAAACATAAGAACATGAATTAGTATAAAAAGATTAAAATATTAAGGTCTTAGAGTATACCCTTGCGTGAATAAATCGAGGTTTTGAACAGAAACATGAACATGTATGATTCCAAGATCAAAAATCAACGAACTCACCTTGGTGTTGGTTGAATGTCGCGGCCACAAGGAAAAGAAAAGGGAGGCTAGGGTTCTATCTTTTTTTTCTAATTTCTTGAATTATGAAACATGTTTTTCCCTTTTTCCTAGTTTAGTAACTTTTGCATGGGCTTGGCCCATGTTTCTTGTTGTGTCCGCGGGTAAGGGTACCCACAAGAGGTAACCCGAACATATCTCGTGTCTAATTAATAAGTGTGTTCTCGTGTTCGTGTTTTACGTGATTTAATAGTTATCGTTCGTGTTTTATTATATTTATTCGTGATCGTAATAAATATACATACATACGTAATACTGATCTCGTGATTAATTTACGTTCATGATTTCATGTTCGTATGTTCGTGATTATATATATTATCGAAATAATTATCGTGTGTTAATACGTAATAAATACTTATCGTGTTATAACACGTACGTAATCCTTGTAATTCTGGTTCGTGATACGTGTTCATGTTATATAAGGAAAGTTTTAATCCTGTACGTACGATCATAAGCGTACTGTTCATGGTAAAAGCATGCGAGTTTTACAACTCTTCCCCCCAAAAAAGAATAATTCGTCCTCGAATTATAGATATCGTAACTGGAAGCGTAACATACCCGAATCCAACTGGGAGGGTATGTAAGATGAAAGGACCTGAAGGTGACATGGTAGAAGGAACGTGGAACGTGACATGTCTTGAAAGGACACGGAACGTGATGTGACTGAAAGGACATATCTAATCGATAAGAGAAAACGGATAAGAAGTCCGGATGAACTTGTCCGTTTCCAAGTGGCTTCCCTCTTGGAACGATTCCTTCTCAAGATCTTGACACAAAGTTAAATCTTGGTCCTTCTGACCTTTACTTGTAAACACGAAGAGTTCATTGTCATCTACGTAAGATAACAGAATATATATGCAAGGGGAACTGAAACATTACGATGCAAAATAATCTAACCTAACTGATAATTAGCAACGATGCGCGAGACATATTGAACATAGTACGTGAAAATTTTTGAATGTGATACGTGAAAGTTTTTGAACGTGATACGTGGAGATATGGTTAGTGTAGTATAGGCAAACATATCGTGATCAATGATACGTGTAACATATCGTGAACGTGATATGAGGAACGTGGAATGAACATGACATGTGAAACATATCTTGAACATGGAATACAAGTAACACCAAACGCTATAAGGTGAGACGTGGAATATGACGTGAAACGTCTGTCTGAGGATAGAGAGTTATACTAGACTTGAGTCTGGTTTCTCAAGTTCTTGCAAAACTTCCCAGAACGAAGATGAACGTAAAATCGTAAGCCAAGATACGATCATGAACGTGAATAGTGTCATGAACGTGAGCGTGAAAGCAAATCGTGAAATTAAAACAAGGACGTGGACGTAAAGAAGGAGCACAATTGCGAACCCTTGTCTGACCCGATAGCTGACGGATTACCAAGTGATCGGATGAGCCTTGGCTGGTACATGTCCGATCAATCTGTTGGTTCTGAAATCCTTGCGGATGTAAGGATTCAAAATACTTGATCAACTGTTGGCAATAACCCAGATAGCATCATGCTTCTTCTGAGTTTGCGTTAATCTGGTAACCAAAATCCATGGAGATCTTGTCCCATTTCTGTTCACAATTTCTGATGATGGAAAAACATCCTAGTCTGTTGGTGTTCATCTTAGCCTGTTTGTATGATAGGTATGTATATATATGAACATAACTGTATCTTGCTTCATAGAACTTGATACATAGGAGTTTGTGAAACTCTGAGTCTCTAAATCTAGACTTTTCTTAGCGTAGGTTTTTCTTGCAACACCAAACGTAGTGTGGGGTTCTCACCTTTATGCATAAGCTGAGTCATGGTAAGCTTAACCGTGGGAATCCTTATGATTCATCATGTCACTGTAATCAAACAGATTTGATATTGGATAATTTCCAGGGTGAAATTTCTCCTGTCGTAGAATTTGCGACATAGTGCAAATCTGGTCTTCTTGCTCTTCTCCAGTGTAACACCCCACTTGGATAAGTGAACTGTTACGTGTATTTATGGCGTGTCATCAAAGCATAAGGTAAATGTCCTAAAACATTTACTGACCATAAGGGAAATACCAAAATCAAACATCGGTAATCCAACCTAAGCTCAAAACATGAAAAAATAAAATACTGAAGGAAAGGACTAAACAATGTCCAAATAAGCAGAATAATGTAAGAAGTGCATAAAGTAAGAAGTCCGGATAGCTTCCATTTAATGCACATGCTCTCAGAATACTAAGAGCGTCCTGGTGTACCTGCCGTTAGAACATGAAAGAACTACGGCTGAGCATAACGCTCAGTGAACGGATATAAAATATGATAAGGAACTACTGAAATGAAACAGATGATAAAATACTAGAGTTGTAAGACTGATAAGTAAAGTTGCAGCAGAAATCTGTGTATAATCTGTAAGGTCTGATTTATAAATAATAAAGCTGAACTGTTATCTGTTAAATCTGAAAACATGCATTTACTGTATTTTAATTGCCAGAGCTTATATAGGTCATGTGCTGTAACAACGGTGCATGAATAACTGGAGGGGTGACCTCGTCATACTGTAGAGGGATGACCTCTAAATACTGTGTTGGGTGGAGGGATCAGCTCCAATGTGAAGGATGTAGAGCACACACCACATTCACCCTGATAACTTGTAAACTGATAAGCCTAGGATGCATCCATACGCCCCACTAAACATACTGATAAAATGGCCAAACTGAACATGAGTGGGACGATGTAGGATATCACTCTCCTGCATGTGAGTCACGACACTGGTGCCTCTAGTGCCATGGTTACGGTACCTCCGTAACTAGTACATAAACTGGTCATGCTTGTATATAATGCTCAGGCAATATCTTAGTTATTTACATAATTTCTGATAATTTATAACATATACTGGGGAAAACATTTGGCTGCAGACGGGAAATCTTAATCATGCATAGAAATGAAATCCTTACTAAAAGGACGGAAAATCCGTACCTTGTGTTCGCTAACTGACTGCAAGGAAATCGATGAAACTCCTACTCGGACTTCATGTGAGCTACATGATAAAGGACGTGTATGAGTTGTTTGTTCATGGTATAAGTTACTTGTTCATAGTTTGAATTACTTGTTCATGATTACTTGTTCATGGTTTATCGTGTCTTTCCTTCTTTAATAGTCAGAACCAAAAAGTCTTAAAGCTATCCGTAGTTTACAAACTATGTTGACTCTTGATTCATCTATACAAACATAGAATTTCCTATCAGTATTATTAGTGAAATCTTTTCTTTACATTGTATATCAACTTGACTACATATTCATCATTGACTAATATTAGCCTTTAGTGTGATTGTTTTAAAATTTCAAAAGTCTTTGTCTACGTATGTAGTTTAAAAACACGATAATGAACAAAATGTTAAAGATAAAACCAACGGTTCACAAAAATATACTAGTTCATTAAACTTCCATGTATAATCGCTAAAATGGTAGATCGACTTGATTAGACGTTTATTAAGTGAGTAGATTAATCTAAAATCTTTTAGTGTAGTCTACGTTAGTTTTTTTTAAAAGCATGTAACTAAAACCAACTTATCTATGTACTTATATATATAACATATTAGCATATTATGAGGGTGACATAGATTAATATGGTTTAAGGACTACCTCATGGCTGCTATATAAGAACGAGTGATAGGAGCCAGGAACCGATCTCGAAATCAAACGCGAAGACAAGCACCAATTCAAATATGAGCACTGATATAACATGACGTATGACCAAAAACCAATCCGCACGAACATAAACATTATCCAAACGCGAACGACAAACTGAGTGGAAATTCTAACTCGACAAAATTGGCAACCGTTTCCGAACTATGATTTGCACTAGAATATATGTAGACTAGACTGTGTTTTGCCGTAAGGAAATTTTAATACTTTTAGGGTTCGAGGAAATATGTTATAACAAATAGTATGGGCCGAGAATTCGGGCTTCATATACGCATGATTTTGAAAACTTGTAGTTAATTCATTTCATGTAGTAACCGACTCATGCCTTAACTCTTATTTATGAAATGACAGTTTCCATCTCTTTATAAGGAGGTAATATGGGCAACTAGAATATTGTTAGTTTATAGTTTATAATTTGTCTACTGATAATGCATGATTAGACGTCTAAAACTCTTCCCAATTTGATTATCACATTTGAATGCAAGTCCATATCTCAGAATGTTGACTCATGATCAATGGCAAGTTTTACATTTACATAGGGTTTTTTTTTGTTAACTTGTACAAAATGAAGTGGTTTGAAAGTATTGCAAGTTTATTTTTTTAGTGAGCCGGGCTTTGAGCCTTTTAGTCTTGTAAGGGTTATTAGCTAACATGAAGCCCTTTCACTTATTTATTTCATGTCATGATTTGTTTATTAAACGTAATGCTTGTCATGTACATTTAATATACCTGAATGCTTGTCGTGAATTAATTAATTAAAACATTTAATTAATTCGAAATTTCGTGTATTTAATATTTTCATGGATTTTTCATGCGGGTTTTACAACTCTTCCCCTCTAAAAAAGTAATTCGTCTTCGAATTAGAGACGTGATAATGCTGCGGTTTTACAATTCTTCCCCTCTAAAAAGGAGAAATTTGTCCTCAAATTAAAGGTAATTAGCTGTTGAAGTTATGAGAACTAAAAGGACACCTAAGCTGAAAAGACATGTAAGCTGAAGGATAATTCGTCTTCTAATTAAGACATAATGCTGCTGATAGGTATAAACATGACATGACTGAAGTGATCATGTAACGTGACATAGCTGAAGAGGACATGGAACGTAACCTGACTTAAAGAACTTAACTGGATTTATTGAAGGGAAAGTGATGAGAGGTCCGGATGGACTCCTCTGTTTCGAGTAGCTTCCCGCTCGAAACGATTCCTTCAAATGTGTAAACATAATGAAAATCTTGGTCTTGATGACCCTGTCCTGACGATGCTGAATAGTTTCTGGTTCCATATTTAAGATGGATTTTCTGAATCTGATAGAATGAATAAGCTGTAGTATGTAGGAATACATGGAACGATAATTATGAATAACATGAACCGATGACTTTTATATCTCTGAGCAAAGCTGCTGGGGACATATTGAGACGAACTACGTGAACAATTGTGAACGTGCTACGTGAGCAATTATGAACGTGGTTCACGATCATCTGCTGAATGTTAGGCATGAAATATATTGTGAACGTGATAAGTGAAACATACTTTGAACGTGATACTAGGACATATCATGAACGTAGGCGGACTGAGGAAAGAATGCCAAGCGATATGGCCTGAGACGTGGAACGTCTGCCTGGGTATGGAAAAGCTGTGCTAAACTTGAGTCCGGTTTCTTAAGCTTCTGTGATCGTATTCGGTAATAACTGAGAAACGGCACACGAACTTGAATATGAACAATGTTATGAACGCTAATAGAGCTTAAATCATGAGATAGCCCAAACATGAACTGAAACAACATCATACTGCGAATGAGACGTAAACGTGAAAGTGAAAATAAACATGAACGTAAAGTGGACGTAAACATACATGTGATCGTGAACATGAATTATGTCTGATGTGATGGTCGATGGAATGTCTTGAAATCGTACGATTCACTGCTGAATTTCTGCAGGTTCGCTACTGCGTAATCCTTTCGGATGAAAGACAACGCATAGGCTGATTACATGGTCGACAATAACTTAGATATTATGATACTTTTTTAGAGTCTGTGGTAAACTGATAACAATCTCCATGGAGTCTTGTCTCCTTTCGGTCCAGAATTTATACTGGTGGTAATAACTTGCTAGCATGACGGCGTTCTATCTTAAACCTGCTGGAATAACAGGCATTAGATATGAACATAGCTGCCTCAACGTGTTATACTGTTTCTATCAAAATCCTGCCTAGAATTTTGGTACATTCTGGTGGAAATCTGGTTGAATAGTTATGGAATTTTTTTATTTTTTTATTTTTTTATTTTTTTGGGAGAACTGTCAGCAATTTCTGCAGTAGCAGTCAATTAAGTTCTAGAAAATTTTGTATGTTCGTCACAGACGTCGGTCTTGACCATTTGGTGATGGTCTTCACCTTTGCAGCATTGAAATTTCTTTCTGCTGAAGTAGGATGGCTCAGAAATGTCACTTTGTTCATCTGGGATATACATCTGGAAAGCTGTGTATATAATTTTCTCCTATCAGAGAATCTGTAGGATCATGAAAAGGTGATTCCCATGTTTTCTCTAGAACTTAGCGGATAGGAATGTTAGTTATGATTTTACTGACGATTTTGTTTGGAAATACATGAAAAGTTTTATTCATAAATTTCATACTATAGCTGGGCATTAGGGAGCTCAGACGTATAAGTTAAAATTTTAGAGAGACTATAACGTGTGCAACAATAGTCTGGAAAATCTCATGTTCCTTCTCTCACCACTGTTGAGGGCATGAACGCGAATTTTTCTGGAAAATATTTTAGACATCGTAGCAGATCAGATAAACCTGCTATTCATGGAATGAACATAGATTAAGAATGGTGATCTTGTAAAAACTTAAGTGGTCGATACATGACCTCATGATACTGGCCTTCTTCCTGATAGACAGAAACGATGCACTTCCTGGTGGTGCGCCAGGGCGAATAAAGCCTCATTCCAGTAATTCTTGCAGCAAATGCTGCAACTCTTTTAACTTAGCTGCAACCCTGCAATAAAGAGTTTTAAAAACAGGTTTTGTTCTTAAGACAAGCTCGATGTTAAATTCTGTCTCATGGTTAGGAAGGAATTTCTGGAACCTTCTGGAATTTCTTCTGGAATTGCTAAAAAAAATATGCTGATCATAAATTTAAAGAACTTCAGAATTGGATTATAATTGGTGGCTAGAAAGTATTCGTAGCTATGGACTGATAAGTCACACGCTTGCAAGGCAGAAACAATTTGTACTGATTATTTTGGCAGAAATATAATGAATATATTTGGGATTTAGTAAGACGGATCTCGTCGTTAACTGAAAGGATAACTTTACTAAACATGGTTGGTATTGTGGAGTCTTTTCTGATTGGGAGGTAGATAATGCCTGATTTAAGATGAAGCTGACATATGAATATGTAAAGTAAACGTGGCAGATTTTACTAAATTTATATCGCTTGTAACTTCACGGAACGAACACTACATGTCCAATCTGGACAATACTCATGTGGTGGTGACTGAGTCTTTAATGGTTTGATTTATGCATGGCATGACAGAACGGGTATACCTCTTTCTGAAAGGTACCCTTACTAAGGGCCTAGTTTGGAAACATACTGGAGTTATGAGTTCTGACTCGCATTTTGAGAAGATATTCGTATGACGTGTACCATGACTGGTGTCATGATGTGTGTCTTCCGAAATGATACCTGAGACCCATGTCTTGACTGATGTCTTGATATGTGTTATAGTGGGTGAATCTGGACAAGGCTGAAAATTTTTGGTAACTGCTAGGATTGACGAACCGGTTAGACTACTAACTTCTTGTATTTCTAGTCACGTCTGTTCTGGAGTTCCGATGGTTACCGACTGATCAATTATAAGCACGGTGGTTGTCACTACTGCTTTGTCTGTCACTTTATGATGGCCATTATCATGACCGTGATTCATGTAACTATTCTACTGAGTGGTCGACTGAGTTCTGGTTCCCACTCTTCTGAATGAACGGTTAGCTGAGTGGAGTGTGACATCTAGCTGAGAAAGTAAAAGTATGGAATGGAATGGTAGTGTCTGATGGTTGAAATTTATTCTTGTCAGAAATTTTAAATTTATAGTTTTCGTCCTTGTTCTGAAGAGTCTTCATAGTATAAACTACATCAGCATCTTGAGAAATCTCCAAAGCACCAGCAACATCAGCATTCGTGAGGTCTTCGAAGTGTTAGCAACATCAGTATCTGGTAAAATCTTCAACTCACGAGTAGCATTAGCATCTGGTAGAATATCGACAAGTGGAAACGCCTGAGATGATTGAGGATCGATTAACAATACACATGGAGTAAGGTACCTGGAGTACACCTGGACTACTGTACATGAAGTACAAAATGAAATACTGCACATGGAGCATATCTGAGACACTGTACGTAAAGTACACGTAAAATACTGTACATAGAGTATAACTGAGACACTGTACATGGGGTACATATGGAATACTGTACATGGAGCTGGTGAAAATTTTATGGGATGATCGATACTGGTGTCGCTTGTCTGACATTATCAAAGAAATAAATTGATTTGAACGGTAGTAAACTAAACTGAAATGGTTAACATGATAGGCTGATAATTTCTGCGTAGACTTAATGATGGTTGTATAGAGGCTAAAAAGTATGATTAAACGGAGTTTCATCAATGTTCAGTATAAGGACATGATTGATAAAGACCAGAACATGATTTATCATGAAATAGGATTTTACTGTAATTCTTCTGTATCTTAGCATGAAAACATCATCACCTTGCAGAAAAAGTAATCCACATAAAGAGACATGAACTTAATCAACATGAAAACGACATCCACTTGAGAGTACAAACTTGACTAATACAAAGAACATGAAAAGATAATCGACTGAAGTTTAACATCAACTGGTGTGGATGGCTATGGTTCAATCCACATAATTCAAGGAACAAAACATGTGACTAAGTATGGGCGATTCTGGTTTCGATTCATACTTGTCAAGATTTTCTGAGAACTGTCATGTATAGAATTTACAATCTGGGACTAAATATGAATGGTTGTAGTCCAATCCATACTTGTCAAAATTTTCTAAAATGTCTTGATATGAGCAAAAGTGAACATCTATGGTTCGGTTCACCAATACAAAATTCGTAGAAAAGCACATACGACTAAATATGGGCAGTCCTGTACCAACCTTTTACTTAGTCAAAAACTTCACGAAAATCGACTGATAGCTGAAGAAAACTGACTGATAAATGCAGGAGAAACATGAAAGATAACAACGCCAAAATCTGGAAATTCCTGGTGACTACCCACTAGTCGCAGGTCAAGTTTTAGAGCCTACAGGTCGAACCTTGCTCTCTGATACCATAATTGTAACACCCCACTTGGATAAGTGAACTGTTACGTGTATTTATGGCGTGTCATCAAAGCATAAGGTAAATGTCCTAAAACATTTACTGACCATAAGGGAAATACCGGAATCAAACATCGGTAATCCAACCTAAGCTTAAAACATGAAAAAATAAAACACTGAAGGAAAGGACTAAACAATGTCCAAATAAGCAGAATAATGTAAGAAGTGCATAAAGTAAGAAGTCCGGATAGCTTCCATTCAATGCACATGCTCTCAGAATCCTAAGAGCGTCCTGGTGTACCTGCCGTTAGAACATGAAAGAACTACGGCTGAGAATAACGCTCAGTGAACGGATATAAAATATGATAAGGAACTACTTAAATGAAACAGATGATAAAATACTAGAGCTGTAAGACTGATAAGTAAAGTTTCAACAGAAATCTGTGTATAATCTGTAAGGTCTGATTTAAAAATAATAAAGCTGAACTGTTATCTGTTAAATCTAAAAACATGCATTTACTGTATTTTAATTGCCAGAGCTTATATAGGTCATGTGTTGTAACAACAGTGCATGAATAACTGGAGGGGTGACCTCGTCATGCTGTAGAGGGGTGACCTCTAAATACTGTGTTGGGTGGAGGGATCAGCTCCAATGTGAAGGATGTAGAGCACACACCACATTCACCCTGATAACTTGTAAACTGATAAGCCTAGGATGCATCCATACGCCCCACTAAACATACTGATAAAATGGACAAACTGAACATGAGTGGGACGATGCAGGATATCACTCTCCTGCATGTGAGTCACGACACCGGTGCCTCTAGTGCCATGGTTACGGTACCTCCGTAACTAGTAGATAAACTGGTCATGCTTGTATATAATGCTCAGGCAATATCTTAGTTATTTACATAATTTCTGATAATTTATAACATATACTGGGGAAAACATTTGGCTGCAGACGGGAAATCTTAATCATGCATAGAAATGAAATCCTTACTAAAAGGACGGAAAATCCGTACCTTGTGTTCGCTAACTGACTGCAAGGAATCGATGAAACTCCTACTCGGACTTCATGTGAGCTACATGATAAAGGACGTGTATGAGTTGTTTGTTCATGGTATAAGTTACTTGTTCATAGTTTGAATTACTTGTTCATGATTACTTGTTCATGGTTTATCGTGTCTTTCCTTCTTTAATAGTCAGAACCAAAAAGTCTTAAAGCTATCCGTAGTTTACAAACTATGTTGACTCTTGATTCATCTATACAAACATAGAATTTCCTATTAGTATTATTAGTGCAATCTTTTCTTTACATTGTATATCAACTTGACTACATATTCATCATTGACTAATATTAGCCTTTAGTGTGATTGTTTTAAAATTTCAAAAGTCTTTGTCTACGTATGTAGTTTAAAAACACGATAATGAACAAAATGTTAAAGATAAAACCAACGGTTCACAAAAATATACTAGTTCATTAAACTTCCATGTATAATCGCTAAAATGGTAGATCGACTTGATTAGACGTTTATTAAGTGAGTAGATTAATCTATAATCTTTTAGTGTAGTCTACTTTAGTTTTTTTTAAAAGCATGTAACTAAAACCAACTTATCTATGTACTTATATATATAACATATTAGCATATTATGAGGGTGACATAGATTAATATGGTTTAAGGACTACCTCATGGCTGCTATATAAGAACGAGTGATAGGAGCCAGGAACCGATCTCGAAATCAAACGCGAAGACAAGCACCAATTCAAATATGAGCACTGATATAACATGACGTATGACCAAAAACCAATCCGCACGAACATAAATAGTATCCAAATGCAAACGACAAACTGAGTGGAAATTCTAACTCGACAAAATTGGCAACCGTTTCCGAACTATGATTTGCACTAGAATATATGTAGACTAGACTGTGTTTTGCCGTAAGGAAATTTTAATACTTTTAGGGTTCGAGGAAATATGTTATAACAAATAGTATGGGCCGAGAATTCGGGCTTCATATACGCATGATTTTGAAAACTTGTAGTTAATTCATTCCATGTAGTAACCGACTCATGCCTTAACTCTTATTTATGAAATGACAGTTTCCATCTTTTTATAAGGAGGCAATATGGGCAACTAGAATATTGTTAGTTTATAGTTTATAATTTGTCTACTGATAATGCATGATTAGACGTCTAAAACTCTTCCCAATTTGATTATCACATTTGAATGCAAGTCCATATCTCAGAATGTTGACTCATGATCAATGGTAAGTTTTACATTTACATAGTTTTTTTTTTAACTTGTACAAAATGAAGTGGTTTGAAAGTATTGCAAGTTTATTTTTTTAGTGAGCCGGGCTTTGAGCCTTTTAGTCTTGTAAGGGTTATTAGCTAACATGAAGCCCTTTCACTTGTTTATTTCATGTCATGATTTGTTTATTAAACGTAATGCTAGTCATGTACATTTAATATACTTGAATGCTTGTCGTGAATTAATTAATTAAAACATTTAATTAATTCGAAATTTCGTGTATTTAATATTTTCATGGATTTTTCATGCGGGTTTTACATCCAGACTTAGAGAAAATCAGGTTGTCCTTGAAGAAAAACAGTGATGAATTTGTTTATGAGTTCATGGAAATTCGATTTATTAAGTCCATAATGCTGTTGGAGCATTTATGGGACCAAAACAAAATCATGAATCTAGCATGACCGAGTCTTGTACGAATAGCAGTCATGGAAATGTTCTGCTCTTCCTCTCGTCACTGTTGGCAGCATGATCATGAGTCCGATCTTGGAAAGGTGATTAACACCCTAAAGTCGATTGAACATGTTGTCTATACATGGAGGAGAATAACGGTTATGAATGGTGATTTGTTTAAATCGACGGTAGTCGACACATAATCTCATGGTACCGTCCTTCTCCTTGTAGGTTCTTCTGGAAAGTATGGGAAGATTTTTGGGAATAATCAACTGGTTATGCGTAAAAGGACTTCAGTGGTCGTGTCCTAACTGACAGCTAGAAAATTTAGCAGTCAAGGCTAACAAAGCACATGCCTGTAAGCGTAGATAATTTGTACAGATTTTTCTGATGGAAATCAAGCTGAATGTATTCAGGAGCGTGAACATCACTGTACATGATCATGAATCGTAGCATGGTGTGCTGTTCATAGTCCATAATTAGGATGAAATTCGACTCGTGTCTGTCCGAGGTAATGCGTTAGCAGCTTGGATCTCATCATTAGGCTAAAGGAAAACCTTCGTATACATGGGGAATACGAATGGCGTCCTTTACGGTCATGAATATATACGAAACACAGGAACAAGAAATGAAGGTGTCATCGTGCAAACGTGACAGATCTCACTGACATGCTGGTGATGGTACTGAAATTCTTGTGGCCTGATTAATATATGGCACAACAAAATTGTGACAACCGTGGTTTTAATGTTCGTCACTTGGTCTTATTTTAAGGTTAATTTATGTGTGACTATGTGATTTGCGTGTTTACATGTTATTTTGCGTGAACGAGGTTGGTGTGGATATCGTTTATGGGTATAAAGTACTCATAAGTAAATCGAGGAACGGTTATTTCATGTTCATGAGCTCACAAATTAATGACTATGAAATGAAATGGTGTTATTTTGGTGTTTACATATACGTATAAGTATTATAGTAAATTGTATTTTTTTTAGGATTTGGGGTTTAGCATTAAGAGATCTCGGGTAAGGTGTTTAGTCATGTGAGTATTTTTTGGGATGGTTTTAAGCCATTTAGGACTTAGTTATAAATTTTATTTCAAAATTTAAGATTTTTTTTAAAACTGTATATTTTACGTCTTTTACGGTAAACGCGTAAATTTGACTAGTTTTACGGTTTTGAGGTTTTGGAGGTTTTAGGAGCTGAAATAAATTAAGGTAAATTAAGGTATTATTAATAACATAATAATAAGTAATAAAAATAAAAAAATAAAAAAATATATATGGGTCGGTTAGGGCCGAATAAAAAGAAAAAAAAAGAAAAAAAAGGAAGGTGGGTTGTATTGGGCTAGGATTCTTGGAGAAAAACTATATAAGGACTTTTATTATATCATAACTCTCATAAATCCCTGGAGACTTATTAGAGTCGACGGTCACATCAAAAAATAGGGCTTCTTCATAAATTTGGGGGTTTTCATAAATCAAAGGTAAATCTTTATAACCCTTTTTAATTGAAGTGTTTTTAATTCTTTCTCAATCATCCAATGATGGATTTAGGTTAGGGTTTGAATTAAAATCTGTATATATATGATATTATAATGATTAGATTAATTAGGGTTAATGATTTAACATGATGAGGGTAATTAATTTGGTTTATTATATTAAATTCGTTTTTAAAAACTGGGAAGAATTTTTGGGTCATTGTTTTGATCGTATATAGAGTTTTACAAACTTTTAATTTTCGAATCTTATGTCCCTGGAAAGGTAATTGAGTTGGATTTCAAATGCAAGAAACTAGAACTATATTGGAGGTCGGTAAGTGGGTCAAAAACAGGTTACAACAGTCGGAGGTCAAAACAGTTTTGAAATCAGTCGGGTTTAATTTAATGTTTTAAGGTGATTGAGGTACTTAGATGTACATTTGAACCCTCTAATAGGTATGGGAGTTGGTTTATATATTAAGTAAGATACCATTGGTGGGGCTAAGAAAATGGGTTAGGGTAATACCCCCTAATCATAACAAACTTTTTGTATGTTCATAATCGGTAATATGCGGATAGGCAGAAGTATATATATATATATATATATATATATATATATATATATATATATATATATATATATATATATATATATATATATATATATATATATATATATATATATATATATATATATATATATATATATATATATATATATATATATATATATATATATATATATATATATATATATATATATATATATATATATATATATATATATATATATATATATATATATATATATATCGGGGCCTTAACAGTAGCTTTAAGGTTGGGGCAAAATAGAGGAGTTATCTGACATATGTAATAGCATAGGGTTTCCTTTATAGAGATCATGGGTATGGTTAGGTGGGCGTTTGGCTTATAGTTTGGAGACCTAAAAACCGGGACTGTTTTGGGTAAAATGTTAACGAGACGGGTTATTAAGTAAACTAAGTTAAGGGCTTTATAGAGAGATGTAATGAGATGCTTAGAGCATATAAATGATGTATATATATGGGAGAAGGTTAGATGTCCATCATGGGTTGATGAGCCATCTTAGTGTTTGGTTCATGTTTTGATTGTGTGCTTTTGTTTGTTAGCTTTTTGCTAGTGCGCGGATTTTTGGAGAAGCTCAATCAGGTGAGTTTCATAGTCCCATATCTTTTAATGATTTTCACTTCTAGATGGGATGGAAGAGACACTGTATGGTTTTGTAACTAATGCTATGAATGTTTTTATGGTTTGTGATGGACTTGTGTGTGCACTTATGTGATTAACTGCTATGTGATTCTTGATTGTGTTTATGATTTGGATCGGGGGACGCGTACCGTCTCAGTTATTGTGGTTTGACTTGGTACCAAGGGGATGTTGACAAGGCGGGGCCTTGGGGAGGTACATAGATGTGTGAGCATCTATGGGACCAATGGATAGTGGCAAGGCGGGGCCTTGGGATTGGTACATAGGTGTATGGGCGCCTATGGTACCATGGTGTTTGGTAAGGCTGGGAGCCTTGGATTTGGTTTGGAATGATTGATCTTGAATGTTAGTTGTTAATGCATACTTGTAGCACATTATCCATATGTTTAGTGGTTTATGGTTGTTCACAGCTTATGATAATCTATTTTCGGTTGGAGTCTAAATCTATGACTCTCACCAACATTATGTTGACTTGTTTTAGTGTCTCTTTCAGGTGATAAAGTGGTTAAGCGTGAGAACATATGTGGCTAGGACTGGAGTCGCGTAGGAATGCATTTAGAAGGAGATCCCCGTTCCTTCTTAGTTTATTTTTCTGTTTGTTTCAATAAGTGATACTATGAACCTATATGTTGATTTGTTTGTGTTATTTGTTTGTCTTGGGTAAGAGGTAGGATTGTTACCTACTTACCTAGACTCCTACATAGATGAGATATTGTCATGACATTTGTTTCACCGTTTATGACATTTCTAATTCATATAGTTCTCTCTATGGACATGCTATTGTTGTGATGATATCCATGCGTCGCGTCCCATATTCCGCCATGGTGGGGCGTGACAGAATGGTATCAGAGCCAGGTTATAGAGAATTAGGTTACCTAGTCTAGTAACCTAGTCTATAGCTTAAGGGTCCCTACATATAGGCGTCATAGGAGTATGTGTGCATTTTATATTAATTAAAGTTTTCTGGATGTTATTGGTTTTTACTTGCGATGTTTGTTAAGTTTTGACTAGTATGGGTTGAACCATAGTAGTTCATACTTAGCCACATGTTATTTTCTTTTTGGGGTGTGACTAGTATATGATTTTGAAGACTTAGCTCCTCCTCCTCACCCTTCTAGTGATGTTCCGGAAGATCTCAATATGGAGCATCTTTATCGTGAAAATCTTAGAACTCGGGGAGAATTACATGAACACCGAGTGGAGACAAGAAAAAGGATTCAAGTATTTGGGAAAGATGATCAAAGGTTTAGGAAAGAAAAGGAGGTGAAGACTTTGAAGTTGTGTCAAAGTTTGGATTTGATGGATAAACATTTGGTTATTAACACCTTGGTTTAGTTGTTTATTAACTTTTGTTCCATGTTTGGATTATTATTTATTTTGATCCTTAATGCTATTTATGCCATCATGTTTGTGATTTACATAGCTTTGTGCATGCCTTATGATAGTTAGCTTATTAAATTATGATCTGTAGTTAACTTTGGCTTGTGAATCTTTTGGGAAAAATCTTGATTTTACAAAAACTGGGATGAAAGAAATTTTTGAAAGCCCTCTGGTCGCGGTTCCATATCGACCCCCGGATCCTTATCGATAAGGTACCGCGGGTCCTAGTTAAGGAACCGCCGGCCACTGTGCACGACCGCATCTTTGCTTTACACTGTTTTATTAAATATGTGTAAACCTTGCATGATTTTCAGTAATAAACTGCACATTTCCTAAACTAGGTTACCTAAATTCATTATTCACCTAAAATGATTTTAACCCATTACTAGTTTGGATCATCCCCTCACCCATTTAAACCCACCTTGTTTGCCATGTTCTTCACACATCAAACATACTTCCCTAAACCTTAAACCACCCTTGTCAACGATGGTGTGTACCAAAACCTCAAACACTTCCAAGACCTCCACCCCAAGGAAAACACTCAAAATAAGGATTAAGGTAGCCAAGCCTAACTCCTCACCTTTCCACACACCTAAGAATGAGATGGCTCCTATCCTCATTTCTTCATCACCTTCCCCACCTCTTGCACCATGCAAGACATCATCCACCCATGGTACTAACCACTCCATTGATTCTACCTCCTCTTCATTCAACTTAAGAATGAATGAGCTCTCTTCACCCTTCACTCCAAGTGCACCCTTGGATGTGACCACCCAACCCCAACCAATCCAAAGCATTCCTTTTGTGAATGACTTTGATGACACTTTGGTGACTTCACCATTTACCCCTTACAACTCACCTATTTCACCAACCTTGGAGAATTTACCTCCACACTCACCCATTTCCCCTTTAGGGAACATGCCTCCACTCTCACCCACATTACCCTTGGAGAACATGCCTCATCCACCTCCACCCAACTCAAACATTCCAATTTTGGGTGTTCCACTTTCCCTCCTTTTGGGTGATCCATACTATGGGTTTCAACAAACTCATGGTCCTAGTTGTCCATGTTGTCTTTACAACCACTACATCATCCATAACCTTAGGATGGATATGTATGGACTACATAGGAGGTTGCAAGAGTTCTTGTTTGCCTTGTTCTCCATGCCTCCTCCTAGGAGATGAATGATGGAGTTTTCTTACTAAGAGTTTTCAACAAAACCAAGCCAAAGAAGACTTCTTATCTAGATCTAATGTTAAGCTAGCTATGTATTAGTTAGTTTTATTTGTCATTTTACTTGCTTCTTTCATGAATGTTTCTTGTTGTTGATCTATGGATTTAGCTTTGTGTGTCTCTATCCTTTTGTACACACTAATCAACTTTAATTTGAAATTAAAATTGAACCTAAGTCTATCACAACCTCTAAACTTGACTAAAACTGGTTCAAAATGATATCTAAATTATTTTGTCACCCTTTGTCAAGACATTCTTTGTGAATGTGTTGCTTTATGCAACCCTAGCATAATTTGGTGCTAATAGAGGTAAAATTCCAAGATTTGCAACTTTTTGAAAAAGTCTTAGTTTTTCCCAAAACCCAGGAAAACATGGTTTCAAGTCCACTGGACGCGGTTCCTTAAAGTCCCGCGGTTCCCTAGCGATATGGAATCGCCGGTCCCTATAAGGTACCGCGGACACTAAGTGGCTTTTGACGAATTTTTGGTCAAAACTTTTAAAACCCTATACCCTGTCAAGATTCCTTGTTTACTTAAATTGACTAAACATTCCTTGACACTACACATTTTGTATTCAAACTCTTACCTTGATTACATTTTACTTATACCCCAACCTTGATATTTCATTCTCACACTCTCACAATGCCTAACTCCTACATTCCTAACCTTGACATTTCTTTGTCACAACCCCACTCACCCAAAGCTTCCTCATCCAAGCTTTCAAAGAAACCGAAAATATCGGTTCGACCTATTTGGGTTAAGAAGAATGAACCATCTTCGTCCAAACCACCCAAAAACCCTACTTTCTCTCCAATCAAGTATTGGAATGAGACTTATACCATAAACCCCATCACCAGAGCTAAAGAAAATGTTCCCCCACCACCACAATCCTTTAATACCCCTCAACTCAATGACCTTTCAACCTTCCCAAACCTCACAAGGCATTGTGAAAACATTCCCAAACCCATTACCCCACCACCACCAAACCCTAAGTTTGATGCCATACCCCCATCAAACGATTTTGTGTTGCATCATGGATCCTCGTGTGCTTGTTGTCGATTTCAACAAATTGAACTTGCTCATGTGTATGAGAAGTTAAATTTTCTTGATATCCTCCTCACTCGACCTCCTATTCAAGTTTTCGTTCCGGTGGACAAAACTTCGAATGATGCATCGTCGTCTTTTTAGTATTTTATTTCTTTTTAAGCAATCTTGGAAAATATCACTATTAAACTAGCTTATGCTTAGTGGTTTATTTTCCATATTTATTGCGTTTAGATACTCATATTGTGTGTATGACTATCTTCTTTGTTGTGTCTTTTTCTTTTATGTAACCTTTGTGTTGTTTGTGTGCTATTTCATTAGTTCTATTTTGAGTTGATCATGGTTAATTTTTACAATTGCTTATGGGTGATTCCATCAATTCTAAGCTTTAACCCATTAACAAGCTTATCATCTTCATTGGATTGAAGTTTGATTTTGTCAATTACCTCTTTGGACATACTTAGCAAAATACTTGCTTCTAATTTGAGATTTCTTCTCTCTCTCCCTCTCAAGTTACTTAGTAGGTAGTGATCATATATACATTGGTGTTTCTTTCCTCTCTACTAACCTTTGTGTAGCATGTCACCTTAACTCACAAACTTGGTGCCCCAAGCAAGGGGGAGCAACCACCAAGGGGGAGCTACTAGCAAAGTTCGATGTTCTTCAAAGACTTGTGCTAACCTTTTTGCTACGACAAAGGGGGATAAATGATAGTGATAAACTAGTTAATAATTCCATATTTTGTGTTTCTACGTAAATGAGTTTATCGTTTGTCGTAATCAAAAAGGGGGAGATTGTTAATTCAAGTGATGCCTAAAAACATTATTAGTTTTAACTAATCTTTCTTAGTTTTGATCACAACAAACCATACAACACATTTAGTGTAAAACACAAAATGAATTATTTAACTAACACTATCATCAAGGTAATAATCATATCACTAACCTTTCTTAATCATACTTAGTGATCATCAAAATGATTATCCTTAAAACTCACTTTTGTTAATATGACAAAAGACTTTTTAATAAACTTTCTTTTTTAGAAAATGTTTTATTAAAATGGAAAATGAAAATTTGAAAATAGCATATTCCAAATGCTGTTAGAATATCCTTTGAAGGTTTCAAATACCTCAGATATTCCCACCCCACTAAAAGACAAGAAAACGGAGCGGAGTCTAGTGGCGGTACCTTAAGTACCTACGCGGTTCCTTAGCGATAAGGTACCGCGGGGTGAGATAAGGTACCGCGCACAGCTAGCCGTTATAGATCCGTTATACTTTGTCTCCTTTAAATAGTGGGTCAAATCTCATTTTTCAGCAAGCCTCTTGGACGTTTTTCTCAGCCCTCTTTCTATTTTCTATAGCATAATCATTAGTAAATGATCACTTAAATTGTTAAGGATGTTTACATATGATTATCCTCTTGATCCCCTCCTTTACCTTGTCCAATGAGAAGATCAATCACTCACTAGTGTTGTGATAAAGATGAATCTATGAGCTAGTCATATTCATCATGGTACCTTTTTTGTTTTAAGTCAATCCAATGTATTTATGAATACTTGGACTAGTTGTGTTCATCCAAGTTGTTTGTGGATACTTGGATTTGTTGTGTACATCCATTGCATATGTGTTTGCTTGGATTTGTGTTGTGTAAATCCAAGCTACATGTGTGTACTTGGATAAGTCTAGTTGAGTTGTAATAGATTTGATTAGGAGTTCTCACTAAACTATAAAGTGATGTGGTTGTGTCTTGTGAGTTCTCACTAAACTTAAAAGTGATTAGTAGTTGTGTTGTGTGAAGTTCTCACTTAGCTTCAAAGTGAAGAGTCGTGAAGATTGGTTCTAGCTTTCGATTAGAACTCGACATCTAGCCTTGTGTCGTAAAATGGTGAAGTAGGCAACGTCGTGAAGATTGGTTCTACCTTAAGATTAGAACCCGACATCTAGCCTTGTGTCGTTAAATTGTGAAGTAGGCAACGTTGTGTAGATTGGTCCTAGCTAAAGATTAGGTCTCGACATTTAGCTTAGTGTCGGAAAATAATGTAAGCAACGATGTAAGGTTTTCTCCGCCGAGAAGGGAGTTTGTGGATATAGTGGAAATCTCGAGTAGGTGTACTCGAGGAGTGGAGTAGAAACGAGGATAGAGCCTCGTTGTCGAACCACTATAAATCTTGGTGTCTTCCCACTAGGTTGTCTCCTTCCTTACTCTTTACTTATTTCATTATCATTATACTTACCTATTATCTTTGCTAGTGCATTTGAATTGAATCTAATCATTATGCAACTTAGCCTCAAGTAAAAGATAGTTTTGATACAAACCAAATTGAAAGTAATTTTAATTTGGTCACCAATCGAAGAGAAACTATTCAACCCCCCCCCCCTTCTAGTTTCTACAATTGGTATCAGAGCGATGGTCACTCAAGATCTTTAATGTGACAATCCGTCAATTAATGTCGTTATTTTATTCTCAATATTTATTTGAAAACATTATTTTAATATTATAATATGAACTCACTTATTTTTGGGAAGAAATTTGGATTTACGTCTTGAAGTAGCATCGACTACGTTTAAACTGGAGGATTCTACGTTACGTGCTTACGTTTACTTACACCGTCCTTAGTGACAGTCCGACATTTCAGAAAATAAATTTATCCGTAAATATTATTTTGAGATTTTAAATTTGTGTTGGTTCATAAACTCACAAATTTACGAGAAGAGATTAGGACTTACGATTTTAATTTAACGTCCTTTACGACTAAACCGGAAACCTTAGGATTACGTATTTACGTTTTCGAACTCCGTTTTTTATGAAACAATTTTTATTAGATTCGTTTTGTGCCGTTGATTCATAATTTATAAAAACGTTTTTCGTAAAACGACCCGAGGGCACGCAAATCGAGGAAACTAGAATCGAGGAATACCCGTAATTAAATGGGGATGAGACAAGTGGGACACTTGCCCCACCCCCACTATAACCGTCCAACTTGCTACACCACACCACATTTGGTGTCAATGTTGTAAGCTAAGTAAGACACTTGTCTTACCAAGCTTACAAAACAAGCTAACACTTAGCAAAAACCACCACCTCAAACCACTTCTCATTTGCAACTCATGCAAACAACTCAAAATCTCTTTCTCACCCTCCATCTATGCCGTCCCATATCATCACCACAACACCCTATTCATACAAAATTTAACCACAAACATTTGTTATAATTAACATATGTTAATCTCCATTCAAAAAGATGAAGATTGGTGCAAGTTTTAACATCCAAGGAGAAGTATTGTTGGTGTCTTGGGGCTGATTTTCCACAAGGTGTTAATGAAGAATGGTGGTCTTGAAGATGGTCTTGGTTATTCACAAGTTTCTCCATCAAAATCCATGTTTTGATCACAACCTACATCATCATGGTGGTATAAAGATTGTTCTCCTCATCCTCTTGTTATTTTTGATTATGTAATCTTGTATTTCTTTTACTTATGTATATGTATATGATGATGAATGATGATTAAAAATATTGTGTGGGGATTTGGTGTTGATAAACATGCTTAAAAAGATGAAAAACTATAAGAAACAAGGCTAAAATCTTGTTTAAATTGTTGGCTGTATAAAACAGTAAAGAAATATGATGAACTGATAAAAATGGCATAGATTAATGGATATACAGTAAGTAATATGTCTTGTACACATTTGAGAGTTGGTCATGCAATGGAATCATTAGGATGAGTGAGATATGATCAAAACAAGTTTAGAGTACAAATCTGAGTTCACTGTTTTGGAAGATTTTTAGAAAATACTTAGAAGCTGATTCAACAGTATCTATACAAGAGTTAAATGGAGCACATATCATGTAGTTTATGTCATAAAAATTTGAGCTTCTATCTCCATATAGAACTCTATATATGGCAGTTTTGGTGAACATGAAAATAAAAATCAGATTTTGTAAATTAAAGTATAATAGTATTATATAAGCACTCAAATAAAAATAGTATAAAATATGAATTAAAACCCACTAACTTATATAATACATTTATATAAATATGTATAAGGATAAATAAATTGACATTTTATAAAAATGGTAGTTTGATAAGTTTTATAAGTTATAAAACTATAAACATGATTTTTACGACTTTTTCGGCTATTACCGTAAAATTAACGTTTTTATTAAATAAAACTTAGACAGTTGGACCCGTCTAATGTAAACTTTTACAAACTCATATACTGATATATAAACATATATAACAAGTAAAAACCGATAAAACCCGAACTATATAACATACGGACATTAACGGGCTAAGTTAACGTTATTGGACTAATAATATGACAAAATGGGCTAAAACACTTATAAACTTATTTATTGGGCTTAACCCATTTGGGCCCAACATGTAAAGTGTAAATACTGATAAAACAAGTACAAAATGGATTAATACAAGTTAAAGAACTTATAATAAGTTTATTGGACTTAAAACCATGTAAATAGATAAAACTAGTAAACTAGTGTAAAAGTTATCAACACATAACACTAAAATGAGTAAATGAGAATACATAAACCCACTTGATCATCATATATACATATAATCATCATATGTATACATAATTGTTATTTTTATAAATTCATTGGACATGAGTCTAAGACGAGTATTATTTGTCTAGGTTTCCGTGATTGAAGCACGTACCGTACGTCCGAATTGCCGATAACCCGCCTTCCCACATCAACGTGAGTTCATAGCCTCGCACTCTTTTAAATGTTTTTATGAAATGTTTTATAAACCCGCGAGGGAGATAACATGTTAGTTTTTATAAAATAGGACACCAATTGTCCCGATTGTTTGTTTATTGATTTGGACCCGAATGATCGTATGACCCGATTGTATGACCCGATAAATGATTAAAGGACCCGATAGATGAAATTAAATGGATTATTAAAGTTAGGTTATGTCACTAAAAGTCCCATTAGCATGAATTGTGAACTACTGGGATTTGGTAGACGCTTATGCATATAATAGTACTATTTGGGGACGATCACCCCAGTTCGCGCCTTGACGGTTGATCCCCGTCGTGCCACATTGATTGGTAAGCGAATTTATGTATGAGAATATTTCCATAGCGTGACCTTTGTGACGACACGCTAATTTAGATGGGCAAATTGAGTTTCGGGCTAGCTACCCGTTGTTTGGTTTAGTAAGGTAGCAATGTCATGTGGCTTATAATAATCCAGTTAACGAAATACTACTATACGCACCAAATTACGATGTATTGCCTGACTAGCAATACGGGGTCATACTATTGATATTATGTTCGTGTTTTGGTTTTATATAACCATATTCATATAACGGTTTTTATTTAATCTATACAACGTTATAAAACGTATTGTATGATATTTTTACGAGGTATAATGATTTTTAAGGCAAATGCCTATATTATGATTTTCGATAAGGATTTGTATAAAATGACTTTGGCTATTTTATGGCCTATTAAAATAATTTGTACAAAATGATTTTTGGTAATACTTTTATACCGATGTTATATTGATGGTTTATTAAACTCTATGAATTCACTCGGCGTTATCGCTGACCTTTTCTTTTAACATGTTGTATCTCAGGTACTTGAAGGTAATTCTCGGGAAGACGACAAGAATTCATGGCCCGCACTTAAACAATATTTTCCATTCAAATTCTTTGTAAAACATATATGAAATAATATGACTTGGGACCTATGTAACTTTGATATTCATGAATGGAAATGCTTTTATTATTAAACGACGCGATTTTTATGCGTTGTCTATGATGTGAGTAATGTGCTATCCCGTAACACCAACGAGTCTTCCGCTGTATTGAGTTATAAAAATTTGGGGGTGTTACAGTTTGGTATCAGAGCTCTCGTTATAGAGAACGAAAGATTTTTAAAACCAAGGTTTTGAATAAAACATTTCAAAATCTTTTAACTACAAACATTTTTCTAAAAATGTCTAAAAATCTTTTGACTATAACGGTGCCGAAGAATTCCCGAGTTACCGACAAGGCCAGACTGAGAAGTGTTATTTTAATATATATATAACTTGGATTATATATATATATATATATATATATATATATATATATATATATATATATATATATATATATATATATATATATATATATATATATATATATATATATATATATATATATATATATATATGATGTAATTTTATTACATGATTGTTTGATGATTATTTTGATATTTATGCGAGGTATTTATACGACGTAGATTGTCACAAGGAACCCTAACTTCCCTAGTAAATTAATCGAAACTATTCTCGTAGGAATTATAGCTATCCTAGATCTAAACCAAGTTGTGGATATTTACGATCCCAACAAATGGTTGATATTCGTAGAAATGTAGATATTAGTTGATTGTGATATTGAAAAAGAATTGGCGAGATTAAATCTGATATCGATGTCATGACAATCTTTCCTTATAGAGTGGAGTTTTACAAAACGTTACCACCTAGAAAGATGTCATCTGATTCGTTGTCATCCAATTCTTAAATTGAAATCGAAAGGGTGAATGTTGCACTTGAGGCTGTCATTGGAACCATTACCCAAAAGCCTCATGCCACTAATACCTTTCCGAGAAATCTGATTGAATGTGTGAGTCATCTCATGCTAGTGTCTCATTTGATAATTGTTGTTTAAGAGCTATAGGATTGGAATTAAGTGTTGTTCATATCAAGCTTTTATTGCCCTTTTAAGATTTAAGAATAAGATTGAAAGTATTGGAATATGAGGTAGGATATCGAATTGAGTATAAAATTGGTTAAAACTTGAATAAAGTAAAATTTAACCCGTATGGAATATGAGATTGATAAGAGGAAGTCGTTAAGTTCTGTGATTGAATTATAAGGTTTTAATTGATTGTTGATTCGTGTTAAGTGTTGTTCCTAAACCATTATCCACTAACGAGGATGCCCAGTGTCCAAGAAATAAAATGAAGAAATCTTCTTCTGAATTGGGACTGATGGATCTTCCGGGACATGTGGAACACCTAATGACTCTTGTAGATTAGTATTCATTGTGGTATCTTTTAAAAATAATCCCTAACTTAACTATGACATCAGTTGGTAGGATGAGATCTTGGAATTGTATGACATAGTGACACATAATGTGTTACGGTACAATTTGACTTGTTTGTGATTAATGAAAAGACTACCTTTGATTGCTAAATTCTACATGTATCGATGTTATCTATCTCTTGTTGCCTCTTTCTAGTGATCGCATTACTGATGCAACCATTGAACAAGTACTCATCTCGATTTGAGTTACGTTGTGGATTATTCTCTTTGTATTCCTAAGTGCCATCGAAGTCATGAACCTCATGATTATTTGACTAAGCTCATTTCCTATCGTATCGTAGTTAGTTCTTGGTGAACAAGCTTTCATCACTCTTTTTCAGATCACTCATTGTTTTTATAAGTTAAAACAGTATTCCTTGAGAAAAATTGAATTTTCATCACTACAAGGATTATTCAAAGTGAGATTTATAAGTGATTGTTATCGAAATGAGGTTGTTTATAAAGTACCATGGAAAACTTAACTGTTTTCATAACAAATAAAATCTTTGTAAATTTATTTTTGATTCTTATTTAAGAATTAAGCATGAAAATGTTTTTATTATAAACATGATGATAAAATTTTGACGAACTGAGTATTGCATCGTTAATCTTGAAATTGTATATAGTTGCGCGCCTACATACAATTTGGAAGGGACCATGCAAGACTGATTAGTAGTCACCATAAAATTGATTAATAAACACAACATTTTCTTTGAAATTATGAAGGATTGAAATTTTGTGAGATCTGCAAGAAGTGAAAAATAGGGACATATTGATAGGGACACCTACATATGTGCCTGTAGCATCTATTCTTCTGAGTTGAATTTACTCATCTGTGGAAACTGTCTTATTTGACAATTGACGATTCTTTCTTGTCCAATTCTCCCGTAGTGAGATTCTTAGGAAAAGTATCTGATTGCGAGTGTTGATACCCGACTGGATGTATCGACGTTCTTATCATCTCTTTTGATTTGGTTTCATTTGAATGACCTGGGTAACGATCCGAGGAGCTTTCGAATGCGTACTCAAATTAGGAAAACATGGGATATATTGATATTCATTAAATGTTTTCGTCTATATCTGATTTGAAATTCTCTCGCGTAGATTATGCGTTGACCTTACTCTTCTAAAGGGTAGTTATGTCTCCATATATCCTTGAACTTGTGAAGGATTATGAGTTATTATTAGTCCTTTGAGAAGTTCACATCTTATCGACGGCAATGAAACTTGAAAGTTAATAATGCTAGTAGAATGGATTGATTGATTATGACATGACGACATTGTCTTAATTGATGGGAACTCGAATTGAATTCCCCTAAATGATAAGATGTTGATTATCAAAAGTGATCTAAATAATTCTTGATGGATGACGATATCCTGTATTTAGACTTGAAATTATACCGTGAGTGGTTGTAAATTAGTCATAGATATTATAATCTAGAAAGAACCTAATATGAATTTATTAAAAGATGTTTATGTTATCTGAAACTTTAGGAGGTATTTGTTGATGAATTACCTAGACTTTCGCCACTAAGGCAAGTTGAATTTGGTATTGATTATATTCTCGGTGCTGCACCTGTGGTGTGTGCACTGTACGTCAGCACCACCTGAATTAAAGGAATTACCGTACAACTGAGAGAGTTGTCGGAGAAAGATTTTATTCTACCGAGCTCGTCATCATGAAGAGCTATGGTGTTATCATTCCTTATATTTATAGATTACTGTGAACTGAGTAAATTAACAATCGAAAACGATATCCATAACTCGAAATGGAAGATTTGTTCGATCATTTACAAGGTTCTAGCGTATATTCAGGAATTTGATCCACGGCATGGTTATCATCAATTTCGCGTCCGCGAAAAAGATTATCTATTCAAATCACTACATCCAGAACTTGTAATGAATATTATGAGTTTCATGTTATGTCGTTTGGGTTGACTAATGCACATGTAGTATTCATAAATTTGATGAATCACGTGTGTAGGCTGTAGTTTGATAAATTCATGATCGTGATCATTAAGGACCATATGTTTGTTTTTAAGAATAAGAATGAGTTAATAATTATTTATAGATTGCCCTGAATTGGCCGAACAATAAAAACCTGTACCCTGGATAATTAACATGAGATTTAAGACTAAATCCTTTACATTAATTGACTGTGTGATTAATAAGATAATGGAATATATTGACTCTTCAAAAATTGGAACCATTAAGGCTTTGGGTTTTACCAAAAAGAAGGTGGAAATATGTTTTGACAAATGTTTTAAGGGATTATTCCCTTATACACAAATCATTTAACTAAACTATTGTTTAGGGGTAAATGTTTGTGTATACCTCAAGACATCCTAAGATGGATTGAGGAAACCATTTAAACCATAACTTGAAATTTGAAACGACAATTTTTGCTTTTCAACTAAGAAAATTTGACCAAAGTATAACCAGAGATTTTTCAAACATTTATGAATCTTATTAATTATTTCTGATAAACCAACGAAAATCTTGTTAATTAAATTTAAAATTATTTTGAACATTTTGTATAATTGGATGGACTAAGAAATTTAAAATCTTTACGTTTACGTTTCACAAAAATTGAATATTTAATATTTAATTAGTTGTAATAATTATCAACGCTTTAGACGTCGGATTGAGTAAAACTGATAAAAATAATAGTTGAGATGAAACTAAAACTTAGAAAATATGAAGAAAGAAATTATGACTGAATTTTGGTCATGATAATTATATCATCAAGAAAGGTGAATGTAGACATCGACACATAATATAGAAAGGATAAAGAATCAATTAGGACATGCTCCTTAATAATGACTGTGCAAAATAAATTGCCGAACAATTTAAAATATAGCCGATGCTCATAAAAAGGATAATATAGATAATAAAAAGGGGTTCGCGGAAAATATGAACCATTAGAATTGAGAAGCCGATGGCGTTAGATGTATAAAAGGCCACTTGTGATTGTCTAAATATGGAGGATTGTGAGATATAGTTATGTTGGAATTTGTAAGTATAAGTATTCTATTTATGTCATTTATGACTAAAAGTATCTTTGTATAAAGAAGTTGTACTAATGACAAATTATGAAGGCATCCATCGCCTCATACATTAGTAAACGTCTAGCTATTGCAAAGGTCATCATCTGAATTTGATTCGATTTGGGTCATCGTCGACAGACTGACCAAATCTGCTAATAACATTCCCGTTAATGATAAATGCAAAAGAGTTATGTAAACATAGTGTGCCTGTATCGAACATCTTTATTAAGATCCTCGCTTCGCATCAAATTTCTAGAGATTTGCTCAGAAATCATTGAGAACGAACCTTGATGAGAGTACTATGTACCACACCAATCGAAGGGAGGAGGTAAAGTAACGATACAAAGTAATATAAGTGTTGTTTTATGTTTGAATGAATGACCTTTGGTAATAAACCGTATAATCATTTTCCTTTAGATAGATTACCATTGATAATTATCGCATTAGGATCGAGATCGAGTCTTGTCATGATCTAATTATTAGAGGATCTGTAAGCAGGAGTTGAGATGAAGACACCCGACATACACCCATTGTGAGTTGGACATGTCTTTTAGGTTTAAGGTTTCCTATGATGGCGAACCTAACCTTACAAAATACTCGACCCGCGAGACCTGAAATGATTGTTGAAACTAGGATCTGATTAGTGACTGCCGGTAGTGGGTAGGAGGTTATGTGAATATGAAATGTAGATCTTGAAGTGCCAGATGGGTAGCGAAGTTATGCCAAAAATTTTAACTATGGAAAAATGAATTAATGATCTGAAAGATCATGGGATATAAGTCCCCGTTATATGGGACCATTGAGATGATGTAAAAGATTGGTTTGAAAGGCATATAAGCTGGATCTACCCTAGGACTTCAAGAGCTACGTGAATTATGTTTCGTATATCGAACTTGATAAAATATCTATTAAGTGAGAATCTGATCACTTCTTGATAAAGTTTAGATCGGCGAAAAGTTGCATTCATCAAAAACCCGTGAACATCATGGATAGAGAAAGTAAGTCAACATTAAGCCTGATCTTATTCCCGTAGTTATGTTTGATGAAACTCGCGTATGGTAATGGGTTACACTTGTGAGAAAAGACCGAATGTGGAGGAAATACCCACATGGCTTAAACTCTATAAGAAGCGAGTAGTAAGGTAAGATGATCTTTGAGGACAAAGATCCTGTTTAGGGATAAATGCTATGACAATCCGTCAATTTATGGTCGATATTTTATTCTCAATATTTATTTGAAAACATTATTTTAATATTATAATATGAACTCACTTATTTTTGGGAAGAAATTTGGATTTACGTCTTGAAGTAGCATCGACTACGTTTAAACTAGAGGATTCTACGTTACGTGCTTACGTTTACTTACACCGTCCTTGGTGACAGTCCGACATTTCAGAAAATAAATTTATCCGTAAATATTATTTTGAGATTTTAAATTTGTGTTGGTTCATAAACTCACAAATTTACGAGAAGAGATTAGGACTTACGATTTTAATTTAACGTCCTTTACGACTAAACCGGAAACCTTAGGATTACGTATTTACGTTTTCGAACTCCGTTTTTGATGAAACAATTTTTATTAGATTCGTTTTGTGCCGTTGATTCATAATTTATAAAAACGTTTTTCGTAAAACGACCCGAGGGCACGCAAATCGAGGAAACTAGAATCGAGGAATACCCGTAATTAAATGGGGATGAGACAAGTAGGACACTTGCCCCACCCCCACTATAACCGTCCAACTTGCTACACCACACCACATTTGGTGTCAATGTTGTAAGCTAAGTAAGACACTTGTCTTACCAAGCTTACAAAACAAGCTAACACTTAGCAAAAACCACCACCTCAAACCACTTCTCATTTGCAACTCATGCAAACAACTCAAAATCTCACTCTCACCCTCCATCTATGCCGTCCCATATCATCACCACAACACCCCATTCATACAAAATTTAACCACAAACATTTGTTATAATTAACATATGTTAATCTCCATTCAAAAAGATGAAGATTGGTGCAAGTTTTAACATCCAAGGAGAAGTATTGTTGGTGTCTTGGGGCTGATTTTCCACAAGGTGTTCATGAATAATGGTGGTCTTGAAGATGGTCTTGGTTATTCACAAGTTTCTCCATCAAAATCCATGTTTTGATCACAACCTACATCATCATGGTGGTATAAAGATTGTTCTCCTCATCCTCTTGTTATTTTTGATTATGTAATCTTGTATTTCTTTTACTTATGTATATGCATATAATGATGAATGATGATTAAAAATATTGTGTGGGGATTTGGTGTTGATAAACATGCTTAAAAAGATGAAAAACTATAAGAAACAAGGCTAAAATCTTGTTTAAATTGTTGGCTGTATAAAACAGTAAATAATCATATGATGAACTGATAAAAATGGCATAGATTAATGGATATACAGTAAGTAATATGTCTTGTACACATGTGAGAGTTGGCCATGCAATGGAATTATTAGGATGAGTGAGATATGATCAAAACAAGTTTAGAGTACAAATCTGAGTTCACTGTTTTGGACGATTTTTAGAAAATACTTAGAAGCTGATTAAACAGTAGTTATACGAGAGTTAAATGGAACACATATCATTTAGTTTATGTCATAAAAATTTGAGCTTCTATCTCCAAATAGAACTCTAGATATGGTAGTTTTGGTGAACATGAAAATAAAAATCAGATTTTGGAAATTAAAGTATAATAGTATTATATAAGCACTCAAATAAAAATAGTATAAAATGTGAATTAAAACCCACTAACTTATATAATAAATTTATATAAATATGTATAAGGATAAATAAATGGACATTTTATAAAAATGGTAGTTTGATAAGTTTTATAAGTTATAAAACTATAAACATGATTTTTACGACTTTTTCGGCTATTACCGTAAAATTAACGTTTTTGTTAAATAAAACTTAGACAGTTGGACCCGTCTAATGTAAACTTTTACAAACTCATATACTGATATATAAACATATGTAACAATTAAAAACCCATACGGACATTAACGGGCTAAGTTAACGTTATTGGACTAATAATACGACAAAATGGGCTAAAACACTTATAAACTTATTTATTGGGCTTAACCCATTTGGGCCCAACATGTAAAGTGTACATACTGATAATAAAAGTACAAAATGGATTAATACAAGTTAAAGAACTTATAATAAGTTTATTGGACTTAAAACCATGTAAATAGATAAAACTAGTAAACTAGTGTAAAAGTTATCAACACATAACACTAAAATGAGTAAATGAGAATACATAAACCCACTTGATCATCATATATATATATAATCATCATATGTATACATAAGTGTTATTTTTATAAAGTCATTGGACATGAGTCTAAGACGAGTATTATTTGTCTAGGTTTCCTTGACTGAAGCACGTACCGTACGTCCGAATTGCCGATAACCCGCCTTCCCACATCAACGTGAGTTCATAGCCTCGCACTCTTTTAAATGTTTTTATGAAATGTTTTATAAACCCGCGAGGGAGATAACATGTTAGTTTTTATAAAATAGGACACCAATTGTCCCGATTGTTTGTTTATTGATTTGGACCCGAATGATCGTATGACCCGATTGTATGACCCGATAAATGATTAAAGGACCCGATAGATGAAATTAAATGGATTATTAAAGTTAGGTTATGTCACTAAAAGTCCCATTAGCATGAATTGTGAACTATCGGGATTTGGTAGACGCTTATGCATATAATAGTACTATTTGGGGACGATCACCCTAGTTCGCGCCTTGACGGTTGATCCCCGTCGTGCCACATTGATTGGTAAGCGAATTTATGTATGAGAAGATTTCCATAGCGTGAACTTTGTGACGACACGCTAATTTAGATGGGAAAATTGAGTTTCCGGCTAGCTACCCGTTGTTTGGTTTAGTAAGGTAACAATGTCATGCGGCTTATAATAATCCAGTTAACGAAATACTACTATACGCACCGAATTACGATGTATTGCCTGACTAGCAATACGGGGTCATACAATTGATATTATGTTCGTGTTTTGGTTTTATATAACCATATTCATATAACGGTTTTTATTTAATCTATACAACGTTATAAAACGTATTGTATGATGTTTTTACGACATTGGCTCGTATAATGATTTTTAAGGCAAATGCCTATATTATGATTATCGATAAGGATTTGTATAAAATGACTTTGGCTATTTTATGGCCTATTAAAATGATTTGTACAAAATGATTTTTGGTAATACTTTTATACCGATGTTATATTGATGGTTTATTAAACTCTATGAATTCACTCGGCGTTATCGCTGACCTTTTCTTTTAACATGTTTTATCTCAGGTACTTGAAGGTAATTCCCGGGAAGACGACAAGAATTCATGGCCCGCACTTAAACAATATTTTCCATTCAAATTATTTGTAAAACATGTATGAAATAATATGACTTGGGACCTATGTAACTTTGATATTCATGAATGGAAATGCTTTTATTATTAAACGACGCGATTATTATGCGTTGTCTATGATGTGAGTAATGTGTTATCCCGTAACACCAACAAGTCTTCCGCTGTATTGAGTTGTAAAAATTTGGGGGTGTTACATTTAAAGTATATTGTACTTTGAAACTTGGATCGATCCATTGTCTCCTCAAATTAGAAGGTCTAGTTATACTAAAGTTTCTCTTTGGTCAAAACTATGTTTTCTTTGAAAATAGGTCTTTTAATTGATAATATTGCATCCCACTTAAGATTAGTAGCCTTTATGCATTTTAGATATACTCTTGAAATGTATCTACTAGTTTGCATCTTGCTTTGTGTAGGTACTCATGAAGATCAATCACTTAATTAGTTGTGGATTGAGTTACTTGCACTTGTAGAAGACTCATCTTCATTGATCTTTAACATCTTTGAATGATGATACCAAGATGATTGGGAATGATACTAGTCCTTGAAGACTTAGTACTCATCATAGTCATTGATTGGGCATAGCACTTATTCCTTCATGGATTGCTCTTTGTGCCCAAGGTACGCTTTCGTTCTTCTACACGCCCTTTGATCATTCTTTTGATCATTACTTGACTATGTGCTTGTTCTCGGCATCCTTGCCTTGACATTTATTTGTGGTTTGTGTTTCTTTTCCTTTATCCTCTCAAACCTTCATTGCTTGGATACTTGACTCACTATGGTGATGTAGAGTGAGTTAGTAGAAGCTTAAAGTATCAAGCATGATTTCCATGGTTTGCACCCATACGGTTAGTAGGCCCTTTGTGGGAGAGAAAGTGAATTAATACCTTGCTCATATTTTGGTTTAGACTAAGACTATTATTGAAAGTGATCTTAGTCTATACTTGAATAATTGCTTTGTGCTTATTCATTACCAAAGCCGTTTAACGTTTCGCCGGAAAGGCACGTCTTAAACCACTATATATGACACAAGCTCTTCGTTACCACCATTTGAAGATTGTCATTATTCCCTTGAGCATCTTTCCTAGTCTTGATTCACTTCCCTTGTCTTCTCTCCACTTAGTCGTTTTGCTAAGAGTAGTCGTTTGTCCGTTTCGGTTCTTTTCGATCTTGATTTAACTCGTAATCCTTCGTTAAGGCATATTGCTTAGTGTTATGTTGATCCAATGATATTCTAAAAGGCTCATGATTTAATCTTAAGTATTTTAGAAAAACTTGGTTTTCAAAATTTGGCGTTTTTCATAGATAAAAACCTGCCTCTGTAGGCGGTTCCTTATCTAGGCGGCTCAAAGGCGTGGTACCTTATCGATAAGGTACCGCGGGCAGTAACTTTTGTCAGAGCGCCAGTTTGATTATTTTATTCATTTTGATTAATTATTTTTGATTAAAAGATGGATTTGAGATGAACCCATGAACAAGTAGGTAATGACATTGTTAATGCTTACCTAAAAACCTTGTTTTGAAAAACCAATGTTCTAATCTATCGTTGATCTAACATAGATCATGTGTTCTTGGTTAATGATGGAATTGACACATTGTGAACATGAAAATGATATGGATTCAATCCTATGTTTGTCAAGAAATTGATATAACACATTTTCATTTTTCGTTTTCTTTTTTAATTTTCATATGAGTGATTGGAAATATTTTTGTTTGTATTTACGTACTTAATCATGCCTTCTCAATATCAAAAAGATCATCAATTCACTAGAAACTATATGCCGGACATTTCCCAAACCTTTGTTTCCCCTCAACTCCAAAACTCTTACCCATCCCTTTCCACTCGTAATTTCCATGAGGGTAGGATTGTAGAATCAAGAATAGCGGGAGATAATTATATCAACTCTATGTTCGAGCTTATTGGGTTTGATTGTTTGCTCTACATAGACGAGGTAATTTATCCCTTGTTTCTTCTTGAGTTCTTTAGTACTTACTCCATGCTTGAAATCAACGACCAAATCTTTATTCGTTTCTTGTTGAATGGTCAAATCATTCAGTATTCCCTCGATGACTTTGGTGATATTCTTGGTGTGCCATTTGAAGGCACTTGTCGTTTTACGGATAAGTGGAGACTAGATGCTCTCTTGGAGTCTAACGATAAACCTCCAAATGACACCACCGAAGTTGATCTAAATTTCATCCTTGAAATCATCACGAAAGAGCGTAGTGGAAACGTTGTGAGAAGCCTTCATACAAATGTGCGAAATGTGAATAGGTATGAAGTGCTCTCAAGCGACCTTAAGGATTACATGCTCCAGTAGGCAAACATCCTTAGGGAAAATGTGTTTTGTCTTGGTGGGAACCGAGATCATATCCCGGCTTGCATGGGGCATATGTTGTTTTGCCTGTTTACTTCCACCAAGTACAATCTTGCATATTACATCGCTCGACGTATAAATTATGCTCTTTCCAAACCCAAAACAAACCTCCCTTATGCTATGCTTCTTACTCGCCTCTTTAGAAGGGTTGGTCAAGATTTTCCTCAACTCGATCTTTCTCGCTTTCACCCGGTAAATGGGTTATGATGCCTATTCAAGAGGCGTATGAACGAAAGCCAAGAAGTGACCGTGGTTCGAGAAAATCCGACCATCAAGAGCCGGATGATGAGGACACCGATATGCCACCAAGTGATGGTGATGGCATCGGTCCTAGTTCTCATTTTGACTCTTCGAGTAACTCCCATCCATCCTCAAATCAATTCGAGGATGATTTTGAAGACTTAGCTCCTCCTCCTCACCCTTCTAGTGATGTTCTAGAAGATCTCAATATGGAGCATCTTTATCGTGAAAATCTTAGAACTCGGGGAGAATTACATGAACACCGAGTGGAGACAAGAAAAGGATTCAAGTATTTGGGAAAGATGATCAAATGTTTAGGAAAGAAAAGGAGGTGAAGACTTTGAAGTTGTGTCAAAGTTGGATTTGATGGATAAACATTTGGTTATTAACACCTTGGTTTAGTTGTTTATTAACTTTTGTTGCATGTTTGGATTATTAATTATTTTGATCCTTAAAGTTATTTATGCCATCATGTTTGTGATTTACATAGCTTTGTGCATGCCTTATGATAGTTAGCTTATTAGATTATGATCTGTAGTTAACTTTGGCTTGTGAATCTTTTGGGAAAAATCTGGGTTTTACAAAAACTGGGATGAAAGAAATTTTTGAAAGCCCTCTGGTCGCGGTTCCATATCGACCTGCGGATCCTTATCGATAAGGTACCGCGGGTCCTAGTTAAGGAACCGCCGGCCACTGTGCACGACAACATCTTTGCTTTACACTGTTTTCTTAAATCTGTGTAAACCTTGCATGATTTTCAGTAATAAACTGCACATTTCCTAAACTAGGTTACCTAAATTCATTATTCACCTAAAACAATTTTAACCCATTACTAGTTTAGATCATCCCCTCACCTATTTAAACCCACCTTGTTTGCCATGTTCTTCACACATCAAACATACTTCCCTAAACCTTAAACCACCCTTGTCAACCATGGTGTGTACCAAAAACTCAAACACTTCCAAGACCTCCACCCCAAGGAAAACACTCAAAATAAGGATTAAGGTAGCCAAGCCTAACTCCTCACCTTTCCACACACCTAAGAATGAGATGGCTCCTATCCTCATTTCTTCATCACCTTCCCCACCTCTTGCACCATGCAAGACATCATCCACCCATGGTACTAACCACTCCATTGGTTCTACCTCCTCTTCATTCAACTTAAGAATGAATGAGCTCTCTTCACCCTTCACTCCAAGTGCACCCTTGGATGTGACCACCCAACCCCAACCAATCCAAAGCATTCCTTTTGTGAATGACTTTGATGACACTTTGGTGACTTCACCATTTACCCCTCACAACTCACCCATTTCACCAACCTTGGAGAATTTACCTCCACACTCACCCATTTCCCCTTTAAGGAACATGCCTCCACTCTCACCCACATCACCCTTGGAGAACATGCCTCCTCCACCTCCACCCAACTCAAACATTCCAATTTTGGGTGTTCCACTTTCCCTCCTTTTGGGTGATCCATACTATGGGTTTCAACAAACTCATGGTCCTAGTTGTCCATGTTGTCTTTACAACCACTACATCATCCATAACCTTAGGATGGATATGTATGGACTACATAGGAGGTTGCAAGAGTTCTTGCTTGCCTTGTTCTCCATGCCTCCTCCTAGGAGATGAATGATGGAGTTTTCTTAATAAGAGTTTTCAACAAAACCAAGCCAAAGAAGACTTCTTATCTAGATCTAATGTTAAGCTAGCTATGTATTAGTCAGTTTTATTTGTCATTGTACTTGCTTCTTTCGTGAATGTTTCTTGTTGTTGATCTATGGATTTAGCTTTGTGTGTCTCTATCCTTTTGTGCACACTAATCAACTTTAATTTGAAATTAAAATTGAACCTAAATCTATCACAACCTCTAAACTTGACTAAAATTGGTTCAAAATGATATCTAAAATATTTTGTCACCCTTTATCAAGACATTCTTTGTGAATGTGTTTCTTTATGCAACCCTAGCATAATTTGGTGCTAATAGAGGTAAAATTCCAAGATTTGCAACTTTTTGAAAAAGTCTTAGTTTTTCCCAAAACCCAGGAAAAACATGGTTTCAAGTCCACTAGACGCGGTTCCTTAAAGTCCCGTGGTTCCCTAGCGATATGGAACCGCCGGTCCCTATAAGGGACCGCGGACAGTAAGTGGCTTTTGACGAATTTTTGGTCAAAACTTTTAAAACCCTATACCCTGTCAAGATTCCTTGTTTACTCAAATTGACTAAACATTCCTTGACACTAAACATTTTGTATTCAAACTCTTACCTTGATTACATTTTACTTATACCCCAACCTTGAGATTTCATTCTCACACTCTCACAATGCCTAACTCCTACATTCCTAACCTTGACATTTCTTTGTCACAACCCCACTCACCCAAAGCTTCCTCATCCAAGCTTTCAAAGAAACCGAAAATCTCGGTTCGACCTATTTGGGTTAAGAAGAATGAACCATCTTCGTCCAAACCACCCAAAACCCCTACCTTCTCTCCAATCAAGTATTGGAATGAGACTTATACCATAAACCCCATCACCGGAGCTAAAGAAAATGTTCCCCCACCACCACAATCCTTTAATACCCCTCAACTCAATGACCTTTCAACCTTCACAAACCTCACAAGGCATTGTGAAAACATTCCCAAACCCATTACCCCACCACCACCAAACCTTAAGTTTGATGCCATACCCCCATCAAACGATTTTGTGTTGCATCATGGATCCTCGTGTGCTTGTTGTCGAGTTCAACAAATTGAACTTGCTCATGTGTATGAGAAGTTAAATTTTCTTGAATTCCTCCTCACTCGACCTCCTATTCAATTTTTTGTTCCGGTGGACAAAACTTCGAATGATGCATCGTCGTCTTTTTAGTCTTTTATTTCTTTTTAAGCAATCTTGGAAAATATCACTATTAGACTAGCTTATGCTTAGTGGTTTATTTTCCATATTTATTGCGTTTAGATACTCATGTTGTGTGTATGACTATCTTCTTTTTTGTGTCTTTTTCTTTTATGTAACCTTTGTGTTGTTTGTGTGCTATTTCATTAGTTCTATTTTGAGTTGATCATGGTTAATTTTTACAATTGCTTATGGGTGATTCTATCAATTCTAAGCTTTAACCCATTGACAAGCTTATCATCTTCATTGGATTGAAGTTTGATTTTGTCAATTACCTCTTTGGACATACTTAGCAAAATACTTGCTTCTAATTTGAGATTTCTTCTCTCTCTCCCTCTCAAGTTACTTAGTAGGTAGTGATCATATATACATTGGTGTTTCTTTCCTCTCTACTAACCTTTGTGTAGCATGTCACCTTAACTCACAAACTTGGTGCCCCAAGCAAGGGGGAGCAACCACCAAGGGAGAGCTACTAGCAAAGTTCGATGTTCTTCAAAGACTTGTGCTAACCTTTTTGCTACGACAAAGGGGGAGAAATGATACTGATAAACTAGTTAATAATTCCATATTTTTTGTTTCTACGTAAATGAGTTTATCGTTTGTCGTAATCAAAAAGGGGGAGATTGTTAATGCAAGTGATGCCTAAAAACATTATTAGGGTTAACTAATCTTTCTTAGTTTTGATCACAACAAACCATACAACACATTTAGTGTAAAACACAAAATGAATTATTTAACTAACACTATCATCAAGGTAATAATCATATCACTAACCTTTCTTAATCATACTTAGTGATCATCAAAATGATTATCCTTAAAACTCACTTTTGTTAATATGACAAAAGACTTTTTAATAAACTTTCTTTTTTAGAAAATGTTTTATTAAAATGGAAAATGAAAATTTGAAAATAGCATATTCCAAATGCTGTTAGAATATCCTTTGAAGGTTTCAAATACCTCAGATATTCCCACCCCACTAAAAGACAAAAAAACGGAGCGGAGTCTAGTGGCGGTACCTTAAGTACCTACGCGGTTCCTTAGCGATAAGGTACCGCGGGGTGAGATAAGGTACCGCGCACAGCTAGCCGTTATAGATCCGTTATACTTTGTCTCCTTTAAGTAGTGGGTCAAATCTCATTTTCCAGCAAGCCTCTTGGACGTTTTTCTCAGCCCTCTTTCTATTTTCTATAGCATAATCATTAGTAAATGATCACTTAAATTGTTAAGGATGTTTACATATGATTATCCTCTTGATCCCCTCTTTTACCTTGTCCAATGAGAAGATCACTCACTCACTAGTGTTGTGATAAAGATGAATCTATGAGCTAGTCATATTCATCATGATACCTTTTTTGTTTTAAGTCAATCCAATGTATTTATGAATACTTAGACTAGTTGTGTTCATCCAAGTTGTTTGTGGATACTTGGATTTGTTGTGTACATCCATTGCATATGTGTTTGCTTGGATTTGTGTTGTGTAAATCCAAGCTACATGTGTGTACTTGGATAAGTCTAGTTGAGTTGTAATAGATTTGATTAGGAGTTCTCACTAAACTATAAAGTGATGTGGTTGTGTCTTGTGAGTTCTCACTAAACTTAAAAGTGATTAGTAGTTGTGTTGTGTGAAGTTCTCACTTAGCTTCAAAGTGAAGAGTCGTGAAGATTGGTTCTAGCTTTCGATTAGAACTCGACATCTAGCCTTGTGTCGTAAAATGGTGAAGTAGGCAACGTCGTGAAGATTGGTTCTACCTTAAGATTAGAACCCGACATCTAGCCTTGTGTCGTTAAGTTGTGAAGTAGGCAACGTTGTGTAGATTGGTCCTAGCTAAAGATTAGGTCTCGACATTTAGCTTAGTGTCGGAAAATAATGTAAGCAACGATGTAAGGTTTTCTCCACCGAGAAGGGAGTTTGTGGATATAGTGGAAATCTCGAGTAGGTGTACTCGAGGAGTGGAGTAGAAACGAGGATAGAACCTCGTTTTCGAACCACTATAAATCTTGGTGTCTTCCCACTAGGTTGTCTCCTTCCTTACTATTTACTTATTTCATTATCATTATACTTACCTATTATCTTTGCTAGTGCATTTGAATTGAATCTAATCATTATGCAACTTAGCCTCAAGTAAAAGATAGTTTTGATACAAACCAAATTGAAAGTAATTTTAATTTGGTCACCAATCGAAGAGAAACTATTCAACCCCCCCCCCCTTCTAGTTTCTACTAGTTTCATCATAGGAAGGAGTGCATTGGGGAAGGGTAATTGTATAAGTATGGTGGCCAACATAGTTATACAAGTACCACAACTTCAATGGATTCCTAAGTATGATTGCATGAAAGAGGGTTAGTACATGCTTGTATAGTATATGTTAGACGAATTTAAGTATATGTATCCCGATATGCCTATATATGTATGATCCCCTACAATTATCGATTGTATCCTTAGGAGGGTGGCTAGCTCGCTTTTTTTTATATTAAACCTCCGTTGTAGCGTATTCTTTGAGTTTCGTATTTCACGTGTACGTTTTAAAATGGTGTTCTTGGTTTTAAGTCTATTGAAATAACTTGGTATTTCTTTTGAGATAATGAAATCTTTTGTGCTGGGTCTTACATTTCTTTTGGTCGGTATATATTGAAAAAAAAGGGACTTGGAAATCTACTATAGAGTTAGATAGTTGGTTGTATTCGGTAAAATAAGGGTAAGGTGTTGGAGTCGTGTTTGAAACAAGATGTAACATAAGATTTTTTTTAATCAACACTTATTTATTTCAAATTCTAAAAGACTTTCTTTAAAATAAAGCGAAATAGAATTTCTTTCTGCTTAAATAGTTTATATAAGTGAGCTTAATCAATATACGTCATTTATAATTATTTATGCAAGACTAAACAAAGTTCATGAAAATTTCACATACATTTATTTCTTTTCATTTAAAAAGGATTACGTTAATTACTAAGAGGATTCTTTAGTTTTTTTTTAAAACAACTAGTATAAAACTGTTTTGGTCATAACTTGTTCGTTTTTAAAGCTTTTTGGGTGATTCAAAAGCCTAAAATTATGTACTCGGAATATACTTCTCAAATATTTTGTATGTATAGTCATGGGGTGTCAGTAGCTTGATCGAAATTTTGGTACAAGTGACGGGTTCAAGGTTGAGTTTTGAATAGTAGTTTTTTTATGATTTGGGATGCACAGGATACCTAGTCTTTGAGTTGAGTTTTGAGATCGTCTAGAAGGTTGTTTGTAGATTGTTTGAGTCACATAGATGTGGTGAGGAAAGAAAAAAAATATTCTTTTGGAAAAGTCGATCTTGTGCACGGTTTAAATAATATGTCGCGGGGCATAAGATGTTTTGGTTGCCATTAAGTGTTTCTTGGATCATTTTTCGTTGTCATGAGTCATTTGAATTGGAACATGTTTGAGTTTTCCTTTTGAGTTTTCGTGGTTTTGGTCTGTTTTAACTCGTGCACGTGAAATGTCGTTAGTTATCCGTGGGTTTGATTTGTTGATCGTATTTAGTGGATTCAGGATGTAGTTTTGGGTTCGTATTGATTGGGAGCATTGAGGTAGACATATGAAAGACTTCGTCGCGCCTACACGATTAAGTAGGTGGCCCTGAGAGAATGGTCGGAATGCCCTTAGTGGGGATGAAAGAGTTAAAAGTTCGTAGACGAACTAATGTGGTCATGAGGTCTCTTAGGAGTGCCAAGGGAGATGAATAGAGATTTGTATAATGTATGGATATTGGCACAAGTAACGCGCCATAGAGAGTGTTGGAAGGGGATATAATACCTCAAAGGTATTTATGATTGTTCGTAAGGCATGTAAGTTTGCCGAAAATTTCCTGAGATTTAGTAGGTTTGCCTATTACTGTGAGGTAGAACCATAAATAGAGCAAGTAGGAGAAGTGAGAGGAGTTGTAGTTAGTGCCTTTCCAAGGAAATTGTTGATGGAATGATTTTAAGAGCAAGAGTTGTTAGAAATTGCAACGGATGTAAGGTAAAATTTGAGTTGCTTAGTAGTAGATTGGTTGTGAAAAGCGGTTGAGTGGTCTGATAAGAGGAAGTATTGGTCTTTTAGAATACGTGTAGATTTTCGCGAGTAGAACGAGGTAGAAATTTATTCGTATTGCTTCTAAGAGAGGGTGCAAGGAGGACGTAGTTGAAACTGCTAAGGATGTTGTATGAACGCTTTGGGTTTACGGTTATGATTTTGGCTTCGCCGAGGCGCTAGTAGTTTTCATGGAGTCAATGAACCGGGGGTGCATGACAATATATAAACGAGTTGTCATCGGGAGCATCGACGACATCTTGATCTACTCAAATCTAAGAAGGAGAGTGAGGCGAATTATGAGTTGGTTTTGGAGTTGTTAGGAAAGGGAATTATACGTGAGATTTTCAAGTGTGAGTTTTAGGATTAAGTTGGCCAGGACGAGTAGTCAGAGATGATGGCATATCGTGGAACCATCAAGGGGCAAAGTGAAGAAGGGTGAGGAAGCGTTTTGGAGGCTGAAGAGGTGGATTGGATAATAAGCAGATCTTGGAATTATCGGAAGGACTGGATGAATTCACGAAGCATGACGATACGTGGAGCAAGGATTTGGATGTATACGAGAACGACAAAGAAAGGCGGTTGTTTATACGTTGTGGGAACTAAAGATTTGGAAGAACTAGATAGACTTAGTTAGTGGAGCTGGATTGTTATATCTGCCTAGAATGCTAGAGGCCTTTGGGGTATGAGACGTAGAGAACGATCTATACAGATCATGAACGTCTCCAACACATATTTAATCATCTTGATTGAACATTTGGAAAAGGTGACGGGTGGAGTTTAGTGATGAAAGAAAATTTCAAGGCCAAGTACCATATGGGAAAGGCAAGCATGGTTGATGAGACATGGAATAAGAAGAATGAAGTGAAGCTGAGACGAACTTGAACTATATGGATGGCGTATTAGGGTGGTTTGGATGAAGGATGTAGGTTGCACGAGTTGAGTTGTCTAAAGCAGAGAACGCGTCAACATGTATGTTGCGTGGCTTGGACAATCATATGGAGAAAAGGGACGTAGACTGTACTTCTTACATAGATAGGAGTAGCTTAGAAAGGGCGATGTAAGGACGAAGTTGGTGAAAGGGATACATAATGGGGTGGAGGAATAAGTACGGCGAGAGTTGGGTGATAGTCTATAGACTGACTAATTCATCTCATATTTCAATAGGAATGAGAAGTCACGTAGTTGAGAAGTTGGAAGGATTGCGTAGGGATGTGATGGAATAGAGGGTTTTGCGTTAAAGTTAGCCTAATATGTATGGAATGCCTTATGAAGGATTATGACAAGGGAAGAAACGATGGGAAGCAAGCGTAGTATACCATTGATAGACTAATGTTTGGTATGAGCATACTATAGGGGTAATTGAGAAAGAATCCTAGAGCATTGGCGTGAGATTTGGAGATAGTTGGAGAACGCATTATATTAGGAAGAATTCTCCTACAAAGAGAGAGACACCGGTGAGAGGGGCATATTCCCCATTGATGAGGATGTAAGGAATAAAGGAGGAAACACCTAAATTATAGGCTGAAGACGGGATATAAGATGGTATGGAAATTAAGATTGTGGGGAGACAAGCGAAAAGTAGTATGGAGGAAGAATGATTCGAGGGAGCAAGAGGTTGTGAAGATAGTGGGGTGATATTGAAGAGAAACTGTTAGAGCAAGAGGTTAGTAGTCACGAACAATGGAACGTCCACCTAGTGAAAAGGTGTAACACATGTTAGTATGAAGGATGGTTAGTTACTTGGTGCCGAGCATGGGAAAACAAGGATGAGGTGGTGGTTATGACATGTTTCTTATAAATATTATGGGAAGCTTTTGGTTACGCAATCCTGCATATACCATTGGATGTGTTTAAGGTTGGGAGAACTTCCGAATGATGGAAAATCCGTAGAGGATAGAAGCCGTTAGGTATGGTGATAGGAATTGTAGTAGAAACTGCTGGAGTTAATTCATAGGAGATGAGGTGGATCACTGTTACAGTGGGATGAAGTTAGAAGCGGCCAACGTATTGGACCGGAGGTGGATCAGAAAACTATGGAGGTGGTGGCAGTGACTAAGTAGAGGTTGAAAATAGCAAAGAACCGACAAGAGATCTATGCGGACAAGAGGCGTAAGTCGTTGAGATTTGAGATAAATTTATGCTAAAGGTTTCACCATGGAAAGGGGTGATGCGGTTTGGAAAGAAAAGGGAAGTTAGCACCTAGATTTGTGGGTCCATTTGAAATCCTTGAAAGGATTGGGCTAGTGGCGTATAGATTGAGATTACCGGAGGAATTGAGTACTGTGCATGACGTATTTCATGTATCAAACTTGAGGAAATGCTTAGCAAGAACTGACTTGCAAGTACCGTTAGATGATATTAGTATGGATACGAGTCTTCGTTTTATCGAAGAGCCGATAGAGATTTTGGGTCGTGAAGCTAGGACGTTGGATAAAAAGGGTAATATACCGTAGTTATGGATAGATGGAATTTGGAACGTGGACTAGAGTTCACGTGGGAACGGGAAGGATTTATGAGGAGCAAGTATCCTCAGCTAATTGATAATGACGATCCTAAGGAGTAAATCTCGGGACGAGATTTTATTAGAAGGGAGTGATGTGACAACCTTGGTTTTGAGGTTCGTCACTTGGTCTTATTTTAAGGTTAATTTATATGTGACAATGTGATTTGCGTGTTTACATGTTATTTTGCGTGAACGAGGTTGGTGTGGATATCGTTTATGGGTATAAAGTACTCATAAGTAAATCGAAGAACGGTTATTTCATGTTCATGAGCTCACAAATTAATGACTATGAAGTGAAATGGTGTTATTTTGGTGTTTACGTATACGTATAAGTATTATAGTAAATTGTATTTTTTTTTAGGATTTGGGGTTTAGCATTTAGAGGTCTCGGGTAAGGTGTTTAGTCATGTGAGTATTTTTCGGGATGGTTTTAAGTCATTTAGGACTTAGTTATAAAGTTTATTTCAAAATTTAAGATTTTTTTTTAAAACTGTATATTTTACGTCTTTTACGGTAAACGCGTAAATTTGACTAGTTTTACGGTTTTGAGGTTTTGGAGGTTTTAGGAGCTGAAATAAATTAAGGTAAATTAAGGTATTATTAATAACATAATAATAAGTAATAAAAAGAAAAAAAATAAAAATATATATATATATATATATATGGGTCGGTTAGGGTCGAATAAAAAGAAAAAAAAAGAAAAAAAAGGAAGGTGGGTTGTATTGGGCTAGGATTCTTGGAGAAAAACTATATAAGAACTTTTATTATATCATAACTCTCATAAATTCCTGGAGAATTATTAGAGTCGACGGTCACATCAAAAAAATAGGGCTTCTTCATAAATTTGGGGGTTTTCATAAATCAAAGGCAAATCTTTATAACCCTTTTTAATTGAAGTGTTTTTAATTCTTTCTCAATCATCCAATGATGGATTTAGGTTAGGGTTTGAATTAAAATCTGTACATATATGATATTATAATGATTATATTAATTAGGGTTAATGATTTAACATGATGAGGGTAATTAATTTGGTTAATTATGTTAAATTCGTTTTTAAAAACTGGGCAGAATTTTTGGGTCATTGTTTTGATCATATATAGAGTTTTACAAATTTTTAATTTTCGAATCTTATGTCCCTGGAAAGGTAATTGAGTTGGCTTTCAAATACAAGAAACTAGAACTAAATTTGAGGTCAGGAGGTGGGTCAAAAACAGGTTACTACAGTCGAAGGTCAAAACAGTTTTGAAATCAGTCGGGTATAATTTAATGTTTTAAGGTGATTGAGGTACTTAGATGTACATTTGAACCCTCTAATGGGCATGGGAGTTGGTTTATATATTAAATAAGAGACCAGGGGTGGGGCTAAGAAAATGGGTTAGGATAAGACCCCCTAATCATAATAAACTTTTTGTATGTTCAAAATCGGTAATATGCGGATAGGCAGAAGTATATATATATATATATATATATATATATATATATATATATATATATATATATATATATATATATATATATATATATATATATATATATATATATATATATATATATATATATATATATATATATATATATATATATATATATATATATATATATATATATATATATATATATATATATATATATATATATATATATATATATATATATATATATATATATGTATATATATATATATCGGGGCCTTAACAGTAGCTTTAAGGTTGGGGCAAAAGGGAGGAGTTAGCTGACATATGTAAGGGCATAGGGTTTCCTTTACATAGATCATGGGTATGGTTAGGTGGGCGTTTGGCTTATAGTTTGGAGACCTAAAAACCGGGACTGTTTTGGGTAAAATGTTAACGAGATGGGTTATGAAGTAAACTAAGTTAAGGGCTTTATAGAGGGGTGCAATGAGATGCTTAGAGCATATAAATGAGGTATATATATGGGAGAAGGTTAGATTTCCATCATGGGTTGATGAGCCATCTTAGTGTTTGGTTCATGTTTTGATTGTGTGCTTTTGTTTGTTAGCTTTTTGCTAGTGCGCGGATTTTTGGAGAAGCTCAATCAGGTGAGTTTCATAGTCCCATATCTTTTAATGATTTTCACTTCCAGATGGGATGGAAGAGACACTGTATGGTTTTGTAACTAATGTTGTGAATGTTTTTATGGTTTGTGATGGACTTGTGTGTGCACTTATGTGATTAACTGCTATGTGATTCTTGAGTGTGTTTATGATTTGGATCGGGGGACACGTACCGTCTCAGTTATTGTGGTTTGACTTGGTACCAAGGGGATGTTGACAAGGCGGGGCCTTGGGGAGGTACATAGATGTGTGAGAATCTATGGGACCAATGGATAGTGACAAGGCGGGGCCTTGGGATTGGTACATAGGTGTATGGGCGCCTATGGTACCATGGTGTTTGGTAAGGCTGGGAACCTTGGATTTGGTTTGGAATGATTGATCTTGAATGTTAGTTGTTAATGCATACTTGTAGCACATTGTCCATATGTTTAGTGGTTTATGGTTGTTCACAACTTATTATAATCTATTTTCGGTTGGAGTCTAAACCTATGACTCTCACCAACATTATGTTGACGTGTTTTAGTGTCTCTTTCAGGTGATAAAGTGGTTAAGCGTGAGAACATATGTGGCTAGGATTGGAGTCGCGTAGGAATGCATTTAGAAGGAGATCCCCGTTTTTTCTTAGTTTATTTTTCTGTTTGTTTCAATAAGTGATACTATGAACCTATATGTTGATTTGTTTATGTTATTTGTTTGTCTTGGGTAAGAGGTAGGATTGTTACCTACTTACCTAGACTCCTGCATTGATGAGATATTGTCATGACATTTGTGTCACCGTTTATGACATTTCTAATTTATATAGTTCTCTCTATGGACACGTTATTGTTGTGATGATATCCATGCGTCGCGTCCCATATTCCGCCATGGTGGGGTGTGACAAAAATGGATATACCCTTTGGAGGGTATCCTTCTTAGGGATGTTCCATAATTAGATGTGAGTCATGTGTCTTGACTCGTGTCTTGAGAAATGTAAGCATGACATGTGTCTTGACTGGTGTCTTGACATGCGTCTTCAGAAAGTATACGTGAGACATGTGTCTTGACTGATGTCTTGACATGTGTCTCGAGATGTGAAACAAATAGAACTACAAATATTAGGTTATTATGCCAAAATTGGCGGATCGGTTGGACCACCGATGCTTTGTATTTCTGATCACGTCTGCGGCCGGAGCTTCGTTTGCGATTGCTAGGTTTGTTGCTATCATAGTAGTTGTTATTATTGTCTTGTCTGTCAGTTCCACGACGGTCATTCTCATGACTGCGATTCATGTAACTATTCAGCTGAGTGGCCGGCTGGTACCGGTTTGCACTCATATGACTGAAACGACAACTGAATAACGTGTGACGTGTAACTAAGAATCAGGGACAATGATTAATGGAAATCGTCTGATGGAGCATCTTCTCATCCGATCGCTTTGATCTAACGCCTTTGTCTTCGTCTTGTACTTGTGACAGCATCAACATCTCGTAGCGTCTCCAAACATCAGCAGCATCCACCTTAGTAACATCTCCAAGCTATGAGCGACATCAATAATTGGTAGAACGTCAACAAATGGAATACGCATGAGATGATTTAGAATCGACTAGTGAATACTCATCGAGTATTGTAAGTGAAATACACATGGATTATGGTACGTGTAATACACATGGAATACTGTACGTGGAGTACACGTAGAATGCACATGAAATGATCGATATGGGCAGATCTTTTGACATGATTTTACATGGTTTGAAGACCAAATTGGGCTTATCATCATGATAGCCTAGCAATATTAGCATAGACATCATTCTGGTTGCATAGGGAAACGTTAAAGTGTGGTTACACAAAATTCAACGATGATTTGTCTGAAAGCATGATCAATGAAAACCAATCATGACTATCATGAAAGCAGGATTCAATGAAATTCAACAATGTCTTGCATGAAAGCATAAATAACAAAAGAGGCGTAAGACGTAATCAATATGAGGACAAAATCATCATGAATAAACATGAAACAACTTAACATGAAGGAGTATATAACATAATCAGCATGAAACTGAAGTTAACCATGACAGTATATAAAAAAACATACTTGATAAAAAAACATAGTAACTTATGAGGGGACATAAAAAAAATTTTATGCCAATAAATCATGAGAAAAATTTTATGCATGAAAAACAGTGCATGAATGCATGATGTAGTATATAAAAACCCTTATATGTGCGAGGGGACGCCTATGGGTCGGTCCCAAAACAAAAGACATGGCGAGGGGACGCCTATGGGTCGGTCCCAAAGTTAAAAGTTTCGATAAAAGCACATGCGACTAAATTGGGCCAGTCCTGTACCAACCATTACTTAGTCATAATCCCTGCAACAATGATACATGAAACATAAATAAATGAAACTCATCTGTCAAAACTTATCAGAATTGTTTTTTATATGACTAATTATGAACTACTGAGGTTCAGTCCACATAGTCACAGTTCACAAGGAACGTCATGCATGAAACCATGACACATAACTAAATATGAATGACGGTTGTCCATCCATATTAGTAAAACAATATCGATGAAAAACATCAAGGTTAAAACCTCAAGATGCTGAAAACATCATGGTTAAAACAACAATGTGCTGAAAACATTAATTCGTGGAATAACAAGCGTTGTCTTAGGAAGCTCCTGGTGACTACCCACTAGTCACAGGTCGAGTTTTAGAGCCTACAGGTCGAAACCTTGGCTCTGATACCATAATTGTAACACCCCACTTTGATAAGTGGACCGTTACGCGTAATTATGGAGTGTCATCAAAGCATGCAAGGTAATATGTAGTAAAACATACATGACCATAGGGTAAACCGGAATCAAACATCGGTTCCTAAACATAAGCCAAAACATAATAAAGTAAAAGAAATGAATAAAAGACTTAAACAAGCATAAGTATATGAAGGCAAAAGGAAAGAAGTCTATGGCAGCTTCCATCCTATGCATGTCCTCCAAAATGCTCGAGTCTATCCTTGGGTACCTGCCGTTTTGGGACATGGAAAAGAAAGTAACGGCTGAGCATAACGCTCAGTGCACGGATATACAAGCACGGAATAAATAATATAAGTATGTAAAACATATAGCAGCGGAAATGTATATGTCCTGGAAAACCTGGTGTAACTTAGTAAAACTGGTTTTATAGTTTGAAAAGCCTTATGTTTATCTTATAAAAACTGTTTAACATGTTTACCATTAGCCAATTGTAACACCCCCAATTTCGGTCATAGCAGCGGAAGGGTCCTTGGGTGTTACTATCATGGTTCAATCTCATAATCATAGAAAACGGCTCAAAACGAGTCATTTTAAATAAAAACATCCATCCATTCATTTAACAATAAAACTTTTCACACGGTCCCAGATAATTTAAAGGTTACAGTCACGTAAATGATAAAAGATTCTTTGAATGGATATAATTTATGAAAGCGGGCCAAAACATTTCAAATAAGCAAGCTTCACGAAACCGCCTTCCTCGAGTGCCTTCCCAATGGACCTGAGATAAAACATGCTAAAAAGTCAGCAAAATTTTCCGAGTGAATCTATAGAGTTTAATTTAAATAAAGAGAAGACAAGTATTCAAAATAACCTTCCATGGTTAATAATTTATCAAAGACAATTATGTTGTACGGACATAATTATCGTGTCATTACATAAGTCTCGTGACATTGAACGTTAACATATATTATTTCAGCCCAACACACCTAGCCAAGTGCGTATATTTCTCTTATACAATGCATCCGATGTTTCATTACTAGTGCATCACAACACCACGCGATAGCTAGTCGCGATCGCACTGGGCGTCACCCCGATAGATCTATCCATAGCATTAGCGTTACTTCGATTAACAATTCACGATTCATGGGTCTTTTAAGGCTAAACTAACTTATGTAATAACTTTCATCTAAGCATAAAATCGGGTTCCTTGTGTTAATTTTTAAAACAAAGAGGGTTTACCACAACTTCTCGTTGTACCCTTCTTTTATAATAAACGCTTTTTCAATAAGTAGGGTTTCCACAACTTCTCGTTGCACCCATACTTTTTCAATAAGTAGGGTTTCCACAACTTCTAGTTGCACCCTTCATTTTAATAAAACAAGCATGTTATCCCCCTCGCGGGTTTTATAAAACAAGTAAACACGTTAAAAGTGAGGCTATAGACTCACCTTAGCCAATAGTGGTAATGAGACGATCGCCGACGATTAGTGATGCCCGTTTAAACACGAAAACCGCAACATACCAAATAAGGCGCGTTCGTTAGTAATCGACTCAAGTATAAATCATACTTAAATAATATAAAAATTCAAATTACAAAACCAAGACAATCCCGAAAAATTTAATAATACAAGTGTTATTACTATACCCTTTTTATTCAACACTATTCTTTTAAACACTTGCATTCTCGATATAGACCCGTCTTAAGACGCCAAGTCAACGCAAGTCAAATTATCATTTTACTTCTCTCGGACCAGTAGCTAAGTCATTTATATAATGACTTAACACTTGAGTAAATCACCATGTCCAATAGTGAATACTCAACTCACGCCACACGTGTATTGAACTACGTGTCCAAAATACAAATCAGCATGTACACTCCGAATGTACACACCAATCTACCCTATCTAGACTTGTCCGATTTCGACGAAACTTGGTCACAAACTCACATATATTATGAATAAGACTCAGTTTAAATTTCATTCAAAAATATTACTCCTAAGACCTTCTGCCCGACACATCTTTGTGTTATAAAAACCGGACAATTTTACGCCTTTGACTTGTAAAATCATTTTGACATATCTAAACAATTCTGTTTACAAAACCGACACTCGGGTTTGAAAATATACGCATGACCTGAGGTTTAGCAACTTATAACAGCCCTTGAATATTTTTAAAACTCATTCTATAGTCCCCGAGATTCGATCCAAATATCGACAACAATTTTCGGATTTTGCCGATACTCGTCTCCCGGTACACGAATACTAAAATTCTTGTAACTTCGCACTCGTTTGGAGTTGAAAGTCCTACTTTATATCAAATCGAAGCTAACGAAATTCTATACGACCCTATCTTATTAGTTTAACAAGATTATTTCAGTAAGTAATTCAAAAATGTCCTTTAAGTTACTGCCCAAAATTAGCTCTTTAAAAATCATACTAAAACAATTTTTCGACCCATTTTAACAATTTATACACTCCTAATATCATCCTAATATCATCCTCATCCATCTATCTAACCTATAACATACTTGAATAATCATCCAAAAATTACCCACTAAAAAATAATGCACATGCAACCAACAATACTTGAATATAATAATAATAACACCTACATACCATCATAAAAATGGATCAAACACTACTAGTTCATCAAGAATTTTTTTTTTTTTGAAAAAGTTAATGCATGTGTATAAAACTCATACCAATATGATGGGTAGCTCAAGATTAAGATGGGTCTTAATTTAGTTTTCTTGAATTCAAGCTTGATTTTGAAAAATCAAGGTGTTTGTGTGGTGTTTTGGACGGAAAAAGGGGAGGAGAAAACAAGGTTGATGATTTTTATTTTAAAAATGAGTTAGTGGAAAGTTATGTGTAAAAATTTTCCTTTTATAGTAGGTAGTTAGTTGAGGGTAGTTTTTGTAAATTGTTCATTCTTTTGGACTAAAAATCAATTAAGAAACTTGAAGGGTAGAAAATGACTATTAGTCAAATTTAAAAATATTTACGGGACTCGGGTTTCGTAAAAATACTTTTTAAAAATTAAAACGCTTCTTAAAAATAATAATATCACTTCGACACGACTTAAAACGTAATTAAATCGAAAACGTCGAAAATATAAAATATCGAGACAATTGATAATAAAACATAAATTTTTGGGCATCCGTCGGTATCGCGATCATTAGTAGTTCTCGTCATTCGTTAAGACGTAAAACACGAGAAATAAAAATAAATACAATAAAATCATTCACATGATAAATTGAGAATATAATATCGATACCTAACGTATTCCTTGCTAGTTTTCATCGAAACAACATTCTTACGTTAAGTTTCAAGCCATAAACTTCTCGGTTAGTCGATAATTTATATTCTCATTAAAGCAAACACGTAATACGTAATAGTCGAGATCAAAATAACGACCTGAAATTGACGGATTGTCACATTATCCCCACCAAATTGGGATCTTCGCCCCGAAGATCAACTTGCGTTCTTCCTCGATCGCTCGTTGAAATCAAAGGGTTAAATGAATTTTGGTCCTCGTCTAGAGTTCCATCACACATGACAATAGGAATACGACTTTGCTTCGGTTGCCTAACTTCCTTATCGATAATATCAACAAGTACTTTGATGAAATGCAGCTTACCGTCGACTCATACTTCATCAAGAGAGATAATAAGATCTTCGTCAGGAAGAAATTTCTTTAGGTTCGACATATGAAAAGTATTGTGAATTCCTTGTAGCTCTCGAGGTAATTTAAGTTTTCATGCCACCGGACCTACTCTCGATATCATCTCGAATGGTACTGTAGGATTGTAAATCTATGCTTATGTTTTAGAGAGAGAAAGAGATAGAGAGATGGTGGATTTCACACAAAGCTAGAGAGAGAAAGTAATGTTTACTATGTGAAAAATAATGAAAACCACACCCCTCTCCATCAAAGGAGAGGGTTTATATAACCAAGCCTTGTAATGGGCTTGGGCTTACACTTTTGGGCCGGCCTACACATGTTGTAGGCTAGGCTTGGACTTGTTTGATAAGTAAAGAAGATTAACTAAACTACGAGCTATAACATGGACCATTGTTAGAGTGACCGATCCTTCTTAATACGTAAAACGTATTTCCAACAATCTCCCCCTAAGGGAGGTCACTCCAAACAAGGGCGTTACCCGAGTTACAATAATTAAATAAACCTAGCATACTATGCTTGTCTTGAGCTCGTAGTCTTCGTCTTTCTTTTTCTTTTTCTTTTCTGGTGAACATGCTGATGTGATCTTTGATATCAATCTTTGAGCATTAATCTCTTGCCTTGATCTCGTGCATCCATCACTTGTGATCTTCGCCTCTTCGTGACCTCACGTCCCACATACTTATGCCTTAGTAATTCTTGAAAGCTTCAGAGTTCGATACAGCGGAAGACTTAACTTTTAGGCTTTCTTGAATTAGATGAGGTATTAAGTGCATAAAGTATAAGCATGCGGGGACGACTTCTTCTCGGATTCCGCAACGCCACCGTCTCCAAATGCCGCAACATAAGTAGACACGAACGAAATGGCTTTGAACATTTCATTCTAAATCGGTAGCATTTTACCTCCGGTCGGTGAAGACCGTTGGACGATATTAAATATCGTACCCGTGACGGATAGTTTCAATTAAGTAACTTCCTGACAGGATTTCGCGGGTAAACCCGTTCTCTTTATTCGACCGTCCAAAGCTGACTGCGAACATAAAGAGTGAATCATTTGGATAGAGATATCCGCATGATTTGAAGCCGTCAATTCATGTTCCTGGAACAAGTGAAATTCAATTAAGAACCGCACCATCGTTGCTTTCCAGTTGTCACGAGCTTGATTCGTATAGAATCTTGCAAGTTACCTACCAAGTGCTGTTTGAGGTTAACACTAGAAGGATTTCCACTCATCACTGTGAACACTAAGGTATCACTCTGAGTGTTCTGGCAAGATCACTAAGATATTGCGTAGAGGCCTGGAACGTGTTTAAATTCAGTTAAGAAGTAAACAGCTGTTGCTTTCCAGTTATCACAAGTTTGATTCATAAAGAATCGCACAAGTCACCTACCATGAGCTTTTTGATATTCGCTCAAGAAGGATTTCCATCTTCATTGTAAATACTTTCGTATTACTCGGATGTTCAGGCAAGATCATGAAGATTTTGCGTAGGACTCTTAAAATCTTTCTTACTTTTCACAGTGTGTGAAGAAGCAAGGAAATATGAAAGTGTGTCCTAGTGAGATATTTGATGATCTCAAATGGCTCTAGACTCGATCGTGCACTTTGGATTTTAGTGATCGGAGGCTGGAGAGGAGTGCCACCATTTCAATACCAATTTATTCGGAGTGAATAAATCGATAGATAACGTGTTGTCTCCGTGTGATTAAAACAAATACCTTTTGAGAGATATCTGAGTTAGCTGGGATGGGTTGTGCATTGCATCACTGGGTCCATGATGTCTGTCTTCAATATCAAGATTCATTAAAATGATCTCAATAGCATATGTATTGACCCGGTTTCTGCCTAAAGTTGTAAGGAGGGCTTCTTTCTTTACACCCTTTATCTTTACAATTCTTTTTCATTCTTCAACCCCTTCAATGCTTACCAATACGTCATAACTAGCACCTTGTTGTGATTGTTCCAGTGCTAACTTAAGTACTTGGTCAGCATTCAGCTACGTTCACATTCTTTCTCCACCTTTCCTAAGGACTACTATTTCTAGCTATGGAATGTCCTTGGGAAGATTCCGCCGGTTCTGGAAGAATCATAGGACTTAACCTATCCTACCATCCTTATGTCACCACAATCTTCATCGTCGTGAAATAAATGGGTTTTGGGTAAGTATAAATCACCATGAAAATCCATTTTGATATAGAAAAGAAAATCCATTTTGCTCCCCCTTAACATATGCCACGATATTCGAAAACATTTTGCATATGTCGGGATGAGCCAGCACATTAAGTCAAACCATTTGTGATAATATCCCATATTAAATCACATTTTCTCCCCCATATTAAAAATATTAACCCAATCGATGTTTTTAATATCAATTGATTTAATGAAGTTTTAACAAAGGTTTTGGGAAAAAGATGCAAGTCCGTTTTATCTTCATGATACCAAATGTATGAGATATGATATCGATTTGTAGCATGATCACATAATCACCATATTAGAAAAGAATTGACAAGGTTGGACCTGATAGATGAGAACATCATATGATAAGATCAAATGGTTCTTGGCAGCATATGTTGGTCGCCTCGTCACGTCTGAAGTCATCTCTTGACACCACATGTACGATTGGTATTGTTGTCTTGACACCAACTTGTGAACTTGGCACGTTCGGCATCGAAGATTCTGAATGCTTGACAATTGCTCCCCCTCAATTGCTGACCCGTGTTCTATTGAAAGAGCTGTAGTCGTCGGTTGAGTAGTCGCATCGTCGAGTATGTAGATACCAATTGTAGATTGCTATGGTTGTAGAGATGATAGCTTCATAAAAACAAGACTTCTCTTGTTTTAACAAATAAATGCACTGAGGCCACTGAGGCGTACATAGATTTGTGTTAGACCAAGTTATAAAGTAAACTTGATCCCTTACAAGGTTTTAAAGTAAACCTTGCCCGAGAAAGTTAATTCCCGTTGTGAGCCAAAGCTTTCATAAGAAATACTTGACTTTAATGTGAAAACCCGGGTTGCAGTCTGAAATAACTACAAGCCATTTAGGCATGTTTTATGAAATATTTACAACTTTTGTACGAACTCTATTTATGGCGCCGTGTCGATATTAATCAACATTTCTAAGGCCGTAAATATTATCGTACCAAAAGACATGCCTTTGAAAAATAAAGTAAAAATATTTTTGGATTTTTCTGAATTTTTCAATTTTTATGGTTTTTATATGGTTTTATATTTTTGTATTTTGCTTTTGAGGATAAAAATATAAACAATATATACAGATGATCACCAAGGATACGGAGAATAGTTTTACCACCACTATTCTTTCGCTTCATCTGCTAGTTCCTTAAGAGTCTCAGGCGAGAAGGTTCTCATTCCTAGCTTGTCGGCCAAAAATTCAATTCGAGCGCGATCCAAAGCCTTCGTGAAAATATCCGCCAATTGATACTCAGATCGGACAAAGTAAAGCTCGATTACTCCATTTTCCACTTGATCCTTGATGAAATGGTAGCGAATGTCAATATGCTTCGACCGGGAGAATTGAACGTTGTTGCAGCATAAGGCAATTGCACTCTTGTTGTCACAGTACATCGGAATTTTGTTGAAACCTAGACCATAGTCGGTTAATTGCGATCTCATCCAAAGAATTTGAGCACAGCAACCGGACATAGCTATGTATTCTGCTTCCGTACTTGAAATTGCAGCGCTTTTCTGCCTTTTCGATGCCCAACTGATTAATCGATCTCCTAGTAGTTGCAAAGTTCCACTCGTGCTACGCCTTGTATCTTGACAACCCGCGTGATCCGCATCTGCATATGCCATTAGTGCAATAGAAGAGTCCTTCGAATACCAAAGTCCCCGATTAATGGTTCCTTTAAGATATCGAAAGATCCTTTTAACAGTAGCTAAGTGTAACTCAGTAGGCCTAGTTTGATACCTGGCACACATACATATAGCAAACTGAAGATCAGGTCGACTGGCTGTGATATACAGAAGAGTACCGATCATTCCACGATAAAGTGTCGGATCAACGACAACTCCATGTGGATCTGCATCAAGCTTAGTTCGTTCCACCATTGGAGTATCCACGGGGTCGCAAGATTCCATCTTATACTTCTTAAGCGATTCAAGGGCATACTTGGATTGATTGATAAAGATGCCTCTGGGACTCTGAGATATCTGAAGACCTAAGAAGAATGATACCTTGCCCATCATTGACATCTTAAACTTGGAAGACATGAGTGTCCCAAACTCATCTGATAATGTTTGGGTCGAGGCTGCAAATATAATATCATCAACATATATTTGTACCATAATCATATCTTTACCTCGTTTCTGAATGAACAGCGTGGGATCCACCTTGCCTTTAGCGAAGCCTTGCGTAATGAGGAATTGTGACAAAAGATCATACCATGCGCGTGGAGCTTGCTTCAACCCATATAGAGCCTTCTTAAGCTTGTACACATAATTAGGATAATTAGGATTCACAAAACCATCTGGTTGTTGAACATAGACCTCTTCCTTGAGTTCACCATTAAGAAATGCCGTCTTCACATCCATCTGATAGACGACCATATTCATATGGGCTGCATAAGCGAGGAATAGTCTAATAGCTTCCAAACGGGCAACAGGTGCAAAGGATTCCATAAAGTCGATGCCCAATAATTGCTTGTATCCACGAGCTACTAGACGAGCTTTGTTCTTCAATATTCCGCCTAACTCATCGAGTTTCACCTTGTAAACCCATTTCAAAGTGAGTAACTGCACTTGATCCGGGCATGGGACAAGTTCCCAAACATCAAGACGTATGAATTCGTTAAGTTCTTCTTGCATAGCTTCTATCCAACAGGATTGAGTAAAAGCTTGTTGCCATGTCTTAGGTTCAACTTCAGTTAGAAAAGCATCAAAGTGACAAAACAGTGCACTTTCTTGTAACTGACTTCGTGTGGATACTGGACGATTAGGGTCACCAATAATAGAATCTATAGGATGATCCTTTGTCCACTTGCTGTCATGTTCACGAATCCGTGGATTGGAGTAAACTGTAGAAGGAGCTTCCTCTGAGGTGGACGACCCGGCTTGATTAGGGTCGGGAATAGATACACCAAAGAATGGAAGTTCACGCATTTGAGCGAATTCCAAATCGTGATCATCATCATCCTCTTCATCATCAATAGGCATGACATGGGTAGTTGAAACATGTGTTGGTTGAGAATTACTTATTGAAGGTATATCTTGACCAATTGTTGGTGCAGATGTATCTGATTGTGCAACGGTTGCTGGAGCGACAACTTCGGTTACCGGAGCTATTACCTCAGGTTCTGGAGCAACAATAGTTGGAGGAGTAAAGAATTCATCAAAGAACGGTTGAAACAACGTATCCCATTCATTCCTAGTAGGTGGTGTAAATGATGATGAAGTAGGGTTGTTTAGGACAAGACCAGAACTAATGTTACTGGGTCCCATTTCATGAAGTGCGGGTTCAGAGCTGCTTTGCTCAGAAGCCATTGCTGTCAGCTCATCAAAATCAACATTCATAGTTTCGAGGATCTTGCGAGAGTTACGGTTGTAGATTCGGTATGCCTTCTTTGAGGGTGCGTAACCAATGAAAATACCAATATCAGCCTTTGGTTGAAGTTTTCCCAAATTGTCACCATCATTATTTGGATAGCAAAGAGAACCAAATACATGAAGATATGATAAATCTGGTACTTTTCCATGGAGAAGCTCATAAGGTGTTTTACCATGGCGTTTACGAATTAGTGACCGGTTTTGGGTGTACACTGCTGTAGATACTGCTTCTGCCCATAAAAACAATGGAGCCTTTGCGTAAATTAACATCGTTCGAGCAGCTTCCATAAGTGTGCGATTTCGCCTTTCAACGACACCGTTTTGTTGTGGAGTGCGTGCAACGGATGTTTCATGAGAAATGCCAACTTCTTCATAATAATCACGCAAAATTTGATTCACAAATTCGGTTCCATTATCTGTACGAATGCGTCGGACAGTAGTGTTGAGACGCACTTGAATCATCTTGAGAAATCCGATGATGAATTTAGGTGCCTCATTCTTTGCTTTAAGAAATTTCACCCATGTAAACCGAGAGTAATCATCGACAATGACGAGGATGTACTTTTTGCCACTAAGACTTTCAACACGCATTGGCCCACAAAGATCCATATGCAAAAGATAAAGTTTCTCCTGGTTGGTGTCTTCCGTCTTGGGTTTGTAAGATTTCTTAGTGCTTTTCCCCATTGTACACGCGGAACACAAATGATCCTTGTGAAATGAAAGTTTAGGAAGACCACGAACAAGTTCGTTTTTCGCCAAATGATTAATAGCGTCAAAGTTAAGATGAGATAACCGTCGATGCCATAACCATGACTTAGTCTTCGATGCTTTGGAGAGAAGACATACGGGAGAAGCGGCCATCATGTCTTGTAGAGACAAAGTATACAAATTATTCCCTCGAGTACCTTTCAATAAATCAACCCCTTCTAAATTACGAATGAAGCAGGTATGCTCTCGAAAAGCAACTTCTAGGTTTGCATCACAAAATTGTCCCACAGAAAATAAGTTGTGACCAAGACCTTCCACGTAATACACTCTTGAAATTATAACATTCCCAATATGATATTCACCATAACCCATTATCTTTGCAATATGATCATTACCAAATCGAACCGTACCAAGAAACTTGCTGACGAAATTTCTGAGCTGAGAGCGATCTCCGGTCATATGCTTGGAGCAACCAGAGTCCAAATACCAGAGAACAATTTGGACCACCTGTTTTCAATCACAACAGTAGACAATGCATTGGAAACTATTGGTTCCGGAGTGTTAGCAGATACAGATATGTTATTATCAGAATTGCTAACATTTTTGTTATCCTTAGATTTCCTGCATTTTCTAATGTAAGTTTTAGCATTTACAGGTTTTACTGTTCCAATTTTCTTAGGTTTTGGATTATTCGCGTGCACTACAGTGGGAGTAGACCTATTTAAAGGGCACTTTGTTCCTACAGTAGTGTCGGTGTTCCTAGTTAAAGGACACGCTTGTGTCTTGGTAGCCTTGGGACTCCTAGTTAAAGGGCACACTTTCTTCGCTGTAGTGGGAGTGATCCTAGTCAAAGGGCACATATTTCCTACTATAGTGAAAGTCCTACCAGTGGGGCGCCACATCCAACCAACTTGGGTTAACACTTTCCCAGTCGGTTTCCATTCTAATCCATTTTTCCGGGCCTGCATCTCATTCACATGGTCAATAAGGCAAGAATCATGACGACTAGAAAACATACATTCATTGCAATTCCAACATTTTAAATTAGAATTCACAGTAGGCTTAGAATGCTGCACAACCGCAGAGCCTTTAGGTTTAGCTACATGATTCTTTTTATTCAAAACAGAAATAACATTCCTAGGATGGGCTTCTACTTTCTTCTTCACTTGACTACTAGATGGGGGCAAGATCCTATCATTCTTCTTGTTTCTTTTAAGCTTAGATCTTTGAGCCTTAGTAGTGGTGCTTACTCCTGTAGAAGGCAACACGGGAATATTAGAAGCTGGTTTTGATTCCGCCTTATCTTTAGTGACCAAAGTGTGAGATGGTTTAGTCTTAGGGCCCTTGTTAAGTGGTGTGACGGCTATTAGGTTCCTTTTGATTGCACTAGAGGATGATACTGAGATAGTGGCTGCGTTATCCACAACATTCTTACCTTTTAGAGTTCGAAGTGTTTCCTTTAACTCAGCCAAGACCAGATTCTTATCACAAATTTGTTCCCTCAAATCAGATATTTCCACCGACTTTCGATTCAATTGTTCAATCAATGATTGATTCTGTGCAGTGGTATCAACACATGCGGGCTTTACTGAATCGAAGAGTCGTGTATTTTTCTGTTTTAAGTTATCAACTTTGGACAAAATCTTGGAAACTCGATTATCTAGATCAAGTTTAAAATTCTCAGCGGCCTCAAGTACGTTCACACAGTTATTCTCCTTAGATTTCTCTATGGCTATCGGCAAAGACTTAGCAACCTTGTCACTTGGCTGACGCTGTTTTGATTGTAAATTCAATCGAAAATTCTTTTCAAAATTTGCATCATCGATATTAACACCTTCGAATGACGTTTCAAAGATTTCTTGAATAAATTGTTGCTTGCATTCAAGCGAAATACTATGTGTTTGAATCTCATCAAAACGTTTTGAAAGCGAAGAATATGAATCTTGAAGCTTTAAAAATTCAGCGTCAGATTCGTGACAAGTACTATCTACCACATTATCCACAGATTCAACATTATGCACAATAGAATCATTATCAACACTAGTATTCACACAGACAGAAACTATATCATGAGACATCACTTGATTCAGAAGCAGATCATTATGGCGTGAAACCCGTTCTATTTCAAGTAAACTGTTTTCATAAGCATCTTCCATTTCATTGAAAACACGTCTAACTTCTTCTATTTCCAAAAACAAATCTTGATCAATATTACGAAGACAAGCTTTAACATTCTTTACAAACGGAACAATTTCATCTCGAAATGCAGCTCTAGTGTGCTCAAAGTTCCATTCACCTTCCGTTATGGCCGTGGCCGTCGTACGTTCCAAAATGACCTTGTCAAAATCGGCTAAGTGTTGGTGAACCGTATTTAAGTTAACGGACGCCTTACTTACCGGTGGAATTAACTTCGTTAAATCCTTTTTGACGAGTGTAGGAGACGTACTAGGAAGGTTTTCATTTGAAAAACTTTGGGGCACAAGAACTGTTAATTCAGCTAATTCCTTTTGTAAACGAATGCGTGTCTTTTTCGAAAATTGATCTTTGTTATGTTGATCATAATCAATTGTATGGAATTTTGAAAGCATTTTAGAATGAGTTTCATCCCCAAGTGATTGTGTCTCCTCAGTACTACGAACAAAAGGTGCTTCTTTCGATTTGCCAATTATGGTCATATCATAAAGGCCGGGAATATATTCCTGAGCTTGTTTTGCATAACCGGGATTAGGTGGTAAATCTTGAAGACGCTTAAGTTCGAAATCTTTAAATGATTTTGTTAAAAGATGAACCTTTTCTGTGGAAGCGTATTGTTTTAAAAGTTGTTGTTCTTTGAATTTAAGAAGTTTGGTAGCATTAATTTCCGATTCAACCTTTTTAGACTCGAGTGTTTCGAAATCCATTTTAAGTTTCTGAAAATCATTGACAACCGACTCTTTTTCTTTTAATTCATTAGAAAGATTAGCTTTTAATGATTCTATTTCTTTCAAGTGTTCAATCTTTTCAAAACGAAATTGGTCAAATTCAGATAATGTTATTTTCTCTTCTTGAGGGACCATTTCAAAAGTTTTGACCTTTTCTTTATGCAACGCAAGCTCAGCAGTTAGGGTGGAATTCGTATCTACGGATTGTCTGAGGGCTATATGCATTTGATCAATAATATGTTTAGGCACCATTACCAAGTCATGTTGAGCATAAGATTCCATACCCGTCGCAACATTTGGTTGAGGTTCACTCAAATGTGTAGAATTGGGTATCACATCATTTGAGTTACTAGTCCCCGAATGTTGTTCGAGGTTGTCATTTTCATGCCCAACTTGATGTTGGTTATCATCAATATTATTAGATGTGGTTGGTACCTCACTGATGACATCAGAACCGTAGTGAGAGAGATTAGCAACGAGAGCAGCTTGGGCAGTGTGAATGTCATCACAATCCGAATCGTATGCATCAAGATCGTCCGCTTGATAAGCTGCATTAGAAGTGGAGACGACTGCAATGCCTTCAGTATCTGCTGCCCCTGGGTCTGCAAGAAATGCTAACTCCTCTGAATCCAAAATCTTCCCCTTAGACTGAGCATCAACCAAATACATCTTCTCACGAAACCATGCATCATCCCTCCTCCTTTTCGGCTGAGTGCATTCCCTAGCCATATGACCTTGTCCTCGGCAATTGTAGCAAGTCACAACCTTTTTAGGACCACTAGGACTTCCATTTCCATTAGCTTGAGAATTCACAGCTTGATTGTTCCCAGTCCTTGTAGGAGGTCCATATGAATTTTGCCTTCCCTGAATAGGTTGCACCATCACTTGACCATCTTGAACAGTGGCTTGTTGTCGAGGATTTGATGAGGTGCGGAGCTGATTGTTTGTTGGTGGAAATCCTCTAGTTGCAACAAGTTTTGACAAGTAGGCTGTGAGATGGTTTAGAACATCAGCTGGCGTATCATTTGGTGTAAAGACCGGTGCTTCGATTGGTGGAAGTTCATTAGAGTAGAAAGCTTGTGCTGGTTGTGCTTCAATTGGAAAATATCCTTGCTGAGGAGTATAGCCCAATGGAGAGGTGTTGGCTTGTGATGGTGATGTCTGATATGGTGGTTGCTGTGGAAAAGATTGTTGATGAACACCTTGTTGAAATGCTTGTTGTGGCATCACTAGTGGTGGATAAGATGGTTGCTGTGGTTGCTGATAGTTGTGTGGTGGTGTCTGCTGCAAGTATGATGGTTGCTGATAAGTATAAGCCATGTTTTGTTGAGAAGCATACATTGCAAGTGGATCATGAACTGGAGGTGTAGACAACCGAGCCTCGATCACATGGCATTCGTGTTGTTGAAGAAAGGCTTGAAGTTGATCCACATTGGTGTTATGCAAGTCCTTAGCCAATTTAACATCCGTCACGTATTTTTTTCCATTCTGAAGGAAGAGTGTTCAAATACTTGGTGTTCAATTGAAAGGTAGGAATTGTCATGCCATAGATATTGAGCTCATTCAACAATAGGGTAAATCTCAGATAATAATCATTGAGAGTCTCCCCTGGCACATAGGCAAACTTATCAAAAGTATCATAAAGCTTACACTCTCGTTCTTGTTTAGTTAACGAGGTGCCTTGCATTAGAACCCGAATTCTATCCCATAACTCTTTGGCAACTTTGTGTTTGCTGACGAGTTTGTAGACATCTGGAGGAAGGGCTTGGAGAATGATGTTTGTAGCATACTTATCACATTTATCTTGAATCTTCATATCTCCAGTCAACTCACCCGTTGTGCGAGGACGACTAGTCGTACCTTCCGTCACTGTACCATAATCTAATGGTCCATTGAGCACCGATGCCCAAATGAGATGTCCATTCTCCTTGTTCAACATATAAAGTTCCATTCGGGAAGCCCATTCCTCATACATAGTCTTCACCAACATTGGTGGACGATTATCAGTACCCGAGAGGATGGACTTATCCGTAAGAGATGTGTACTCCATTTTAATAAGTTAAGATTTACAAACTTTGATCGATCAATGAAAGAAAGTAAATGTGTTTGTTGTTGTGAGTTGAAGTCGAGAAACAATGTTAAAATCCCCTAAAATATGTTCTCAATAAACCAAAAATTCCAAGTCAAAATTACACACGATCCCACAAACTGCAAGTTTGTTCGAAATTTTTTAAGGAATAATTTTGTTATCGGAATAGTGATCGGAATAGTGATCGGAATATCAGTCGGAATCTCCCAAATCGGAATACCTTGATCGGAATGTACCTAATCTGAATACCAATCGGAATGAGTGATCGGAAAACCCAATCTGAATACCAATCGGAATGTACCAAATCTGAATACCAACCAATCGGAATGCCGATCTGAATGCCAATCGGAATGCCCAATCTGAATACCAACCAATCGGAATGCCGATCTGAATGCCAATCGGAATGCCCAGTCTGAATACCAACCAATCGGAATGCCGATCTGAATGCCAATCGGAATGCCCAATCTGAATACCAACCAATCGGAATGCCGATCTGAATAAGTAAACCCTTTTCCGATTTGACCAGATCGGAATATTTTCCACTTTTCTCGGACAAAACTCAACCAATTCGTGATTTTAAGCCAAAAAATGATCAAAACACCCAAAAATTTTGTGTTTTTAGCCAAAGTAACTATACCAAATCCCCACCACAACTATGTAGAAGATTTGTATCAAGAAAAAACCATCAAAAACACAAAAAAAAAATTGGACGTGTGAAAATGGATCAAAAATGGCGTATGAATCAAGAACACAAACACATGAACAATACAATCATCCCATGGCTCTTGATACCATTTGTAGGATTGTAAATCTATGCTTATGTTTTAGAGAGAGAAAGAGATAGAGAGATGGTGGATTTCACACAAAGCTAGAGAGAGAAAGTAATGTTTACTATGTGAAAAATAATGAAAACCACACCCCTCTCCATCAAAGGAGAGGGTTTATATACCCAAGCCTTGTAATGGGCTTGGGCTTACACTTTTGGGCCGGCCTACACATGTTGTAGGCTAGGCTTGGACTTGTTTGATAAGTAAAGAAGATTAACTAAACTACGAGCTATAATATGGACCATTGTTAGAGTGACCGATCCTTCTTAATACGTAAAACGTATTTCCAACAGGTACAGACTAACGGGGACATAACTTCCCACGTTTTCCAAAATATATAACACCTTTTCAGGGTGATAGCTTTGGCATAAGTTTTCCACCTACCTCGATTTCCAAAGTTTTTCGCTTCACATCGTCATAACTTCTATGTCTACTACGAGCAGTTAACAAACGATTCTTAGTTCGCACGATCATTTATTTGTCGGAATAAAACGAGCAGATTCAATCGGTCAATATTGACACAAATTAAATCATATTCAGGCTGAGTTTTCAAGAGCTTAACAATGAATACATTGCAATTTGCTCCTACTTCACGAATGATAACGAATAACACAATCGTAATCACTTAAAGGCTAATTTACCTCTTTTTATTCCAGAATACATTGTAGCTCTTACTATCGGTGGATACCGTACATTAGTGCCATACAATTAATGTCTCAATAGACGATTAGTAAAATCACCGCACCCAATTACAAGTCATGGGTTGTGTAGTTTCCTCATTCTTCCTAGGTTTCCTACAAGCATACAAAATCAAAACAGCTCCAAATCATATAGGAGATGTATCACGATCAACAACAAAACCTTTAGTTCTTTCAGGTAACGATAAGATCGGCGTGTCGCAGAGTTTTCTTTTCATGGTTTGAAAAGCTTTCTCTTCATCAATGCCACACACATACGGTTCATTCTCTGAGTTAGCTTAGTTAATGGTTTTGATATCAAAGAGAATCCTTTTTTATAAACCTTCAGTAATAACCAGCCAAATCTAGAATTTGTCGTACTTCAGTTGGAATAGTTGGAACATTCAAATCTTCGATGGCTTCGATTTTCGCAGAATCAACATGTATGCCACGTTTGTCAATCACATGACAGAGAAGTTGTACAGAACAAAGCCAAAAATCACACTTTAAAATTTTTGGGTACATCTTTTCGTTCTTTAACAAGTTTAAATATTATCCTTAAGTGTTCGGCATGTTCTTCCTCGCTCTTAGAGCAGATTAGAATATCATCAAAGAAAACGATTACGAATTTATCAAGACACGACTTACACTTATGATTCATTAAGTCAATGAATACAATAGGCGTATTGGTCAAACCAGAAGGCATAACCATAAACTCATAATGATCATCACAAGTTCTAAACGCCGTAATAGGAATATCTTCCTCACGTATGTAAAGTTGATGATAAACAAAACAAAGATCAATCTTGGAGAAACACGGGAATCTTGGAGTTGATCAAATAGATCATCAATTCTTGGAAGCGGATAACGATTCTTGATCGTCAGCTTATCCAGCTCTCGGTAATCGATACACATACGAAACGAATCATCTTTCTTCTTAGCGAATAAAATAGGAGTTCTACAAACTGACGAGCTTGGTCGAATAAAACATCGATCAGATAGTTCTTAAAACTGCACAAATAATTACTTCAGCTCGGATGGTGCTAATCAATATGGCGCACGTGCCACAGTTGCAGCACCAGAGATTAGATCAATTAGGAATTCTATTTGCCTTGGAGGCGGAAGCCTTGGCAATTCTTCCAGAAACACTTTGGGATAGTCATGAATGACTACAACATTTTCTACTGACTTCTCTTACGATTCCTTCTATGATACCTAAGCCAAGAATAATCCACAAACTTTTTTGATATACTTACGAGTTCTAATGCACGAAAAGAATTTTCAATTTGGAATTATTTTTCCCTTCAGTGACCTTGTCAGCCTTGCCTTGAATTATATGTCCCATGAGCTAATCAGCCATGCAGACAACTTCACAAATAGTAAATGGCTTAGAAGAAGTCACATCACCGCATTTATTCTTGGTCAGCTGTAAATATACTGCTTGACCTTGACGGTTTGGGTTCCATAATTCTTGGACATAAAGGAGTCAACTTGTGGAAACACTTGATATATCTACCAATGTTAGTTCCCTTCAGTCTCAGATTGTACAATACTTTCTCCATGCTTTAGAAATACTTCGAGGACAAGCTCCTCAGTTAACCGTTTCCTCACCTTAGTCCATGGTGTCCCATAAGTAACGATACCTATGGAAGCAAGTCTGCCATTCCACCAAATTAATGCACGACCTTGGAGAGTAGCGATTTCAAACTGCACCTTATCCTCCTGATTAGGGTCACAGATTCGAAAGACTGACGCCAGCTTTTCAACAACTGACATAATCCTCCATCATCTTTAGTCCCCTAAAGAGTCTACGGTTTGCACCTAAAGAATGAAGTGTAGTTATAGCCTCTAACTTCGGGCACATTTGTTCCATCAGTACCACGAACATTATTGGCTCCACCAGTTCCAGTTCCACCAGTTTTTAGCTTCAGCTCCAGTTCCAGATCCATCATTCATGTTGGCCATGAATTCAACTAAGATACAACAACTTGTTCACTAATAACTTGGTGCATTCGTGCTTTAGTCATAGCTTTCATTGACTGCATGATTCGTGTGTAACACAAATCAAATCATAATGAGTATTCATTCAATGATTGCGTTATACCACATGAATTTATAAGAGAAAAGCAAAGAAAGATAATAATAGAACGATGTAGAATTAGGAATCAAAATATAGTCATTCCATTGATCACAAACTAGTACAAGTCGTATTGTCAAACATTATAGATAATCATCGTCTAATGCCATACAACTTAAAAGACTAGTCCTACTAACTGTTGTCACAGTTTAGTTAGGGATTAATGAGAAGATACTACAATTGATAAACTAATCTACTAAGAGTTACTAGGTATTTCACATGGCTAAGAAAGCTCCTCGGTCCCACAAGAAGAAGATTTCTTCAATGTCTTTCAGAGACGCTTGATATCCTCCTCAATTGGCGGTTTTGGAAAAGCCCCAATACAACCATTTCACGATCAAATAATTAGAAGAACAAAATCAAAGAATGAATCGAGCAAACGAATTACAAGTCAATAAGAGTTTAATTACGCAGATGCTATATGCTTAAGCCCACACGTTTATGAATCATTATTTCCATGGATTGATCAAGTACTTCCAAATAAGATTCAGAAATTTGTAGTTCAACAATTTATAATTTCCTTGTTCAAATAAATGGCCAATTTATTTCAACGATTATAAATCACTTTATTTAAGCATCGCTGGCTCAACGCAAAAGATCAAGATCGAAACAAATGAGAAACTGATTTAACAGAAAATGATCAGTGATATGATATGGAATCCTGATTGGCATGTGAACACCATAACAATCAATCTCAGTTCCTAACAATCAATAGTACCATCTCGGACAAACTTGTTTTTATCAAAACAGTATAATGTTGAAGATTAATGAAAATGCAAATTAAAATTGCTAAACAAAATGAACGGATCGATAAATCAAGAATAAGAATCAAGGAAATCAAAATCCTTGTAACCAAAAGAATATCAACAAGAATATTAACCATTTCGTTGGGATCATGTATCCACAACTTAGTTAATCTCGAGAATAACAGGATTCATTTCAGGAATAGCTTCAGCGCTAGCATTAAAATGACTAGGGTGGCTTCGTGACAATCTACATCGTATAAATATCGTATAAATATAAAATTATCATTTATAATTAAATAAATGAAAACATACCTTGTAATTCACAAGTTCAAATAATCGATAAAGATTATATTATATATATATATATACTTTCATTCTCGTCCATTGGCAACTCGGAGGTTTCGCTTGCAACAGTTATAGTTAAAGGATTTCAAAAATTCATTTTTGGAAAATCTTTTCGTTCTCTATAACTTGAGCTCTGATGCCAATCTATAACACCCCCAATTTCGGTCATAGTAGCGGAAGGGTCTTTGGGTGTTACTATCATGGTTCAATCTCATAATCATAGAAAACGGCTCAAAACGAGTCATTTTAAATAAAAACATCCATCCATTCATTTAACAATAAAACTTTTCACACAGTCCCAGATAATTTAAAGGTTACAGTCACGTAAATGATAAAAGATTCTTTGAATGGATGTAATTTATGAAAGCGGGCCAAAACATTTCAAATAAGCAAGCTTCACGAAACCGCCTTCCTCGAGTGCCTTCCCAATGGACCTGAGATAAAACATGCTAAAAAGTCAGCAAAATTTGCCGAGTGAATCTATAGAGTTTAATTTAAATAAAGAGTACACAAGTATTCAAAATAACCTTCTATGGTTAATAATTTATCAAAGACAATTATGTTGTACGGACATAATTATCGTGTCATTACATAAGTCTCGTGACATTAAACGTTAACATATATTATTTCAGCCCAACACACCTAGCCAAGGGCGTATATTTCTCTTGTACAATGCATCCGATGTTTCATTACTAGTGCATCACAACACCACGCGATAGCTAGTCGTGATCGGACTGGGCGTCACCCCGATAGATCTATCCATAGCATTAGCGTTACTTCGATTAACAATTCACGATTCATGGGTCTTTTAAGGCTAAAACTAACTTATGTAATAACTTTCATCTAAGCATACAATCGGGTTCCTTGTGTTAAATTTTTAAAACAAAGAGGGTTTACCACAACTTCTCGTTGTACCCTTCGTTTATAATAAACGCCTTTTCAATAAGTAGGGTTTCCACAACTTCTCGTTGCACCCATACTTTTTCAATAAGAAGGGTTTCCACAACTTCTAGTTGCACCCTTCATTTTTATAAAACAAGCATGTTATCCCCCTCGTGGGTTTATAAAACAAGTAAACATGTTAAAATCGAGGCTATAGACTCACCTTAGCCAATAGTGGTAATGAGACGATCGCCGACGATTAGTGATGCCCGTTTAAACACGAAAACCGCAACCTACCAAATAAGGCGCGTTCGTTAATAATCGACTCAAGTATAAATCATACTTAAATAATATAAAAATTAAAATTACAAAACCAAGACAATCCCGAAAAATTCAATAATACAAGTGTTATTACTATACCCTTTTTATTCAATACTATTCTTTTAAACACTTGCACTCTCGATATTGACCCGTCTTAAGACGCCAAGTCAACACAAGTCAAATTATCATTTTACTTCTCTCGGACCAGTAGCTAAGTCATTTATATAATGACTTAACACTTGAGTAAATCACCATGTCCAATAGTGAATACTCAACTCACGCCACACGTGTATTGAACTACGTGTCCAAAATACAAATCAGCATGTACACTCCGAATGTACACACCAATCTACCCTATCTAGACTTGTCCGATTTCGACGAAACTTGGTCACAAACTCACATATAATATGAATAAGACTCAGTTTAAATTTCATTAAAAAATATTACTCCTAAGACCTTCTGCCCGACACATCTTTGTGCTATAAAAACCAGACAGTTTTACGCCTTTGACTTGTAAAATCATTTTGACATAAACTGACAGTCGGGTTTGAAAATATACTCATGACCTGAGGTTTAGCAACTTATAACAGCCCTTGACTATTTTTAAAACTCATTCTATAGTCCCCGAGATTCGATCCAAATATCGACAGCAATTTTCGGATTGTGCCGATACTCGTCTCCCGGTACACGAATACTAAAATTGTCGTAACTTCGCACTCGTTTGGAGTTGAAAGTCCTACTTTATATCAAATCTAAGCTAACGAAATTCTCTACGACCCTATCTTATTAGTTTAACAAGATTATTTCAGTAAGTAATTCAAAAATTCCCTTTAAGTTACTGCCCAAAATTAGCTCTTTAAAAATCATATTAAAACTATTTTTCAACCCATTTTAACAATTTATACACTCCTAATATCATCCTCATCCATCTATCTAACCTATAACATACTTGAATAATCATCCAAAAATTACCCACTCAAAAATAATGCACATGCAACCAACAATACTTGAATATAATAATAATAACACCTACATACCATCATAAAAATGGATCAAACACTACTAGTTCATCAAGAAAAATAAAATTTTGAAAAAGTTAATGCATGTGTATAGAAATCATACCAATATGATGGGTAGCTCAAGATTAAGATGGGTCTTAATTTAGTTTTCTTGAATTCAAGCTTGATTTTGAAAAATCAAGGTGTTTGTGTGGTGTTTTTGAACGGAAAAAGGGGAGGAGAAAACAAGGTTGATGATTTTTATTTTAAAAATGAGTTAGTGGAAAGTTATGTGTAAAAATTTTCCTTTTATAGTAGGTAGTTAGTTGAGGGTAGTTTCTGTGAATTGTTCATTCTTTTGGACTAAAAATCAATTAAGAAACTTGAAGGGTAGAAAATGACTATTAGTCAAATTTTGAAAATATTTACGAGACTCGGGTTTCGTAAAAATACTATTTAAAAATTAAAACGCTTCTTAAAAATAATAATATCACTTTGACACGACTTAAAACGTAATTAAATCGAAAACGTCAAAAATATAAAATATCGAGACAATCGATAATAAAACATAAATTTTTGGGCATCCGTCGGTATCGCGATCATTAGTAGTTCTCGTCATTCGTTAAGACGTAAAACACGAGAAATAAAAATAAATACAATAAAATCATTCACATGATAAATTGAGAATATAATATCGATACCTAACGTATTCCTTGCTAGTTTTCATCGAAACGACATTCTTACGTTAAGTATCATGTCATAACCTTCTCGGTTAGTCGATAATTTAAAATTCTCATTAAAGCAAACACGTGATATGTAATAGTCGAGATCAAAATAACGACCTGAAATTGACGGATTGTCACACCAATATATCTCATGAAATATCAACGTGCATGAATACTTGGAGGGGTGACCTCGTCATGCAAATTAGAGGGGCTGCCTCTAATTTAATATACTGGTTTTGGGTAGGAGGTATCAGCTCCTTGTGAAGGATGCAAGGCACACACCACATTCACACTGATTAATCTACTGAAAACATGTAAACTAGGATGCACCCATACGCCCCAATTGATAATATAATAAATGGCCAAAAGCTGAAAGGGACGCCACGAGCAATCACTCCGCCGTGGGGAAGTCATAACACTGGTGCCTCTGGTGTTATGGTTATGGTACCTCCAAAACTAGGTGAAACTGGTCATGCATGTATATGCCTTTAGGTATTCTAGTTAAACATAAGCAATCAAAAACATATAAAACATATACTAGGGAAAACAGTTTGCTGCATACGGGGAATCCTAATAAGGAAAGAATGTCCATACTGAAAGGACGGAGAATCCGTACCTTGTGTCCAGTGAACGAAGAAGACGAACGGAAGAGAGTCCTACTTCGATATCACTAATGCTACATAAATAATATACGTGTATAAGTATTCTGATTACTGCGTGCGTAAACGATTTTATATCATGTCTTAGCTTGTTTTATATGTTCATGTCATGTTTTAATATTATGCTGTGTTTATCGTGTATTCTGTCGATTCTAATTAAGTATTACTTGTATTTCTTGTATTATTATACTTGTTGTGTAATAATAAGTAACTTTCTAAAAATAGCAGGTTTCCTAAAATAGAAAGTTTCGAAAAATAGAAAGTTTACAAAATATAAAAAGTTTCCAAAAATAGATTTACTACTTATAATAGATAAATTTCTAAAAATAGAAAGTTTCCAAAAATAAATTAGCTGCCTTATTAATTATGCTTCTAAAAATAGAAAGTTCCCATAAATAGAAATAAGCTGGATTAATAAGCTAAATTATATAAGCTTAGTTTTATTGATTAAATATGCTAAGTCATGTGATTTGTAATATAGTTTATTAATTAATACATGTAACTTATATAAACTATAGGTTATAGGATTTAATTAAATATAACATGATTTAATTAAATTAACTGTATAAAAATACATAGGTTAAAACATGTATTAATATTTATATTAATATAACCTAAGTCATGAAAATTAATTAATTATAAGTCATGTTTTAATAATTAATTAATTATTTATAGTCTAAATCTAAATAATTAAATACTTAGTCTAAACTTGTAATTATTAATTAATAACAATATTGCATGATATTGTAAGTATTTATTAATTAATAATAATCCATGATTTACTGATTAAACTTTATAATTCGATTAACTAAGTTTAATTTATCACATGTACATGAATAATTATGTAGATAATTATTTAATCCTAAGCTTTATTTTAATAACATGTACAACATAAGCCATGGTTTTAATCAAATAAAACTACATTTAAGTTAAACATGTAATTAATTTAATTAAAATGTATTAATTAAACTAATTAGGTTAAATAAAATACATGTTTATTAATTTAGCCAAACACCCCCATTAAGTCTGCCTTAAACTGTGAACCAAACGCACCCTTAACTGGTTAAATAATTCCTGCTGATAGTTCTTAATACCTACTGCTTTTAATGATTTTTACATGCTGACTGTTTAAAATAACCCGCTGACCTATGATTTGTTCTGGCTGACAGAACCAATACACCACTGGCCGCAGTTAGTGGTTCCCCCTGATCGGTCGCCGTTGCCACTGTTAAGCCAAACGCACCCCTGCTGACTGCAGGGGTTGCGGCTGAAGGAGCAAAAAGCCCACTGACCGAGCAAAACAGCCCCTAAGGGTCTCGGTTGTGGACAATAGTGCACCGAGAGTCGGAAGACTCTCGGTTTGGGCTACCGATCAAACACACAAACCAAACAAACCCCTTTTTCCTGATTTGATTTAATTTATAACATGTTTTTAATTAATTCTAAATAATCAGAAACATAAGAGCATGAATTAATATAAAAAGATTAAACAATTAAGGTTTTAGAGTATACCCTTGCGTGAATAAATCGAGGTTTTGAACAGAAACATGAACATGTATGATTCCAAGATCAAAAATCAACGAACTCTCCTTGGTGTTGGTTGAATGTCGCGGCCACAAGGAAAAGAAAAGGGAGGCTAGGGTTTTATCTTTTTTTCTAATTTCTTGAATTATGAAACATGTTTTTCCCTTTTTCCTAGTTTAGTAAATTTTGCATGGGCTTGGCCCATGTTTCTTGTTGTGTCCGCGGGTAAGGGGGCCCACAAGGGGTAACCTGGACATTTCTCGTGTCTAAATAATAAGTGTGTTCTCGTATTCGTGTTTTACGTGATTTAATAGTTATCGTTCGTGTTTTATTATATTTATTCGTGATCGTAATAAATATACATACATACGTAATACTGAGCTCGTGATTAATTTACGTTCATGATTTCATGTTCGTATGTTCGTGATTATAAATATTATCGAAATAATTATCGTGTGTTAATACGTAATAAATACTTATCGTGTTATAACACGTACGTAATACTTGTAATTCTTGTTCGTGATACGTGTTCATGTTATATAAGGAAAGTTTTAATCGTGTACGTACGATTATAAGTGTACTGTTCATGGTAAAAGCATGCGGTTTTTACAATTTTTTTAATTTTTTTTAAAGTTAATGTAAAAGTATAAAAATGATAAGCTTCACACTCTGTCTAATTTATTTAAAATATAACCACTAAAGTTTATTAATTGTCTCCTCCATCTTTATGTTTTGTTTTTTAATAGTTTGATACATACATTTTTATGTCATTTTTTCTCTATCAAATTCTTCTGCCAATTTTCATGGTTTTTTTTAAATAGCCAAATTTAGAAATAATTTGTTTTTTTTATTTTTAAAACTTTTTACTAACTAAAGTAAGAAGAATTTTTTTTAGAAAGGCAAAAGTAAGAAGAATTGATTTTTGAATCATACAAAATTCACAAAAAGCGTTTTATGTTACTAAATCTATTATATCTAATAAAACAGAGTTTTTTACAAGTCTTTAAAGCAGTAAATGTACAAGTATATAAGCATAACTTAATTAATTTTTTCCTTAAATACGGAACATTCTTGTGTCGCCACGTGGACTTATTAATTTTTCAAAACTATTTTTTTTAATCACGTAAGATTTTGTATTAAAAAGTTTGACCAAGCCACTTTGGATAGAAGTTAAGTAAATAAATCATTTCCTATATTAGCTCAACTTAATTTAGAAAACCATTCCATAATTAACTTTTTTTGCACCATTACAAGCAGTAACAAAAAAATGTATAGAATAAGATGTAAAATTTTAAAAATTATATAGTTATGATTTAAACGTGTATAACAAGAATTGAAATTCTCTTTTTGAACTTTATCATATACCATACTAACAAAACGTGTGTAGTCTTTTTAGTCTTGCCAATCCTATTTTTCTAGAAAATAACGTTCATAAAAAAGAAGATTAGAAAATAACAAAAACGTGTTAGTAATAAGGTTGTTGCAATATTTTGTTTTGTAACAAGCACTATTTTTAATAGTTTTTATTCAAGAGATAATTATAACGTGTGAAATGATTAAATACTTTTTTCTAAATCTAAAAAACTAATGATTTATAATTTTAAACATTCAAAGGTCAAGTTTTTTTTTGTTAGTCATTAAATAATTTAAAATTATTATATGAAAGACGAATGAAAGTTATTTTTAAAAAACAAAAATTAATTTTAACAAAAGTGAAAATAATATAAAAATATATATTTTTAATAAAATAAATGGACGAGTTATATAATTTTGGTAAGTCCTGCAAAATATTTAAATTATATTATTAAAATATAAATAAAAATTTAATTATAACAAGGCATAACAAAATTTTAAGTAAATATATATTTTTGATTAAAATAAAAAAATTATGGAAGTCATAACAATTTTAAATTCTAGAGAATAAAAACATTTCCTTTAATAGTTCTAAAAAAACCGTGTCATTTTTTGTAATTTTTTATTAAAAATTAGGTATTGTCATTATCATTTTTGTAAAGTTATAAAAAAGCCAGCTAAGACAGTTTGAATTTTTGACAAAACATATCATAGAGTTTTGGTAATTATGTAAAGTAATTAAAAATATTTTTGGCCTAAATAATTGTAACAATTTTCTTTTTTCTATCTTTTATTTTGAATTTTGATTTGTTACAATTAATTCAATAGCATAAAATCAATATACGCTCCTCCAATAAATGTCCGTGCATTCAAAAAATATCCTAAAATAACTTTGCGATGTTGGCTATATATATTTTATTCATCGTTTAACATCAACCTTAAAATCCCATAGTAATTTATTTTGATGTGTTTTGTGTATGCTTTGATTAATTTTAACTAAAAAACTAATAATTTTGTTTTTGATTATGCAGGTTAAATGTAATCACATAAAATAGCATCAGCCAGTGCGAATTCTATGCAGCTCCACCACCAGGAGGAAGGTCAGTTAAACCTATCGTAACACCATGTACCACTTCATACGAATAAAGTAATTTTGTTTTTTATGTAATAATATATTATTTTCCGATGTACATTTTTTTGTTGAATGTTTAATACATGTCTAAAATCAAAACGATTCCAAGTTTAGTTGATAAATAATCAACCACTACATTTTAGTATGTTGGTTCTTGATGGTGTTATTTTGATGCAACATGTCATCTCGTGTTGATTGTAAGAAAAATATGTTATGCCAGGTAAATCTTTTATAATATGGATTTTACTGCTTATAGCTTCACATTGATCTTTTGCTTTTGTTTTATCTTTTTTCTGGTACAATAATTTCTTAATATGCATGCCTTTTAAAATTTTCATGTAGGCTTTTAATAATGAAATGTACTCCAAATAATGTCGATCTGTTCATGGCGCGGTAACTTTGCACTCACCTTGCTGATTTGAAACTGAATAAGCATAAGCAAATTCAAACAACATTGTTGCCTACTAGGATCGGTTCTGATAAGAGAGCTATTTGTGATGACGAACAATGTGTCAGTGATGACCAAATGACTTCTTACACGTATTTTTGTTTTCTCCCTTGCCTGTGTATTTGATTATGTCACTGGACTTCATAAGGGTGGTGTCATCAGCCATTATAAAAAAATAGATATGACCTAAGTCGTTGGCTATAAATATTTTTATTTACGTTATATATTACTTGATAAAAATTATACCAAAGAAAAACTATTTAAAAACTTTATTTATTCATATATTTTGCACCAAATATTATACAAAACAAATAAAAGTATTTATTGTCAAAGTTGTAAACAAAAGATCAGAAAAATTCAAAGTGAACATTTAATATGAGACGGAAGGAGCATAAATTGTTTAAATGCCATGGTCTTCTGTTTAGGAGTCGATTTCTAATATGTTGTGAGAGTGTTCCTTATTTGTTGCATTTGGTGGTAAGACGACACCAAATTTTAAGTGCAGAAGTTGATAAATGCATTCACAATACTCTAAATGAGTAGTTGTCACTTGTCACCCACGGTTCATTAAAGGTATATGCAAAATCAAATTTTCAGTTTCCAAATGGAAAAAAGTAAACCGAGTACGTCAACTTTCAAAAATAAGTTTTCAAAGTAACTAATGTTGTGTTTTGATTAATTACTTGGAAAATGACATATTTCAAGCTGAACAACTAACTTGAAAGTTGTTATTCATAAGTCATTAGCAACAACACAACGCCTTTTAATTCTATACCATTTTAGTAAGTAGGGAAAAACATAAATAATTCGTTTTGCTTAATAATTCTCTTCCTTTAACGCATTAGGTACTCATTGCTAAGGACCGTTTTCTGTCATGACGACCCGTAATATAAGTACAATACGTTGTAATTACGACCTGATCATGAACCCTGGATTTCATATGCTACGTTAAGGGAATTGCGGTTGATCGTATGTGTAAATTTGCTTTTGATTATAAGGGTTTCATAGTTTTATGTTAGATGACAACTACTAATTTTTTTGAACGGCAGTTTGGTGCAGCGGAGTATCTTGCGTGCCACCGAGGCACCAAGTCTCTCAAACCGAGTTCGAATCATCTCACGAAGAGAATATCAACCCCCATGCTAGCCATCCAGTTTCCCATTAAGGGGCTTCAAGGCATTGCGATGGGATTCAAACCCGGCTGCCAATTCTGGGAAAATCCCCCATATGGGGAAGGATAGGAGTCGAACCCCTAACCTCCCCCACATGGAGACTATAACCAAATGCATCCATCCAACTGAGCTAGACTTCATTTGCTAGATGACAATTACTAATGGTGCAAAATTGCTTTTAATTTTGGGATTGATAATAACCTTGATCACGGGTCTATATAAGCTACTGATAATGTGGTTCTGTTTTTCTAAATCTTGTCAAGTACTAAGACACGTGTTAGTAACTTATGCCTTCACAATGTGCAATGTCATTTACTACATTTTTCAATGTTACTTAAAAAATACCCGTGAATTTCACGGGTCTTTTAACTAGTAAAATATTATATATTCTTGTTGACTTTTGCGATATTGAGTTTACAACTTTGACTTTGACTATTATTTATTTTTTTGCTATATAAAACTTAGTGCATTCGTAGTATATGAGTTAACGGCTTTCCATTTCTTATTTAGTGTTGTTTGGCCTTTAATTTTAATAAATTTATTGTTGTTTAAGAAAAGAAAACTTTAATGCAAAATATATAGTTCATTCGTCTTACAATTATAATGCATCGATAAAAAATACATAATATAAAAAAATATCACATTTTCAGTTTTCTTTCTCTTACTTTTTACATAATTTACACAATAACAATTTTACCCTTAACCAATTAATTTACAATTTTTTTTATTGTTTGTAATAATAAATTCAAGTGAAGATAATATGGTAAACTTAATCTGTAACACCCCATAAATCGGTCAACAGAATTGGTAAAGCTCGGGGGCTGTTACGTCATAATACCAAAGTACAAGTTGTAAGAAAATGACACTAAATGAGACGTTTAGAAAAGAATTTACCTTGTTGCATTTATTTAAAATAATAGAGTTTAAAGGTCATAAGTTTCAAAAGTAAAGCATCGAAAATTATAAGTTTGAAATAAACAACGAGATAAATGTTCAATGCATAAGATAAATCTTCCAAAATCCTGCAACTAAGCATGAGACTCCACATATAGCACGCAAGATCAAATACCTGAGATAAATGCTTAAAATTGTCAACACAATGGTTGGTGAGTTCATAGATTTAATTCAAAAACATAGTAAAAGATGGACCGCAAACAAGATGTTTCAAAGCATATGTGATATAATGTCAACATATGGGAATAGTAGATAAAGTATTATGATAGCGCAAAGCTCATGACACTGATGCTAATGACAAGATGAAACAATAATAAGTGCCCGTTAGGTGTCCTATCCCTAAGACAACATCCAAAATAGCCTTAAGTATACGTCCGTTTGGCGGTGGTGACAGAGGACACCCGGACGGGAGTGCCAAACTCCAATAGATCTATCTATAATGTAACACCCCACTTGGGTAAGTGGACTATTACTTAATAATTATGGCGTGTCATCAAAGCATGTAAGGTAAATGTCTTAAAACATTAATGACCATAAAGGAAACCTGAAACAAACATCGGTTCCAAACATAAGCTCCCAGACAATGCATAAGTAAAGAATGTAGAATAAGAACTAAACAGTGTCCACCAAAGCAGAAGTATATAAATGCATTAAAAGGAATGAAGTCAAAGGAGCCTTCATCCAAATGCACATACTCTTAATTGCCTAGCTTTGCCTTTTAGTACCTGCCGTATGGGGACATGGAAAGAAAATACGGCTGAGCAATACGCTCAGTGCACGGATATATGACGATGAAATGAATAGCAGTAAACATAAGTAAAGTATGAAAATGAAAGTGCAGCGGAATAATGTAAGTCCTGGAAAACCTGGAGTATGTTTAATAAACTAATTTATATCTAAAAAGACTTATGTTTATTTCATAAAAACTGTATTTTAAATGCCCAAGATCTCATATAGGTATCAACGTGCATGAATACATAGAGGGGTGACCTCGTCATGCAATTAGACAGGTTGCCTCCAATTATAATAGTCTAGGTGGACGGATCAGCTCCATGTAACGGATGTAGAGCACACAACACAGTCACATTGTAATCTACTAACATGTACTAGGATGCACCCATTCGCCCCACATGATAATAATAATATATAATGCCAATAACTGAAAGGGACGCCGCGAGCAATCACTCTCACCGCGGAAGAGTCATAACACCGGTGCCTCAAGTGTTATGGTTATGGTACCTCCATAACTAGGTGGAACTGGCATGCATGTATATAGCTCGAGCAGTTTAGAATACTAATCATATTAATTATTGATAAGTTTAATGTAAACTACTGGGGAAAACAGATGGCTGCAAACGGGGAATCCTAAATATAGGAAGAGAATGTCCTTACTAAAGGACGAAGTATCCGTACCTTATGTCCAATAATAAGGATGAAAACGAAAGCGGAAGACCTACTCCGACTTCACAAGTGCTACATAATGAAAGGGACATGAATGAGTTGTCTGTTTAACGTATACTTACTGATTATTAGTTTACTTGACGTGTTCTTAACTTGCTTTACTTGTTTTTGTCTTGTTTTATTGTTTCATGTTTTATCATGTGATTCTTAGTGTTTCATGTGTTCTTGATTAATGTATTTCATGTTTTATGTGTTATAGTACTTGTTGTATCATAATGAGTAACTTTCTAAAAAAAGTAGGTTTCTATATACAGTAACTTTTCAAAAATAGCAGGTTTCCATATATAGTAACTTTCGAAAATAGCAAGTTTTCATAAATAGTAAGTTTTCAAAAATATAAAGTTTCCATAAATAGCAAGTTTCCAAAAATAGAAAGTTTCCATAATTAGTAAGTTTCTAAAAATAGAAAGTTTTCATATTTAGTACGTTTCAATAAGTAGCATATTTCCATATTTAGTATGTTTCTATAAATAGCATGTTTCCATAATTAGTATGTTTTCATATTTAACATGTTTACATATTTAGTAATAAGCTTATTAAATAAGTATATGATATAAGCTATAGTTTAATAAGCATATATTATAAGTCATGATTATTAAATATAATAATATAGTAAAGTTTATTAATAATAATACTTTAATCTTAACATATGATTATTAATTAATAATATAATACATGATATTATAAGTAATTATTAATTAATAATATTACATGATTATATTAATTAAATTTTACATTAACTGATTATTGTATAATTAAATTAAAGTATAGTATTAATTTAATTAATTTTGGTTAAAAATGTAATTAATTTATTAAACTAAGTGTTTAATTAAATTAATTAAATGTTCATGTACTTATACCATGAATAATCATATTTAATAATTATTATAATCTATAGTTTATTTAAATAAAATAGCCATGTATTACACCATGAGTTAATCAATAAAATTAATTAATAAATATAACATAAAGTATATTTTAGCAAAATATTAGCCAAACACCCCCTTGGTGTGTTCGATTCTACCCGAGCCTAAACAACGACACACCGAGACCTTGTTGACCGTCACAACAATTGGTTAGATTCACAGAAAATTCACAGAATGATGACTGAACACAGTGTCAAGTCATTACGCGTCCTTAGACGATATTTCACAAAACACGGGATAACTTCCCTGTTTAGAAACAGTTCAAACACATAGTTGACTAAAAGAAGTAAAGGGGTAATATAGTCCTTTTATAAATCTGAAAAATTAACGATTGTTAAATCATTTAAATTTTTCATCTACTTTTTGAAGTAAACTATTAATTCAAAACATTCGAAAATAGTAAATTAAATTATTAATTTTAAACAAAAATAATAAATGATTTAAGTTTTGGATGTATCATATACCATAAATAAAACATTCAAAATTAAAGCTATAAATTAAAATTTACAAAATTAATTTAACAGCGGATTATAATTATAAGATGGGTGATGTAAGAGCTGTAGGTGTCGTGAAGAGCAAAAAGATTTTCATTTGGGTCTCATGAAGTGTCACGTTATTTAACACACTCATTTTCAAAAAACTTATGTTATCACAACAAACCCCTCTCTTTATTTGGGCCCCACCACTACTTATTTTATTTTATTTTATTTTTTATTAGTTTAAACAAATTAACTTTATTTCATAAAAATAAATTTTCAATAACAACTAAGAAAAAAAAGTTTTAAATGTATTTTTATAAAATTAAAAACATATTTTTTTAAACAAAATTATGAATTTAAACCTAAATTTAAAACTAAACCAAACTAAAAAGAATTAAATGCAAATTTACTTTATATTAAAAAAAAGCAGCTACATTTCATCTCCTTCCCCAGCACTTCATCTCTGTGAATTGAAAAAAACAACAACACAGATATGCATATCGAAAAAATCAGAGAAAAAGAAAAAAAACATGAAATTAAATACAGGACTCACAAAGTTTCTCCTTTTTTTCACCAGTTACACGACGAGTGAAGTGACTGGTAAAGGTTTGTGGTGTGGTGGCGTGCTTTGGCGAAGGAGTGCCGAGAGCCACGTAGATCTGACGAGGGCGAAATATTACCACACTTTGTGCTCTAATAAACACTGAAGGGTGTCTATTAGTACTTCTTTTGTTCTGAAATTATAGTCCAGTATATTATGGACGTCTCAAATTAATAGTCAACTTTAAAAAATAGTTAAGTTTATCATATTACTCAAGGTATTATTACAAACAATAAAAAACATGTAAATTAATTTGTTAAAAGTTAAAATTATTATTATGTAAAAAGTAAAAGAAAGAAAACTGTAAAAATGATACTCGTCCCAAAAATTTTGTCCCCCGAAAAAAAACCATAGTTTTAAAAAGTACATTTATTACATTATTTTAACATAATGACACTTTTACCCTTATGTAATTAATTAAAGTCTTATTTAAAGTTTTATAATAAGATTTTCAAGCAAGAGTAGTATAGTAAACTTAATCAAACTTCTCTATCTATTTTAAATATAAGACAATAATTTTGAAACGTCTAAAAAAAAAGACTATAAATTTAGGACGAAGGTAGTAGGTTTTTTAAAATTTTATGTTTTTTTTTTTGTCAAATAAACAATATAATTATAGGACGAAGGAGTACCATGTATTTTGGCATTTTAATGGAAAAAAAACATTTATTTCACTATTATTCTGTTGTGTTGATTGGTACGTTTTACCAATTATTTATGGAGTCATACATACATGTCAGTTAAGTTGTCAAACTAGTAGTGATTCATCATCAGAGGTTAAACAGTCCATGAATATGTGCATATGCCACCGACAATTTTTTTTTTAATTAAACCATGTTTTTGGGGGATGTGATTATTTATTTATTTATTTTATCTTCATCTCACGGTTCATATAAAATATTTTTTTACCAGTAAATGCAATTTGAGCCCATTGGATGAGGTCATGAGTATATACTTGAAGGACCCCTAAATATGAATAGCTTTGCAAATAAAGAGTTGGACTTTTGTTTGTTAACTAAACCTCCAAGTTTGTAAAGGTAGTAAAACTCATTGACTACTTATGATGATCTTTATGTTATTAGTCTTTTTTTAACAACAATTATCATATTTAAAAATCGATTTTCGATTTAAATCATCCAAACGAATAGGCTATGAGTCCCAAACCACTAGAATAGGTCCGGGAATGAAATCTTTAAAACTCACGCCTTTGTACGAGAAAAAAATTCAGGTCTTTTGTCTTTTGTAAAAACTAAATCCGGGTAAGACCCTCTTTAAAGCTTCAGAAAAAACTCAAATGACCAATTATTCTAAAGAGTTAGTTATCTTTATGTTATTAGTACGTTTAAAAAACACAACTATAATCAATTTAATGAATATTCAAGTCACCTTAAAAACATTTATACGAGTGTGAAAAAGATGATATATATGTTAAAATTTATCGCTTCAAAAGAACTTAAGAGTGAAAAAAAGTTAGTCATCCGCGAAAAACTTGTAATCAACGGTAAAAATTTCGTAAAAGACAAGCTTAAATGAGCTCGAGTAACAATTACAGCTTGTATGTTAACCGAATTTGAGGCCGAGATTTACATACAAAAGCACCAATAGGCTAGGATAATTTGAGTATTAAACATATATAAAACATTATAAATTATGATTAACGACTTCAATAACAACCCTGTTAACAAACACAAAACATGTTTATTATGAGATGATATTGAACCAACCTCTAACTTTCTATTATCAAATCGTATAAACAAGTTCAGATCGAGCCCGAGCCTGCATAACATACCACAAGCCGAGTTCAAAGTTAAAAGAAGGCTTGAACTAACCAATCTCTAGCTCGAGCCTCATATACTTAAACGAGCCAAGCTCGAGCTCAACCCAACCCATTTACATCCTAGAAAAACTCACAACCAGTTCTAGCAAACAACAAAACATCCAAGGACTAGACAAGCCATAAAATCCAAACATTAGGACAAAACATAACACAACACATCCAGTCATATGATAGTCACAGCACAGTCTCATTCGAGTCATACCCCTCAGATCCAATCCAAATCTTAAAAAAAACACACACAAAAACACACACTAAAAAAACACACACCAATGGTGGAAGCACAATCCTACACAACTCGCAGGAGCAGCAACCCACGTTTCGAAACATCTGTAGACATACCCATAACACCAACAGGCGAAGTACGTTATGGGACATCCAACAGTATCTTCACGTCAGTTTCATCACCCTCATTCTTAACCACCTTCTACATTGCTTCATGGTACCTGTCCAACATTGGTGTCTTGATCCTCAATAAATACTTGCTGTCATTTTACGGCTTTAGATACCCTATATTCTTAACCATGCTGCATATGATCTCATGCACGTTGTATAGTTTACTCATGATTCGTTTTTTTAAGATTGTTCAGTTTCAGCATGTTTTGTCTAAGAAGCAGTTTTTTAAGATTTTCGCACTGTCGATTATTTTCTGTTTTTCTGTTGTGTGTGGGAATACTAGTTTAAGGTACTTGCCGGTTTCGTTTAACCAAGCTATAGGTGCTACTACTCCTTTTTTTACGGCTATTTTCGCGTTTTTGATCACGTGTAAGAAGGAGTCTAAGGAGGTGTACTTCGCGTTAATGCCGGTTGTTTTTGGGATTGTTTTGGCGAGTAATAGTGAGCCTTTGTTTCATTTGTTTGGTTTTATGATGTGTGTGGGGTCGACTGCGGGTAGGGCGTTGAAATCGGTTGTTCAAGGGCTGTTGCTGACTTCGGATAATGAGAAGCTGCATAGTATGAATTTGCTGCTGTATATGGCGCCAATGGCTGCGTGTATTCTGTTGCCGTTTAGTTTGTATATAGAAGGGGACGTGTTTGGTAAGACGGTTGAGAAGGCGAAAAGCGATTGGTTTATGGTGTTTTTGTTGATTGGGAATGCGACAGTGGCGTATTGTGTTAATTTGACGAATTTCTTGGTGACGAAACATACGAGTGCTTTGACTTTGCAAGTGTTGGGCAATGCTAAGGCGGCTGTTGCTGCGGTTGTTTCTGTTTTGATTTTTAGGAATCCGATTACGGTTATGGGGATTTCCGGGTTTGGTGTTACGATAATGGGAGTTGGGCTTTACACCGAGGCGAGGAAAAGATGTAAAGTTACACTTCATTGACAGCCTAAAAGCGGATTCATGTTTCTCACTGGTTCATCTTCTTTTCAATACTTTTTGTTATTAGTTTGATTGTTTTACGCTTTATTTAGTTTCACTCATTGTGAAATTAAGTCAAGGATTATAAAAAAAAAAAAAGATAAAGAACTTTACACGATTAGATTGTAATATTGTATAGTATGAGATCGTATACCATTCATTTAGCGAATCAACATTACACTTTACTTGTTATGTTAGCAACATTAAAGTCTTGTTACGAATTTAATGAAACATTCTTGAAATGTGATATTTTACCTTATGATTAGTCATAGATTTGCTGTTATGGAGTATGTTCCAATCTAAGTTTAGCCGTAATCATATATGTGGATACATTAATGTTATCCGTTTGAGTGTATTCCAATTCAAGTTAACTTTACCGGCTACTTGCTTTAGTTCTTGCTGCTGCAAATATAGAAAAGGAATTTGTCCGAAAATTCTGGCCTTATGGGGACCTTGCTAGTGGGCAATTTCTTTAGGAATCTTATCCAATGCTTTTATGAAAAGCTTATTTCAAGCATATTGTTTTCTAGAACCATTAGTATTGAAGTAAATCTAGCTCTATGATTGTGCTTGTTTCTTGCGCAGACACATTTTAGGATATGATGTTCAGCAATTGCCACTGAACTCCATGTCGTTGTCGCTTCCTTGGTTGTATTAGCATTAGGACATGGCAATCCCTTAGGGCCGCCCTATCAACTCTTTTACATAGTTGAATCCTTGAATGCCCAAAGAGCTGTTTTGGGTTCGGGTCACTTTTATCCTTTAATACTAACATGGTATGGGTTGGGGTAGTTATTACAAAATCACATGAATAGCAAAATAACCTAAATATATGAAACACTTTCAAGTTTCATAAATTTTATGTCCTTTACTCATGTTCCATGTTTTTTATCCATTTACTGCAATAACTATTCACCATGTTTGACCAGTCATATTCACTGTCTATGCTGGCTGGCACCCAACAATGGCATATATGTACATGACTTGTTTCTATTAGGGTGTTTTTTGGCCTCTTTAATTTTGTAACCTTGCAAGTTATGGACCCATGTAATGTACTACTACTAGTTTGTGGTGAAAAATGACCACAAGTGTGTGACACATTTTAGTACAAGAAGCAATCAAGCATGCCTATTCATTTAGAACAATGACACTCTTAGAGGGTTTTGTTGTACTTGCAAGTAGGGTTGAGCAACGGGACCGGATCGAGGTGTCCGAAACACCAGACTGAAATGATCCGGTCCAGTCTGGTTATATTAGACATAATCGATGAGATTTTTGATAAAACCGAACTAGATCAGATCGAATTAGACCTGATCGAAGACCGAAATAATTCAAAACTCCGGACTGAGAATCAGACCGAAATTCTCCGGTCCGATTTGAGTCGGTCTGGTGATGCTCGGCCCTACTTGCAAGTTGCAACAAACACTAGTAACAGGTTACCAAATTGAAGATGGTCCTTAAAAGTGAGTATCAACTTTTTCATCATGTACTCATTAAATGGAAAGAAAGATATATGGTTTGTAGTTATGAACATCAATTTTGACTTGTGTACAATTTTTAGTGTACTCGAGGTTAAAATGTTCTCGTCAATCTACATCTTTTTGTGGATTTTGAGTTGTGTACTCATGTTGATCTAGCTTATTATCAAGTCAAACGGGTCGATAAAAAAATAGTTTGAAGCATACAATAAATCATACCCAAAGAATTCAAGATGATGTCATTTAGAAGTACATGAGAAGTGATTAACTGCAAAGAAATGAGAACTTTTAGTACCGATTACAGCATATTTAAGCCAAGGCAATCAAAAGGCTACCGATGAATGCAGCTACAAGACTGTAACTTTTGGTCATCGCCAAACTGCTTGTCCCTGAAGTCGTGGACGGGCTAGGAGCAGGAGACAGTGGCTCGACATTGATAACAAGCTTCATGTTCCTTGACTCACAGTGCTTTCCAACACCACAAATGTACCATTTCCTCCCGGGGGTTGATAGGGTAATCACATCGTTTCCGCTAAACAAAATGCCATTAGGAGATGTCAATGTGCATTGTTGGAAATCCGTCCCGTTAACTCTCAACACATTATGTTTTCCGGTCGGGTAGTTGAATACTGCAATAAAAAAATGGCAAACAAATGAATTCTGTTGTATACATTACCATTGAAACATAATTCACATATCCTATGAGTTATAAGAAACTTAAGATATATACCGAGTTTATCTCCAACGAAGAACTGTTTTCCTTGCGCCCAAGCTTGGTAATCGACGTCAAGAGTCCAACCACTTGCATCTCCAACAATGTACTCGGTAGCTGAAGCCGAGGTTGCTAGAACGAAAAGTGTTGCTATCAAGACGATGCTTGTACGAGACATGGCCATTTTCGAAAGTTTTTCAAGATCTTAAGTAAATTTTGTATACAATTATAAGACTTCCTCTAAAAAGTGGCTTATGAAACTTTGATACGATTGTGTGCTTATTTATACTACTTATTAGCACTTGCAAATTTGCTTATTTGAGAACCGGCTATAGACGGCAATAACATGCTGATTGGGTCCAATTTGTAGTATACTTGGATGCACTTTACAAAAGACCAATCAATTCTTATGACCTATTGTCATGACTTCATGAATCTACACCATTTGGACAAACTTGGCCTTTAAAATGGTAAATGGCATAATTTAATATTTAGGGTATGGTTGTTTGATTTTTGCATTACATTAACTCCTATAAAAATAAAATGTCTGAATATATGTTGTCTGTTTGTAGAAAGGTATACGATTGTTTATTTTATATGCTGAATAAAGTGTTTGAATTAAAAAAAAATACTTTTATACCCTTTTATATAAAATAAGTACTATGTAAGAGTAGGAGGATAATAATGTAAACTTATGAAAATAAGTCACGACTTAATACAAAGACCCTCTTATATATGACTTTTTTAAAAAGTTATGTATTAATTTTCAGCCTAAAACAAACACGTCCAAAATGATTTAATTAACTAGCCTATTTTTCAATTAAGACTTATTAAGTTGTTATCAAATACTACCTTAGTCTCTCTATCTCAAAATTATAATTCAGTATAATATTTTTGAACATCTTAAATTAATAATTCACTTATAAAAAAAAAATATAAAAAAATAATATTTTATTAAATTACGTGTTTTTATCCATAAATTATATTATGAGACGGAGGGATGGGAGTAATGAAAATGTATTGGAAAATATATTTTGACACAGTATAAAACAAGTGTATGTATCACATGATTTAGGAAATACTTGTAATATAGAAAAATATTTTCTAAATCTAGTCATCTACAAAAGATTAGTGCTTTATAAAATCACCTAAAAACATTGTTTATGGTTTGCAACCAAGAGGTGCATAAAACGGATTTTTTTCAAAACCAGATTGGTTTTTGAACCGGTTCGCTTTGAGTTAACCGGTTAACACAACCGATTTGACCAATAACAAATCGATTTGAAACTGATTTTAAGTTAGTTTTTTACCAGAGTGGATCGGTTTTAATCGGTTTTTAAACGGATCAAATAGGTTTTAACCGGTTGAAAACCGACACTTACTATTTTATCAAACCGGTTACGATCCGCCGAATCGATTTGAAAAAAACGGTTTTAAAAAACCGGTTTTCTTTCCACCTCTTTTTACAACTTGCAAGGTCAGTTTTTTTAAAACAAATTTTGCAAGGTTAGTTGAACACTAAGTAGCCCAAAACACAAAAGCAAATATGTTTTGGGTCTGATAGTCCAGTTTACAATGTACTCCGGCCCATCAAGATCTTCATGAAGGTGGTTGTATTAAGACTCAACGAATACTGATTATTATTTCCGTCTCATAACAAATGTTCATTTACCTTATAAATAAAGTTTTAAAAAAAACTCACTAGTTTCACTCTTTTATCTCTAAAATATTATGTCATTTATCCATAGAAAAATTTTTCGTCGTTGGTTGAAATACAAAATGAACAGTTATTTTAGAACATCTTAAAACATTAATGTGAACATTTATTATGAAATGAAACGAGTACATTGCATTTCAATTTTTTTTAATTATAAAATGAGGCTGCACTATTGATGAGTATTTTGATCAGAATCTTAGAACCTTTTCGGAATCGAACCGAAACCGTATCGAAATTATACCGATTCTCAATATACGTTACGGTATCCGCGACTATAAATAAGATAGTAAAAAATCAGGACCACTAATTCGGTACGGGATTGGTATCAAATCAGAAAATTCTCAAAAAATCGAGAAAACCTTGATTTTCCATATCGATAGTGATACTAGTACTCCAAATCCCGTTCGATACAATACTTATATCATTAATTTATATTAAAAAATCGATACCACCGATTAGGGGTGAGTATGGTTCGGTTTGGTGCGGTTTTTGACTAAAACCGAACCGCAGCCGTACTTGCGTTTTTTATAAAGTTAGAAACCGCACTGAACCAAAAACCACGGTTTCGGTTTTGCGGTTTTTTTGCGGTTCTGCGGTTTTGTGGTTTTTAACCGCACCGAACCATTACTTGTGACTTATATAATAATTGTTGGTTTTTGCGGTTTTTGTTTAAAATGTTGATTTTTTTCGACTATAACAATGAATAAACTGAATCTAATAAACACTTTACTAATAACTTATATGAATATCAATGATAATATGCACTAGAAGTCTTATAACTCGCATAAAATAGTCGATTTGACGTTTTTTTTAGTATAAAATAATTATTGTGTGGTGCGGTTCGGTTTTGCGGTTCGGTTTTACGAGCGAAAACCGCAACCGAACCACATTTACGGTTTTTCCTTTTTCTTAAAACTAAAGCATCGGTTTTTGTCATAGTTCGGTTTTTTGGTTTTCTACGATTTTACGGTTCACGGTTCGGTTTTTCTCGCCCCTACCACTGATTCTAAACATGAGGCCTTTAATTTTACATGTGTCATTGGAAGAAACTATGGAAATAACATATCACCAAGACACAAAATTGTTGATGGGTTTGTCTCTTTTAACTCACGAGATACCCCTTCAAAAAAGTCAACCTTTCTATTTAAAGCAACCCAAAAATTGACCAATTTCCGTGAAACTAAATAAAGCACATTGCATGCATGTGAAGCTAAACCAAAGTCATACATACGTACGTTACATATTACATAAGACTTGTGTTTGTTCCATGTACTAAAACATATACAAAAACTTGCATTCTTAATAAAGTGTTTACAATCATGGTTAAGGATCGACATATTCATAACCCGACATCAAATATTCATTTTGTCGACATCCATGAAGTACCCGAAGAAGAGGAAGACGAAGACGAAGAAGAAAACGAACACAAACATACTAACAAAACGGCCGAAAGACCACCACCCGAGAAGAGGCTAAACCGGCCGCCAATGATGAAGTTTCGCGAAGGAAGAAGAAGTAATGCTCATAGAAGTTTTAGCAGACAAGTTTCGTTAGAAACAGGTGTGTCAAAGCTGAACAAGGCGCAGAATGAAGTGAAAGTGCTTCCGAGGAGTGGTAGGAGTTTTAGTGGCTTTGGTTCGTCGCATGGAGTTGTTGATCAGTCGAATGTGAGAAAAGGGGAGTTTAATATGTTTAGAACAAAGTCGACACTTAGTAAGCAGAACTCTTTCATGTTGCCGATGAGAAAAGAGAGTGGAGTTAATCAGTTTCATAAGAACGGTGAGGAGGGCGTCGGGCTTCTTGATGAAAATAAAAGTGTCCCTGCTGGTAGATACTTTGCTGCGCTTACCGGACCTGAACTTGATCAAGTCAAGGTACTTAAATCACATTTCGTTAGAGCAAAGGCCCGTTGGTTATGAAAAAGTACTAACCATCTGCATATAACGTCGTTTTTGCAGGATACAGAAGACATACTTCTGCCTAAAGACACGAAATGGCCATTTCTACTTAGGTTCCCAATTGGTTGTTTCGGTATGTGCTTAGGCCTAAGCAGCCAAGCGATACTATGGAAAAACCTCGCAATAAGCCCAGCCACAAAGTTTCTACATGTTCCACCATACGTAAACCTTGTGCTTTGGATCTTAGCATTAACCGTGCTTGTCTGCGTGACAACTACTTACCTTCTGAAATGCGTATTCTACTTTGAAGCCATAAGACGAGAATACTTCCACCCTGTGCGTATCAACTTCTTTTTTGCCCCATGGGTCGTGTGCATGTTCTTGGCGATAGGGGCACCACCAATGATTGCTCAAAAGCCTCTTCACCCAGCGATATGGTGTGCCTTCATGATACCTTATTTTCTTCTCGAGCTCAAAATTTATGGTCAGTGGCTCTCAGGAGGCAAAAGAAGGCTTTGTAAAGTAGCTAACCCTTCGTCTCATTTATCAGTTGTGGGAAACTTTGTTGGGGCGATTTTGGCTGCGAAAGTAGGGTGGAATGAAGCTGGAAAATTTCTCTGGGCCGTTGGATTTGCGCATTATCTTGTGCTTTTTGTTACATTGTATCAAAGATTACCGACTAGTGTAGCATTGCCTAAGGAGCTACATCCTGTCTATTCCATGTTTATCGCAGCCCCGTCTGCTGCTAGCATTGCTTGGGAAGCTATTTACGGTGAATTTGATGGATCCGCAAGGACTTGCTACTTCATTGCACTATTCCTATATATTTCCCTCGTCGTACGAATCAATTTCTTCACAGGATTCAAGTGAGCATTTCCTTCTAAAATTGAAAACCATATGTTCTTCATTATACTTAATTATGTAACGTTTTTTGCAGGTTTTCGTTAGCGTGGTGGTCTTATACTTTCCCAATGACTACAATAGCAGTTGCAGCAATCAAATACTCGGAACATGACATGAGTGTCGTAAGCAAGGGGATTGCATTGACTCTGTCGTTTCTCTCATCAACGATGGTGTTTCTACTATTTATCTCTACGTTTCTACACGCCTTTGTTTGGCAGACATTGTTCCCTAACGATCTTGCTATTGCAATCACGAAGACAAAACATATCAAAGAGAAGAAACCGATGAATCTTAAGCGTTGGGCAAGACAGTCCTTGGTCTCAATCAGAAAGAACAATTCAGCGGATAAACACACACTCGAGAATGAATGATTACTATTTTCGTTGTAAATTTTATAATTGAATGAAGACTATTATATTCCGATACTTAACAGATTACACAGACGATTTATATACATTGTCTTTTCGCTACAGATCAGAGAAAAAAATTCCATGTTCATGGCATTCTGCGGTTTCTTACTGCAATAATGGCTTGTCTTCATCCCTCGACTTACTTAACCTTCTTTTAGTATAAACTGTAACTCCCGCTGTTGTCAGCACAGTTAAAAGAAACCCACCCACTGTGCAGACGACCTGTGGTGTAGGACATCGTTCTATCATTATCTGAGGCGTCCGCCAATGAGCTGATCATTATGCCCCTGAAATATACACACTTTAGGCCTTCAACATAAACGTTACTCACGGGTCGACTTAACCCATTTTGACCCGTACTATAAAAACTACTCGTACCTAATAACCTTCTCATTATAATGTTTTAAGGCTCACAACTTCACAAGTTATGCTTTTATAATGAAGAAAAGTCTTACGTTTATATAGCAATGAAAATTTCCGGAAGCATTCCAACCAATGTGCCAAACAAGTACGGACCGAATCTAACACCCGTGGCCACAACACAGTAATTGTACAAAATATATGGGAATGGTGAAAGTCTTAACAAGATGACAGCTTTGAACTGATCAAACCAATTCCCTTCGCCTGCTAATCTCAAAATCGACACTTTCTTTGGGAATCTTTCTAACATCTCCTGCACAATCAGCAAATAACACATACATACGCTGAGATTAACGTAACTTCCATTTGAAAACGTGCAAGATTTTAGTACTAATGAAAACACTCACTTCAATTTTGTGGTAAAATTAGGATCCAATAAAGGAAGGCAAAGATGTGCCGATAACTACACCACCAATGATGTGCCGATAACTACACCACCTAGTGGGTTAACTCGAAGGTCGGATTTCAAATGTGGCGCCGTTCTAAAAAAATAACATTTGCAGGCTCATTTTCACGAGCTGCTGTGAAGGTCGGATTTCAAATGTGGTACAAGTTGCAAACGTGTTTCATTCCTGTCGGAAAGTGGACCGATTGTTGCAGGATATTGAGATGAATAAGAGAAGAGGAGCGACTAGCAGACAACAATAGCAGTTCTTCAAAATGTGTTATCAGACATGAGTACATGACTGGTTGCATCTAAAAACACTACTAATTAACCGTAAAAAGGAACGTCCAAACCCGTTCTAAATACTCCAAATAAGTGGTGCTTAAACAATAATAGATCCTAAGTTCTTAACCATCCAGACAACAATTAGAATCACCAAAGACAAAAGCCATCAAGAGTCGGGTTCTGGGCGTTCAAAGATGAGTTTTGCTGAAGGTGATGCACGTGGAAACGGCAGTTGTAACAAATCTCTCAGCAACTTATTTTCTTCCTCAACAGAAACACTTTCACAAAGCTCTATTTGTGCTTTCTTTAGCATTGGTGACTTAGCCATGATGAGTTTCAGAAAGTCTACCTCACGATCTTCGTTAGTGAAATACTTCATGGAAAAGAACTCGAGATAGTCCAATGTGAAGCCAGAGTAGTCTTGAATATCAGGAAAGTTTTTGGAAATTTGTGTAGTATCCGATTTGTCATACCCCTGATTATAAAAATGTAATAGTGTAAGTTAATTATAAAGTAATAATTACCATACGTATAACATCATTTACCGTAAGATAAATTTCCTTCAGATTTGGGGAGCTTCTTATCAGACAAAGGGCAGAGGAAACTTCATGTCCGTCGTCATAGCACACTCCTAATCTAAGAAAACTGAGTTTAACTAGTGAAGTTGGAAGCTTATGTGGCATACCACCTGCAGACAAGTGCTTTAACCGAATTCAAAACCATGATCAGTAAATACCATATCCTTGAATGTTACTTGAGATATAATCAATAGCTTAAAACTTACCTTCATATATGGATCTTCGATTTCCAGAGACTCAATCAAAGGGACACATTGTAATAACTCAACAAATGTGAACTTGTTTCCAGTAGCAAAGTATCGAGAACCATCACCCATCTGCACTTACAGACTTTACGACTTAGAAATAGTTTTACTTAATAGGCTTTATAAGTCGTTAAATGAACCTTACCAATCGGACAAACCTAAGTAGTGGGCTATTGGAGAGGAAAAGTTGAAGTGTTTTGGAAGTAATATCAACACTTTCAAAATGCACATAGAATAAGTTACTAAACCCGTCAAATATTATACGAGGACTGAAAAGACAATTAAAGAGCACCATGACTTTTAATCCTTGCAATGAAAAGAACGAAGAAGGAAGCTTGTAGCATAGGCTTTTCTTTGATGGTCCCCAGAAACTCAAATTTCGTAAATGCTCGAGTCTTGAAAGATAACATATTATCTGGTCAAACTCTGAATAGTACACATCAAGCTCAACAACATTAATCATGATTTCAAGTATTGAACCCGTGTGCATTAACAAAACATTTAAAATGGCACTCGCAAGCTTATATTTCGTCAATTGTTGGCTGTTAACTGTAACCATTGTGCTGTCAAATAAAAGTCTAGTCATGCTCTTCCAGCCATGCCTCCATTTCCTTGACAAAATGCTAGTTCTAATAGCATCTCGAATAGGCATACAATGTAAGATATGTGCAGTTATCTCTTGAGGAAGACTGCTGATTCTATCCGAATTTAGGCATTGAGCTTTCATCTTTTTACTTCGGGGTGCTATTCTCCACAAGGCTGCAGTGTAGAATGCAAAACCAAAAAGATATACGTTAACTTCAGAGCAGCAATGCATATATAAGACAACATACAAAAGAAATACGTGAACCGCCACGTAATAGTTATTCAACTACATGTGTACTTATATATTTCCATAATGATATTAAGTTTACTAAAAAAAGTTCATGTTGTAAGCTATGATAAAAGGAGATATAAATGCAACTACCGGGCGCAATCTAATACTATATTTGCAAGATGAAATAGAATGTTACGACATATCTAAAACCAACTATCTAATGAAATCCGTGGATGAGCTACCCATTTTTATTGGCATACATGTATGAAATTGTATACTATTTGTGTACCTCAGTGAAGTAGGTTTAGTAGGTTTCACTACTAAAAAAACGCAGATATCCTCTTAAACAATGTAAGCAAACGAAGTAAATAACATACGTCTTTGTCATCCTGGCTTTTTATAATTACTAATTAATAAGTGTGCGAGATGATTATAGAAAAGTGAGGTTCTTGGGGGGCACGGAATTTACAACTTCTGATACAAATCAAATAAAACAAGTTTAGCGGAGTGATCTTATTAGATTATTAGTATGAATAGCTTCTGATACAAAGACGGCAATCAAATAAACAAAGTTGAAACAAGTTCAATTCATTTTAGTAAAGAAACAATCTACACAAATTATGTTTAGACCCCCATATAAGGGGTTAACTACTAGCTTATAAATTGTCAAAAACACAATAAGCACTTTCTAATAAGCTTAAAAAACATCATACCTAGCAGCAACACACAAAACCGTCAGTACATTTCTTCTTGGCTACACTTTGGGTGCGTGTTTTATGGTGTTTTGTGTGTATATACATATAGGGTTTGTTTTGGGTACACGTTGGTGTGGTCCGTATTTAATTAGTGCAAGAGTGGTCAAACAGTCAAACGGAGTAAGAAATCTGAAATAGAGAGTAGGGAGTGTGTACAGACCACCATGAAGTAGCCAGGTTAGGCCCGGTACATATGAAACTATTTTTTTCCCGTTCAACCTGACTAGAAAAAAACCTCTTATTTACATGTCTGTAGAGGTTACATGGACATGTTGGGTGTTGGTGTCTTACGGGGTGTTTGTTTGGGCTTATATAGCCGGCTTATGGCTTATTTGGTTTTGGGGCTTATGTTTCATAAGCTCGTTTTTTTTGGCTTATTCTGAAACTTTCGGCTTAATAAACTTATATAAGCCGAGAAGTTTCAAAATAAGTCGCATATAATGGGTTTATGAAACATAAGCCGAAAACCAAATAAGCTATAAGCAGACTATGTAAAAAACTATTTTTCACAAAGAAAAAACAACGGCTAAGCAAAAACAGCAGTAGTACTCTTACACAATGATGCTTTAACCCGCTAACGTTATGGATTGATGGACAAGAGCATATCAAACCAAATTAACATAAAAAAACAACAATTGAGAAACTTTCAAGTTTCAACAACAAAGAAACTAAGGGGGGCGGCTTATGGCTTACTTGGTTTTGTGCCTATGTTTCGTGACCTCACATTTTGTGGCTTATTTTAGAAACTTCTATAAGTTGATTATGACTTAATAAGCATGTATAAGGCGAAAAGTTTGAAAATAAGCGACAAAAAGTGAGGTTATGAAATATAAACCAAAAACCATATAAGCAATAAGCCAGCTATATAAGCTGAAACAAACACCTCCTAAAGGAACCAAACATGAAACATGTAACAGATCTAATTTGAACCTCACTCACAAACCTAAACAAAATTTCTAAATAGGAAACCCCATATGAGGGAGGGTCTGGAGTGTTTAATTAGCTTAAAAATAATCACACAAAAAAAAGAAAAGCAAACAACTTAATAATAAGCAGTTTAAAATAAGCTAATTAAACACTTACAGCAGCAGCACGCAAAACCCTCACTGCATTTCTTCGAGAGTGTCTGTGTTTGTCTTTCTAGTACTAATTTAATAAGGTACACTACATATTATTTTGCTTTACTAACAACTAGTTTTAAGGACTTGAATAAACAGGATAAATTATGTAATAATCTTGTTATTTCGATTTTATATATATTATATATTTTTTAAAACAAATAATATTTATATGTTTGATTATATTATTCTTTTACTGTTTATCGTGTAAATTAATATAAACTCACATCAATTTTTATATTAATTTTTATTTTCGAAGTTCATATTCTTTTTACTTTCAATATTTTTATTCTAAAATTGTTATATCTTAATTATTAATCAAAAAACTATTTACATCAACGTTACACCTACACGATTTATAAATTAATGATTTTGTAATGTTTAATATTATATTATAAAACAATATTAAATATTTAATACTTAAATAGTTACGATGCTCATGGACCCACAAGTTTTACTTGATTTTGCATTATGTGATAAGAATAACTGATATTTGGTATAAATATTTGTTGCGCAAAGGATTTGAAGTTGTATACTGAAATGTTAGCTATCATTTTCTAGACATTGTGTGTTTAATAACACGTAACGACCTTGAAAATATATGTTGTATATGTAAAATCCTGTCTATTTATTTTCATCTCACACTGATGCCTGAGATCTGACACTTATTTTGATATTTATATTAATGTTAATAATAATTTACGTAGATTGTATTGTTTGACTTTATTAAGTGTTTGTGTTTTTATTTTTGTATTTATAATCATGTGAGATTTTTTAATATAACATAAATGTTGTATTTTTAAAATAAAAAGTAAAAGATATAAATTTAAGAAGGTATTTTGTTTATTTTATAAAGTTATGGAAAATTATAAGTTTACTTTTAAGTCATATCATTTAAGTTGTTATTTTCACAAATTTGTCACATATATTTTTATGTGTTTTCATCAAATTTCTCCACCAAAATTTTTATTTTTGATAAATTAATTTCAATTTTGACTTTTTTCTACCAATTACATCGCTCGATTTTGCTTATGTGTTAAAATCAAGCTATTTGATTGGTACAATTATTTTTTCTACAACCTTCATTTTTCACTAAAATTCTCAAAAAATATAATTCTTTTGATATATAAAAGACTAGTGCTTTACTAACAACAGCGTATCAGCCCGATGGGCGGCGGTGGATACCTATGATTAATCTGAGAAAAGTAAAAAAAATATCCAGTCAGACTTGGTTCACTTATTTGTATTGGTTTCAGTTGGTTTTCTCTATTTTTTGATTAAACCCGTTGACCTGCTTCGATTTTCAAACCGTATGTACTAACAACTTGTAAGTTATAAGAAAACAAATTTGTGTGTTTTAGTAATATTTATCATAAAATGTATTATTTGAAATATTATTAATTAAAGTGTTTAATATATTAATGTGTAGTATTAATTAGGGTGTTTAATACATTAGTTAGGGTGATGTTACTAATACCCCTTTAGTCCCCAAAAGTACAAAAAGTACTTCTAATACCCCCTTTTGTCACCCCTTTTATTGTACAACACAGTTTTCTGTCAGTTTCTGTTCCGTATTTTTCGACAATTTACTGTTTTTGACATGTTAAACTTTATATTTTCTATTCCGCACTTTCTGTTTTATAGTTTTATAACAAAAACAAAATTATAAAAATAAAAAAAATAAAAAAAAAATCAAAAAGTTAGGGGTGTATTGGAATCCATTTAGGGGGTGTACCAATAACCACCCCATTAGTTAATGTGTATTAGTAATATATGATTTGTTGTACATTTGGCTTAAGAAATTGTATTACTTAAATCATAGATTTTATTTGTGCATTAAAAAGAGGTACATCATATTGATTTAGTTGATTTAGTGGTACTACTTCAATTGTTTGTGCATTTATTATAAGTGATTTGTAAAATAAGTTATATGTAGTATATAGATAGATAAAATCAAAAGTATTTTTCTCTATTATTTTCTTTATTAAAATGAAAGTTTTATTTTTAGATAACTAATAAAAAAAAATTAAAAATTTATAATAGCAATTAAAAAACAATATAATAAATTTATACTAATAATTAAAAAATAATATAATAATTTTTTTAATAGTTGATAATAATTTTAATATAATTTAAAAAAAAATTATAAATTTATAACGAAAAAAATATTAAAGTAATAATCAAAAGTCACTTTTTAGGATGTTGACCGGTTCAATTATCGTGTTGTTTAGTTTATTTGATTTGATTAGCTTGGTTAGCATAAAAAAAAAACATTCAAGCCAAATAAGTATATTTAAATTAAGATAATTTTTTACTAATATAATTTAAAATATGAATATATAAAAAGCTATATCTTTATGTGAATTTTTTTGAACAGAAGTATCTTTATGTGAATTTGGTTTCGGTTCAATTTGGTTCATTTTGCCATAATAATGGTCAAAATGAAAACCGAATATAAAATTTAATCGGTTTCGATTTCCAGTATTCGGTTATTAGCCGGACAATCAGCTCATGTATCTTTTTATTTTTTTTAGTGTGTTTATTTATTTCGGTCAAGGAAAATACAAGTCCACAAAAAATTAATTTTGTTTTGTTTTTCATTGTTTGAACCATCCTTGTCAAACCAATTGGATTTTTTTCTCTGGTCCTAATGTACTGAATACAATCATTAGGGTTTTTGACTTGTATATATTATGATGCATCATCATATATTTTGAAAAAATCATATATTTTGCTCAAAAAAAAAAAAAAAATCATATATTTTGAAAAAATTTAGCAACAAATGGTTCATATTTTCTACAGTCATGATGATAGGCCCATGAATATTAGGATTTGACCATCGCGTGTAACTGGTTCAATATTCGACCACCACAGTTGGCCACCAAGGAATCCTTGGGGAGGTATCTTTGGAGAGGTCTTGGGTTCAAAAGTCTCACCATGTTCCTTGGGGGCGGAATAAAATAGAAGCAGGAGTAGGGTTTAACCCCCAAGGCGAAAGGTTCGAGGCTTGCATACTGCCCAATTAGATATCATTGCAACTCGAATCACTAACTACTAACTAGCCGTTAAAAAAAAAACGTCAATCCAGTAGAGTTTAATGTATTAGGCTTGCAGGCTCAGTTTCACGGTCTGGCGGGCTGCTATGGATGCCAACGTTGGGGCTAAAATCGTCGTTGTGTCAAACGTTATAATTAAGGGTTAATATACAAAGAAGTTACTAAACTTTCCAAGAAATTTGTCCTAAGATAACGAACGTTCATTTTGTATCTCTAAGTTACTAAACTTTACTAAACTATACATCACTATAATTTAGTGTTAATTTGAGTAACCTGAATGCATGTTTTTTGATAAGTTAAGTAACATAAATGTCTTGTTTTTTCATGTTAAGTAACATAAATATCACATTTTTGATAAGTGGGTAACTTAATCAACCGGTCATATGAACATTAGTAACTTAGAAACACAAAATGAACGTTCGTTACCTTAGGACAAATTTCTTGGAAAGTTTAGTAACTTCTTTGTATATTAACCCTATAATTAATGGCATCAACCATGCTAGTTATCCTCCTGTTCTTGATGCCTCTCTTTCACTACACCCCTCAACTCATTTTGGTTGCAACTGTTATAACTGTTGTGATTCGGCTAATCGTCTACCATGGTGCAGCTCGATTATGGGAAGTTGACAAACTCAGTTTCCTAGCCTGTGTATTTTCTTTCTTTGCTGGTTTCCTGATTTCAGTTCCCCCGGGCAAGCTTTCATATATAACATACCTTTCTAGGGCTATGTATACATAGGCCTCTGTTTTAAAATACGTCGGGGTTTCGGTTTCCAAGATTCTATTGCACTTCACGAGACCAAAGACAGGTGTTTTAGGACACACTCCAGAGAAGCAAGAAGGATTCCTTGTTTTGTACTGTAATATCTAGTGTCGATACCTTATCTACTTTGCCAATTCTACTTACCTACAAGACAGGTACGGTGTATGACTCCTTAACGCACAGAGATCAACATGTTGCAAACGTGTTTCATTCCCGTCGAAAATTGGATTTAATTGCTGCAGAGGATATTGAGGTAGATAAGAGAAGAGGAGTGATTAGCAGCCAACAGTGGCAGTTCTTTAAAAGTTTAAAATGAACGTCTCAACCCGTATACTCCAAATAAGTGGCGTGCTTAAACAATCAATAAATCTTAACCATCAAGACAACATTTAGATTAGACAATAAGAAAAGCCATTACAAGGCATGTTCAGGAATTCTGGGCGGGTAACAATGAGTTTTGCTGAAGGTGATGCACGCGAGAATGGCAGTTGTAACAAATCTCTAAGTAGCTCATTTTCTTCCTCAAGAGAAACACTTTCATAGAGCTCTATTTGTGCTTTCTTTAGGATCGGTGACTTAGACATGACGAGTTTCAGAAAGCCTACCTGACAATCTTCATTAGGGAAGTAGCTCATGCAAAAGAACTCGAGATGGTCCAATGTGAAGCCAGAGTAGTCTTGAATATCAAGAAAGTTTTTGGAAATTTGATTAAGATACATATCATACCCCTGATTATGAAAATGTAAAAGTGTTAGTTAACTATAAAGTAATAATTAGTATACGCGTATACCATCATTTACCTTCAGATCAATTTTCTTTAAATTTGGGGAGCTTCTTATCAAACAAAGGGCAGCGGAAACTTCATGTTCTGCGTTAAAACACATCCCTAAAGAAAGACATTTGAGTTGAAGTAGTGAAGTTGGAAGCTTATGTGGCGTACCATCTTCAGACAAGTGCTTTAACCGAATTCAAAACCATGATCAGTAAATACCATAATATCCTTACACGATGTTACATGAGATGTAATCTTACCATCATATAAGGACCTTTGATTTCCAGATTCTCAATCAAAGGCACACATTGTAATAACTCAACAAATGTGAACTTGTTTCCTGTAGTAAAGTTACAGTCTCGAGAATCGTCACGAAGCTGTATTTACATACTTTACGACTTAGAAATAATTTTACTCAATAGGCTTTATAAGTCGTGAAATGAACCTTACCAAATGGAGAACCGTAATTAGCGGGCACTTGGAGAGGAAAAGTTGAAGTGTTTTGGAAGTAATATCAACATTTTTCAAACACACGATGCTTAACTTACTAAACCCGTCAAATATTATAGGAGGTCTAAAAAGACAATGAGCGAGGTCTACGACTTCTAATCCTTGCAATGAAAAGAACGAAGAAGGTAGCTTGTAGCTGTGTTTGTGTGATCCCAAGAATTTCAAATTTTGAAAATGGACGTGTCTTGAAAGATAACATATTATCTGGTCAAACTCTGAATCCACATCAAGCTTACCAACATCAATTATGATATGAAGTATTGAGCCCGTGTGCATTAATAAAACGTTAAAAATGGCACTCACAAGCTTAGATGGAACCGTAACCATTTTGTCATTAAAAGCAAGTTTGGTCATGCTCTTCCAACCGGACCTCCATTTTCTTGACAAAATGCTCGTTCTGATAGCATCTCGAATTGGCATACGAGTTAAAATATTTCCAGTTATGTCTTGAGGAAGACTGCTGATTCTATCCGAATTTAGGCATTGAACTTTCATGTTTTTACAAGGCTGCAATGTAGAACGCAAAACCAAAAAGTTATACATTAATTTTAGAGCAGCAATGCTTCAAACATATGTGAACCACCACGTAATAGTTATTCAACTACATATATCTTCATAATGATATTAAGTTTTACTAAAAAAGTTCATGTTTTTAAGCTATGATAAAAGCCAAGGAGATAAGTTGAAACTGGCATATACTCTAAATCTAATATATAAATGCAACTACTGGGCGCAATCTATGGCGTTTATTAACTGTATAGAATGACCAAAGTTGGACTTACAGTACGCAACACATCATTTGCAAGACGAAATAGAATGAAACCAACTATCGAATGAGATCCATGGATCAATTACCCATTTTTAAAGGCATACATGTATGAAACTGTATAATATTTGTGTACCTCGTGAAGTAAGTTTAGTAGGTTTCACTACTAAAAACCCCACATCTCCTTTAATCAATGTAAGCAAACGAAGTAGATAACATACGTCTCTGTAATCCAGGTTTTTGTTGTTAAGAAGTGTATGAGATGATAAGCAAAAAGTGAGCTTTTAGGGGCCGGGGGCACGGAATTTACAACTTCGGATAAAGATGGAAATCGAATAAAACAAGTTTAGTAGAGTGATCTTATTATATTATGAAAATGAATAACTTACCCCACAAACCAAGTTGAAACAAGTTCAATTCATTTCAGTAAGGGGTGTTTGGGTTAGCTTAAACTAACTTGTAGCTTATAAATTGTCAAAAACACAATAAGCACTTTCTAATAAGTTCAAAAAACATAATACGTAGCAGCAACACACAAAACCCTCAGTACATTTCTTCTTGGCTACACTTTGGGTGCGTGTTTTACGGTGTTTTGTGTGTATATACATATAGGGGGAGGGTTTGATTTCGGTACACGTTGGTGTGGTCCGTATTTTATTAATGCAACAGTGGTCAAACAGTCAAACGGAGTAAGAAATAGAGAGTAAGGAGTGTGTACAGACCACCACGAAGTAGCCAGCATGTTAGGCCCGGTGCTTATGAAACTATTTTTTTCTCGTTTAACCTGACTAGAAAAAACCTCTTATTTACATGTCTGTAGAGGTTACATGGACATGGTGAGTGTTGGTGTCTTAGGGGGTGTCTGTTTACGCTTATATAGCCGGCTTATGGCGTATTTGGCTCCCTTTTTGTGGCTTATTCTGACAAATTTCGGCTTATATAAGTTTCTTAAGCCGACTAGCTTCAAAATAAGGCGCATATAATGGGTTTATGAAACATAAGCCAAAAACCAAATAAGCCATAACCCGACTATGTATAAAACTATTATTCACAAAGAAAAAATAACAGCTAAGCAAACACAGCAGTAGTACTCTTACAAAATGATGCTTTAACCCGCTAAATGTTATAGATTGATGAACAAGAACATATCAAACCAAATTAACATAACAAAACAACTATCGAACAGCTTTTAAGTTTCAACACAAAGAAATTAAGTGGGGTGTTTGTTTGGGCTTATATAGCCGGCTTATGGCTTATTTGGTTTTGGGCTTATGGCGTGGCTTATTTTAAAAACTTTAATAAGTTGATAATGACATAAAAAAGTGAGGTTATGAAACATAATAAGGCGAAAACCAAATAAGCCATAAGCCGGCTACATAAGCTGAAACAAACACCCCCTGAAGGAACCAAACATGAAACTTGAACCTCATCACAAACCTAAACAAAATTGCCCAAAAAAACAGCAAATCCACAGAAACTAATAATATAGGATCTGGTGCAACTAATATAGCTTAAAAATAATGATAAAAAAAAGCAAAAACTTAATAAGCACTACTAGTTTAAAATAATAATGTAACCCAAAAACAATAAAAATAAATTAGAAAAGAGAATACCTCACTGCATTTCTTCTCAAGTACTGTTACTTTTGTTTGTGTTTATTTGTACAGTACTTATTTCAGGTACAGATTATTTTGTTCTAGTGGCAAAGGGCCAATCCTGTAAATCACCAAAAGTGTGAGGGTTTCTGATAGAATAATAGTTTATTTTATTTTTTTAAAATTTTGTAATTATAATTTTAAAGAGTAAATTGCAAAAATCGTCCCTAAAGTATGGCTAAAATGCATGTTTGGTCCTAAAGGTTATGAAAGTGCAAGAATCATCCCTATTTGAAAACTTTAATGCAAGTATCGTCCTTAGTGGGGATATTGCTTGGGACGAAACACGCAAAATGGACAAAACATTTGGGACGAAACATGCAAGATAGCTAAACTTCAAGGATGAAAATTTGCAAAATAGTTTGATTTTTGGACGATATCAGCACTTTCAAAATATTTAGGACAAAACCTGTAAAATGATCAAACTTTAGGGACGATTTATGCAATTGAAACATTAAAATTGAAACATTAAAAAAAAAGACATGAACAATAAAAATGGGGCGGATGAAATACTTTATAAAAGTGACATATTATTTTTTTTATTAAATTATCTCGAGTTTTTTTTTTTGTTTTTTAAGTGCATTTATTACTTTTTTTTTTTACTTTTTGATAAAATAGTAATTTTATTTTTATCGATTTTTTTTTTAAATTTAATAATTATAATTTCAAACAGGATAATATAATAACTTAATTAACTTTTCTATCTATTTTTATCAACGGACGATTAAATTAGGTCAACTAAAAAGATATGAACAATAAAAATGAGACGACATATGACACGTTATTCTTTTTTATTAAGTTTTCTTGGTTTTTCAAAACGCGCACTTTAAGAACTTGAAATTTTATTGAAGTATTTATCATAAACCTTCTTGTATTTTGAAACATTTGTAAAATTTGATAAACAATTTTCATGAAAAACATTTATTTAATGATTATTCATTTTTCACAAACATTTTAAGAAGGTTTATGATAAATACTTTAATAAAATTTCAAGTTCCTAAATTGCGCGTTTTGAAAAACCAAGAAAACTTAATAAAAAAGAATAACGTGTCATGTGCCGTCTCATTTTTATTATTCGGTGGTTTGGTCAAATTGTACGTTTGGTCTGTCGAGTTTTAAAATTGCAAAAACAGTCCGTGTGAGAAACTTTGAAGTTCATTTTGGTCCTTTTATAAATTAAAATGATTAATCGTTTTCATGGTTTAAATTTTTGTATGAACGAGGGTATTTGGTCATTTCAATTTTCAAAAAAACCAAAATGAACTCTAAAAGATATCACACGGACTGTTTTTGCAATTTTAAAACTCGACGGACTAAACGTACAATTTCCCTAAACCACAAGGACTATTTTTGCAATTCTCTCCAAAAACTAAAATGGACTGAATTCAAATCGGATTGAAACGAACCAAATAATATTTTTTAATTATTGGATTATATAAATTTTAAGCATAAAAAAAACATACAAGCCTAAGTTTTTTCAGTGTGTGTTTTTGGTTGGGTCAATAAATATATAAGTCCACAAGAAACACAACCCATTATATAAGAGAAAACCAATCATAAAAATAACCCATAAAAAGCCTCTTTAGTTGGGCTTTTAAACCTATTAATATGAGATTGGGCTATACATAACACAACTAATTTTATTTTGTTTTTTCATTCTTTGAACCATCCTTGTCAAACCAGTTGGATTTTATTTTTTTCTCTGGTCCAGTGTACTGAATACAATCATTAGGGTTTTTGACTTGTATATATTATGATGCATCATCATATATTTTGAAAAAAACTTAGCAACAAATGGGTTCATATTTTCTACAGTCATGATGATAGGCCCAATTTTTCTTGGTTTCTTCCATGCTTGATCAATGTTTGCAGCTAGCTATAGGCTTAAAAGTAACTATTGGTCCCCTTGCTTTGGTCCAAAAATATGAAACCAAAACACACAATAAGTGAAATGTCAACGGTTAGTTACTGTAGACCGTCCGTAATGGCGCTAGGTTGGACGTGTTTTTATCCGATTTGGCACTAGTTTGGACGCGTTGGTAAGACGCGTCTTGCATAGTAATTTGCAAGACTCAGTCGAAAATAAGACCGAGTCATGTGAGTTGTTAAATGATTTTTGTGAGATATATTTGTGTTTAAACGAGTTATGTTTTTTTATAATGACATCAGTCGTCTTATTATACTAAGTTAATCATAAAGAAAGTCGACATTGATGTAACAGTGGTGACCGACATCATGCGTGCTCACGTTGCACTTCATCTCACGGCCAATGGTGTAACTATATTATATAACTGAGCAAAACTAACCGAAAACTGAACCGAACCGACAAACTGACGCGAACCGAACTGATCGAAATTGAACCGATCATTTTGGGTTTGGTTTTCGATTTGGTATATTTATCTCGGTTTTGTTCGGGTCGGTTTCGAGTCGAAACCAAAGAAAATATGTTTAAACTATATATTTGGTTCGAATATTCTCGATTCGGTTCGCTTCAGATTCTGTTTTGCTTGATTTAATTCAAACCTGTTTGGTTCGATTTTAAACTGATGCTCATCCCACTCAGGGACGGACCTAGAGCCAAGGGTGTTTAGCGGGTGTCTGAGACACTTATGAATTTTTTCGATGCAATGTTAATTTAAACAAAAAAACATCAGTTTTTCCTAAACAGAGCTAAAATGCACCTAATCTATCAAAATGTATGTTTACTGTTCGTTCTAATTTACTTTTTAGATATCTTATATAAATGTTAAAAAGATTTATATACCCGATTATGTTAGGTCCTGGTTTTCCACCCCCTATGACCTATACTAAAGGATTCATCAATGTCACAACTTCTCTTATGTGAAAAGTTTTTGAAGCTTTTGATGAATAAGTCAAAGCTTACGGATGGTGATCGTACCTAGAAGCACTTTTTGGAGTTAAATAAAAACGAATTATGACTTTTTGTATATAATAAGCTTTATGGTCCAGAGTTCAAATGGGCATTATGGTTCTTGACTTACACATTTAAATGATGTGTTTTATAAACAAATCTATACTAGATCTATTCACCATATATATCTATTAATCTTTTTTTTTGAAAGGCAGATATATTAACTCAAAACCAAGACAACAACCAAGGTCTTGCTTAATCTACAAGAAGTAAACAAAAGCAGACCCGAGTCATACAAGGCTGAGCAGAGACTACCAACAAAACCCGTTACCAGTCTTCACACATTTATTTGGATCCTTAAGCCAACATTGCCAATCTAAATCCCGGTGTTTCTTCGACCTCCTGACAATCCATTCGAAACATCTGATCTGAATGTCCTGAACCACCTTGGTGACGCTAGCCGTTTTTTCCCCGAAGATTCTATTATTCCGTTCTTTCCATATGAAGTATCCCGTCGTCCAGCTAACGGCTTGCCAAATAATCCTCGACTCATTATTAATATACCCATGACCATCATTATCCAGCACATCATCAATGGACATATACCGCATGTTGTCCACTTTCCACCAACGGTAAATTCTGTGCCACACGACCGCCGAATACTCGCATCTGAAGAAATTATGATCGCACGTTTCAATTTCCGTTTGACATAACGGGCAGGACGTTGTCTCGATGACAATACCCCTTTTGGCGAGCTCAGATCTGACTGGAATCCTGCCAAGCCGCAACCTCCAAACGTAAATGTTAACTTTGATCGGGACCAGTTTATTCCACCACGTAGGTCTGCTATAGTTCTCGAATCCTCCAAGCTTCTCTTCTATAATACCCGTTAGCGCCTTGACTGAGAAGACGCCATCTTCCCCTAACGTCCACTTCCACCTGTCCCTACATGAACTTGCTATAACAATATTATTTAACATCTCAATGAGCTCTTCGAATTCTTTATTAACTCTTCCGTAGATATTTCTAGACCATTCCCAAATCCATTGCTACCCGTTGTTACCCAAGACCCCTTTATTACAGACATAATCATCTTTATGCTTATCTAGATGAAAAAGGCGAGGGAATCTCCCTCTAAGTTTCATATTACCCACCCAAATATCATTCCAAAAACATATGTCCCGACCGTCCCCGATTTCGCCCACACAAGAGTATGTGAACTCCACCCCAAACTCATCAATCTCTTTCCCAACCTTAATAATATTTTTCCAAACCCCCCTAAACCCACCCCCAAATTCCCTACCATCCCCGTAGAAGCGTCACCCAAGCCCCCGTCCGACCCGTATATGCTTTTAATAACCTTGGCCCAGTCTGAGTTCCCCTCGACTTTAAGACGCCACCACCATTTGCCTAGGAGAGCTAAATTTTTCGCCCTATGAGACCCAATGTTTAAACCCCCCTTCCCGAAAGTTTTAATAATTGCATCCCATTTTACCCAAGCCATTTTTTGAACCCCCCCCCCCCCCGTTCCCACCCCAGAAGAAACGCATTCTGATGCGTTCAAGATCATTAATCACACTCTTAGGCACTCGGAACATAGAGAAGTAGTATAAAGGCATGCTACTAAGAACACTTTTAGCCAGTGTCAAACGTCCCCCAAACGATAACGTTTTTGCTTTCCACTCCGCCAATCTCTTATTAAATCTTTCTACTACCGGTTTCCAAGTGTTAATTCTATTCATATTCTCCCCGATAGGTAGCCTAAGATCAGGGGCGGATCTAAGTGTTGGCTACGTGTGGCACGTGCCACACATACATTTATCCGATGAAGCTTAGTATATGTTAGAGGTTAATGATTTTTCGAAAGTGCTACATATATATATGAAGCTAAGTGTAGTTTATTACTACGTATTTGTTAGAGGCAACTGATTTTTGGTTTCTGAATCATTGTGAGGTGATAATGGCAGGGTCGCAGGGATGACCCAAGTTGGTTGGGTGAAGAAGACGCAAGTCCAAGAGAGAGAAAAGTAAACATAGTACGTATATTTAAGTGAATTAATGTACTTTTATTACAGTATATTATTATGATTTACTGTAATAAAAACGTTTATAACTTATGATATGCGTGAAAGGAATCTTTTGGTGTAAGTGAATTAAAAGTCCAGCTATTTTTATTAGGTTTTCCTTTTACTTTAACTTAGAGTCTTAAATATTTAGTTTCTTTTTATACAGGATATAGTTTTCTAAAATTATTTTTTTTATTCTTTTCATCCTCGAATAAAAACCAGTTTAATAAAAATATCATTTTTTCGACTTTCTTTCTTTTACTTTTTACACAATGACAATTTTACGTTTAACCAATTAATTTATATATACTCCCTCCGTCCCATATTAATAGTTCAGGTTATTATTTTTGGACGTCCTAAATTAATAGTTCAGTCCAAAAATAGATAAGAAATATAGATTAAGTTTACCATATAATCCTCACTTGAGGGTATTATTACAAACAATAAATAAGTTGTAAATTAATTGGTTAATAGTAAAGTTGTCATTGTGTAAAACTAAAAAGTAAGAGAAAGAAAACTGAAAAAATAATATTTTTATTAAACTGCGTGTTTTTTGTCGGTGGACTATTATTATAGGACGGAAGGAGTAACCTGAACTATTAATATGGGACAGAGGGAGTAATTTATAAGTGAAATGACGACCATCGTTAACTTACAAAATATTAATGGTAATATTGATCGCGTTCATTATCGTCAATTTAGTAAAATTTTAAATAAGGTAAGGCGTGACATGACAACAAAGCTAAGCCTCAAGTTTCTGCAACTAATACGTATTTTTTGCGTTTTAAAGACGTAAATTAAGGCAACACAAAAATATAAAATTATTTATATATTTATATTGTCTTTATAGAGACCGAGAATAAAGAAACCGTTGTTCATAATAAATAATGATAAAAAATCGAAGTTGAATAAAAAAAACTCGTCACGCCTCATATCGCGTCTTCTCACGCTTTATCTCACGTTACGCATAAAACCCACGCCATAGTCTATTTTGTAACGATGAGGCCACACTTGACGTCTTGACGACGTCTTAGCGCCGCTATGAGGCGCCTTTAGAACACCGCAACTTAGCATCACATTGACTTTTTTTTGTCCCGAGCATGCATGCATTATACTCATGAGAATTAATTAAATATGTTTGGTTAATATGAATGAAATAATTTAATGTTTTCTAAACACACAGGATATGCAAAACATGTAACTCGATGTGTATCTGGCTCTTATAGTCCTATTGTAACATTATACTCGATCCATAGTTATTAGATAAGCAAAATGAGCGGAGAAAACATGATTAAACAAACATGAGGCAAAAAAAAATTTCGTCCGCGCGAAGCTGGATCCGCCACTGCCTAAGATACATAAAAGGTATCTTTCTACTACCGGTTTCCAAGCGTTAATTCTATTCTATTAATCTAATGTACGTTGGTTATAAAAGTCTTGGGCTTAGACTTCGTTAATTGTTGATAAGTTGGTTTTGGATAAAGTCATAAAAAAAACTACTCGGGTACAGCCGTACAACATGCATATAAATGACATAATATTAATATTTAAAGTTTAATTGATGCTAATGTTGAGCTACTTATTAACCGATTAATCGATTAAATAATAAGTCAATTATTGTTAACGCCATTTAAAGATGACTAATGATGATTAAACTTGATGAAAACATGCAAATCTTAATAGAAATAACTATAACTTATCGTAAACACGTTTTAATTACTTATGGTAATCGTTTATATCTATTATTCTTAGAAAAATCTTACCGAAATACACAAAACTCGTCAAAAATAACAAAAACATACTTAAAAATAGAAAATACGATTAATTCCGTCTAAACCAATTACAAGCTACAAATATATTGATTGTCCGACTACCAATTTACTATTTTTGCAACCTTTAAAAAAAGTTAGTAGGTTGTAACACTTTGTAGGATGCTCTTAGTCTTATGCTTCTCATTTCAGCCAGTCACAATCATCACTTTGTTATTTATCCAATTTTATGATTATTGTCTATAATATATTTGCTTTTTTGAGTTATTATATGAACATATTTACACAAACATGTTATTTATCAAAAGGTTTCAAGCTTGTTACAAATAAAACTGTTTTAAGAACATATCTACGTCGTACTACAAATAAACTATGTAATATAAACTAGAAAATTAATCCAACAGTTATTTTTATTAACTATGTAAGATAAGAAATTAAACGTAATGAAATAGTTACTACAAAGATTCGAATAAATTATCGTACTACATGAGAGAATTTGTTCTTAAGCTCGGATAATAAAACTAAGTTCTCTTGATAGAGTTGTGATGCCTTCTTTCTCAATCTCTCGTTCTCTTTAAATATGTTAATGTTCTCCATGTACAACTTCATGTTCTTCAGCTTCATCTCTCTTTTTATCTTTTCTTCCATTAACTTGTTCACCCTATGCAAAGAGTAAACCCTAATTCATCAAGAAATAAACACTAGACACATCACACATGCATATTCAAAACAAACGTAAATAACATGGAGAAAAGTAATCCCCTTTTGGCAATGAAGGTTCACAATCTGAACTATATTCGCTCTGGGATTAGTCAGAAAAAAAAAAGGTTCGAACATGTGTTTGTTTCTTGATTATGTAAAAAAGAATGAGCTTATGAATAATTATTCACCTGATGAGCTTATGAATCCGAAGATGTGTCGATTTTCGAACGCGTCTTAGTTTTGGTTTACGGGTCGCTGAAACGAGAGAATACGATGAGATGCATTTTGAGTTATGTGTGCTCATTTTGAACTAGGGTTTTTGCTTTCCTTTTTGAGAAAGACTATGAAAAGGTACAAAACTCTCTCTTTGTAATAAGTAGTGCTTAAATGAATGGATGATTTGTGAGTAGCTAGCTTGCCATCTTATTTATATATAGGTCAACTACTTTTTCTTTTTAGTTTTGGTTTTGCATTTTCCACGTACTTGTTGGGAATAATATATAATTAATTAAACATACTTGGTAAAATACCATCAATTATATTGATTTCTAATCTATACTTGGTCAAATTAGCAAAAAGATAAGATGAAACTCCATAGCAACTTTGACTAGCTTATATTAGAAACCCTCAACCTTATAATCTAAAACAAGTTTTTTTGGAACGACGAGTTATTCGTTGGTAATTCGTGTCTATAATGATATTCAATTGAATAATACGTAAGTTTCGAACTTTTTTTAAAGGATGATTTTTATTCATATAGTTATTTTATTTTCACCTCTAAAAATTCATAATGAAACTTGAACTTTAGACCTCTCAAAATATATCTTTCTAACGTTGTTTTTGGAGGCTAATTAAGTTAGCTTAGTTAGTTTAAAATATTATTTTGATGAATGCTACTACAACAAAAAGTCATGTTTACACTTTTTTTAACTAAAAAATAAACGCTTTTAAATATTTAAAATACTAAACTACACTCTTTAGTATGTGAAGAAATGTCAAGTGTATAAAATTTACATATTTACAAATGTGTATAAACTGGTTAAATCTTCATATGTATAAATGTGAAAAATGACATATATAAATGTGCACACTAATGATAAAAATATCTTATCTGAAATACTCTATAGTTAAAGGTGTGTAAATTTTTTGAAAAAACTATTAAAAAAAATTTCTCACAAAATACTTCACATTTAGAAGTGTGTAAATTTTTTAAACAAGCATTTAAAAATTCCACGCGTGAAGACGTGTAAAATTTTTAAACAAGTATTGATAAAACTACACGTCCTCATAAGATACGTGAAAATAAATGTGTAAACATTCTTTTTTTCTTATTGTTTTAAGTATGTTGTGTCGTTTTCCTTATAACATTGCACTTTAGACAATGTTCAAATGTTCTGTTTCTTTCTTTACAACGAGCTTAATTTATATCAAACAATCACGACCACCATCAAGACACATCACACTTAAACTTAAATATACTTCATAAAATTTTGTAATAAAAACAACCAACGCACCACAAACTCACACGACTCGGTCGTGCAGCCTACCGAGCCTCACCATTTTCTTCTTGAAAGCATGTCGCCCTACGATAAAGTAATAGGTGGCGAAGGCGTCTTTACAATGCCAGCTTGGAAAGGACGCGTTTCTATATCATCCATCACAGATGGCCTTATTGAACCTACAATCTATTTGAGAAAATCTTATTTATGTTCCATATTAAATGTTCATTATGTAATTTTTTGAAATCTTTTTTTTCAAACTTTCATCTTAAATAACTTTTTTTCTATAATACTTTCGAAAAATTATATCAATGAAAAATATCTTTAGCACAATTCATTCGTATACTTACATCAAATATTATATAAAAGCAAATAAAATTATTTGAGTTCGTAGTTATAAAATAGGGATAATTTCATATATACCCAATAAAACTTCATAAATTACATATTTCCCCAAAATACAACTTTTTAATGCATAATGTACAATGCAACTAAAGCATGTTTTGGGGATATATGTAATTTATGAAGTTTTAATGGGGATATATGTAAATGCCCCTATAAAATAAAAACTCAAAAAAACAAAATAAAAATTTATATGAGATGGATGAAGTAATTTTTTAGGCTCACAAAGACTTTTCAAATAAGAATCGACTCTTAAGGAATGGCCCTAAAGTTGTATATGAGGTTTTAACTTGAGTCTCGAATTGCAAATCTTAAACGCATATAACTCTAACTTTCATCATTGATATTTCTATAATTCAGATTTTACTTATTAACTAACCAAGTCTCGGTAAGAATCTTTTGTATAATCCAGTGATTTAAGACAATGAAAATTTATGTATCTTTACATGATGAACTAACGCGATAAAAATATATGTATTTTAAAAAAAAAAGATGATTTTCGTAATTTTATACATTTATTTAGTTCTAAAAATAAAATTAATTTTTTTGCGAATAATTGACTATATAGGCTATTGACGGGTCGTTTAATGACAAAAAAATGTATACAGATGTACGTATCATCAGGGACGAAGTCAGAACAAAATATAACTGATAGCACAAATTATTTTAAACCTTATAATATTATAGAGTTCAATTTTTATAAATATATTACTAAATAAAACCAGAAACTCATTTCAAAACATCGGGTGCATTTAAGATATATTTGAAAAAAAATCGATGTTTTATTCAAAAATTAACACTAAAACGAAAAAATTTATACATGTTTTTAACATTCACGAGACACCTCCTAACTTCATCCCTGCGTATCATGTACATATAATGATAGAATAGTAAGTATTTTGTGAATTTTGATCACATGAAATGATGAGAGTGGTAATTATGGTGTTTGTATTTATGTTATAAGATCGACCTGACGAAATTATTTTAAACCATGTGTAGAGTGGGCCAAGTATCGAGAGATTGATTTAATTTTCAAGAATGGCAATCATTACATTTAACGAAGGCCATTTGTAGACAAAATGGAAAAGCCTAAGAACAAGGACACCTTTTGTGCACGTATATATATTAATCTATCAACATGTCTCAAACCATGTGTATAAGTTAGGCCAATCTATTCAAACTGTATGAACATGTAGCATCTCAATAGATGTGAGTAGCTCAAAGTTTAAAATTTAAGATAACTGAGACGAATATTTGTGCATAGCAACGAAAATTTATAGATATTGAATTGATTTGGTAGATGAATCGGTAATTTGCTGATTTGACCGGATTGATTCGATAGTCAAGCTGGTATTTTAGTGATTCGATCAAGTTGATCTGGTAGTCAAACCAGTAATTTAGTGACTTAACAAAGTTAATTTGATGATTAAATCGGTAATCTGATGGCTCAACCGGATTAACATGGCGATTGAAATAGAACTTGTAATTTGTTGATCGGAGTGAAGTGTATTGGATGGTTTGTTTAGTGATCCAATAATTTCTTAAAGAGCAATGCTAAATCCTCCTACAATATCTTTTTACTTATCCTCTTACCCACATCAAATTAAAAAATATGTAATCCACTCATTCTCTTTCTTAATTCATCTATTGATTAATCTATTTGTCATAATTATAAGGGTTAAAGCTATAAATTACCAACGAACTTTACTTTTTTTCTCGATATTACAAATATAGAACATAAAATATCATTATAACCATTGAAACTTGTTGATACAGGCTATTATTACTAACGTGAAAAATATTATATTCCACGTCATTTTTTGCCCACGTGGCATTGGCTTCAATATTGCAAAAAGAAGCACCGGATGAACCATAATAAATCAAAACAGCAAACTAGAATCATGATCAAGATAATTTTGTGCTTCATTATTCCATTACTTATTTGCCTTCTCAAAATTAATTGGTTCGCGATATTTTTGTGAAATTGAAGCTACCACAAGACGTTCCTCGAGCCAACAATGAAGAGCTAAAACCCAACTTTTGATTCACCAGATCAAAGTACAAGCAGTTATCCTCCATCTGATAAGTCCCTATAACAATATAATCCTTGACTTTCGAACCACCATCCACAAACGCAAGACATGAGACCCTGTTCCCTACGTCCTTCATCGAGTTTTCTTTAGAAATCGTCCAGATCTTCCTTCCCACTTTCGGTCTCTAGATCAATCTTAGGAACAAATGAAATCGCGCTAGACTTAACACATAGACTAAAGGGTTTAACCGCACTTACGCTAGGAACGTTTGCTTCAGCCATTTAACTGTTGCTACAAAGGTACTTTTATATCTTGATTTGACAACACAAAGTCAAATGAAAAATGGAATTTAACAAACGCCATATGATACACGCAAAGATAGTGCTACCACTTTGTTTCTAGTAGCACGTGGTGGTGGTGGTGGTGGTGACGCCACCATATTGAAAAGAGAAGACGGTGGTAGGCGGTGGTGGTGGTGCCGCCACCTGGTTGAAAAGACTAGGAGGTGGTGATGTGAAATTAGGGTTCTTGGTTTTGAATTGGGGGAAATAGTAAAGTGTTAATCTGGTAGTGAATTAATGATGTGGACTAATTGGTGAGGTGTAAGGAAGATGTGGCAGCTATGTGGAAAAAAGAATATATTAAAATTAATTTTTACCGGTTAAAATTAGTGAGGTGCCGGTTATTTTTACTTTATTACCTGCGATTAACGGTAGCCTTTGACAGTGTTTGTAATTTTAGAAAATTTGGTAAACTTTGATGGTTATAGTGGTATTTTATGTTTTATATTTGTAATATCGAGAAAAAAAGTAAAGTACGTTGGTAATTTATGTCTTTAACCCTAATTATAAGAGTAGAAAGATATGTAGGCATATTAAGTAATTGGATAATACATTTTTATTTCTTAAAATAGTTTCAATATATTAAACATTTTAATAGTTTTTTAAATAAAAAATTTCAACCACATTATACACCTTTTGTAATATAGTAATAGATAAACTAAATAATCAGTTCAACTTATTGATTCAAGTCAAACCAAATTTCAAACAAGTAATATAGACGCTTGGTATAAAATACTATAAATTATTGTAGGAGTATATCTTCTATAGGAATTTTAGAAAATTAATTTATCAACCTTATACACATAAATTATCAAACTTATTTTTGGTGCAAACAGAGTTTTCTTTTATCAACGGTTAGTTAGTAGTTAGTGATTCGAATTCGCAGTGACATTTAATTAGACAGTATACAAGCATCGAATATTTCGTTTTAGTGATAAACCTCTCATGTTTCTTTTTTATTCTGCCTTTGAAAGTATATAATAAGACTCGAACCCAAAATCTCTTCAAAGATACCTCCTTAAGTTAGGTTATTGAGTGTACTGATTTACTAACATTTAGGTTAATTAACAACATAACCGTGTTCACACAGGTTACCCAAAAAATAGATAACCGTATCGTGACCGTTTCCCTATCACGTTGTAATTTAGGTGAATAAATTATTATATTTCAGTAAATTAGGTTGTTATAATTAGTCTTCATATTATGGTCGTACTGTTCATTTTTTTTAACTTTCCTTGTTCTTTGTTTTGTTCACTTGTTTTCAGGTTAAGGAGACTAAAGACATTCATTCACCCTTAATCATTGCTTTCTTGGGTTCTGTTGTAGAAGCACCGACCAAGAAGCCCATATAAGCCATCTCTATAAGCTCTTATAACTTAAGCAACAAAGGATTGTATGCATTAGCTTATTAGAGGGATTTGGATGTAAATCTTTCTATGTTAGCTTTGAACTCATATATTTGTACTTACCCTTATTTGAGGTTTTTGTGTGATCAACTTACTGCTTGTTTATTTTCTTAGTTTATTAGCTTATTTCAATCTCATTTGCTTTTTATTTATGCGTTGGATCTTGTTCATGCTTGATTAGTTGTTATTCTAAGAAAGCCTTTGTTAACTTTTCTTGAACTGCCATTAAAAGGTGTTTGGTTGTGCCTGTTTTAGACTTAGAACTAGAACAAACTTGTTTTGCCAGCCACTTTTGCATCAGTTTTATTTATCTTTGCATTTTACTTATTCCAGCTTATCATGTGTTTGTGCGGGGTGTTTATTGTATTTTTGTGCTTTTTGTGTGAACTTTAAGCCCTATAAGCCCAACTGGCTTATAGGGTCCTTATTTGCCCAAAACAAGCATACTGCTCATATTAGCAGCCCAAGGTCTTGACCTCAAGACCACATCACACACATCATTTTTCTACATTTTACACCTTATTTAGACTCCTTTTTATTTTCCATTTATTTTTGTCAAGTTTGACTTTTTGGTCAAACTTGTACAAAAGTGGCAAA